>JAFBJW010000365.1:89380-711717 GCA_016785235.1 Pseudorhombus dupliciocellatus | reverse complement strand
TTAAGAATGCCATATTAGGGGGTAGAGTGGTGCAGTGATTAGCCCTGTCACAAAAAGGATATTGGTTAAAATCCTTTGACCAGATTCCTGTCTGTTTGGAGCTTGTTTATTTTGGGGTAGTTTTCAGGGACTTCTGCTTCCTACCACAGATCAAAGACATGCAGATTGTGGTTGGTGGGAGACTCTTTGCCTGTAAGACTGAATATGAGTTGTATGTTGGCCCTGGGATAAACCGTTGACCTGTCCATTGGGATTGCCTTCAACTTGGGTCATGGGGAGGCTACCTATTCATCCATAGATAATGGATGGATGGAAATAATTGAAATTGCCTGTTGCTGATTGGTGCAGCTCTTCCTGGATGAGCCCCATCAGTTTTAAATGAGCGAGAGGAGCAGGTAGCTGTTTGTTAATGTTCAATTCAATTTTATACGTATTGCACCATATCATAATATACAATAATTCAATGCACTTTGCATAGAGGGTCAAGACCTGAAAATGGTATTCATTTAGAGAAATCCAACAGTTCCCACAATGAGCAGCACTTTGGTGAACAGTATCAGGAAAAGTCCCTCATTAAGTGGCAGAAACCTCGAGCAGAACCAGGCTCAATGTGCCATCATTTGGGGTTGAGAAAAAATGATTCTACGTTTTTTTGAGTATTTTCACTCTCTGCAGTGTTTCAGACAAACATAATATTGCTTATCGACAAAACCTGAAAAATGCCCTTCTGTCATGTTAAGTACTACTGGTTAGGGACATCATTAAGTTATCCTCCTCTGTCGTCATTTGCATAATGCAATAACTCTAAACCCTAAAGCGCAATTACATTGTTCATACTACCATGCACCAGGAAATGATTGCCCTAACTACAGTGTCAGAACGCATCACGAAACATATCAGAGCAGGATCCGAATGCGGCAAAGGCTACAGTACAGTGTTAATTAGGTTACTGATACTTTCCACTGCACAATTACTCTGTCAGAGTGGCTCATCTTTCATTTCTCTGGTCACTTCTTGCCTCTTTGGGGCTTATTGCAGGAAATCTCTTCTGCTCTGCACACTTCTGGTGGCGATAAGGTGACAAGGAGGGGGAAAGCTTATGATGATAACTATGACCCACTCTCTTTTTGAAAAGTGGTAAATATGCATCTTTACATTGATATATTGAGACACTTGAGCGGTTTGTAGTGGCAGAGAAAAAGGCAGACAGAGGCAGCAGGAGCAGCTCTTAGAAGCTGGTATAAACAGTGCTCTGCAGTATCAGAGCTTTTGCCTCTTGGACATATGTAAATAGAGGCTTACCCCGGGAGATAGAGGAGGACTCTGAGGTAATTGTTCAGAGATCCTTTTCTCGCCATTGAAGAGGGCTGATGCATTTTTGGAGAAACCTCAGGGATTAAGAAGGCCTCAGGTGGAAGTACTGGGTCACACACTGAGCCATCCATGCAGAAAGAGAAAAACAGTCAAATCAAGGTGATGCAGTAGTGGAGTGCGTGCACTTGAACGTGAATGCGCAGATGTGAATGTGTGCAGAGGATATCTGGTATTAGCAGTGAGGAACCCTGCGTCAGAGAGTGAGCCTATCACCTGCACTCTGAGCTAATCTCCCCTGCATTTAAGGAGCAGCTCTCTCCTGCCTCACCAAAGCAGCGCAGATCAGAGCAGGCACTCGTCCATTAACTTAGTCCAGCTCTGCCAAGTCAGAACTCACCTGTGGGACTAACTAAGATGAGAGTGATTCCACTCACTAGATGAAATATGGTGTGTTTCTGTGCTCGCAACTGAAACTACATGTGTGCACATGCGGTACATGTGAGTCACTACTCGTGAGACCTTGAAGCTTGATGTTGCATGCAGAACAGTCTTTTTGCTCAGACTGTTATGACTGTTGTAATTTCTTCTCCAATTCCTTTATCCGTTTACTGCCCAGCTGCCTGCCTCTGCTCCAGTCGTTATTCCCACGTTTCTGTGTTAGCCTAGCTGTCGCGGACAAACAGCTGCAATGCTGCAATGTCCTCAAAGTGCTCGTGAAACATTTTGACTTTGCCTCATCACGAACAAATGACAAGAACCCATTTGTGAAATACTTCATTATCCCCATATAGAGGATGAAGTGTTCAACTTCCCATCTGTAAATGATGTGTGCAACTGTTGTCAGCAGGATCAGCTCAATGCTGGGTTTGGTCTTTTCTCTCACATGGATGTTGTTTACAATAAGAACGATGAGATGTTTCGACCCTGATTCTTTAATTTGTCTCTAACTGAGCAAAATCAAGTGCTACTAGTAACACAATAGATGTAATTTGGCAAAATACAGCCAATATCTGGAAGGCCGGTGGTTTGCTCAAGGTGTTTACATGACTCCTTGATTCCCTGTGATTAATGTTTCCAGTTGACATGACTTAACTGAGATTCTCCTCCACAGATAGAAGCATCCAACTGCCAGTATGAACCATTACGCCCACCAGCATCCTACTCTGTGGGTGAGCACATGTATGGAGAAGAAATGTTGACCCCTTCAGTAATATGCAGTGTTCTTTTCCTCCTGGCATTAGAATGAAGCACGTGTAAGAACTGTAACAGACAATGAAAATCAGAAGTTGAAGCTCTATGATGCTTCTCATGCTAAAAGAGTGAGACATAATATGTAACTTAGAATTATCCTGACTAGTCTTATTGATAAACGAGCACATGCTTGTAGAGGATTCTTAGAGGTATCGCTTTCTATCCTGGACCGATGGACCGATTAAAAAAATAAATGCTTTGCAGCTTGTTTTGATTCAATGGTGCAGCCGCGGGGTTCTGTGTACTCAGTCCACCAGCCAAACTTAAATGTGGCCCAATCACTGCAGGCAACCTTCACAGTTTCAGAAAGAAAAACGCAACCAGCACCACCACAGGTCAAAGTCAGCAGACCAGTCCAGATAGGAAGGTTTAGATCAGGCACTGCACTCATACTTGTAAACGGTACACAGATCAGGCAGACACTTCCATGGAGCACATGTCAACAACAAGCAAACAAACTTTTTATAACTTAAACCTTGCGTTTAACAGAACTTTATCCCTGACTTCTCTGGCATGTTCCTTGGACTTAGTGATGCTGTTTGCTCCCTAATAATCTCTTTACGGACGTCTGAGGCCTACACAGAACAGTATTCAGTATTTATATTGAGGTTAGATTACACAGATGTAGACTCCATTTAATCATTAGGCAACTTCAGAAGGCAATTGGCTGCACTGGATATTATTTAGAGGTATAAGAGTAAAGAGGGCTCAATACATTTTTTCATTTTTCGTTAACTTCACAATTGTTTGGCACTTTGGGTCTTTCCCATAAAATTCCCCAAAAATATGAATACTTTTTCAACCCACTGTATATGTATAGTAAATATTAGCTAAATTCCATCTGTCTGCTGCAGTAGAAGTAGAGTAAGTGTCAAAGTGAATGCAAACACCTACAGGTGCCACAAACCTCTGTTCAAATCCAGTGTTGGGACAATGTGTTACTACAGCCATTGCTGCAGTATCAATACACTACTGCAGGAAGTTGTAACGCATGAGAAAAGGTAACTCAGGAAGATGAACTGGCTGGCCAGGACTTCATCCTACAACATAATGAGGCAAAACATGTGGGAACAGAGCCAGACAGTGGCTGTAAATGATGGAGGAGAAGCTCAGTCTCCAAACATAAAGCCCCCTCGAGCTGGTTTGGGATGAAGAGGACAGAGGGTGGAGGCAAAGCAAACTGCCACTGCGACACATTTGTGTGAACTTCTGCAACAGTGGTGGGGACAAGCTTCCCAAACAATGTTATATTCCCATTGTAGAGACAATTTCACAGGTATGCCTGGATGCAGGGAGAGTTAGAAAAACACAAAACAAAACAAAAGGATTTTGTTCCACAAAATGTGTGTGTTCTTTGTTTTTGTATATCCAAATAACTCCTAGAAAAATGATGTTTCTCACAGTAACTTACTTTACAACTTCCTCTCTTTTCTATCATGCACTGCATGCTGCTGCACCAACAATAGAAAACTTCCATGTGTGCCCTTTTAGCCAGTACACAAAAAGGGAGCATCTCTCCCTCAGAGAGAATTGTTCACATAAATGCTAAAGATGGAGCCTTGTATTGTTCAACTCGGCTATTGGCTCAGTGACAATCGTCTAAAACTGGTTTTTCTTGACTGCTACATGGGCACACATCCACATAAATAGAAACACTTATGGCTTTAATATTTGCCCTTCACAGGGAGGAGGTCAGGTCAGTGTGCGTTGGAAGAAGAGTTACAGGCTGATGTTATATAATTTTAACGAGGCATGTGATGCCAAAAAACACATTTTATGGTAATGTTTCTCACGGTCATGTGGAGCATATGGTGCAGTCTGACATTTGAGGGAAGATCAGTTTTCCACTCATTCTCCAGCTCATCTTCTTATCTGTAGTTTTTGTTTTAGTGTGAACTTGAATGCAGTGCTTGATCAGAATCCTGGGCCAAAAGCTCCAGTATACTGTGAAGAAATCAATGGTCAATCCAGATTTTTATTTGGAAATGCACCAAATGTCACATGAACATCAACTCCCTCCCTACCTGTTCGTTCATTAAGGCCCATGAACAAAATGTTAAAACACCTATTCTCATATTATCAAAGTAAAAAATCCTGGATGCCTGATCCGAATCTGCACCGTAACCTATTTCATGCCTCCTCACCAAGTTGCATGGAAATCTGTCCTATAGTTCTTTGTAATATCGCTCTCACAAACCGATGAAAACAGAAGTGCAGGTGACAACAACAATACAATATACTCACCATACCATACCATGATCTTTCACATCTCTCTTATATCCTACAATACATGAGATTTGGACATACAAATGTTTGTTTGTGTGTCAAACATGTCAATGATGTGACATGATCACTTCAACACGAGGTCATGGGTTGAGAATGACCAGTGTCCATTACCTGGTTTTGAAATGAGTGGGAAATCATGGTGGTGGAATATGGAGCTGGGTTGCTCAAGAAAGACTTGATTAATGTGACAATAATTCAGCCTCCAAGGGAAAAACCTGGCAGACACTGGGTCGATGCATGTTGGGGAGCTTTGTCGCTCCCTCTCTGTGGGTGCTCTTTCTATTAAGTGCGTGTGTGAGTGTGGGTGCACAGGCATGCATCTGCGAGCATGTGTGTACGCCACAAGTAATAAAGGCACAGCGGCTGTGTTGCAGGGTTCCTGGTTGTGTGACCGCCACAGGGGAGGAGAGGACGGCTGCTCAGAGCTTGAAATATTGAGCCCTGGTACAGGCGTGTAAGTAGCTCGCCTTCAGCTCCTATAGTCATGACCCCGCCTCTCAGCCCAAGGAAATTACAATGGATGAGAATCAGGAGCTCAGGGCCACAAAAAGCCTCCTACAAAAACAACACAATAAAGAGTCATTTCCAATTCCACCTCCACCTGCATGAATTGAAAACATGAAAGTATTCTCTTTGCACTGTTTACTTATTAAACACAGCGGTGAGGAGGAGGCAAAGCTGGTAATAAGAATGCGCAGAGTTTGTACCGTGCTTTAGCGAGCAATGCTAGGATAAATAACAGAGGCAGATGAGGCTATGCTGCACCTGGAGCAGCCGAGCTGCAGCCAGAGCTGCAGGAGCAGCATTGTGTTGCAGTGTAAGAGTAGAGAGAACCGCCACTCTGCTACCTGGCTTCACTCACCTGCTTTGATCACCAAGTGGTGTGTCATTCATCACCTACAGCCCTGCTGAAGGCTGGAAATGGTGTGTGCATGCAAGAGGGTGTGTGTGTGTGTGTGTGTGTGTGTGTATCAGTACTGTCTCTCGATTTCATTTCAACTTAACTTTTTTCTGAAGTCCACACAGAATGTGAGCAGAGACAGCAAACCCCCAGAAAAAAGTGGGAGGCAGACACAGAGGCAAGATTTTATTTGAGCAGGTTGGTTCATTTGGTAAAAAGGAAGAATCTAAATTTGCCACTAAATCAATACACTGAACCCTTTACCGATTATCCTATGACACTGACAAACACGAATCCCCTCCCACTTATTTCATTTCTCAAATCTTCGAGAATCCGCTCAGGAATTATGATTTCCTTTGAGTTGTCTGGAGAGCTGTCACACAATGGAGGATCTGAACCGCACAATCGAGTTTGTTTACGCCTGTCCATTTGCATTTCACTGCTGCTAATAACAAATTGCTAAACTCTGTGGCAACACTGTCAGTGACCTGCTAATGATGTTGCTTCAGGCGCCGGTTCAAACTTCTGTGAGATCCTCCTCGCTTTTCGGGTTAGGCCTTTGATATGGGAACTGGAATAAACCCACGCTGCTGTTGATGGCATTAAGAAATACCCAATGCTTTTTAAATATCTGCCGAGAACCAACTGAACCTGAATTGAATAGAGGAAAAAAAACAATTTTGGAGATAAAGAGAATGTTGAGAGGTCTCCAACATTTACATACTAATAATAATAAAGGAGTTATAGACAAAAGTTAAGTCAAATATGACACAAAGCTTTTTCAGATGCCTTAAGAAATGAATAAAACCTGTAAATCAACTGCCTCTGGTCTGTCTCCAAACGCTCAGTGGTATTCTCAGATTGGATTGGCTCGGATGCATCGCATGAGATGTTGTTAAATATTAAATTCATGAAATTAATGTACGCAGACCTGCACTGTTGTCCATCCCTCAGTGGCCTCTGCTCCAGGATAGATTGATCCAAGATTAACAAGGTTACAAGGTTATAAACAGACTCTGTTTTTAAGAGCAGTTCTCTAGTATAGATCACTTCAAGTTCTTTCCAGGACAGTTTGGATATTTACCCAGTCACTCATTCATACATCTGTTACATATCATTCCCCTCCATCAGGGCTGAGATGTAAGATGAACACAAGTGTTATCCTCTCATTTATCAAGACAATAAATGTCCAATTATAATAATAATTAATAACAACTAAATCTGTGTGAGCCAACCAGAAGCTCTGCTACCACAGAAGCAGAGGGAAGCAACAGCTCAGCAGCGAGGATGGACGCTTCAGTCCCTGGTGGAATAGGGAAAGTGGTCAGTTTTTAAGAGCAGTTCTCTAGTATAGATCACTTCAAGTTCTTTCCAGGACAGTTTGGATATTTACCCAGTCACTCATTCATACATCTGTTACATATCATTCCCCTCCATCAGGGCTGAGATGTAAGATGAACACAAGTGTTATCCTCTCATTTATCAAGACAATAAATGTCCAATTATAATAATAATTAATAACAACTAAATCCGTGTGAGCCAACCAGAAGCTCTGCTACCACAGAAGCAGAGGGAAGCAACAGCTCAGCAGCGAGGATGGACGCTTCAGTCCCTGGTGGAATAGGGAAGGTGGTCAGATTTCTATAACCTGAGATACTATCTCACCACACAGCCCCGTTTAAAAAAATGGAACTTTGATATATCATCATGTGATAAGTGTTTCACTTTTATTCTCAAGCTCAGCAAGAAAGACTTGTTTTCTCTCCTCGGACTGGTTAGTACTGTAAGCTTTGGAGGCTCTGAGCTCCACAAAATGCTCCAAGCTATCTTTCTGGACTTCATAAACACTGGCAGGATGGGTATATGTGTACATTTAAAAATGAATGGCAACACAGTTCACAATACAAAACATTAAAACCAGTGATGACGGACCTTTACTGTGAGGTTCTTCCACCCTCCACAGATGAACCATTGTTTATCTGCTCTCTCTCTCTCTCTCTCTCTCTCTCTATATATATATATATATATATATATGCAAATTAGTGTTTGTTCTTATCTGGCCCAACCCTCTTCTGAGTATTTTGGAAATGTATTCAGTGGTTGTTAATCCATTAATCCATCTGACAGACCAACAGCTGGATTCATTAACTCTGTCTCATTTTGTCTTTTCTTTTAACCAAAACTGTGAGCAGCCACACATTCCACATTCCAAAAGGTGTCACCCTCAAAGCATCTGGGTTTCTGCTGTCATAAAATGAATAAGACTATTAAGTGTTTGTCACAGATCAGTAACTAAATCCATTCAAAGCATAGCCCCAAAATGTTTATTCAATATAAAGTCAAATCCAAGCCAAATGATGCCCCATTTCAAAAGGATTCCAGTGGTCACTGACACTGTGGAAAAACAAATGTTTCCAAATGGAAAAAAAAAAAAAAAGAAAGACAATGAATCTTGCTCAGTGGTTCTGTTCATGTGGAATTCAAGATTCCACACAATTTGATAAAACATGGTTTCAAAATGGCTGTTCAGTTTAAAAATAGGATATACATGATTTAGACTGTTCACATTACAAGTTCTAAACAATGATATATTTAATATGTACTACAGTGTAAATTATATATTTAATATGAACTAAGTGTCAAACATCAATGTTTCACATAATAATGAAATATTAGATCAGGAGCTATAGGAATCTTTATGTATAGTATGTTTGTGGAACTGCTATAGTGTAAACTGTTTATCTTATCAGCTTCCTATTTGATATTCATCCTGTTAATGGCCCAGGGAGGTGCAGTGTCAACGTTGGTGTACTTTTGATTTGTGATATATTCAATATTGATAAAATCTGAATAAACAGGCAACCTGCGCTCTGTAGCAGTCAATGGGGCGGGGCTGTGTTCCTTCAGTCTGCACATTCATTTCTTCTGTGTCCTCAAATAAACATTAGCGAACACTGGCGTCAAAGCCTAGTCCAAACAGGTGGGGTTAGGACAGCCACTGAACTAGTGCATTCATAACTAAATGAGATTAATAAGACATGTATTAGTTAATTAAATATATGGGTAAATTCACTATCACTTTCTCAAGCATTATTAGAGGCTATAATTTTGATCATATCTGACCCTTGACCCCCAGATGGATTTATAGAAGAAGGAATAACAACCAAATCCCTCCACCCATTACCCATTGTTGCTCAAAAATACATCACTACAATAAAATACCTCAAATCTAATGCAGGTTTGGAACACATGACAGCAATTATTGCCACATCGTTGTGGTGTTTTTCTAATAATGTTTGTTCATGTGTTTTGTAGTCGTTTGACACTTCCTCTGTGACTGCAGCAGCTGATTCAATCAACAGTAATTCAGTCAACAGGGGAGCCATTTCTTTTATTTTTGCACAATACCCTGAATCCTGAGGGCCTCTCCAGGAACTTTGAAATCAAGGCAGGTTCCATGCCAACAGATTTTGGAATAATTACTGAGCGAATATGCAAACACATACGGTATCCCATTACAGCAATGGGAGACGATAGAAGAAACCCTCTCACAACAGTATTAGAGCAGCCGTTGAGATGAAGAGAGCTGGGGGGAGGGTGCCATACCCTCAGGTACATTGTTGCTTTGTTTCTTATTAAACTTGCATTGTTTGAAGTGTTTAGCGGCTGAGCTTGTTGACACAGAGGTGCCCGCGTGATGCACACGAGGCAAACAACTTCTACTGCCAACCAGGAGCTGAAAGCCTATATTGGCACAGTAATGAGCCTGGAGAAAATGTAAAGCAGGGGAAAGATGAAACAGACTGTGTGATCCATCAGCTGTTCACACTCGTGGATATCTAACAGCTCCTCTGAGCTGCAGTGAAAAAAAACAAAAAAAAACAAGATTGACGAGTGATGCAGGGTGGACGGGGGCCCAACGGTGGTGGAGAAAAAAGAGAGGGCGTAGCAGGTGGAGGGGATCTGGGATTTTCACAAACAGACACGTCTGAAATATTCATTTTAGCACTGATCAACACTTGCCTTTTTCAAGCTCAGATTGAATTATCCTATACAGTGACACCATTATGTGAGGGATTATTACATGCTCTCCAGGAGATTTGGTTTATTCATCTTGCCTTTTGTTGACGATGACTGGAGCGCTCCCCTGAGAGCAGCCCAGAGAATTGATTTCTGACAATCCATGATTCACCTCCTCGAGTCCCCCACTCTTCTCTGACACTCCTGCAAATCAACTTAAAGGCAGAGCCTGACAGCTCCCCGCATCACACTCCATATAAACAGCCATTATTTCTACAGAAAGCTTTTTGTCTTGCACGGGGGCTTCAAAGCTCGTCCCCGTTAAGACAAGCCATGGTTTAGGGGACACATAGTGAGACTCTAAAGTGGAGACGAACGTGATGTGGAAGAACAGATAAGTGGCCGGTAAATTCCTCTCAACCAGAGTTGTCAGGGGTTCACTGTTGGTGCAGTGACAGTGTGATGCGTATAAGCAGGGGAACGACCCCATGGAGAGGTCAGTTCGTAATAACCCTGATTATATTGTTCAAAAGTAAATATTACAAAGTATAGAACAAAAAATTGGTTGATTCAACAAATGATTCAACTACGAAAGACAACTCTTCCTCAGCCCAACTCCTTAAATTTGAAGAAATGATTTACAGGCAGCAGCAGAGTAAATCTAATCTCAGCAGACTCAGTCAGAGCAATGTTTGACAGCCCGGACATAAGCACAGTAGCCTACAGTGAGGGATCAAGCTCTGGGAATAAGCAGTGGTTAAGTAGGTGTCAGACAAATGATGCAACGAAAGTGATGCATAGTAGCTTTTATTTCACTTTCAAAAACCCATCAAAGACATAAAGACGATAACAAGCAGGTGTAACGTCTACTGTGCTCACCCTCTTCTGTGAAACTAGACTATAAGCACTGTGCATGTTGATCCTGGTGTTTTGTTTCAAACCCAAAGAACTGTTTTGCTACCAGAATGAAAATGTTAGGTTTTTAATTCTACTCCTTTCTACTCTTTTATGGTTCTCCCTTTGGTGCAGATTAAAATCTGATCCTGTGTTTGCATAGTCTTATGTTTTTGGAGATTCTATCCTCTTGGCGTTAATTAAGACTGTTTTAAACTCAGTTGCTGCTTCAAGTCGTGTATGTGATTTTATATTTCAGATTTTGGTTTAAAAGGAAAATACAGAATGCGATTGAAATGAGGAACATTCCCCTGGATGATCCAAAATAAGATCAACGTTGTTTGGTAGCTTCAGCTTTTGTTAAAAAATAAGTCACATACGGTTATTAAGATAACACACCATGGAACAAAGTGATGCAAACATAGACCAACCCCCAAGCTCGGCCTTCCTTAGCTCCATGCTGCTCACATAGCTAAAATCCACCTTCCAGAGTTGTAAACATTCGATCGTCTCGATTAAAAATGACATTCTAGCTGTTCACCAATTGTAAAGCTAAGTTAAAAACTACCTGGCTAAATCTTTATATCAACTAAGACAAACTACGTATCTCATTGAGAAAACGATAAAGGCTATTCATCTAAATCTCCAACTAACAATCACTGAGCGTCTAGCAAGAGACATCAAGGAGGATTTATCAACAGCACAGTTTTTAACAACATATCCAAGATCCTAATCAAACAGGGTTTTTATCACTGTAAATATGTGAGATAAACAGGCTTTGCCTCCAAGCAGATGCACTTAATCAATCCCAAATTGAATTTGCGATGGTACAGATTTGTATTTAACGGTGCGGGGGCGATGCAACTGTGTCACAAGTCATTCTGATAGATAAATGGCAAAAGAAAGGGCCCCCTCCAGTCAACGCCTCTATGTTTCTGACATGGCCATTCCACGTCACACTGCTTGAAAAATGAGCTCCGTAGAGGCATGCAGTCCTGCTATGAGATTGCACTTCATAAAGGGGAACAGCACACAGGGGTGAAATTCCACTGTAGGGTTATGGATTTTCCACTACATCACTGATAGATTGCACTAATATAACCTCAATAAAGAGTTTGAGAACAACTTTATGGATGTTTTCCCTCTTTTGCCTTCTCATTTTTCTTCGCTTTGATGTGTGCTCCACTTGATTTGTCTGTTTTTTTCTTCTTACTTTGTCTGGCTGTCAGTCACGGGGCGCAGAGTTACACACTCTCAACACATTAGTCATGGGATGTGAACCATAGAGTGTTTCATCCCAAGTTTCACAACTAGAACCTCAAGCAGCTCATTTTGTTTGTTTGCTTGCTTCAAGCAACAGCTCGACGTTTCGGAGACGGTGAAGTGTACTTTGCACATAAATTCCTAAACAGCACCGCTTGGCACAAAAGAAAGACGGGAACGGCTTTTGTGTTGCATCATCATCACTCTAAGCCATGTCTACAGCTCGGCTCAGCTACGCTTCTCTATAATTACTTAACACATTCATTATTGCAATGATGGAGAGCATGTGGTGATTTGATGAAAATGGGCTCGGATTGATCGTATGATGTATTTTATCCCATAACCTGAACCATGTGTGTATGCCAATGCATTATTTACAAAGCTTTCCTTGTATGTGTATGTGACTGAGCCACACAGAAGAGCGAGCTGTCCAAAAATATGAGACTGTGTAAACATATTCAGTGGTGGAAGGACACATTTCCCAAGTATATATACTTTAAGTATTTTAGTATATTGTACTATATTTTACTCGTCTTATCGACCAGTCAGTGCACTTCACAGTATAAGCTGCTTTCATCCATTCATTTTGTGCCTGTTGCTATAACACATCATTTAGGCAGTAAGGCCATCAAGGAAATTCCGGGTTCAGTCTCTTGCCAAAAGACACAACACAGCTATCCCTGTATTAATGAGCACATCAAATGAAAGACATAAATATGATTATTGAACAGCCCAGGCAGTGGGCTCGGGGTGCATCTTCAGCCTCTCCCTGTGTCAGACCACAGTTCCCAGCTCCTTCAGGGCATCCATCATTGTTCAAGTCCAAAAGAAACCAGCGGGCTCCTGCTTAAATGACTCCCGCCCCGTCGCACTGACATCAGTCATCATGGGGTGCTTCAAGCGAGTAGTCAAAACCTACACCAGCTTCTCCCTTCCTGACCGTGTGGACCCTCTAGAGTTTGACTACTGTCGCAACAGGCCCGCAGACGACACCATTACCTTTAACAACACATACAAGAAAATTCCCTTTGTTCATTACAGCCTAGTATTCAACACCATCATTCCTTTAGAAATTCATCTCAAAGCTTATTGCTCTTGGCCTGAAGACATCCTGCAAATAAAATGTGCCTACTTATTTAGTCAGTGAATAACTTCAGTGGTCTATAGTGGTACTTGTGTGAGCTGGCAACAGAAAACTGCAGTATTTACACAAAACACCCAATAGTAAAGATTTCCTCCACCAAAAACTGAGGAGAATTGAATCGTGTCTCAGAATCTCTAAAAATAAACCCAAATCTATGGTCTGCACATCTGAGGTCCTGCTTGCTCAGTCACCATGTGTTACCTGCTGAGCCCATGTCTGAGTTCCCTGGCGGCTCACTCCTACCACTCTTCCAGTTCGAGGCACTGCTGTGCCCTTTCTCAACCGGGTAGGCAGGACCTATGCCCCCCGATAGCACCATGTTACTGCACCACACAATCCCCAGCCCCCCCCCCATCAGTCTCTATCTCACTGTCGCTGTCTGCCACCTGAGGGGAAGATTCAATCACCTATGACCCAATCCATCTTTTAATGATGTTCGGACAGTCCAAGGCCCACCTGCGCCCCATAAAACCCTTTCCTCACAGTTTGCATTCTCTCCCTCGCCACGAGAACAGATCCTGCAGGGGTACGCGTGTGTTGTGGAGCAGCTGCATGTGTATATGAACATCCCCTGCAGCTTTTTCCCATATTCCTTTTCTTCTGAGACCTTGACCAGTTTTTGGTTTGTTTATGAGTGCCTGGTGGGAGAGTCCGGAGGAGGCGAGCGATGTGCCAGGAAAAACATATGGCACTGGTGGGACGCAGACACCTGCCGTTGGACCAGCGAGAGCGCTTTCAGAATCATTAGGAATTAAAGGAACTTAATGACTTCACAAACAATGCAAATTCACTTCCTGGGTGGTTTTCTTTTACCCCCATATGGGTACCTTATCCCCTTTGCAATGCCAGCTGCTGTGCCTTTGTAGAAACTGTGAGTGTATGTATGTATTGTGTCATCCAATTAACAAATTCAGTTAATACAACAGCCATCAAACATTTTAGAAATGAGTGTAAACGGATACTGGAGCATCTTGAAAAAATACACCAGTTCAGGCTAAAGCTACATTTGTTCAGTTTGATTTGACTGTAATAATTAACAGTATTTTCATTATTTTACTTTATGAAATCACTGATACGCAAATGAGGGTGTGCGCCTACAACCTCCTTGGGAAGGGGGGGGGCTCAAGGAGCTTGCTCTCTGTTTTTATATCTCCTTTTTCTACCCTTTTCTTATAACCACTGTTATCATCAAACTCTCTGTAAACAGTCAAATCTTACACCTCCGCTTTGCCAAAGAAATTCTGTGAGAAAACAAGCTGACCCACTTTATCCCGCTCATTGCTTTAATATGCTGATGAACTTGAAAATAACAAAAATATATGCGGGCCAGTATCCTCTCAGTCATGTGCCTCTATGTAGCTATGACGTACTGTAGCTCTGTGGTGTCCAGGTTAAGGAACTTGCTTCATCATGCATCCCAAGCATCCATCTCTGACACGCCAGTCAGGATTAAGTCTGGCAAAAGACTGGACTCCTTTGGCTTTATCGTCTGCTCGAAGTACTTTTGCTGCATACAAATCCATCTTTCTGGACACATATTAGCAGGTCTTACAATATATGTATGGTCATTCACCAGGCTGCTGTCTGAGAAAAATACTGGCAAAGTAGTTCTCACTGTTAATTGAAATGCCATGAAGTAAGTAAAAAAAGGTCAAAAAAGTGTATTGCCCATACAAAACAAGTCATGTCAGTGAAGTAAGTCTTTGAGGGATCAACAAATGTTGACTAGTTCAAGGGCTGAGGGGAACTGGACATTTTTAAACATGAAAAAAAACATGTTCTTGGTCACTCCCTGAAATTGAAATTCTTCCACTGTAATGGCATTACTTCCAAATTGTTAAATTGATAGTTAATATTGACTTTCTCTGCATCCCTGGATGCTGCCTTCACTGTGTTAACTAACAACTATGTTAATTAGTTGGTGAGATTGAGACTTGACTTGGCAGCAGAGCTGTAGTATTGTGTTGTACTAACGATTACAACTACTGCATGCCAGAAAACATGCATGTATGTAGAACATTTTTCAAGTCAACACATTCCAAGTCTGGGGGTATAACACAAATGGAGCACACATTCACATTCACTATCCTTGGCTGACAACACAAAGCTTTGGGGTTTTGTTATCAAAATAAGATCAGTCAATAACAATGCATGCTCATATATTGACCTTTTACGGCTGTAGCTTCAAAGGATGTGTAACTGGTGGACGACACTTTGCACTGAACTTCTTCCAGAGCGAGAAAAGGGCCTTTCTTGGGTACTTGACTCCAACCACTGCAACTGCAAAGTGATTTGAATGCACAAAGCCCACTACTGCACATGGTCTGTGCACATGCCATCCCTTCATACAGACACACTGCAGTCACAGGGAATGAGACTGAAAAGCTTGGGTAAGAAGAAGGAACATGTGCACAGAGCTGCTGCAGACATTCAAAATGACTAGGTATGAGATGACAGGATATGGCTGTAGCGCAGGTTGAGGTTGGGTTTAACCAAAAAAAACCCTCGGAAAAGCTGAAGTGGGCACTTAAATGGATGCACCAACCACAGAGGGCTTTAATGAGTGCGTGCTGTTGCTGAGGCTCAAAAAGATTGTTATTAAGTACAACAGCCTGCTCTTCTCAAGTGCCGCAGTGGTGAGGCTTTTCATCACTGGCAGTCAAATACCTAGTCCTAGGGTGTAGCAGGAAATGGCTGTGCTCACTCGATTGACTTTAAAGCCATCTTGCTTGTTCTCATACATCCATCACCATACACATGCTCTATCCATACATCCACTACTGACCCCACTGATGATCACACCTCGCTATGTCCTTAGATTGTTGTTTTTTTTTTTTTTATTTATTTATGCAAGTGCAATTTTAGAGACAATGTTATTTTTGTAACCTTGACTCAAAACTTGTGATTTGTCCTTTGAATGACTCAAGCATCATTTGGTATTTTAAGTGTTTGCCAGTATCTCTGATCTATGGTTGCACAGAGGGAGACACAAAAGTACAATAGTGGAAGAAAATCTCTCAAGGCCAGCCTGCTTGTAGATTGCTGCTTTCCTTGTTGCCTGTTGTTTTCCTACTCCTGTGTGGGCATCATGTTTATGCATGTCTTGCATACAGGTGCTGCACAACTGATGTGTCCGTTGACTTTACACTTGAAAGACATGGGTGAAGCTTGGGACCACTACAGCAATTTTGCCAATAAGGGTTTTCCTAACACCTTGTTAAAATTGATAATGCAAGAATGGGGTAGTTAGCGTGAGGTTTTTAGAAGGAGGTTATTGAGAAACAGAAGGGGGGTGCTGTATTTTGATTAAACATCCATAACTAATTAAATATAGGTCAGCCACTCAACCATTGAGCAAACAATACAATTTGAAAGGCAGAAGGTCAATCAATCACTTTGGGAATTATACGTACTTATTTTCTTCTCGTGGGACAGGAGAGGACAAGTACAAGACTCTTTTGCAAATATATGATAGATATAAGGCTGTAAATCAACCAGTTGGCAAAACACTGGAAGGATGGAGTCACACCTCTGGCTTTCACCGTGCTAGAGGCTTTAGTCTGTGACACACCATATGGCTCGATGGAGGCAGATACATGCTCGAAAGGTGCTTTAACAAAGACGGGGCCCAAGTGTAGAAAAGGGTGGGAGTGAAAACTAAAGATTAGTCACTAAGAATTTATCTCTCTCAGGATATGCCATTTTGGTCATATTGAACAGCCCTAGTTATATTTCTTCACCAGGTGCATGGAATCTCAGCCAGCCAGTATAGACTGCAGGTGGTCACCGCACCCACCCACTCATAACCCCTTTTAAAGCCAAACCATATGTGCATACAGAGTAGACAGCTATCGCACATACATACACAAGATAACGCTGTACAGAGCATGGTCTCTGTAGGATCTTTGTAGGATGCTAACCTGCTATTCTTCAAATATTTTGGACTATGGATTATGAGATTAAATAGTTTAAAGATAACCGTTCATAATTTCATAAATGTAAGAATTGATAACACTTGTGTTGCACAGTGAAATCTGAAGGACAGAGGCAGTCTGTGTGAGTTTGTCAGTCGCTCCTTGCTTGTTGTGAGTCTTTTTTTTCCACCACTATGAACCGTGATATATCCTCAGACAACTGTTTTATTTGTCCAGTCTGGACTAATGTGAATAATGGAGGCCTCCCTAGAGAGGACCACCTTGATGTAAATATAAAGTATTTAAATTTAAAGAACGTTTTCTTAACTACAATTCATAAATTTAATTGTAATTCATACAATTTAGATCATTTGAACCAGTGAAAACATGAGGATCATTCTACATTCAATTCCTACCAGTAGTTCCCTCTCACCATCTTTCCTCTACCTCGCTGTCCTCTCCACTGCTGCACTGTCAGTGCTGAGCTTAATGACTGAATCAGTCAAGCAATCAGTGCTTCACCAGAACAGCATAAAATACATGCAGCAGAGATTCTGTGATGAGGACTTCTTTGCAGATTCAGACCTGCAAAACAGCCCCCTGTGTCCAAAAAGCAGTTAAGGGTTATGCAGTGAGTAAGTCTGGTGAGGTGATGAAGTAGATCATCAAAACAACTGCATATAACTAGAAATAATTCTTAAGTAAACATCAATAGCAGGACATGGATAACACTGTTGATGTACTGACAGCTTAAGATTTAAGTTGTTCGACAGTATTTTAAAATCAATTCCTTTCATGTCGACCATTGGTTGCCTGGTAACGGAATCTAGCAACCGTGTAAAGAAATGTACTTTGAGTGATCAGAAATCCACAGCGTTGTGGATCAAGTCCAGGCACTGATGGAGCCCTGGCTGTCTGATTAAGTGCTCTTTTTGAGAATATATTGAACTGATACTGATTGACAATTGTAATCAATTCTGGGCCTTGACCCCCTCGAGCCTACTCACAGTAGGAGCCAATCTAGCGGGCTATGAATATTTTTGAGCGCATTCACAACATGCTTCCTGCTATCACTAAACCAGAGTACTTGGCACCAATCACATGGAGAGTCATGAATGCTGTGTAGTGACAATCAGCAAACTGGCCAGGACTGAACCCAGTGAGGAAGTGGACTGAACATTCTCTGGAAATTGCCCTTGATTTCCCTCTTGAAGTTACCCATAGGTTCTCTTTCACAATGCCACGTTTTGGCTGCTTAAAAATGCCCTTTTCTCTCAGAACTATCTTTAAAACTCTTTGGCACGCGGAATCTTTGCTGTTTCTCCAAATGATTAGCCACACAAGATGAAGAAACGGCCATCATTAGAATTTCATGGGACACAAAACTAATAACTGCCTTGATATCTACTTTTAAATCATAAGCAAGAATTTGCAGCTTCAAAGCCTTTCATCCCTCAACTGATGTGACAGGTGGTACTTTTGGGCTCGCAATAAATCAAAAGGCAAACAGCACAGTAAGCTAATTATTCTTGGGTTTTAGGGATTGTACGCTCGGAGCGGCAGACCTACATACAGTCTTCCTGCATGCTCAAATATTTGCTTAGCGATCATGTTTGTTTGGATGTGTGGCCATTGATTTGCTGTGCAAACAAATTCTATGAGCAGGACCGAAATAGCACGTTCCACATCACTGGCTGATTCACATTAAAGGAGGGGCTGAGGAGGAAGAAGTGTTGACAGAAAATAGCTCCATAGCTCATAAGCCCAACAACGATTATAGGCCTGAGGTGATGTGAAGTGCGCTGGCATTCCACAGTGGGGCTCCCTTGGAGGAGGAGCCAACTTTTCTGCGATGTTTAATGGTGCAACTAAATATTAATGACGTAATGAGTCAAGTTCAGCGGCAGAGGAGGCTGTATTTATGACCACATTAACCCGTTAGGGGGGCTTGGGCATAAAATGAGCCAAAGGGCCCCATTGACCTTAGATGCTGGACATTCTCAAGTGCCCATCAAATACAGTTCACCCAGCACAAAAGCTGACACACAGCAGCCGAAGCATATTTTGCCTAAAATCCTGTAAAATATCAGTTGCTTTCAGACCGGATCTCAGTCGACCCAGGGTTTGCTGTGTGTTCACTTTGTGGCAATTTAATTACACAAAGGATGTAATGGCTATCAGACAAACATCTGTGATTTCAGTTGCTATTCAAGAACCACAGCAATTTAGAAAAGGGCCTTGGCAATAATCTTGAGGCAATAATGATCAACACGGGTCTTATCTATTAAGTTCATATTATCCGATACTAGTGCATATTCCCACACAAAACATGGTCATTAATTAATCTATCTGACCTATAGAGACTGATCTGGGGTCTGTTTCTTTCCTTCGCTCTCTCCCAATTCCTCTTTGTCAAGATTTTTTTTGCTCAAACACACTCATCCATCTTCCCTCCATCAGAATCATGGTCTAATCTTGATGCAAATACAACCATTGACCATAAATGTGAACAAATGTGTGAAAATGCGCAGCTGAGGCCTGCTGACTGCCGCACCAGCCACTATGCATACAAATGATGTTCTGGCAGACGTCTCCGTCCCACAACCACTCTCTCCCTCTCTCCTTTCTGCCTCTCAGTCCAGCCTTCCTGTCTTTCGTGGTAGATGTCGCATCGCTGTTAACATTGCACTCACATTCTTCTGAGGCATCACCAAAAGGGACAGGCTGAAAATCATGTTAATAGTTGGCTGGGACAAAAGGCAAGGGGGCCATATTTATTCATTTATTTTATAGCTTATTAAGAATGGATCTCAAGGACTTGCCAACATTGTCTGCTCATACAGGCAACGGTTGCCCTTGGCAGCAGCCATAGGTGTGCTACAGAATAACATTGTATATTGACGAGCTGTTTTGTGAAGAACTCATCTTTATACTGTTATTGAGCCGTTGTGTATTTCATTACACACATTATCAGGACAAAATTGATATGCAAATGTATTTATTAACCTGTTGTAAATCCCAAAGGGATTGGGATGGGAATCTGTTTTGCACCAATAAATTGTTAAACAAATATGAATTAATTCCACTTTGTTTGGAAACATCCTGTAACTGGGCTTTATTATAGACAAATATATCAAAGATAGACATCAGATGGAGCAAATAGAGACAATAATCCCCCCGATGTTGGAACCTGCCTTACAGCTCACCTTTATGTAGTCCTCAGAGCTAAAAAGATGTGAAACCATTTGACTTTCCCATCTTCAATGAGCATGCACTTGTTTGATGGAAGGGATCAAGTGCACCCTGTGGGCAGAATCATCTCTTCAGCATCCCTACGAGATCTGGATGTTTGGCTTGTGGCGGAAACACTAGGAATGCACAGTTGCACTGTTCAAAAGCCTTTCAGACTTTGACTGCTTCGCTTTTGTACATGTTAGGCGCCTTCTTGGCACGTGTGTCTCACCGGGTCCCTAGAGTGAATTATCGCACCTCATTTGTCTTAAGATGTGATGTGTGAAAGTAAGTCAGGGCCAGCTAATTGATTTAGCTCCCATCCCTTGGGTTTCTTGTAATCCAATTATTAGAGTGCACATAATGATTTTAATTTAGTTTCTGATGTGGAAAGTAAATATACTTTATTTTCTGCTTTGAGAAGTGATGATAAAAACTATACTTACGGACGTAAATAGTCGTAGAGCTGTGCTCTGGGCCCACACTGTAATAATGTGATGTGATTCTACTATTTCTGGTGTGGCGAGGAATCTAAGCAGATCCTTGCGACATGTCCAGTCATTTTGAGGGGATGTTTTTGTGCAGGCAGCTCACAGCTGGGGCTCAGGTGGCACAGAGAGGTACAATTCAACAAGATAATTACCACGGAAACCTAACCAATTGTCTGTGGGCCTGTAAATGAATTTTTGCTATTATTTCACTCCTGGCAAGATTTTTTAATAACTGCAAACCGGGCATTTTTTACCCCCTCATCCAACAGATTACTTAAATGTCAGGCAAAATGTAAATTAATTAATAAACACAAGCTCTGGTTATTATGCTCTTTGTATTATGCAGCTTTGCAGTGTTTAACGTGATGGCTCATGCAAGTAGCAGGCCAAACCCATTTCCTGTCTGGCTCTAACCAAGGGAGACGTGTGATTGGCACTTAATCAGTTTTTTTCTTGAGAAACACAATTGCAGTAGAATGAGTAATAAAGTTGTTATGGAACATGCACGCACAAAAGTTTAGGTGTCACACATCTAGTATTTAAACTGTTTACACTGGACCAACAAACATTTACACAACCTATCAATACTGTATGGGTTTTACTTTAACAACAGCATGGTTGTTGGGAATGGTTATGTGGCTAAACGACTCTTCTCACGCAGGTACTCAGGGACATACTCTGCCTTTTGTGGTTACAGTAGTAGGAGTACATTTACCCACTAGTGTGGTATCCTGGTAAAATGCTCCAAATTTCACTTACTCCTTATGCCTCATGTAGAATATTCTTTACCCTTATTTGCACTATGACTTTATGAAAGACAAATTAAAGACGAGTTTATGCCAGTGGAAGGGAGGCTGCTTGAGTGACTTTAAGGAAAACCTAAAGCACATTAGGACACTGTGGAAGACTCTGCTGCACGTCTCTGCGGCTGTGGGTTGGGTTGTTTTAGATGGTAATTCATGAATGCATGTGCAGTATTGTACTGTAGGACAGACTGCAGTGGCCTTATGGGTATTGTGTGTTGTACAGTGAAGCAAAAAAAAAACAAACAAACAAAAAAAAATCATTGGCTGATGGAATGCACCTGCAGCAAGTAGATGGATCCCATCATCAGCCTGCTTTTTGCCTTTCCTTTTTGCCTTGTTGTTCAGGCCTCACAGTACCTATGCAATACCCACCAGTATTTCTCCATGGTCGCAACATTGCAAATAAATTACAGCTACCAGGAGGCTTCAACACTATTGAGTGTTCGGGCAAGTCTTTGTTTTTCACCTCAGAAGCGTAAGTTTGAAACAACAGCTCTGCATTGATGTTAAAACAATTAAATAACTAAAATAAAAAAAAAAAAAAAAAATCAGGGTTTAAAAATGTGCATTCATCCTAAGATATGTAAAATCTGACCTATTGTTTGTAAAAGAACTGAGTGACCATCACTATATGTGATACTTTTCAACAAGTTTAGGTCAAATTCACAAAGCACATTATTAAAGGCTGTATATATTATGACTTTGGTACACTTGAGGAGAACACAGTTAACAACTGTTTCAGTAGTTATAACCACAGAGCCTAAGGACGAGAACCAAGCATCATAATTTTCCTCCTGTGCCCTTGGAGAAAGACAGTGGTGTCCTTCAGGCGTGTCCTCTAATAAAACTTAAAAGAATCATAAAAAATATGACATTATTGCAGAGTAACTGGCTGTTATTCATAAAATAGTTTTGTGAGTGCAAATTCTGCAGATATTTAACTTTGCATTAACATTTTAACAATGTAGTACTGACACACAAACCAAGTATAAATGTCCAACATGCATAAACAGTGGTTCTGTTAAAACAACATTTAACCAAAATTACAGAAGCATCATGCTGTTCTACTGGGATAAAGAAATCTATTGTTTACAGACAAGAGTATTTGGCGACAATAGCATTTGTCACTACATGAAGCAGGGCCTTGACTTTGATGTAATGAAATGAAAAACTGGGGTAGTTTGGACATTTGCATTTCAAAAAGAAAAGGTAAAATTGGCTAAGATAGAACTTCAGTGGATGGAATAAGATCTACAGTGTTTGCAAAGATATGTCCTTAACCCAGCTACTCTTTTTAATCCTAAATAAGTAATATGTATAAATCTGACAGCAGCAGACACAAACCACAGACAAAGCTTGTTTTATATCATGATGCTGTGAATGTCACCAGAAAAAAAAAAACTGAAAATATATAGTAAACGTGAAAAGAACAGCTGGGTAGGTGGACTGTGATCTGTAGGACCACCTTCACGTCATTACCTTCAGTGTTAACATTACAACAATGATCAAATCCCCTTTAAGACAGTCAGGACTCTGCTTCAGTCATGGAGAACTGGATTCTAAATTTCAAAAGCCAAGATATAATTTAAGCATCACTTGCATGGCTCAGGTGAGCTTGTTCTCTTTTTCTGTATATATAAACATACACAAACAATAGAACTTCAGTGTGCTGTTGTTTAGGGCTCTTCCAGATGAAACAGGCTGTACTATAATGAGAGTGCAAAGCTTCCAGGTCGGAACAATGTGAGCGATGTTTTCAGGAGTTCTTTTGTTGCTTTTCATCTCCCTTAACTTCACCCCATCTATCAGAGCTTAAGAATTAATCAATGTATTTATAATGGCCTCCAAGCCCTGTGGCATGTCTCAAGGCTACGCAACCAAATAGGATGCAAAGCTGTGATCCTCAAAGAATTTCCATCACAGGAATAATGCGGTCCCAGGGCACCGCTGCAAACGCTCGCCCCGAGCATTAGGCACAGATAATTTAAACACATAAGCAGGTTCTTAGCGCACCTTAATCAATGCCATTGGTGTCTTTGAGTCGGGAGGGAGGGGAAAGCAATAAAGAGATAACACTGGTATAACCTGGGGACTCGCTGCAGAAGAAATATGGAGCGCTGAAGCCCTCTGGGTAATGAGAAACAAAACTCCTGACAAAGAATTCTCCTCCCGGAGTTTTTGCAGCACAGCAAAGTCACATAATGAGCCCGATCACACCTCGCACATTCGACAAGTGCAGAACTGGCAGGACTACCGGAGTGCCATTTGAATTACGAATAATAGTGCAATAAAGTTCACACGAGCCAAATCTGTGTCTGGCACATGACGTTTGAAAATAGCTGTTTTGAAGCAGACATGTCGGCACAAATACGAGCAATCCTCTCAATATCCCATTGTGCTGGAATGTTTTACAATGTCATCAACCTCTTAAAGGCAATAAAAGAGCAAACAGAGCAGACAAGTGAAATTTCATATTGCGGCGTGCAATAAAATAATCCAACAAGCATAATTCAAAGACCCAATGGGAAGCTGGAAATTCTTCATAAGAACACTTGTGCTGTAACCAGGCATCCACATCAACAGCTCCTTCCCCCATCTCCCATGAAACTGATATATGAAACCATTTCCCCAAAACCAAACATGCCCGAAAACATTATTAGTGCCATTTCCTCTTCTGTATTAAGGTGAGAAGTGCTGAAGGCAGATCGGACAGAGCCTTTCCCGGTGATGAAGTGCCTTCCTCTTTAGGTCTCTCACACATCACAGAGGAAATGTGTGAGATTTATCAGTGTTGGCCCTCTCAGGAGCTTTCTCTGTGGTGGAGCAGCTCTCTAAGGACACTGCTGTGCCGCTCCTTCTCAGGGAGCAGGTGTACTTTTGTTTTGAATCATATCTTTGATAGCATTGTCAAAAACTGGAAATGAGAGATAGATAACTGGAAAACAGAAGATTTGTGCGTGTGTGTATAAATATAACTCAAAGAGCTGAACCTGCTATTCTAAAAAACACATGATCAATCCATATTAAATCCAAGGCTCCATTTCTGTAAAGTTTCTTTTAAAAATGACCAAAGAGGCTTTTCATTATGCTTCATATATCATAAAAGTTTGACCTTTGGGGGTGTTGTATACTTTATGCTTTCCTTGCATGTGCCACGCTGAACTGTGAAACAAATTCTGCACGTTAATTATAACCATTAGGTCACAGGCTTTACCAAGTCTAATGAGCCTATAGCAGGAAATGTCATCGCATTTTCCAGCAACACAAATATTGTAGCGAGCTGTAGCATGAAAATGTCTCACTGTGTACAGTAGCAGTCAACAGAAATGGTGCAGTTTTGTGTCACAGTTGATAACTGTGATTCGCCATCATGTTTTTTTTGCCCTGTCTGCAAGACAACTCTACCCCAATCTAAAGACTAGCTGATTTATTTTCAGCACAAATCTAGTCTGTTTGCTAACCAACAAATCAGGGAACACATTTGTTAACCCATGAGTGCATTGTCTAAACCACCTTACCTGAGGGTCTGTCCCAGCATGCAGTGGGTTAGAGGCAGGCGTTGAGGTATCCCCATAACTGTAACGCAGGCAGAAAAAGAAAAAAAAAACAACATGAATTCAGTGTGAGGTTCAACTTCACTTGTTCAAATGTGCAAAGTGGTCAATATGTCAGAAAAAATAACATAACAAGTTTACATCCAAAGGGCCCAGCAAGTTACTATGTTGTCTTCAGTCTTTAAATGTGCTCTTCTTCAACAGCTTCAATAAAAGGGTTTTAGACAAAACTCCACACACAAAACCGGAAGGTAGGTTTGAGTTTAATTAAAACTGTTTTTCAAATGTTAATCGTGCAAGACAACTGTAGTGCATCCCCAGACAAAACAAAAAGTGCTATTGAATTAGAAATGTTAAAAGTCCTCATAAATCATGGAGCTTTTTATTAGTATGTTTCATCCAGGAATCTAGTGAGGCTGTACATGTATGCCCAATGGTTTGATGAGCTAAATGCTACTATAATTATATTAACTACACACAGGAACAATCTGCACCAAAACCTTTTAATGTTACTCAATTGTATTGACGTATGCTCATTTCCATACATGTATGTGATATGGAACAGTTTATAAAAAATAGGTATTTGAGTATTGAGCAAACAAGAAGACAGCGGCATATCCATGTTGACTACAACACTTGGCCTATAACCAGTTACATTTAAACCACAGCCAATAAAGATGCAGTAATGAGGCTAATGAAAACTAAAATAAACTACATTTAATGTAGATCAAAAGAAGCCATTCTGTTCTCAATGAATTGAACAGGAAGTGACATTTTGAATAAAAACAGGAAATAGAGATTTTTAACAATACATGTGCTAAACTGTAAAGCAGCACAATTAAATTCCACCAAAGTAGTTAAAATATATTTTTGAAGGTTAACAAAATGCCTAAAGTTATTATTGTCACATTTTGTGATATCAGCTGAAGATCCCCTCACCTGATGTACGTGTTCAAATATAAAGGGACATTTCTGGTGTAAAGAAAGGCACAATTTACATTATTTAGACAAAATGAACAAGAAAAACTCAAAATTAATTTTTGAATTTATGTGAATTTGCCTTTAATTAAATGTTACACACTGGACCTTTAAAGGCAACAACATAACCATGCTCCCTGTACAGTTTGCAAACCCGCCTGTTATAAGGATTTATATTGCCAGATGGATGTGGCCAAATTTAATTGGCCTTTCATTACAATCACTACTCGTGGAACAAAGCTGAGGACTCAGGCTGTTATGAATGCTGGATTCTAATTGGAGTCACTTTCACACTCAAACTTTACAGCCCATCAAACCGCCATAATAAATGTAAAGCAGTCATGGTGTCTTGAATTGTACATTGTGACCGTCGCTGGGATTCCTGTGGTGCTGATG
Organism: Pseudorhombus dupliciocellatus; assembly: GCA_016785235.1. NCBI lineage: Eukaryota > Metazoa > Chordata > Actinopteri > Pleuronectiformes > Paralichthyidae > Pseudorhombus > Pseudorhombus dupliciocellatus. The sequence goes on along the minus strand of JAFBJW010000365.1, from coordinate 685,274 downwards.
ACCGGCTGCAGGTGATAGTGTTTCTCATCTCTCATTAACACCTCTGGGGTCATCAAAGAATATCCATCTCTTCACTTGTCATTCAAGCATATTTTCCACACGTACAATTAATCTGAGGTGTGTGGAAGATTGTATCAACAGACTCTGAGTAAAAAGCTCTGTCACGCAATAAGCAGGTCCTTTTCTTTTCTTCCTGGATCAGATTCAGGCATGGACAGTGACACCACTGAAAAGTATTTATTTACAATCCATTTTGTTTTGTTACTTACTTTTAGTAACTAGTTTTATAGCCTCCACACCAGTAAATGGACGAGGCTGTGCTCACTAATGCTGGATATGCTGGCCCTTGACAAACCTTGATATGTTCGGCCAATCAGGAGAAAGTAGGCTTTTGAGGAAGCCTCTTATGGAAGCATGAGCACACATTGCCTATACTCCATTCAGAGTTTCTTCTGAGAAGTTTGCATAACTCTCAGTTTTAGATAAAGAATTACTTTTTAAAAACCAAATCATGCAAAGCCACTCTGGTGGAGTCTGAGAATAGAAAATAAAGAGCAGGATATGAGCATTATATGTACCCTTTAAATCACAGAGCCTTTCATTAATATTTTTAAATCCAGGAATCCTGTGAGGCTGTACTTAGGCACTGTGGTGCTTTGGGCTAAATGCTACCATAATCATGTTAACTTGCTCACTGTGATATTGCTGCCATGCTGGTGTAAAGTAGGTGTCCCTTGTACAATATTCACTGTGTTGGTCGTGTGTGCTAGCATACCCACATCTGCTCATGCATTAAAGCTCAGAGCAGAGTACAGCTGGTGCTGAAGTAAGTGTCATAAGTTTTGCAGGTATTTAGTCAAAACAGTATTTGATGAATTCTTAGGGATGCTATTGCTGCTGAGCTAAAAACCATCACTGTGTATCACATGTTGTGTAGGAAAATACCAGGAACCATTAAAAGCTATAATAAATAACACCTCTCAATCCACATTCCCCTAAAGATGTTTCAGTCTTGGAGCCCTCTACAGCAGGAAATACATTCTGACCCAGAAATAGAGGAAACACGTCTCAGGTGTATCAAGAGTTTGTTCACACACAAGGCCACGCAGAAGTTCAAACAGGAAGCTATTCTTTGCATCTCATTTAATCATAATTACACTTCATTTCATCCTTTTCACCTCTCATAAACTGCTCCATCTGCCAATCCTGTCTTTGCTGTCAAAGGTTTGACCTCCTCCTCCTCCACATTCAAGTCCAGGGGAGTCACTCATCTCATCTGATCCTCAACATTTTCTCGATTGCATCCAATGTCATAACAGACCAGAGAGGTTTCTTATACTATGCAGACGCCCACACCCCCTTATACCTATATAACATCATAGTGCAGCACTTAGCATCGTAGTGAAGCATAAACAAAATGTATTGTCATGCAGAATAGTTACTGAAAGTTATGTGATAGAAATCAGAGTCTAAGAGCCTCCAGCATGGCAGCTTTCTGATCAGACCTTCAGTTCATCAAGCATACGCACCAGCTATTCGTTCCACTTTACACCTCCTGTGGTGTTGTTCACATTAATTAAAAAGTTCCTGGGCTGAATCATCAACACATCTCTGGCAGTTTGTACAAACCTTGTGTTCATACCTGCCTGTACCTAATGCAAATGTTGTTGACAGCTTACAACGACCAGTGTGATAGTGTCAGTTGAGCAAGAATCGGGAACGCAACAGCTGAGTGACCACACACAGTCAGGAGCGGCATTGCAAAGCTCCATAATGCAGGCGAGTGAAGTCAGATGAAGCCATTCCTCATTGGGAGCGTCTCCCAGGATCACACACCCTCTTGCTGGGAAGCATTTAATTTCTCCTTTCGGCACAGTGACGCTTCAGTCTTTTCTCTGTAATTACGCTTTATTAATGTTATGTAATTTGGCAAGACAGAATCTTGGACGCAGTGGCACAGTTATTGACATTAGCTGGCGATGCTTCTTTCCTGTTGCTTCAATGGAAAGACTGTGCCTAATTATGGTCAGATTAGGGTTTTTATCTCCAAGGCTGTGTGGTGCTGCTGACAGCTCGTGGATACGACTGCACGCTCTGTTTCAAGAGACAGGAAGCTCAGTGTTTCCCTCATGTTCGACTATATCAGAGCTTGTAAGCTTTGTAAATACATCATTTATTCACCAGCTGTTGTGCAGAAGATATAAAATGTTCACAACATCAGCATTTGATAACTGAACAATACCCACTGTCAAGGTGGTTTAGACGTCAGAAACATTGGCCCTTACTCAGTTTCATCGTCTTACTTTCAGGGAATGAACCCTGAACAGTGCTCACCATCTTCAAAATGTAATGAATAGTGTTGGGGTGAGAGGTGACATTCTTAAAGTTGAGACTTTTCTACCAGTAAAGGCTTGGTGGCTCTGATGTCTTAGCGCTCCATTGTAAGGTAATGCTATATTATTTCATTGTGAAATTGGGTCAGTTTTAGCAGAGGAGGAAATAGGCAACATGAAAGCACAGATTCGTTTCAGAGACATTGTCATCAAAAGCGCAGAGAGAGATTTGAAGAGATGATCAATACCATAAATCAGAGGTACAAGCTGCAGGGAGTCCTGCCTTACAGTCACTAGGCAATTACAGCCACTTATGTCAAGGTTCACTTAGAAGAAATTATACCATTCGAGCATTTGATGAAAAAAGCTTTGATCACTGAGATTCCCTCAACACACAGGCAAACGCTGCATCTTCAGTCAAATAAACAGTACCTGAAATGTAGTGGGCATTATTGCAAAAACTCAAAAGCAGCATAAATATAAGCTCTAAGATGATCTTTTATGTTTTAGCAGAGTCCTAGTCAAAGTTGTTGTTTTTTTTTTTTAGAAGAACAAATAACAAAGATCGTTAAAGCTAATTCCCATCACAGTGGCTCTCCTTTTGACCTGACTCAGCATTTACCCCTCCCATCGTTGGGTTGATTGCAATCCTTCTGATCGCTTCAATGCTGGTTATTTATACCACGTGTGACACATTGTTAGCTATGCTGCTGTCTTTCCTTCTTCTGTGATGGCGAGGAAACTAAAACAATTACAATTTAATATTTTTCAAACCTGAATTATTGTTTGGCTCTGTCACACCTTGGCTGTGATGCTGGCCACTTCAGTCCATAAATAATATTACAAAACACACTAACGTTGTAGTAGCTTTAAAGCGTTCATTTGTTTCTGGTAAAAATACAGCACTTGAAAAAGTTCACAAATAGATGTTCCATAATTATATTTTCACATTAAGTGAAGCAGAAACCTTATACATACGAAAGGACACATTTATGCGGCAAGAACAAAACACATCATCGGCTGGAAATTGATACTAGCCTTAGATTGCTATTGAATTTTCTCTCCTTTTAAATGGTCGGCAAAAACAGGATGGTCCATCATTGGAGGGCTTCATGCGGACCCTTTGATATTTGCTCTTTGATATTGACCACACAATCAATAGAGCTTTCCTACTGCAGAGCTGGTAATATTACTCAATTTTCACAGTTAGGTAATATTAGTCCCGTAAGAGCCTATCTATCGATCTGACCGCACACAGTACGCGTCTGCTATCAGGAGCACTTCTCAGGATCCAGAATCAAAACAACAATACTTCCCAGCAAGGGGGCGACGGCTGCACATTTTTACATTTTTTTTTTCCCCTCAAAATTGAATAGTGCCTGATGACTGGGCTCATATGAAAGCAAGGAAAACTTAAGCAGGAAGGTCACGAGCTGAAGTTGAACAGGAAACAGATTAATTTAATTAAGTTTGGCAACTAACAGCAAGAAATCCCTAGGAGTGCTGAGGTCCTTCTTTTTATATCCTGCCTGTGTAGAGCTCGTCATTTTACATCCTGCTGTTTATTATATGCTCCCCCACTATTTCACAGTCTGTGATGGTAACGTAAAGAACTGGAATACTGAGCTAACAAAGGGCAGTAAACACAAAGGCTAGTATCACGTAAAACCTGTAGGTCAACAATGCAGCATTTACCATAAAAAGGAGAAATCAAGTATAGTTATGTTATACTATTAACTTTAACTATGTTAAAACTCAAGGAGATAATAAAGTGATTTTTGTTGAGAATACAGTGCACATTCAAATAGTGTAGAACTACTACAGAGGACCTGCTCTTCATGTAAATAAAGAATAAAGTCTTTCAGATAATGACATAGATTTCTGAAAACATCAGTGGGATTACATTATATTCAATTCCTGCCAAGATATTCCCTTCACCGAAAGCCTCACTCACACTCACTCTTTTATTTGTCCACTCTTGTTGGGACTTTGTAATTCTGTATGGTTCAGTACTCATCTTGCTCATCTTGACATTGCTGCATCAGTGTCTTTACTGTGCATTTATTAGTCCATATATCCAAGATGTTGTCACATATATGCATTGATATTAAAGTTCTGGTATCGTATATTTTTACAAATAAAACTAGATAAAAAGAAAAAGAAGGAAAAAGGAGGGCACCTCATGTCATAACCTGTGACATTTAATATTGCATGGCAGGAATTTTGTAAGGCTTTTTTAAATCAGTAATTATGAATTATATATATTTTTATTATATTGTATTTTTTAGTCTGACATTTAACACATCCTTTAAAAGACCAACAATTTTCTGTGTTTGCAGTTACATCTTTCTTCATTTCTGCTTTAATTCCCCTTATTACTCTGTTGCTTTGTTTTTCATTCATGTGGTGATTTTTATGGTTTTACTTGAACTAACTGAGTTGGACTTACGTTCTCTACTCTTCTCCGTGTGTTAAGTTTGCCAGCAGAATATGCACCAAAAGTTTAACATGAGGATTTGCAAAAGTTGGTGAGTGTTCTTTCCAATAAGGTATGTAACTTCTGAATAGACTCAAGTTACGTAATATAACTTTGTGTGTCAGACTGTAAGAAGGCTCCACTTTTAGACCAGCCACATAAAATGAAACTCGCTTTCCTGCAACTGTCTGTGTGAAGAGGTGGAACACAAGTCCTCCTGCCCACTGAGAGCAAATATAGATAGAACCATTCACTTACATGAAACACATAAACAGGGAACGTACAGCTAACCAAGCTTGACAACTGCTAGAAATGGGCAAGATGTCCTCGCACTGGATGTCAAGCAAAGGTACTTGAATTACACTAATGGCACCAGGGGCAGTGTCTTGATTGGCAAATCCCATAAGAACCCACATATGTGCTTATAGCCCATAGATGTATAAAGAGACTGTACTACAAGATGCTGCCCCATTTATTCCATAGCTAGCTCATTTGGCACAGATGTCCCAGAGATGGTCAGGTTTGGTCTAGGACAGCATTTTAAAAAGCTCATGTCATCTAAATGACCTACTGATCGCACATATCTCCATGTGCCTCATGTAACTTTTTTCTTAAGAAACCAGCATTTTTAATGATTTCATCGAAGGATTTTTGAACATTTCTGTAGATATACACTTAACACAGGACAGTCAGTTCATGTGAGAGGACGGCTGAGTGGCTCTGTGATAAACTGGAATGAAAGGTGAAGCAACCATAACCACACTGACAGCTTTGAGTCAATGAGCAGCCAGGTATAGAAGCGTAATGTCTCCTAAGAATCTCTCTCTGACTGACAGACAAGTTCACCCAGGTTACTGTTTTCACAGTGCAAGGTATTTCTTCAAGCAGGCGAAACGAAGGCCCTCTTGAGGGAAACAAGAAGAGACAATGCTGTCAGGCGACTAGTTGAGGGATGAACATACAAACATGAAAGGTGAGATTGAGACATGGATGGTGCCGTTTAGAGAACTGTCACAGATGCACTGACTGACAATCACTGGCAAACTGTTTTCCACCTTAGAAGCTGCGTGTTCTCTTGTGAGCACTTTCATACACTGTTCACTGGATCGTTAAGTACAATTCTTTCTACAGTTGTACGTCTTGTATTGCTTTTAATTGATAGGAAGTAGAGCAGGCAGCGTGAAGGAAAGCAGAGCGAGGGGGAGGACGGGGAGGCAGGTAGGGCGGCAGGTCAGAACCAAACCCAGACTGCCGTGGCTTGAGGCCCTACCAGGTGCGATTCATTGTAATTCTTGTCATGTGTTCACCCACTGCTCAAGAAGTTGCTCAGTTTCAGACGGTAACATTTCCTTTAAATCATTAGACCTCTCAGGAAGTCAATGGCAACCAAATAATGAAATCTTCACTTTTGATTGATTAAAGACAAAGTGTGAGATTGTATTTTTCCCTCAACTGTGACTTTCTGGAAACATTTTTAAATTGCAGAATATCTGCTCTTATTCTGAACTTTAATAAAGAACCTTACAGGTTGAATATCTTTGAGGTATTAGAACAAATGTTGTGTACTGATGTTAGTATTTTAACCTGCCATGCGCTCTGAGATTTTCCAATTGCTGGTCCAATAACTGTGTAGCTGTTCTCCACAAAGGAGCACATTATAATGTCTTTTCTTTACTTTTTCATACTTTTTGTTATGAATGAAACACAGCACGTTTTGTGTGTATAAAAAGTGATAGCTCACTTCAACATGGTGTCATTTACTGGCCCCGGTTACTGAACGAAGCTGTCATTATTAAAAGCCTGAAAAGATCTTATAAACAGAAACCATGTGTCTGATAGAATGGGGATGTTGAAATGTCAGCATCCTCCCATCCAGTATCTATCCAATCAAAACAATAAAAACATTGACCTGATGGAGAGGAGGACCAAGAAGTGTGAACAGCAGCAAGCTGCACACAGCTAAAACTCCATGTGCTGACATATAGAAGAAGAATTAGTTCAGCACTTCCAGGAGGCTCCTCTCCTGTGGTACCAGCTCCCAGTTTGCACCCAGACAGGCAGACACCCCCCTCTATGTTCAGAGTTAGACTTGGATGTAGCTCACATTTAGAAATGTCAAAAAGCTCAGGGTAGCGCTAATATGAATGATCCTAACACTGCGTGCAGCTGCTCCTTGTAACTGTTAGCTGTGGTGGTGTTAATCCTAACCCAGAGACAGGGAATGGCTCTTTGTTGTGATAAACATGAGTGTAGCAGTGTGGCCAGAGCACTGTCTGTTGTTGGTAATAGCACTTATGTAAACTGAACAGCAACGTTAGATACCATCCTGTATATAGTGCTCTAACTTTTGTTTGTAGCAGACCACCTCTCTCTCCCTGCATGTCCTTTGATGACCTGAAAGGCCAATAAATATGTTTGTGCCATAAAAAGTTAACAGTCTATTACTTTGAAGTTACGTTCAAAATTACAGAACCAGAATGAAAGCACTTCATGAGGGAAGTCTAGAGGCTGTGCCTCAAGTGATCATCAGACAAAATTCTCGATCATGCCATCTTTGTGACTCAGGGCAGGCAAATGCAAAGTAGATGCGTGCACATAATTTATTTTCCACGAAAGTCACCCTGTCCTCACCGTTGCCATTCATTTATTTACAGAAGAACCTGTTAATGAATCAAATCAAGCCCTTTGTGCAAAGTGGCTACATTTCACCTGCATTGTTCAATTTGTTTGAACCAATTCACATTGCACTTCAAACTGTAACAGTCAACACTTGTCTCTCACAATGAGACTTATTTTCTCTCCTTTCCATCATTCTATCTTGCACATGTAAGAATATGAAAAATGAAACTGCGCTGTGCTTTGTACTGTGTCTCACAGAGCATAGCAGCGCTGTGATGGTGTTGCATTTATATGCTGCAAATTAGCAGCTGCACAGCAGGGGGTAGACCAGCTGTAGCATGTAACAGCACTGTGTTCTCTCTACCATGAAGAATGTTTTTACACTTTACAGCGATAGAGTACTCGGCAGAGATAGCTCTGTGCTGGTGATGTCAAACTTTACAGCGAGAATGGTGTGAAGAGGCGTACACGTTTTCTTCTTCTTCATCTTCTTCTGTTGGTTTGATTGGCGGCTGGCATCCAGGTTATAGGTGCATTGCCGGCAACCTACTTCATTTTATTTTGTCCTTCTTATTCGGTTGGCCAAGCCAACTTACATATTCTTCTGGTGTTTACTTGGTAAATCTACACACGTTTTCACTTGTGCGAGGCTCTTAAATCTTTCTCTGTTAAACTGCCTTTCATTTCTTTTTTTATCCAAACACTAGCCTCAAATAAGTCTGGCAAGCACAGTTTCTGCAAGCTCAGCTGTTTGCCTGAAAATCATTCGCTGTGAATCGACGGGGTCTAAGCAACCAAAGGTTGAACTACTGGGATACCAGAAAGTTGATGGTGAGCAATGCTGCATCTTGATTTTTAATGAAGATTCGATTTGCAGCAGCTCAATACATTTCCTATAAAACATGTATTAACTCAGTTATTTTCATGGACTATTTGTCAAGTGAACTTTATCATAAGTACTCTTTAGACTCCTGAAGTACACCTACAGCCAGATCAATGCATTTTTGTTTTTTGTAAATGGCTCCCTTGTGCTACATTTATAACTCTGAACCCGAGTTATGCCCACTGCAGAGTTTCTGATCCTCTAAACCTGAGAACATTGGACATTTTTTATTTGAGTTGTGTTTTTGTCTGCACAGCCAAATCTATCTGCTAACATCAGTATACCCATGCCCAAACTTGGGAGAAATGTGCGACATCCTGCAAGAAATATAAACAAATAGTAAATGTTACAGCAATAGTTTGTCCAGCCTCTGTTGCTCAAGAAAAAAGTGACTGCTGTTTGTTGCTATGCAGTTAATACAGTATATGGTGAATTAACGTATCATGATTTTAGTGTTTTACTTTTTATTTATTACATTGATTGGATTATTGATAGAATGCTTACCATAAATAAAACAGAAGGATAAAAAAATGTTTTTAAAATTATTCTCATAACCTCAGTGTTTTAATTGAAGAGCCAATGATATATATGTCTGGTTTGTTGAATGCAAGGTGACATTTTTCATCATTTATTTAGCAGACAGAAATTAAGCTATATCCCAGCTCATCCCCTTGTCTGATAGGTGGACTGACAGGCCTGCGATTAGGAGGCTGAGCTCGACACACAGTGATTGATAACTGATTGCCGACGGCACTAGATGTCACTTCAGTGTAACAACTCTACTGATTTTTTTTTTTTTTTTACCACTTTAAACTCACCTTTTTATAAATAGTAGATTAACATTACATGCAACATATATACAGTATATATATATATATGTATATATATAGAGAGAGTGAGAGACATTCAGCCCATAGACAAAACAAATAAAGCTGTAACTTCTGATTTTACAGTAAGTGCTTTGTATTAACGCTATTCAGTCTAGAGTGTAAACAACATCGTACAGTCAAGGCAGATCAAATGTGACTTGTTTGTCTTACAATTCCCTCGAATGGTTTTCATGCTGACAAGTATCATTGCAGAGAGATGGGATTATTCTCAGTCTCTGTGCTGTAGAGGGTTCTCAGGGGAGCAGACGCTGGAGGTTGACAGCAGAAAAAAAAAAAATCACACTTGGAAGGCATACAGAAACATACAAACACACCAAAGTACGTGGCATCTGAGTAATGGCTGGGTTTAATCTATTCTCCCCACTTGAAGCCACTCTACCTCCAATTCCATGTGTTTCATGAATTTTTAAACCCTCTCTCCAACCTTTGTGTCCTATTAAGTGTCCAGGTTAATTTTCTGTCCCTCCCTTGTACATGGTTCCTAAGACGACCATTTCTCGTGGCACAAGATGCAGCGAACTTTTGACTCCTGTTTCCTGGTGGTGGCAGACATGAATTAGGAGAATTGTCCAGGCCCCCTGGCCTGGATTCAAGGTTGAATTTTTGGTGCTGATGGGTTTGGGAAAGAGCATTAGCAGAAAATGTGACCAAGCAGAATGTAATGATGGAAATATGAATAGATGGCTTGTTTTCAAGACAAGAAAAAAGTTAATTATTTTTGGACTAATCTGCAGAGAGATGACTCATGTTTTAATGAAAACTATCAGCATAAACTATATCAGCAGTGCACTACGTGAGAGCCGCCCCCTCTAACATCCTGTGAAGAAAAAAAAACATTTTTTGAGCTGAATTTTGACATCAACACTTCTATTACACTTGTATCTGTTATCTATATTTTTCTCTCTGCCGTTGCCTCAATCATGACACAGCAGACTATAAGAATTAAGTGATTTCAGAAGTTATCAGCTTCATGCAGCGTGTACATTTTATAATTTAACACTGGTACACTTCCTCTGCTTACAAACATGCTGACAGAAGTAGCATTAAGAGCAGCAGCGCACACACACCACTCTAACATCTCAGAACAATAAATAACACTGAAACACATCATGCATACTTGTTAAACGTGCATTATGTGATGCCATTTGTGACCTCTGCTTTGTGTTTACTGATCCTGCGATTATTGAACTTCCTGTTTACGCATGCAGAGGGTGGGGACAGTTCAGACAGACCTGACATTTTCCTACTAAAACATCTACTTTTGAAGGGGGAGTTGTCTTTAGCAGTCTGATGGTGGCATCTCCTGCTGCTTCACCCTATGGACTTGCTTAATCTCCTGGTGGTGTCTTTACTGATGCTCAGCTTGTGCAGTGGGCGGGACTGGAGTTTTTAATTTTCCATCCCTCAGTGGACTGGTCATATATTCTTCATCCATCTTTTTTTTTCTCCACAACTGTCCCTCTGCTGTTTGTGGTATTAAATGATCAGCAATCAATGAGCCTCTGCTGTTAGGACAAGGTTGATTGGGAGTCCCCTCCCCTCTGTGTTTAGGAGGCTGTCTTGATCTGGGGTGTGGTGTGTGGTCACGATTTACAAGACATTTACATTTTAATGGCAAACATTTTTCAATGATGCATATGGTAGTTTGATATTTTCCCTATTAAATGATTATATAATGACAAAACAACTTCCATCGTCATGTTTTAAATATAGTTCTAACTAAAATAGAATTTGAACTTTATCGAATTAATCTCCTGTCCATTCAAAACTTCACATCTATTCCACTGCTATACGTAAATTGAAACAGTATCACAGGGGCCAGATGCTTTCATCACCCACTTTCAAATGAAAGGATATCTGTCACATGGACACTGATGCAGAGAAAACAGAAGCAGACACATTTATTAACTTGTTGCTGTGGAGTGGGATATGTCAGGAAATAAAATGACAAGTGAAAATGCTGCTTCAAATAAAGATACACTCTCCCATGATTCCTTCAGCTCCATGCAATGAGTCACTCGGATATTTAACAGGTGCCTCTCTCAACCAGGGCAGGGGTCATTTATTATTCAAAGGGGAGAGTACTGGGTCTGTATCACTGTAAACACTCGGCCCAAGTGGCCTGAGGCCACTGATGCAATACTGCTCAAGTGGAACATTTTGATTGTGTGCATTAGTAATATATCGGACTTTTTAATATACTTATTCAACTATTGGTACACTGTTTCTGCTGATGGAGTCTACATCCTTGAGCAGCCTCTGCTCTTACTTTACTCTTCTTTGTTAAGGAGCATGTCAGACGAGATGCCAGGCGTACGTTATGCAAAGATGCTTCCTTTACCGCTGACTTTTTTAAATTTGCGGAACCGTCCAAGGTCATAATACATTCTTTAGGAAGTAAAACACATTCCTTTGAATGCATATGTGTCAAGGTGACCACATTTCTGAAATGACACATCTTCAGCTCGGTGGTCAAAATTCATCTTATCATTATGGAATAAGTAACAGGGGCAGTTACTTGTGAATGTATTTTCATTATAATTTGTATTTTTTAATGTGTATTAAAGCAAATGAGTAGCCAATAAGAATCTCAGTAGTCCTGACCCCACCTGGCCTTGAACCACTGCAACAGATGTCTAGTGACTTCATTCTTAGTATTGGTAAATAAATAGAGGCGTTCAGTTCCATAAAACAGTCTGTGATAGCGTTGATGGGTCAAAATGGCAGGTGTTTTAAATATTTCTGCTCATTACATGTTTGGCACTATCATTTCAAGTAAGTAAAAAGTAGTTGGCGGGGTTATTTTAAGTTTAAGAAGAAGAAAGCAAAAGCCCATGCTCCCATTCGATTCGAACCCACGTCTCACATCACGGATTCCAAAGACTAATGCTGGAGACATTTCATCTCAAAAGTAAACAATTCTGACGCATATTCCTAATATAACTTCAGTACCTTTGTTTAACTGGCTATTGTAATAATTGGAATTTGCGCGCACGTTTTTCCTTTCCCTTTTAAATCAGGGACATTTTCTGAGACAATTTTAACCGGGGACATGGCAGCCTTATCGGGCACTGTCCCTGGAAATCAGGGATGTAACGTGTGGACCAGACAATAAATATCCCATGTGAGTGTGTGTGTGTGTGAGTAACACTCAAGAAATGACTCCCCCAGGGTTGGTCAACTTAACAGAACGCAGAACCTCCTGTGTGCACCGAGGCTGCACTAATGGATCAAACACATGGGTAATTCACCGCAATTAGTGGTAACTCATTTAGGTAAGTAATGTCACCACAACACCTGATGAATGACAGTGGAGTCACAGACACGAGTCAGGCTCTCGGTGTCTGAAGGGAGAAGGCAACTGATATTCAGTGAGGAGGGAACAGCAAAGTGACAACACGTTTAAGACTCAGGGGATATGGAGAGTCATTGTATTAAAACTCCTGCTCAGTGTGTGTGCAAACGTACTTTTGAAGTGAAAATGAAGTTTGAACTGTCAGGGGTAGTGTCTGCTTGGCTTCAATGGCTCCTTGTTGGAAATGATAGTGACATGTATCAATGACATTTGTTGCAAGTTGTAATTTAAAGACTGAAGTTTTTATTTTTAGTTTTTAAATATTTTTACAACATGTCAAATGTAATACTATTGTTACATAAGTATATTGAACAGGCAGCAGGGAAGTCCACTGATAGCTGCATGCATCTGTTTTTCTTTCTTGTTATCAGTGCTGTTACGAACTTGTGTTTTCAATGACCTTCTGCCTTTTCATCATTCTTTGTTGCATCCTTATCGTTGCCATGGAATCTGACAAAAGCATAAGACGCTGATGACAATGAGCTGTCATGGGAAGAGATCTGTTTTTACTCGCTGCCCTAATTGGGTCAAAGGGATGTCGATGTCCCACATGGCCACGCTATCCGCTCTGTGAGGGTGCATTTAGGAACAGTGGTACTTTTAAGTTTTTAATCTTTTAATCAGCATGCTGAAATTGGTTAGGGGTTAGGATTAGCTAATAGCGACAGACTGTCGCCGAATTGTTGCCAAACCGATTTATGAGCCCACCTAATGATTGCTCAGTGATCAGACAGAATTCATCGGTGGCAATGGCACGTTCACATGCACTTCCACACACAGCAAGAAACAAATCCATTTCAGTCAAGACAGGCTTACAAATGTGAATGAGTAGATAGGGATAAAAGACAATTCTCCCAGGCACAGGTGGAGGTGACGTATAATAGAGAAACACTTTGATTGAACGAGGATCGGGAGTTGAAGCAGTACAGGGGAGTAGATCAGTGACTCAGTAATCACTGCACTGTCAGAAAGTGGTTGGTTAGTCGGCTCAGTGCTAGCATTTACTTGTGTCACAAAATAATGAACAAATACAATGACTTACTACAGTTACAGTAAAGTACAAACGAAAGATTGAGTGATAATTGATGATTGGCAAGCAAAGACAGTGGATTTCTTGTTAGAGGCAGCACTGATAACCTGAATGCAAAACTCCAGCTTAAACGTGCAACAATTCAACTCAATTATTTTCAAACGTATCACCTTCCTGGAATCAGTAAATAACCTGTCTGCCACTTTCTGGTTCATGCTGTTTGCTTCATAAACACGACACCGGATCAGGGCATGTGTTGGAACAACACGGCCTGTTGGGGGAGAAAAGCCTGAAGAAAACTGACTGAAAGCTTAGGTTGGCATATGGGCTCTGCTTTCTCCAAGTATGACCTGATCCTGATTAGGATCACTTCCTGAGGAGATACAATGCAAAATGTCAGTGTGCATTTTTTTTCAGTAGAGACAAAGCCAGGGAAGAAGTCCTGCTGACTCCATTGAACGCTGAAATCCTTCTGTCGTAATAAAGAGGCCTCTCCCCTGAAATGGAGGGGTGGATCATGCTTCCCTCAGGTAGCCACCATGACGAGCTGGCAGATGGAGGCTGCAGCTGTTCCCAGGTAGGAGAGCAGGCTGGAGATTGGCTTGCAGTCTCTCTGGACCAAGCACATCTCAGTGGGGAATTCACTGCAGGCCTTTTCACACTGGCAGCCTTTCAGACCAGAGCTAAAGGTTCACGCTTCTCCCCTGCGCTGCTTTCCTCCCTGAGCCTTTTCCCCCTCAATTTGAACCTGAGCCATGCTCCTGGATGTGTCTCTACTTTAAGTAAACCTATTTAAATTTGCATTCAATTAGAGTCATACTTACTCTGTGTTTTCAGACTTTGTGCTGCATTTCCATATATTGTTGCTGTTTCAAATGTACAACACAGTGTCACTGGAGCTGTTGTAGCACTTCTTTGTGAAAACAAATGTGGCTATGAGAGAATTAAGCAGGTACCAAAATAAATAGCATATTTTATTTACCTGTTAGAAATGCCTAGAAATAATCATCATAGTTTAGAAGTCAGTGATTCAGCTGCCATATAAAAAGGGTTGAACTACATGGACTCAGTTAATGATTCAACTCAAAGCAGAAACACATGTCAGGCTGAGCTAAAATGCAACAATAAAGCTTAAAACCACTCGATAGTAAGGCCAGTAAAAGTGCAGCTCCAGAGAGCATCACACTCAGATTGCTGGGGTCTTGTACAGGGCAGCAGTTTGCTATGTTCTGTTTTATAATTGAAGTCACATAAAAAGAATTAATAATACAAAAAATACTCCCAAAGCTAAACCAACTCTGCTTAAACCAAGCACCTGCTTTGAATACATTCACGGTGCTTTTTGTATTCCACTTACCCTGCACCAGTTTATGTTATCTGAATCAATAATTATCGCGTCATGATGTAAGATACTAACAATGATTCTTCTTAAATATAATGTAATAATCCATGTACTTCTCTCTCCCGGCATCCACTCAAAACATCCCAATCATATAGAGAATGTTTTAAGCTCCCTTTCTATTTGTTGCTGTCTTTCAGAGTAGCAGAGCATAAAATTGGAATATCATTTCACAATGGCAGAAAAATCGTTTGATGGCTGCAACTCAATTGTATATTTTGTAATTACTATAAAAGGTACTGGGGAAGAACCAAAGCGTTTAAGGTGGATGGCTTTTTCATTTTCTAATTTGATGGCTTTGTCTTTGCTGTCGCTCCTCGTCTGTCAAGGCAGCTAGTCTGGAGGAATTTACTGGCCACGGTGACACCCCAACTCATAGCATCATCTCGAGGAAATAAATGTGAGCAACGGTGCAAGTCAACAATATTCATTCGTATTTGTGCTCCTCAGGTTTTAAAGTTTGCTGCATGTCTTTTTTGGACAGTGCCTGACATCTAAAAATGGGCATCTCTATTCAGAATGATGTCAACATTTGTCTTAAAGGCTCTGACAATGTGATGATTCCATTAACACTTCGAGATTTTCAACTTTGCAACAAAGTCAACTTTCACACAAACCTGTATGTTTAGCAAACATTAGTAGACCAACAGCTACATAAGCCAAAGTGGGCCAGTCAATGAGTCTGTAAAGCCAGTGCTGGGAGGCTGGGAGAGGGGACCAGAGCCAACAGCTTCCTGGACATCTTTTCGTTTTAGCTGCTTTAGCATCTGTCCCTGGGGTGGCATGGTGCGCTTGTATCTTTTGAATATGTATGTGAGATATTGGTCCTGGGGGAGCCACTATATATCCATGGAGTGGAAGACGGGTGACAATGGGGGCCCACTCTTCTTTTCCCTTTATCTGGGCCTGTCTGCCCCCTGATGTATCTCCCAGCACAACTTGTTCAGATTGCCTCATCTATCATTGGCCTCAGATATGAAAATGTGGATGCCTGCATCGGGGCCCAGTCACATTGTTACAAGTGCAATCTGGAAGCATCATTGGGGGAGGCCCTACTCCCAAGTTAGGGGTGGCAGAAGGGGAGGAGCGCGATGATGGCAAAGAGAAAGTCTCAGGGAGAAGAAGGGAGCTGTTCTTCACATGCACGCTCCCTGTATTGGCTTGTGTTGAACACAATGCAACACACACCTCAGACTACTGTTTCAATTAAATACGCAATTACTTTAGTAAAGCCACTTGCATACCATACACATTGGGTGTAGATTTAAGAACTAACAAGTAGACAATTATTCAGTTACTGTCTATTGTCAAGGACATATGGCCAGCAGCATGGCGCCAATCAACGCTGCGGTGTTGCTGTGAAATTAAAGACGTGTTTACGATTATGCTCCCATGCCAAATCTCTTCTACCAGGCATTTGTTTATTGGCTTCCCTTAATAATGTGTGAAGGGGGATCTTAATTAGATTAGGCTTAATAAAGGAGTTACCAATTTGCATTACACAAGGTCATTCATTATCTGTTCACAAACTTGGAAGGACAGGTTATCTGTGGGAAAAGTTGTTAGCCCGCTTAGTTGTAGCTGCATGAAGTAAACGTGACGAGAGAATTGCTCTGAGCGGTCACCCTGTGCAAGCTACGGGTGACACATGAGAATTTTTAAGGTGCCAATAATGGTTTGAGACCAAAATGGAAGAGAGAAGCAACTTTTACAACCAATGGGGGCACAGATAACGTAAAACATTTAGAAACTGCTGACAGTTTTAAAATACCGTACCAATAAGTATAACAATAATAACATCATATATATTTTCTCCTCATAGTTAAAGTCACGCTTTGATTCTTTAAAAATATTTACACTTAAAAATACAGCAACAAAGTTAATTTACAGTTTAATGTATGCAACTATTCCAAACAACAGTAATTTAATTTAGCCGTTAAAAGCTGACACAGCTGTTACTTCTAGATGAGCCTTTCCTTCAATGAGGATTTAGCAACTGCCTAATTTGTTTTTGTGGAATAATTGAATTATGGCGTTATCAGCTAATTAAAGCCCGTATAAGCAATGTTGTTACGATAACAATGTATCAAATGGCAATATGAAAACAGAGTCACAATGTGAAAGATAATAGCTTGTAGTGGAGAGACTACAGAGGTCTGTCATAAGAATCTGAAGCTCCCCTCAGCTTCAGAGACTTTCAGCTCAAGTCTGAAATTGATCTTTTTCACTCACTGATAGTGGCAATAGGCAAACACTTAGTGAGGAAATGTCTTTGCTTTGGATGACAAGCTGGCCGTCTCTCAGAGCAACAGTGTAAAGCAAAATGCAGAATCGCAAAGCCAGACTGCACAACTTTTACTGTTCTGATTGGTAGATGCAAATGAATATTGTAAATCAAATATAGCATTACATTGATGTCAGTAGTTATTGTTATATTCAAGCGAGAATGTCAAAGTCCTTACAGTGGCTAAAAGGATCAATTCCATGACATCTAGAGGATTCACATTTCAACCTTGTTTGCTCCAAACCCTTGAATCAGATGCTTGCTCTGCTTTAACCTTGCTGTTTTTAGACAATAAAATACTAACCTGCCATCGCAGAGAAACAGACTTGTGCACGCGATTAGGTCACTGCATTGACTATTCACTAATGACGTCTAAAACGGAGATCTGAAGAGAAACAAACCTGAGGTAAGAGCAGCGAACAGGGGAGGAGACCTGTGTGCTAATCCCACAATCAGCAGCGTCTCCACGGAGGGGTTTAGCATAAAAGCAACAGCTGCAGTGCCGCGCCAGTCACAGAACAGAAACCTCGGGTCATCTGGCGGCGGTTTAATAAACACCCAAATCACAGCAGCTCTGTTGAGCAGATTAAAGTCAAAGTTTCTTTCATACTTGCACATTCAAGGCTGAACAAGGGTTAATGAAGGAAGGAAAACAAAGCACATGATTCATAACAAGTAGATCTGTCCGTCTTAATACAATCTGTCAGCCTCAAAGCTGTTTCACTGGGAATATCGAACATCACCTTTTGATGTAACAAACAAAAATGAATGAGCCAATATATATTTGTCTATATGGATGCACATTAGACAAGAAAGTCTATGCAAACAGTATTAGTCTAACGTATACAAAATGGATCACACTGGGATCCCAATTACACATGACTTCACTTACAGCTGCCGACTGCCAATGCCTGTATGAAAAGTAGAATTAATGTATAATTCATGTACAAATATACCTTTCAATACAAAGACAAATTTGAACTGGTGTCGGCATGGTAATAGATTGACACAATGGGTACAAGAACCTCCCTTGTGAGTGTGCTTTCTGACAAACTTTCTCCTCCCTTTCCAATTATAATGACTTTGGCTCCAGTTCGGCAGCGGATGTCAAATACTATCTCAGTGGCTCGTCTCCTCCACAGAGAGTCCTTGCTGGTGTAAATAAGGTTGTTTTGGGACACTCCACACATGTGCTTGGCTTTTGTGGCAACAGTTATACGCAGGAAATGTGTTTCTTTTTTCAGTGAGCACTTTGTCCCTGGAAATGTTGTATCAGAGAACAGTTAAGGGCCGCAAGCAAAGAGAAAGCTTCAAGGTCACTTTTTGGTTTAAAGTTTAAACATGATTAGACTGGTCTGTGTCCATCTTACTGAGTATATAATGGGTGAATCTTAATTTTCAGGGAAAAATCCCTATAACATAATTTGATTCAGCAGCTCAGACTGGCCTCCTAAGAATAACATGTATATGCATATAACAAATACAATAATGAAAGAAATGAGCACACAACATTTTGCATGTATTCATATGAAGTATTGACATTTAGGTGTTCAAAATGCTCCAGGAATATGCCAACCATCAGCTGTGAAATAAGCAGATAAAGCATCCCTGACTGATCTTACACTGAGCTTTGGTACACCATCATGTTAAATCATGTTAAAAGGTGCTTCACAATAAAATGAAAACAAGCAAAGTGAATAGATTCTATCTGAGAAATACAGTGATACTACAATTTTAGGAATTGATTTAAAGGGATGGCTTTGGACCAGCCCAGAGTGTTTTGTTTTACTGGGAGTGATCCAACAGCCAAAGAAGCAGCCGGTCAAGGCTTTGTTAAAAAAAAAAAAAAAAAACTTTCAGCAGGACAACGACCCTCAGCACACAGCCAAGATATCAAAGGAGTGGCTTCAGGACAACTCTGTGAATGTCCTTGAGTGGCCCAGCCAGAGCCCAGACTTGAATCCAATTGAACATCTCTGGAGAGATCTGAAAATGGCTGTGCACCGACGCTTCCCATCAAACTTGATGGAGCTTGAGAGGTGCTGCAAAGAGGAATGGGCAAAACTGCCCAAAGATAGGTGTGCCAAGCTTGTGGCATCATATTCAAAAAGACTTGAGGCTGTAATTGCTGCCAAAGGTGCATCAACAAAGTATTGATCAAAGGCTGTGAATACTTATGTACATGTGGTTTCTTAGTTTTTTATTTTTAATAAATTTCCAAAAATCTCAAAAAATAAAATTTCACGTTGTCATTATGGGGTGTTGTGTGTAGAATTTTTTGGTAAAAGAATGAATTGAATCAATTTTGGAATAAGGCTGTAAAGTAGCAAAATGTGGAAAAAGTGAAGCGCTGTGAATACTTTCCGGATGCACTGTACATCAATGTTTCAGCGATTCATAAATTAGCACAATATAAGACGCCAACTCATAATTAGTCCTGTGGCATTTATCAACTACTTCCACTGAAACTAATTGGCTGTTGAAATTCTGCAAGGCCACGAGTGGCAGGGGTGCGGTGAAGAGAAGAGGAGTGGCCATGGATTTCATTATGAGTCAATGAAAAGCCTTTACACAGCACCAAATCAGCACATTGTCCCCAAGACTCACTAATCACAATTCTCTCCTGAGCATACACAACCACGGGGCTCGAGTGCCTTTCACAGCAGTCAAACAAATGCATTAATGAATATTACATTTCCCGAGCTACCAGGGGTTGTACCGGCTGCTCCACAAGGATACTTGTGATATGTTGTCTAGGAAAGTCTGTAGAATAATTAAGCCTGTGAATCATGAATGTAACATCCACAGCAGGCTCTGTAAACGGACATGATCTAGGGTTTCCTTCATCCTGGGTAGATCGTGTAATAATTTTAATGACTGACCCTTTCAGTTAAGGCAGTCAGCCGGAGTCAGCGAGTCACTGCAAGAGACAGTAAATGGCCACAGAAGTTAATATATTAGTTATGAGGCCCTCGAGTGACGCTCTTAAGTCTCCTTGTTTGCTTAAGAATCCAGGATCGGGCTATTCGCCAGGGTTTACAGTAAGAGAGAAACATATCTTCTAAAAAGAGACACGGATTATTTTACATTGACGTGCATTAAATTGCAAATGGATGGCATTTATACAGCTCATCTACCACTCACACCAATGGAACACCATTGGGGGACATTTGAATTTCACAATGACAGTCGGGCTTGGAGGGTCGAGGATCGAACCTTCGACCTTCAGGTTCGTGGACCACCGGCCCTAACACTCAAGTCCCAGGAGCTGAAGTCACAAGACATGTTTATTTACAAGGTATTTACGCGAGATTGCCTGGGCTTTCACAAATGTTGCACAGCAACACAGACACGACTTTATGAAAATCTATCACATCCAGAGGTAATATCATGTTAATATCATGCCATCCATTTTGTGGAGCCAGTTTCCTTCACAGACATATTTCCTTTAATGGAGTGCAAAATGCATTAGACAGGGGAGCACCTGCTACTGATACTCTCGATGGATGTTAAGAGAAAATGCACAACGCAGAGAATAGAAAGTAGGCTAAAAGCTACAGAATCATGAAAATGCATACCCATGTTATACAGCAGCAGTATAGTAATATGCCTGTGGTGCAGTGTCAACACTCAATACAGCCCGTCAACATTTCCCCTCAGACCAACAAATCCCTGTGACACTTCTCTTCACGTCTCACCTCTTTCTCTGCAAATTATGACTTCAGTATGCTGCGTTAGGCCTATAAACAGCAGGAGAGACATTCATGCCAAAACATGTTTTGTCTGGATCCGTTAAAGTGTTTACTTAGAAAATGCAGCAAAGCTAAAACTTGATGTTGGCACAATATTTGTAGGTCTGTTAATGCTCACTGCTTATCAGGAATGATCAACTTAAACACGATTAATTAATCACTTTAGGTTCATAGTTTTTCAAGTCAGTCTTTAGGTGTGCATATGAGTACTGAATAGTATTTATTTTAGTTTTCATTTAAAAGATCTTGGAGGCTAAGCAGGACAGATTAGAAGATCAGTTGTTAATATGTGCACGAGAGTGTTGTTCACCATTAAATATGAGTTTAACAGAGATATCTCCTCTCAGCTAGCTAGTGTTAGCATCAAAGTACAATCTGCAGACCGTTCAATTTCCTCTAGAAATAGAAACTGTGCCCACTAGCTCATCTGGCAGCTCAGACACTGTGCACACCGGGGCTTGAGTCTGTTGCACCCTCACACGCGTAGCGTCCCATCATTAGAGCTGAGGAGCCCAAAGCACTAAGAGCGAGGGCAGATCTGTGTCACGGCTTCCTTTTTGTTCAGCTGCAAGTGTTGAAGCATTCCTGTTGCTCGCATTGTTTCACTTTGCTTTTTGTCCTTTTTGTTATATTTTTCATACATTCAGCAAAAACAACATCCAGCCTGCCAGCAAGTAAAAATTCGAGCATGGGTGTAAATACAATGGCTCAGCAAAGCGTGAGAGTATTTAAGCCGTGTGTGTGTGTGTGTTACGCTCAGCCTCTATCACACCACCTGACTTCCTTTCTATACAGCCAGTTGTCTTGTGACTATTCATTTCCCCTCCATAATGGAAAGCCATGCTAATGAATATGAATTGAAACATCTGCAACCTCATCCCTGCCTCATATTGCCCTTTTTTTTTTCTTCCTGGCAGTGACAAAAAATGTTCCCCCAGCTCTTGGTTTGCTGCCATGGTGCATGGTCTGGACTGCTGGGGGCCTCATACACTGAGAAGGTCACATCTCTGGGCGATGGCTTCCATTGTCCTTCAGCAGATCCTCCGACACTAATCTAGATGCATCAGTTTTAACTGCTTCCCTCCACTGCAACATGCATCCATAGAGATCAATCAATCTGCCGAGTAATTTCATCAGGATCTCTCTCCCACTCTAGCACACCCAGCCTCACAACCCCCCCTCCGTCACCTTCCCACAGCAGCAAACAAGGCCATTCATCTCCATTCCCATTGAGCATGGATATTCAAAAGTTGCTGTTAGAATTCATTGGCAGGGATTCCATGAGGGGTTTGTAACACTCGGTGGTCAATGGATTTATAATGACTCTGTGCAAAGTTGTGTCATAAATATCACTCCACGCGCCCTCGCGAGGTTATTTCTTTTAGTTCTGTGAATCCAATAAATCACACAGAGGGCACCAGATTGCTGAACATCATATGGAATGCAATCGAACACACTGCTCTCTCTCCCCCATTAAAAAGCAAAATTAAAACCCACATTTTGCTTGGCAGATGTGTGCCAGCTGCCTGCTTTTTGTACAACCCACATATCCCCGGGAAATATGCTGATATTTGTGTCCTCCCTGTTTCCTCCCCCACTTCCACCTGCTCTTTTTTTTCCTTTTAGAAGCACACACCAGCTCTTCTGCATGTTTACCAATGACAAATGGAGGACTCTGGTCTTCAGGGGCATGAAGAGGAATCAGGTGCACTAAGGCTGTGGGCCTATAGGCTCCAGCGGCCTTAAGCCCAGGGGCCACCGGCAGAGGAGAGCTGCGATAAGTCTGGCCCGAAGAATGAATGCAATCACATGGGACAAACAGGAGGAGGACAATTGGCTGCATTGTTTCCTGCAGCCTGCCGTTGCATCACAATACACATTCCCATGGCACACTTCATGGAAATAGATTTAGTTGAGGAAAAGGGACATTCCAAGTCTCAGGTCTCAGTGGAAAGGTGTCCCATACATCTGAATCGCCAATGGACCAGCAGGGACTTTTTCCACTGGCATTGTATTCATTGTGTTTACAAAGTATGTCAGGATAAAATAATTGAAAAAAAAAAAAAAAATATTGGTATAATATTAAAAATAAATTCAATCTACAAATTCTCCACAAAATAGCATTCAAATAAACAAATATTGCAGACTTGTTATCTTGCGATTCCCATGTTTAAACCTCAGTCAGTCTAACACAGGAGAGGTCTGTTGTGCAAAAACAGTAGCAGCTAGCACCTTACAATTAATCTTTTGTTTATACCACTGCAGTCACTGTTGAAAAAGAAGGGCCATTTTTGTCTTCATGCCAGTCAATATTTAATAGCTATAAAAGATGTCAGGCAATCAACTTTTCATATTAGTCATTTGAAAGCACCTTGAGGCAATAAACACATCTCTACAAAGGGCAAATGACGAGTGTCTCCATTTGACTTGATCTGTTAAAATGTTTTCCCCGGTGATGATGAATAGTGTCAGAGAAGCTTCTGACTCCTGAGTGAAGGTTTACTGCCACAAAAGAGATGGCGTTGGAGCTTTCAGCAATCAACAACATTATTTCCGAAGTAAATTATACTTGTCTGTACATGTGTATTCAAGGATAAGCAAATAAAGGAGCCCACGTGTTTTCTTTGTGCTCTCCCTGGAACATTTATTTTCCAAACTCTTGAGAATAATTAAAGCATTTCTCTAAATGATATAATTTAGATCACTTCCTTGAAGATCATTGTCGTGTATGCTCATAAACTCTGCAATAGAAATCAACAGGCTCATCAGAACCGTGTTATCCTTGGACAACTTTTTTATTGACTAGTCGTTGAGAGAGTGCACACAAGAGTTTGTGCTCATTTGTGTCCTACAAACCAAACCCAGAAAAAACAGCAACTCAAAAATGCTCTTCAGCGAAAACAGGGCAAGTACTCGAGACTTACTTGAAACGACAAGTGGTGAAAGACATGGGAAGACACTGTACAGCATACTACAAAGGGACAAAGACGACGGGAAACACAAAGAGTTTCACGCTGAACTCATGTCAAACTAGAGACAGGTGGGACAGGACAAATGGGTGAACCTGACGAGGGCCGGAAGTACAGAGGAAAAACGCACGGAGCAGAGACGACCAAAGAGGAATGTTGGGTGAAGCAGAGTGAGGGACACAGAGAGGAAGACAGCGCAGAAAACATTTTTTATATATACTAGATGTTTTGGACTTTAGACAAAACACAGGTGATAACTCTGATTACATAGCAACAGTGTGAGTTTGAAATGTGTGCGCATGCACATGGACAAGAATACTCTAGTGGCTTAAACATGATAATTACGTATATTAGACCCCACACCATTTTTTTAACTCCAATAAGTAAAAAACACAATACTCTCTGAAATCAAAATTAGTATTGATGAAACAAAATGCTCCATCAAACCACCAATCCACATGCTCAGGCACACGTGTTCCACCTTTCTCTCATGTGACTTTGGAATGTTTTCACACGTGTTATTCATGTGGCTTGCCTGTACAGAGACAACCTGCGATGGCGGAGATGCTGAATTTGTTTAGCTTTCCTGTCAATCCTCGCAGCTCTTGTCTCAGCTGCCACTGAGATTCTTCTAGGTGAGTTATCAGTTAGAAAGCCTCCTAATCAAAAAGGACTTCTCCGTGCACCTTGCTTCTTTTTGCCAGTGGCTTGATTAGCTAATCTTCAGCGGTGGGGTTTCCTCCAGGTCTGCTGCTCTCACACATGGAAATTCCGCACACGCTGAGCATGGGCCTCCTGTGTTCTTTTGTAGAGAGTGTGACCCAAATGCAGCCTTTCACTTTCTACAACCAATTCTCATTGTTCTCATTATTTAAGGCACTTACTTGAGTTAATATGTACTGTAAATATTAGGGCACTTTGGCTAATTGTGGTTGGTTTTAGAAGAAAGTCTGCAGGCGAATAATTTGATTTAGATGAATTGAGGATTGAATCCACCAAGGCTGCAGCGACACACTCATACACAAGCACTTGATCACTTCTTTTCAGACGGCCCAAAGTACAACAAGGTGGCGAGTTTGAGTTCCATTTTATAAATTTCAGTATTTTCAGTAGTAGCAGAAACTACTGATCTTTTTAAATAACAACGACAAGAAATAACACTGCATCCACTCAGGATAGTGAGCAGGCAGATGCATTAATGCAAGGTCAATGCATAAAAGGTATAAATATCACACGGATAGTTTAAATAACAAAATATTTAGGAATATAGCTTCTACTTCTATGAAGCTAGAGGCCAGAGTGAGAGCTTCCCTTCAACTGTGTGCCTGTGTACTGCAGTAACTGACATCCTAGACTGAAAATGTTAAAAAATGTATGTATCTGGATGACGATCCGAATACACACAGTGACAATTGACAGCTGCTCAGTTTCATTTTAAATTCAAGTGGTGCGGTTGCTCATGACGGAACCCAGAGTATGAAGGAATCTTCAAAATGATAAATCCTACCCCTACACCTGGAGCCACACCAACAAGACGTCACCTGTTCATTTGTTGGCCCGGGGCCTAACTTTCAACCAAATTCAATTAAAATCTGTTAAGTAGTGTTTGACTAACAAACAAACTGACAAAAGACAAATTGAACTGACGACAACCTCCCTGGTATAATTATGCAAATAAACAGAGACGTGATGATCCATTTCAAAGTGACTTGAACAGTGATGGATTTCCGACTTCACAGTTATTCTAACCCAGGCCTCTCCGCACCTTTCTAACCATCCACATTTGTAACACAAAGCCTCCCTACGTCTCTACATTACCCTCTCTTTCCCGTCTTTCTGTCTCTGCCACTCTCCCTTTTTTTTTTTTGGCAGTGGAGACAATTAAAGTGTGACAGGCCTTCATTTAGCAAGTCCTTTTTCATGTACCCTGTAAGGATGAACACATGGCATTTTAATTACTGGCGGACAACACCGGGGCCTTCTCGCTGTTTTACGGCTTCTCCAATGCAGCCCTAATGTACCTGACAGAGAAGGCACACCAGACCTGAAATTACAGGGATTAATGTTTCCAAGACTTAACACTTCAAATGGGTTCTCTGATGTGAGTGCCATGCAGGGAAGCCGGCAGAAAATCCACTTACAGCGTCATTGCTTTGGCATTATTCACTCTTGAAAGCGCAGCATGTTTCAGCAACCTTCGTTGATGAATGTGCTCTCCTTCCGAGACAAACTTTAATTCGAGGTGTTTAGTGTTCGCAACAACATAATAATAGTCAAGATAAGGAGAAGGCGGTGAGGAGGCCCAAAGGAGAGGGCCTCGTAGTTAAGGCTCAGAAGAAATTGGAAAGAGTTTCTTTGATCTACAAGCACCGGTTCTTATTGGAAAAAGGGAACATTTATGGTGTTATAGTGAAACAGTGAACAAACTTGAGGGCTGAGAGGATTTATCAACTCTCTCTTTTTTTACTAGCCAAGGCAAGTATGAGTGCAAAGTGGTTTTAACAGCTCTGCTACTTAGAAGGTATGCAATACATACAATCATGATGTAACCAGCAATTATACTCAACTAGTACCACTACTCCTAAACATCTCCAAAACAGAGAGGCTAAGTGATGTGAGGAGAACAGGGTCTACAATGGACTCTCCAGCACTGACACCACAGGTCAGCATGTCTTAATACAAAGAATTTAGTTTGACAAATCTCTTGAAACAGGTTCTGCATGGTGATTTACTTAATCCTTAGGTGAGACAAAGGATTTGTGAATAGCATTTCTGGTTGGAGAAATCACATTTGATCAGGCTTTGGTGGCATGCAGGTAAACAGTCCGTGTGGAAAGTAGAAGAAGCAGAATAAATGGACCAAAATAACAGGACAGCAAACAGAGTAAAGAGAATCAAAGCCCCAAATTCCCACTGTTTACACCTTAAGCCTACAAAATATTACTGTTTCCCAGAGAGGATAGATTACTGTCACATGATAACCAATGCAGTTAGACTTGTGATGAGTTTGTGTAGTAGGTGCATGGTTTCGACAAAAAGGGAGCTGGGCCAGAAGGCAAAGCTCTCGATTTACCCGTCACTCTTTGTCCGTACCCTCACCTATTGTCATGAGCGATGGGTCATGACCAAAAGAACAAGATTTGGCATGTCCAACTGGGAGGAGACCTAGGGGTAGACCCAGGACCAGGTGGAGGGATTACATCTCCTCTCTGGCCTGGGAGCACCTGGGATCCCCCAGTCAGAGTTGGCCAATGTGGCCGGGGAAAGGGGAGTCTTGGGCTTATTGCTGAATCTGCTACCCTCCCACCTGACCTTGGATAAGTGGATGGATGGTGTCTGTGTATGTTGTGTAATGAACTGTTTTACATGCAACTTTTTGCTATAAATTCAACTACTTAAATTACTCTTCCTTCACAGTGAGTCTCTTGTCATAATCACGATCATCTCCATGCCCCATGCATGAAATCTGAACTTGTTGTGATCCAGGTTGCAGTCTGGGGAAAGGCCGATTTGTTTTATCCTGTGTCTTATTCAAGTTTACTTTTTATGCATATGATCAATGTTTAGCATGAACAGGTCAGGGACAGCGCCACAGCTGGTATCCCCGCTAGAGGGGATGGATGGTATTAAAGCCACGTGTGGAGCTGAACACATGATTCCCATCAGTTCCATCCAGGTGGAAATAGGCCCTGTGGACCAGTGATAGGCGAACAGAGGGCAGGGTGCAGGGGAGGCAGCTGCTCAGATCCATCTGGTGTGCTGGAGTGGAGCTGAGTGAGGTCAATGGGTTCAGGTGTCAAATCTAATGAAGAATAGGTCCAGCGTATCTGCTTTATCCATCTCCCCTTAAAGCCCACCACCTAATGCGTAAACTCGTCCTACTTCTCCCTTCAATCGTCAGTCTGGTTAACATCACTCTTTATCTTGTAATCTTAAACCCCAACGTTTTCATAGTCAGCGCCCACTGCGCATTCACGTGTTCAGAAAATACCATCATCAAAGAGTTCTCATGATATAGTTAACAGCAATTTAACATTTATTTATGTAGGAGGTGGGTGGAGTAAAAAGCAAATCGCTTTAGGCTGTCCGGCAGCTTGGAAGCCCCCCCCAGTGTTGTCCTTGCACAAAGAGCCGTATTCCCCATGTTTCTGCCCCCCAGGCTGCTTGACCCTTCCAAGTTTTAATTCATTCATTTCCTCCCGGCCCCAGAGGTGACTGGATGGTGTGGCTTATTGATTGTGTACGTACACATGGACACATCAGTAATGAACGGGCAAACTCAACCATTTCAATGAAAAGGTTTCATAAATTGTTGGCATTCAAGTCAGACCATACAACCATCTAACATATAGTTTTTTTTTTTTTTTTTTAAGGAAGCTGGAAGGGTGCTTAAATTAATTATTTCTGAAATCATGAATCCACTGAGCAGACAGCAACACTGATAATGACTCAGAGGATGTGCTGTTGAAAAATAAGAACAGTTGTGCCTCCTACTCTGAACATCACATTTCTTGTTGCTGCACTGTATCCTGCTGTATTGCACTTAGTGTCACTGAGGACATGTTCTGCCTCCTCTTAAAGAGCTCACTCTCTGTATGATGGTTCAAAGAAATGTTTGACCTTTTGGGAAACACATTTGTTCACTTTCCTCTGAATGTTACATAAAGACATTGACACCACTCTCATTTCTGTTCTCAAAATATGAAGGGTGAAAAGCAGTGCTTATATTAAAGCATAAGAAACAAACTGTGCCCCGGCCAGGTCAGTGAGTTTATGTCTGCTGGTTGTGTTGTGACCTCACAATGAAAAGAGAAGTCACAGCTCCTCGGTCAAATAAATAAAAAAAAGGAAATGCACATATAACTGAAATAGAAACATTGAACGGGTAAAAAAAAAAGAAAAAAAAAAGATGACTTTTTGAAGACAATTTGATGATTTTTTTAATATTCTCAGCAGGTATGGATGATTATTCATAAGCCAATACTTATTTTCATCTTTTTTGCAAAGCTCTTAAATCCAGAGGGATAATCTTATTATCTGTGCACAAGGTAAAAAAGAATTTGATGTTTTGCCAGAATCTGTCTTAACATTTGATGGATGGTGTCCAGACAGTTCAGGTCTGTGGACTGCGGCTTGTTTACAGGTTGAACAGAGTCATCATGCTACATATATGATCACTGTTATCATATGTTAACCTGAGACCATCACGACCAAGGCTCTCTGACCGTTAACGAAGTCCTGATTTCAACCCAGTAAACCACGTCGTCCCAAACATAATCAAGTAGATTTTGTTCCCAAACCCAACCAAACCATGACTGCTCTACAAGCTGTTTATTCAATACCACCGTAATGTGTGGTGCACCTGCTACTGCAGGGGTGTAACTGTCATACAAACAGCCGCAGAGACTTTGTGTAACAAATAGTGTAGGCACGGACCAAACACAATTATTATAATTCTGCCAATCTCCAGGGGTTTGAAGGAGATAGCTGCACAGCCATTCCACTTCCATTTCCCTCGTCAGTGTAAACAGAGCTCTGGTACTGAAAGGCAGCTCACACTCGTATGATTATATTGTTATTTTGTTTTCAGAATGTCGGTGTGTGTGTGTGTAATAAATTCTGATGAAACAATGCAATTTTGTTTGTTAATTTTTTTTTTCTTTGAACTCACAGAGACAACTGCTGTTGTCTTCAGTGCATTTCTGCGCATGTAGACATTAAAAAAAGATATTTGAACATATATCCATATACTTTCTGCTCCTTACACTAACTCACTTAGATCAGTAGATGCACATACTGAATAGGTATAAAAGACCTGTGAGATTACATATCATTGCAAATATGCTATCTTTCCAGATGGTCAATCATCTGTTGCTATCAAAAATGGGGAAAAGGGAAAAAAAGAGTTGGCAAACAGCAGAGTATTTACAGACTACAACAACTTTGCACATCAAAAATTGTCCTGGATCCCATTTTGGGGTCTAGGTGAGGGTGGCAATGCAGGCGGAGGCAAGTTGTAACCTATTATTTCCGCTGTGGAGATCATGTGATTTTGTTTTCAGCAAAGCAGATTTTGTTTTCTTTGTTTTGTGACTCATTTTCTTCACAGGAAGTCTTTCCCTGGAGTTTTGATTAAAAAAAAAAAACCTGAACTGTTCTACATGCTGCTTTAGTGGCTATGTTGCTGAGAGTCAAATGAAAAGGTCAATATTATGAATAATAATTAATATGATTCTACAACCAGGAGCTCATTACCTTAGCATAAAAAGAGTGAATTCAGTCAAAAAGTTGCGAGGCCATTACCATCCCATACAACCACACAATTTGTAATTTTTTTAAACTTTGGTTTCATATTGATTGTACAAATGAAAAAAATACCGATCCCCTGTCATCCAAGATGAATTGGGACTCTCTAGCTTAATATTAATCTTCCAACTATAACATTAGTATAGATCCCACCAAACTTTCCTATAAAAAAAGAACAAGCCCTGAACTGTAATGGAGGCTTGGTTTCATTCAGGAAGTTCCAGAACCTGGACCCTGAAACTGAGGCAGCTCAACTCTCACACGGTGACAAAACCTCTGTGAGCCTGCAGGGTGCCATCCCAGTCTCTGTTGGAACTGACACCATCCAGGCGAACCACCCAGTCACGATGTTGTGCGGCCCATTGCCCACTGCATTGTTTGTTGATTAAAAAAAAAAGCAAAACTAGTGCTGCAA
The DNA here is from genome assembly GCA_016785235.1 of Pseudorhombus dupliciocellatus. Taxonomy (NCBI): domain Eukaryota; kingdom Metazoa; phylum Chordata; class Actinopteri; order Pleuronectiformes; family Paralichthyidae; genus Pseudorhombus; species Pseudorhombus dupliciocellatus. The sequence goes on along the minus strand of JAFBJW010000365.1, from coordinate 654,563 downwards.
CTTAATGCTGAGGCAAGGAATGCCATCAATCTCTAAAGTAAATGTGTGGGAGTTTGTGTGTATGTGTGTTAGTGAGATCAGCATTCCTGGCTTTGGGGCAGTGGTTTTATCTTCGGAAAAAAGGCGTAAAGCTAACACATTTTTTGGCAGTCACATTGAATGAGCCGAATCATCAGCCTTCTCCCGCTCTCCTCTCGCCCCGCAGTCTCCTCCCATCTTCCACTCTGCACCTCAGCCAAGGTTATCTCTCCTATCGATTCTTATCATCAGCTTGTCAATTGATCTATTACCCCTGCACCCCGCCTACTTAATGCTGGCTTGATTAATTACTGTCCCCCACGGGGATGGGAGTGGGGAGGCTGCCACTGAGAATGCCGCAGATTAAGATGAATTTTCATTGTCTTTGTTGCCCTGGAGTGTCAGAGCACACTGGCTTGTGTCAACACCGAGATGGGTTGGGCACCCTTCAACTGACAGCAGATGTGCACGCTCTCCATGCTGTCCGATACAGGCTTCCGTCGCTTATTTATTTGCTCCTCTGGACTTAAATCTCAATAGAGTGTACCATTGTTTGGAGGCATCAGATAATTGGTGAAATAGAAATGAAATGCCCAAATCCATTTTGCATTTTCGTGACAAGCTTCATTGACACTCGGATATGTTTTATTGATGAATAACATGGAGGAAACAACGAGCTGGTGATAGGAATAGAGAAACACAGACGTGGGGAGGTTTAACTGAATTTTGCATAATACTCCATTTTGGGCTTTTCAGCATCTAATCCTCATTTATTTTCGCATTGAGAAAAGCTACAACCGTATTTTTAGTCAAATGGTCTTTCATTTGAAGGTTTCTGACAGTCTCCTTATTTGATGCCTATTTGCTCTGGCAGAAACATGCCTCGTGGACATGAGCAGATCAACATATTAACAGCCCATTAATGCTGCTGAAATCTCACTGGCTGCCAACAGCTGGTAAAAGACATTGCTTTGCCTTAAGCAACAGTTAGTGTATATTTGCAATGGCAGGTGATTCAAACATAACGTACACATCATTCCAGGACACATCACTGAACTGGATTAAGGCATTATTTGCTTGTTTGGGTCCTGCTGTGCATTTAGTTTGTGCCTGCTGGTAAAACAACATTTCATGCATCATGGTTATGATCTATGTATTTATTTAGAGTTTTTGCTTTTGTAGTTGTTGGGAAGTTATAAACTACCCAGTCCCAAGTGGGTGTCACCCCCCACTACATAGTGGAATGGTGTTTGTCTGTGTACTCTTTCTGTCGCCATGCAGACAAACTGACCATTACATGTTATCCATCATGATCACTGTGTCTAAGGGGCCTTGTGAACTGATAATCAAACATTTACCCATGTGAAGCAGTCGGGTTAAAGCCTCAGCATGCTTTATAAACCAGTCTAAGAGTCTGGAAATGTCTGCTGGTTTCCTCAACTCCTGGAACCAATAAATGATATATTCCACTATTTTGAAAAGTGGGCAAGCTGCCATTCGACTTCCCAAGCCTGGTCATGATGGAAGCGAAACTTTTGTGTCTGGAAACAGAGGGTTTGTTGGTTTGCACTGCATGTCCCTGCCTTTTATTTATTCATATGAATCCAGGGCTTGGACTAAGCAAATACCATGTGACAGTTTTATCCAAGACATCTACTGTATGCTGTGTCCATGATGTTGACTGCGGTGGCGTTTTGCCATTGTGAAGCTGCTGCTTTAATCAGTGGTTCTTCAATTAGAACTAATCACAGCTGGAGTGAGCCTGGTCCATTCATACGCTGGATACACAGGTGCCCATTCCTCCTATTCATGTGGATCATTATCATGCCACATAGCTACAAGATAATTATTTCACTAATCCTGAACTCAAATTAAAATAAATCTCTGGCAAACAGTCATTAAGCTTTCAGAACCCTATTTACAAAACTGTTAAGGCATAGCAACAGACAACTAGAGTGTTTTAAAACGTAAATCGTGCACAGTTGTTCAAATGTTAAACCTAATGAAATTATTGGAGGACACTCGAATGTCAGAAGCACTTTATTAAAAATGGAGCAACTCAAAGACGTATTAGCGGATTCAAACCTGGATACGTGTGTGTCTTTTTGAAACTCAATTAAACCCTGCAATTCCATCTGATCATGTCAATATCCCATGACATAATATGTGTAAACCAGATTGTACTCATAGCAGAAGAGAAGGTGTCATGCTCAGAAAAGCCTTCAAAGTAAATACAACTGATTTTGTTGAGAAACATCAGTGTTTAAATGTGGTGAAAAAAAGAAATAATCAATTATAGGCCAATTAGTATTCTACCTCCTGCTTCTGAAGTTGTCGCTGCAGAGCTGCATTTGGTGTCACATCTTCACAGCAAAGATTTTCTTATCTTATTATTTCCTGCTGGTCAGGCCTGTTAGACTGTCCTGAAACCAACAGAAGTTCTCTTCAAACAAGCCTTAACGTTTGTTGACAGCGAACTATTGAGTTACCGTCACTGTTACATACTGTCTGAATACAACCTCATCAGTTCTGAGCAACTAATTCTGTTTTCAGAGGCATGATTGCTTCTTTTCAGTCACACACTGCCCAGTGGGCCAGATCAAACTGTCTTTTAGAGGCCCGACATTCTACTCTGATAGGAGCAATTCCTGTTGCTATCACTCTCTCAGACAGAGAGCACTTACTTTCAGACGTGTCCATGGCTGACACGTATTCAAGTGCAATGAGGAAGGAGAAAGTCATGAAACAGCATCACTCAATACGGAAAGCCAGAGGGGCGGAGTTAGGTCCACAGCTACTCTGAATAATAGGCCATACAAACACACACACACACACACACACACAAACCGTATTTCCAGCTGCCTAATGAATTGACCATGACTAATGACAGTTTAGTAAAAAAAAAATCTAAAAGGATCTAACCACTGTGTTGACCTTGAAGGTCAATAAACCATGTAAGCCCTGTGGTGCTCCTTTAAAGATACATCTTCCTCAATGTGATTGTGTGTGTGTGTGTGTGTTTCCTCTTTCACTTTTCTCTCAAAGCATACAATATTCATCCTTGCTCTCAGATGCTCAACACCTACTGAAGCACATAAAGTCCTCCCAAATGATGATAAACTACCGTAATTACTGTGCGTGTGTGTGTTTGTGTCTATAAGGTGTGCAGATTAATTTAGTACATGATGTCGCGTTGCAGCACAGAGAGAAAACTTTTGTGATCTGTGCATTTTCAATATCATCTCAGGCCTTTATTGTGTCAGTCTACTCCAGTTAACTATTGATGAGAGTCCATGAAGTGGAACAGTATATTTCTTTCCCGGGCACTGCCACTCACCATGACAACTCATAGGCTCAGCTGAATAGAAGCAATAAACATAATGGAATTTCACGTGTGATTCCGATCAACTGCAGAGCAGAGCACAGCTGCACAGTTTAAAGGCCTGCTCGTTCCTGAAGAGTTTATTTTTTTTCCAATTCATTTTATTTTATCATAAAGTTACTGACATAGATTAACTGAGGAAGACAAGCCTCTGTAGGTTGATGTACCGTCCTATAGGTTTATAAAAGAGCTACATTTACTATGCTCCTGAGAAATCATAATTAGTCTCCTATTTTGGCATGGTGGAGACATTGATGGGGGGATCGGTAAATTGGAAATTTACCAAATGTTGTGGTTTGTTGTTTATATCTTAGCCCCTGTGACCAAACCAATATTGTCAACTGTGCTTGGTTGCAGTCAAGTGAATTGATTATGGACGGATACGCTATGTTTAACCTTTAATGCTACACAAGGCTGGAGACTAACCAATATGTTTAGTTAATGGATCTACATCCGAGGTGATGCCGTTGCTGAGAGTGAGGCATAGTCGGTAACATTAGCCTGGACACAGTGAATGGAAATTCTATACAATGCCATATCTTTGTGCATTCTTTTAATGACTTGTAAATCCACAAAGTATATACACCTAGTCCTTGGAGGTAACTCTAGACAGTAGCAAGTCATGCCAAGCTGATTCATAGCTAACGATCGAGGTAAGGAAATGCATTGTTTAATCTATTCTTGACACTTTTGCTCTTCTATCGCTAATTTAGGAAACCATGATTAAAAAAAAAAGAAACAGCTCTCCAAACCCTTTAGTGCAGAGTGCTGCTCTTCACTTCAACTAGCAGGGAAATTCAAAGCCTGTCAATCCGTCGCCGCCGAGATACTGTTCCTAAGCTATGAGTGGATAATCACTGATTGAGGCACGGCGTTTTCACTGAATGGTCAATTTTAACAAGACGTGTTCTATCTAACTTGACATAAATGACAATGACTGCTCTATAATCCAGTGGAAAGGCTCTGAGACAAAGATTGCAGCAAATCGCCCCGGTCGGTTAGTTGATACAAATCTCATAGGAAAATCACAATTACTGAAGGCTCAGCTCAAACCGTAACCCCATCAGTCATTTCATTGCCATTTGTCTGACATGGATTCAGATGCTGGCCAACATACCAAGAGGTCCCTCACTTGAAAAGGAGCAACAGCACTGTTGCAGCTACCTGTGTGACCTAGCATCACTCACAGTGCCTTCTCTTTTTCTCTTCTCAGTCTTCTTTCACTACAGTGTACTTACTCTGAAGGAGGCAACCATCCAAGGGCATAACTGAGGTGGTGAAACCAGCACAGAACAGCAAGGGTAGCACACAGTCAAATAAACCAAGGCATGGAAGGACGGCAAGAGGGTGTGAGACAATGTATTTCTTTTTATTTCCCTTAGAGGCTTTTTTCCTCTTTTTACGCCTCTTGCCTTTCAACGCTAGCTCCCTGACAAACACCCCTTACCCTGGCAATCCCCCTTCGCTGCTCCCTTTCGCCTGCTTGTCATGTGTGGTTTCAGAGCACCAATGTAGCTTTGCGCCTCCAAGGGAGCTTCAGGCAAGTGTCACTTTAAGTTACATGCAGCGCGTAAAAACCAGGCGCAGAGCTAACGGTCACAGATCTGTGCAAAATCTGGTCTAATGTCGGCGTCTTCCATCTCACCCTCGTGGTGATTGCTACATTTCAAAAGCGGAGTTGGTGATTTGAATGGAAGAAAAGAAAAGACATAATCAGTGCACTAACCGCTAGCACCCCCACCCACCCACCCCTCTAACCGCTAGCACCCCCTGTAGCTTTGCGCCTCCAAGGGAGCTTCAGGCAAGTGTCACTTTAAGTTACATGCAGCGCGTAAAAACCAGGCGCAGAGCTAACGGTCACAGATCTGTGCAAAATCTGGTCTAATGTCGGCGTCTTCCATCTCACCCTCTTGGTGATTGCTACATTTCAAAAGCGGAGTTGGTGATTTGAATGGAAGAAAAGAAAAGACATAATCAGTGCACTAACCGCTAGCACCCCCACCCACCCACCCCTCACCCCCACTGAACCTTCAGCAATCTGCTGGAGAGTAAATAATGCAGAAATATCACTGGACAGGCAGGAAGCTGCAGGGAAAGGAAGGTGGTCATGTTGGACGATGTGCAAATCCCCTGAAATGATTCTGCATATAGAACTCATGTAAGTTGTGTCTGCAGACAAATGATTGTGAGGAACAAAAATAGCACAACTGGTATTTGGCACTACACAATACAGTCTGCACGAGCTCAAGCAAGAGTATACCTTGATACTTGTATGAGAGAAATATGTTATCATAAGTATATTTTCCAGCCATCCAGTTATTTAAAATAACAAGTTTTTGTTTAAATTAGTTGTAATGAGAAAAAAAAAAAAAAAAAGGTTTGCATGTTTTCCACCTTGCAGGATTGTTGCAAAGCAGCATCAGGGAGGGTAAGTTTCTGTTGCTGGTACCTGAGTGCTTCAGCTACACCTAGTGGCAAAGTTCCTGCTCATGCCTTTAGTGAGGAGTTGAGATTTGGAATTTCAGATGCAGTGAGGGCAAAACTTACACATTTTGTTGAAACATGAAAGGAGACAAAAAGTACTGAGGTGTGAAGCTGCACAAACACAGATAATTAAAGTACAAGGCTATGGCAACCAAGAAAACTGGTCAGGTAAAATATAATCCATGTATTGTTTACAGTTTTGGGAGCGATGTCATATTTATTTTCAAGGGCAAACAGTCTTTAGTATTGAATGGTATCTCTAAAGCGAGCACATCATTTGTCACTATCCTGCAGCAGCAAGTGAATGTTGTCAAAGAAGAAAAAAAAGTGAGGTGTCATGTGAAGTGACAGATTCTGGTTAAATGGTGACAAAAGGGTTTTTTTTTCTCTAATATAGTGAAAAGATTGTGTCATAAAATTTAGTTTCATTCCACAACTGGACATTATGAGACAGGTACAATTAGGAAGTATGTTAAAAAAAAAAAAAAGAAACCCTGAAAATATAATCTTTTTAATGAGGAAATGTTAAAAAAGATAGACAGATCATTGACCAATAGTAATTCAACAACTGAACTGAGGTGCAGAAGCTCATTGATCCAATGTAATATTAACAAGCCAATGCCCATACCCTGTAGACGGGGTCAGTGCCGTAACTGCACAGTGCTCTAATGGTAAACTAATGGAAAACAGTTTGCACCAAAGATGAAAGGAACACAGCTCCTATGATTCCTAACTGTTGGTAAAAAGCACTCACGGCTCTCATCCCTCGACAACAGCATAAAGCAGTGGCACTGTTGGGAAGGTGTCAGAATTATCTGCATTGAAAATATAATTGTAACCCAGACTAATCCTTGACCATATTAAACACATAATAGGAACACAGTGAAGTGTGTCCTGTTCTGATGGGGCAGGGAGTCACTGATGCCAACCTTTACTTCATGACCCAAAAAATAAGGATATATCTCAAAACTTGAAACCTTTCATCAACACTCAAACATTAACCAAAACTACAACTGCAAATTGACAATAAAGCTGCAGATAAGTCAGAAAAGTCCGGACTATAGTTTGCATGCAAAGGAATGTGTGACTGAAGGAGGTTGAGATTGATTGCAGCAGGTTATTGACAGCCAGGGCTCTGAACTGTGTGTGTGTGTGTGTGTGTGTGTGAGTGTGAGAGAGAGAGAGAGAGCTGAAGAGAGGTCAGAGGTTTGGACCAGTAACCCCAGCCAAGTACTGCATGCAGTTCAACATATAAAGTGTCAGAGAGGTGCTGTGTTACTGTTTGGCCCAGACTGACTCATAGGTCAACCTGTGAGACCTGCAGGGGCTTGTGTTCATGTGTACATCACGGGTAAGTATAAACACATGTGAACAAGAGTGGCTCCATCTTCCTCTATGTAATGTCTGTGTTCTTTTGCCCATATTAATCTTTTCCTTTTATTCAGACTTATTCTTCGCCACTCTGCCTAGAAGGCCAGCATCCCGGAGCCGCCTCCTCACTGTAGATGTTCACACTGGTGTTTTGCCGGTACCATTTCATGAAGCTGCCAGTTGAGGACCTGTGGGAAGCCGATTTCTCAAACTACAGACTCTAATGAACTTGTCTTCTTGCTCACTTGTGCACTGGGGCCTCCCACTTCTCTTTCTACTCTGGTTAGAGCCTGTTTGTGCTGTACTCTGAAGGGAGTGGTACGCACCGTTGTAGGACATCTTCCTACAACATAACCTGGCTATTTCTCGCATGGAATAGCCTCCATTTCTAAGAACACGAACAGACCGTCGAGCCTCACGTGAGGTTTCTGTTTTCTGGCCTACAAATGCGATGCTCCAGATACTCGCTCAAGGCCTAACTCTATAGCTGCAACATACTTGCGCAAGGGTTCTAATCATCCATTAGCAAACACTATAACACTATGTACTATTAGAACACAGGAGTTATGGTTGCAGGAAATGGGCCTCTATACACAGATGCAGTTATTCCACTAAAAACCAGATGTTTGCAGCCAAAATAGTCATTTACCCACATTAACAATGTAAGGCGTGTATTTCTGATTAATTTAATATTTTGATTTTAAAGGAAACGCTATATGTTCAAATACTATCCAGACCCACCTTTACAGCAGTTTGTTGAGATATTGTACTCTGATGGGACCAAATTACGTGCTGTAATTTGGTATATTTGGTCCCAAATATGCAATATTTTTAAATATACAATATGAGGTAAAACCTCACCTCACCAAAACCTCACCCTGTTAAAGTCCTTTCTTAATGCTGGACCTTTTGTTGTGATTCTGAAATTTGACCTTGGTTTGTCTCTTCATTATTTTTGAATACAATGTTCAATTCAGATCCTTGGGGCAGGAACAAACCTTGTTCACACACCTCCCATATATGCCTTTGTTTCCAAACTGGGAAGAGACCTATCTGTCCATTTACTCTCTGCACCACTTGACTTCCCTTCTGACTTGTACGCATTTAAAACCATCCAACCATCCGCAACAGGTCAAGAAAGACAAGCATGATGAATACAAGTAAAAGATAATCCTAAATAATGAATTGAAGACAACCAGATAAAATAGAATTGCAGATTACTACAATATAAAACAGAAACATGCATAGATCTTTTTCCACCCACCCTGTCTCTCCAGGCCTCTATGCATAATTCCTTCTGTAGCACTGTGGGCAGCTCACTCAGTGGCCCACCTTGCTGTGACAGGAGGTCTCTTTTCTCTCCAGTGGAGGCCTTTGGATTTCAACAGGCTTCAACAAAAATCTGTCTTCATGAATGTTTGCCAAGAATACCGAGCGTCCTCTACAGGAGCTACGCTGGGGTTTGGCACAGATTGAGAGAGACTATCACGCCGGAGCTGCCTCATTACACGTTTTCCCTGAGTTCATGCAAGGGCCTGCTTCTAGTTTATATGTATTACCCTTGTTGCACTATGATCTGTTAACGGTACTGTCAGCTGATGTGGATATAACAACCATTCTGGCTGTCACCTCGTGATCCAGGGACGCTGTCTATTTCAAAGAGAATATTGCTAAAATATTGAATATGCATCATATAAAATAAAAAAACATACATTTCATATTTGTTTATTTAATAGAAACCAATGTAAAGAATATGTAAGAAAACGATTTTGAATGATGCAGTTATTTTGTATTATATTATTATATTCACAATCTCACACTGAAACTCCTCATTATAACTTTACAATGCTCATTTTGAACCACAGATTTGACTTATTAACAAGCACATGCAGCTACAAAAATCGAAATCCATATCGGTTAAAATTTGCATAAATCTTCTTCCAAATTTATTCTGATCCTGTAGGGTTTACTTTATACCTATGGAATAAAAAGAATTCTAGATTTCACCAGCCACTCTAGCTTCATTTGTCTTATTCTTTATACTTCTGTTTGTGGTGAACTTCACTGTGATTTGAAAACATTAAGTGGGTCATGGGCTGCTCCCCTTCCCAATGGCAGATTGTGTCAGCAGGCAGTGTACCAACTGGCCAAGAAGATTCTGTTTAATTTTTCACTGTACTGCAATACTGTACTGTATTAAAATGCATAGAAAGAGAAAAAGTCATTAATAAAGTATGGCACAGTTAGTCGGCAGAGGCAAGAGCCTTACCACACACACACACACACACACACACACTTAAAAAATTACACATTCTTTATTTGACCAAACCTTCTAGAAAATGCAGATCATATATTGAACACTGAACTGATACATAATAAGTAGTGTGCTGCGCTCCTCATTCATAATAATACATTTTAAATCCAATATTTGAACTGCTTATTGCTCATTAAAGAGGCAAAGAAATAATTTGTTCTTATTGAAATCTGGGCTGTGCTGCAGCCATGTTGTTTTCTATTGATCACTGCTATCATCACACAGAGTGAGCATGGATCACTTCACACAGGGTTCGTGGTCAACACTGCTCGCCTTGTGTGGCTGGCTTTGTTTTTTTCCAAGTTTTACATTGTTATTTTGGGAGACCTTAATTTATGTTAAGCCCGTGTTCGCCCCTCTGCGGGTGCACTGACACAATGCTATAAGTCACACTAGACACTAACAATAGCTGCAGGCTACTGGTCAGCTCTGTTTTTAGATGACTGTTGAATCATTTGAAAAAAGATGTCACTTGCTCGCTATTAAGTGCTTTGCCGTTTTCAGCCCGGGGCACTGGCTAGCCAAGATAAATAACCTTCTTGTGATGTTAGCTGAATTTCCTTCCTGGCCAAACAACTAAGTGAGACAAGGGCTGCTGCACAGTGTTGTTGTGGCGTTGCTCCCAATTTTGGCATCAAAAAGAAGTGGTTGACAAAGACATTAATGTTTTATTACTGCCCATAAACACACTGTCAACACAGGGCACTGGACTGTGTATGTCAAATTATATGGCTCACACAGTGTAAGTGTCAGCGGAGGCACGGAATCTATCAATACTCTGCAGTGTATGGAGTGGGAATATTTCCCCATCATCACTCATCTTGCACTTTTGATCACACTTTTCCTGGAGAGAAAATGTTGACAAATACATGATACACAGTTGAACACACGCTGTGTGTGTAAGGAGATTGATATGCCCCTGTCAGGGTTTCAATAAAGTTCTTCCTTATGGAGCAACCACATACACTGAGGAGCGATGAGTTTCAGAGGAAGGTTGAACCAACTCCAAGCAGTGAATGCAATCACTTAAATAAACCGTTAATTCAATGGACGTGCATGGGAACACAGAGAGACTTGCTGTCCGATATTAGCAGTCTTGCAGAAATATGCTATGATCACGTCTGCTTCAGATTGTCCTTCAAAATGAGAAAATGACTTTGCTGAGCAGGAAACTCAAAAGGCAACTCTAATAATTTTGACTTTTCCGAATTTGAAAAGACAGTTTTATGATGTCGTCTCAAGGGCTCTCCCGTAGAAATTTACTAACCTTGAAATATCATAAGATTTGACTTTGTCGGTTTTCAGTGATAATTTGTTCCTGATTCCGACAGACACGTTATTACAATCACAGCGCAACAGAGGAGCATTCATCTGAGAGACTCAAGTGGAGACTTGGCCTGCTGAGGTCTGATATAATGGAGTACATCTGATCCTTTGCCCTGGCACAAAGGAGAATAATTACAAGGTAATTAGGGCCAATAGTTGGAAGAATAAGCTTTTGTGATCTTGAAAAGATGTCAGTCAGTGCCATGGCACATTGTCATGATTAAAAACGAAAGTTTAAAAACTGTCCAGATTCCTTCCCGAGTCCTTCATTTTCCCGAACAGTTTCTGATGGTGGCTGAATTATTACTGCATGAATAAAACCATGAACAATCTCTGTCTGTCAACCTTCTTTAAACAGCTTCCGTCAGTAAATTCCCCTTGTGGGGAGACCCACAGAGTCATTAACGACTGCTTTTAAATACAGGGAAAATGTCTGCAGTATCTTGCCCTGCAGTATTAAAGTCATTACTTTATATATGCCATGTGTAAAGTTAAAAAAAAAAAAAAGGAAAGAAAATTGCAGTTCAAAGTGCAGTAGTTCTCTTCCATCTGAAACTCTGTCATCCAGTAGTTTATTATATATCTACTATCCTTTCCCTTTACATGAGACCTCATTTGTTCCCATTTTTGAAAACAAAAGAGAAAAGAAAAACATGACATGTGGGGGTGGGGGTGGGGGGTTGTCAGGGCAATCACAACTTAATGAGACTGAAAGGAAATCTGTTTGAACGAGTGGAGGGGCAGTGACCATGCTCTCCTCATCTCAAATTTAAGGGCTGCCAAATTGTCACCTCGACTGATGAGCTAGACGAGGCTTTTATCATTTACCCCTCGTTCTCCTCTTGGCTTCTCATCCTCTGGGCTGACGTTTTCCTAAAAGTGCGGGCACACACTCTGGCCTTGAGGACACGAGTGTGTGGCATACTCATTCACGGTGGCCAGATGCACATGTGCAATCCTGGCACGTCACACATTAGGGAAAAGAGACCGGATGGAGAGGAAAATATTGGTAACTGGAGACAGACATTGCCAGTGTGGGGAGCAGAAGCAGGTCTCAGCAGCGGCCGGTGTGTGTGCACCATGTCCAGTGCACCACAGCCCAGGACCACATCTTTGAGGGACTGTTGCAATGTTTGACTCCAGATGGAAGTAACTCAGAGTTGCATTGAGGTTGCTGTAATGTAGTGTGAAATGCACACTCGTTTACAGCAGTTCTGCTTCGTGACTGGGATTTTTCAGCATTTGCTCAGAAGGGATGCACCTCTTTGAACTGCAAGAAAATGCTGAGTCAGACAAAGATGTTACTTTATTGTTGCTATGTTGCCCAATAACTATGATCCCCAAACAATGGATGCAAATGACAAAGTGTAAGGGACTATTATACTTCATGAACTTTTCCTTCTCCTCTCTGCATTAAAAAGGCAAAGTGATAAACACAGTAGTGTGCATCCACCTCTATCGACAACTGTTCCTCTCTGTGGCTCCTATGGAAAATCCAATTTTACACACCATGGCCTTTGTAGATTACTTTCTATTTCCTCCATCCAATTTTTATGAAGACATTGTGATTTTATTAACCAGTAAATACAGTTCTGTGTCACATAGTATGCATAGACAGACATAAAGATCCATCAAATAGAGGCTAAGAGATGGAGGAGCAGACATTAAATCAGGGCAGTTGGTTCAGAACTGTTGTGGCGCGCTGTATCGGTTCCATAGTCATTACTGCTCCTGTGTCCAAATCACAAAGACTCTGAGAAGTGCTCCCTGTCAAAAAAAGGGCCTCACCACTGCACGTGTGCGGCTTTTGGAAACATAATGTCCATCATTTATGTCATGCGAAGGCAGCAAGAACACTCTCTCAAGACAGATTAGTCTGACTCTTCACTTTGCTGGCTAATGCCTGTGAAGAAATGTTTTCTGACTTGTAAAATTACCTCAACACAACCCAGACGCAGCGAAGGATGGAATGAAAGAAAACTGTACGGATAAAAGAAGTAGTGGAATGAATGAAGGAATCTGAGAGTTCCTCAGACACTCTGTTGACTGAGCAAACACATGCTGACAGAACATGGCCCGTTCAGGTTTCATGAATTAATTCAATCAAAAATAAATGTCATCACAATGTATTAGCTTGTTAGTTCACACAGAGGGAGAGGAAGGGGGAGGGGGAGTCTCTATAGACGTAGATAAACATCACCTTGATTTGCAGCTTTCTCTCTTTTTCAGTTTACTTCTACTTTCATTTAATGATTCCTCAGAGTTTGAGTCTGACCCTCATGTTGTAAACACACACAGGCATGCTGGCGACTTGTGCAGCGCGTGACGGCTGCATCGCTGCTCTTTTGTCTCAGACGCATCTGCTGTCCACGCGGACGGCCTGCAGAGCTGCTAATTGACGTCTCTGGTATGAAAATGTTCTTCGTCGAAACAAAGCAGCTTTTGTAGTCAACTAATGACTCCACAGTATGACGTGCATGATCTGGTCCTGCAATAATGACAAAAACTGGGTTAAAACAATACTCTATTACTGTGTATATGTTACTGCGCCCAATATACAGAGAAAACAGACCACTACTCTCAAGAAAGGCTCACACTAGGCAGTGGCGGCAAGTCTGATCCCTCCAAAAAGCTCAATGTTGTCTGAATATAAACTTTCTACCCATGCTCAAAACGTTGAATAAAAAGTGACAGCACTCAGCCACAGTTGTACTTAGCCGTGCCTCTTTCATTCCTACTGCCTGTCCTTCAAGTCAAATTAATTCAATCTAAATGCATGAAGGGCATTGGTTAAGTTTTCATTTCATCACAGTATAAGCAGAATAGTCCATTCCATTATGAGATGTTGATATAACATTATACTACATGCTTTGCCTCTATGATGTCTCTGTCAAAATATTTCAATCAATACCTCAAACAACCATCCATCCACAGCAACTCTGTAGCGACACCATCTATTTCTTGGCATTATAACCTCATCTGCTCCTTCCCCTGCTTCGCCATCAACCATTAAACCATCGTCCATTACCCCGGTTCACCTTCCTGAGCCGCCTGTGAACAGTGATTAAGCGTATATTCCGCCGTGTAACACACTAATTCAGAAAAGAGCCCACAGCATAACGGCTCCCTTCAGTGATCATATTTTTCCCAATAATTAGTGTGGCATTTTTGTCTCCGGTGAGCAATCAATTTAAAGTTTTACTAAAGGCTTCTTTGTTTAATGGTGCTCATTTGTTTCACAGCCACATTGTTGGGATCACGGAGGTACAGCTCAGTGTGTAATGTGTGCGCTGGTTATTCTGGTCTTCTGAAAGCTGAGGTCTTTCAAATGCAATGGATATCACACCATGAGTCATCGTTTCTTTTATAGGATGATTAAACATTAATACTCGGACAAAAAAAAAATATGCACAAATTATTTCAGTTTTAAAAGTAGCCGAAGAAAATCTGCAATGTTAAACAGAACACAGCAGCAAAGCTTGTCTCTTTCAGCAAGCAGTGCAGCTCAACAGTAGGCTGCCAGGAGGCCATTCAAACACGTGAAAAATGGTTGAATTAAGTTTTCTTCAACTCTACCTTTTGCGTAGCATCATCTTGAAACTCATTGTTTTGTTTTTATGACCCACAATTTGACTGATATGAATCATTAGCACAGCTGTCTTTTCAAGCACCCATATTGTTTTTGTTTGTTTTTTACTGATCTGATTGAAATCGTCCCAGTTGAAGATTGACTCAACTGATTATATTGGATAAGACTTGAAGCGGTGCACAAACACATTTAATCGGAACATCTGTGTGACTTGCATGAATACATGCTCTAACTGTCTTCTCCATCAGTGATCTAATCTCCATGGAAACTGACATCTCAGAACACTGGTGATTTTATCCACAACAGCATTACAGACTAATATGACAGAGTCCTTATTGAAATGACGGTAAACTGAGGATATAATATAAATATTATAATATCAAAAAATGTTGTAGAATCATTGAATCTGAATGTTTGCATCTGAGTGAAACACCTGTGCCTCTGCTACCTTGAAGTTTCCTTCCGCCAAAAAATGAAAAGTATGAAGTGAACAATTGTGCTGGAGCTCATTCATCTACTCTGTGAATGGGAAACTACGAATGGCAACGAAATTTCAATCAAGATAAGAAATGATGAAACACCGAACTGCCAAAGAGTGTGAAGATGCTGTGATACTCACCAGATGATGATGATTGCGCATTTTGTTTTACCTCAAGTTATGAATGTGCATGCCTGGATTAGGAGAATGACTCGCTTTAAGCATTTATATTGATTGCTAAGGAATAGCCACACACCCTTGCTCAGTGAAGTGTTGCTGTGGTTTATGCGTAGCGTCTGGGTGTGATAACAATAGAGGACAGTGAGACGAGTGATGGCAGGATGAGCTCCCCCCCGTAGACCTCCAAGTACAAGCGCTCCTCCTTCTAACAAATCCCAGCAGGGTTTAGGAATTGAGACCACGCTGTGCAGCGTTCATAGTATTTCAGAAACTAATCTGCCGTGTGTTGTTGTTAAGTGTCATTTATGGAGCAGATTCTACAAAGTGTGAGATTTACTGGCGACATTCATGTTCCTCTCTGGATGAACTGTAATACTGCACTGACACCAAATGCCAAGCAAACTCTCTTGTCACACTACTTTTCTAATTTGGCTGCAGCATCTGCAGGTCAAATGATTAATTAAAGATGGAATTAATCTGATTAATTTCCATATTGACTATACAGTGTCATTTTGACAGCTCAACTTTTCTCTACGGATATACGCAAACAATTTTCTTTTGTTTTCTATTAAAAAAAATCAAAAAACTGTTCTCTAATATGTGGATCCTTTGAAACAAATATCCCTTCTCCCATTTCTGACCTCCGATGGCGATGATTAAGACATCCCTGCCAACGATGGTGATGAATTACTGACAACGTGGCCGCTATAAATAACCGCTAATAACAGCTCAAATCAGTTGCTGTTTGAGAACAAGATAAAATGTGTAATAACTACAGAAGTCAACAGAAAGGAGCTGCTCTGACATGTGTCAGTTCATGGGCAACTGTGGACATCGGTGGATGGAAGAAGACGTCTTGCTTGAGTACTACATGCTGGCTGCAGAGATGTATGGAAAACTAGTAAAGTGATGATTAAATTCAATATCAATGTGTGAGGGGGAGAAACTGGCATTGACAGTGAGGGAAGTATTGGAAACTACAACAAAAGGACCGAAAAAAGGAAACAATGTCAATAAAAGACTTCACAAAACACACAGAGTCGTAGAACAACAGATACGTGAGCGAGTAAGTAAAACAATCCGGCTGTGAGATAATGAGACAGATCGCTGAGTAGATATGAAAGAAGAGATGAATAGATAACAAAATTACCTGAAATATTTATAACCTAGGTCTCTTTCATCATTGCTTCCCTCATAAGCCATTATAGAGCCCTTTTGGGACCTCTTAATTGAGTTCCTTTTTCCAACAGAATATGAAAAGCTTCTTTTTATTCCCCACACCCCTTTTCATCTGAAGAATGGGCTGATTAAAACACTAAGAATGGAGTTCTAGTGGGAAAGCTCATTGCAATCAGGGGTGCAACTTGAGCGATCGACTCAGTCCTCTGTAAGACATTAAGCGGATGCAGTAATTGAGCCTGGACGAACAACAACGGCGGTTTCACTCAGCAAATATCCTCCAGCTCTAACAGGGCCTGTGGCTCCCAGGGAGCACAAGTATTGAGGTCATGCCACTTTGTTCCCTGTGAAAAAAAAAAAAAAAAAACTCACGGTGGATGTTTTATGTGCTGATTGCTGTTTTTCTTTTTTTATATGATTAACTTTATTTTAAAAAGCAAACAAAAGATTGTTTCTGTGTCTCTATGAATTTCTGTATTCCGCAAAAATGCAACTGCACATACATTTTGAAAGAAGTTTTTAAAAATTTTATTTAATGTATTTTCCTTCTTTTTTTATGCTTCTTATTGGTTTAAGTCGATTCTGTAAAAGCACTTTGCCTTGAGCAGGTAGTGTAGCAGTCTACTGTAGTCAGTTGCATCTTTATTACTTCATTTTGTTCATAATTTAATTTGAAATGAAACATTTTGTGCTGCTGCAGTTTTGCCAACTGCTCAAGTGAGCACATGTCCAAGCTTGTGCAGGTTTCACAGGGGGGTCAATGGCACACGGATAAAACATCTGCCATTGCACACTGTTCTCCACAGCGCATGAGTGCTTTTATTGAACCAAGTTACTTCCTCCCCCTGTGTAGTAAGTACCTGGGTGTCAGATGAAGGACTGTAAGGGGTAGTCTGGGGCACCTTGCTCCAGCCACACTGCCTTTGCAATTAGTCTTGCTGCAGATATGAAGACAATTCTGCCAGAGTGAGAGTATTAAGTGTCAGATGATGTGATTGTCCTCCATTGAGCAGGTGACGGCCGAGTTTCTGCAGAGGCTCGTTAACCAAAATTTGGTGCTGGGGCGGGACATGGGCAGATTTTAGGACTCACTGAGGGGCATCTCAATAATACAATCTTTGTAAGTACTATCATTACTTCAAAAACGTTTGGCAAAACCACTCAGAAGTGCATGAATATATTGTTTGAGAAGACAGGACGTTCATTTTATCGAATATAACAAAGGATAATCCACAATTAAAAGAAAATCTTAAAACAAAAAAGTATCTCATCATATTCACTTTCTTTTCTTTTGTATATTTCTAAAAAAAAAAACAAAGAAAGAGGGAGTGATTCAGTCTTGCATTTCTTAAAACTTACAAGGTCACAACATCTTCAAACTAGATTTTCATCTCTGCTGCAGACCTCGGCCCGATTCCTTTACCCGTGACTGATGAGGGTAAAGTAAATGCACTTGCATGCACTTTTTTTGTAGTTGGAAATGAAGAGCCGGGGTATTGGAAGCGACCATTTGACTGATTAATCACTGCTCTCGCACCCTCTACAAATTCTGAGCAGATGGTCTGGCATTGCTAAAATGAAAATGCTGCTCACAAATATGCAGGTTTGCATGTGACCTCGGTGGCAGCCGCTGAGCTGTTGTCGAGCTGCTCTATTGTTTCATTGCCGCCGAGAGGGAAGAGGTGGCCACTGCATTGTTGTGAAGTGTGAGAGCATTGCGTGACAAGTGTGCACCTCCGTGTGTGTAGGAGAGCAGCTGGGAGGAGGTTGTGGTTTTCTCGTTGAGAGAGAACAGGCATTGTTAGGTCCACTTTGATAGGCTTCAAAAAAAAACTCAGGGATGTGATTAGTTGCTTTACATGACTATGGCAACAACACAATTGTTTATTTTCCTCGAGGATGGCAAAGATGTTTTTTATATATTTTTTTTAATCCATGAATTTCTCTTTCTCTGCCGCATATGGGAACAGCCACAGCACTACCATCACAGGACAATGTAAAAGCCACTGAATGATGCTGTGTTGTTACGAACATCAGCGAATGCAACCATCCATCTGAGTGAATATGTCTGAGGACAATTCCACGCTGGATTTGTTGTGAAGGAGGGTGGATATGGGAGATGAGTGAAATGAGAGGCCCAACTCTCCATAGAGCTCATTAGGCCGGTCATAACATTGCAACAATAGCGGGAGGCATATTCATCTGACTCCAGTTTCCATGTTCGCACACTCCCAAAGCCCTGACATCAGCTCTTTTGCACCACCACTGTCTCCGGGTTAAAGCTACAGATAGTGGCTGACTCTGGGTTCCTTGTGGTGTGTTCGCTGGTTGAGGATTCTGCAACAGTCTGCCATTATTGGCCTGTTTCATGGTTTTGCATATTACAGTGAGTCTGTTTAATGTTCAGTTCGCACTCTTACACAAATCATGTTCTGTTCTTACCCACACTCTATTGTAATACAGTGTACTCAGTGGCAAGGGAGCAGGATTTATTTATTTATTTTTTTTTTTTAAACATCCTGGATTCAAGTGCATGCCAAATTGTATGCTTCAGAACAAATCCCTGTAACTTAATCTTTTGTCATTAACAAGACAGTAACTCTTTAACACTGAGCAGTAACCTTGTTGATGCGTTCAGGCTTTTCTGAATCAAACAAAATATTAACCACCCAAAATGAGTGCTGTTTATTGGTAAGGAGTTTAAGCAGCAAGCACAAAAAATATAATTTATTAGTACTTCTGTTTGCTGGCAATCCAGCTTGTATCCCCCCATATTAATGAACCTTTCTATCACATAAAACAGCTCTGCAATTATTGTGAACAGCAGTGTAAAGACGTGAAGTATTTATGAGCTGTGAATCGAAATATAGATTCACATCGCCACCATTTGAAATCGTCAGCAACAATATGTCTGTGGACAAGAGATATGAGGTTCTTTGGCAGTGAAGCTTTGCACGTCTCAATTATTCAATTTTCTTTAATACATCTTCACTTGATGTGGAAAAACTAAACAATTAAAATGCATTTCCTCAACATTTCTTCTTTTTGCTGAATTTAACAGGTTTCGTTTTCATTCATACCGGGGGTGATGTCATAGTTTAAGCAGCAGAAGGAAACAGAGATCCTCTGAGGCCACACCCAACAGCACCTTCAGCTGAATATTAACCATCAGCAGCACGAGTTCCATTAACATTTATATGTTTACACAGCATGGATGAATATCTTAAATTAGGATAAAATAACACTTTTAACTACATAACATAAAACAAGGTTTGAGTCTATTCTCCCAGTGTAGGGCCAAGCATGTAAATGGTTCAGATGATCATCATGAGAGCAGAAATCCACCTACAAGCAAAAATCAATTGTGCTGCAACTAAGGCCAAAATTAATTCAAACTCAGCTGAACTTTGTTCTGCTGTTATAGTTCGCTCAGAAACTCAAACAAATCTCAAGCATATTCGAAAAACATCCATATGCACCAGACTGTCCATAGTAAATCTTAGAATATATATCCTGGGTCACTTAAATCTGGTCTATCTTTGCTTTGTCACGCAGAAAACAAGGAGAAAATCACAGATGAAGTGTTTGATGATGTTTGTTTTTGTGAACAACGTGATTATGATAACAAGTCACACGGAAATGTTTCATACAGCAGCTGACTGATCATCACATGACCTTCATCTGGCATTCACCAACCGTGCTGGTGTCCAACTCATTGTTTGGCAACGCTCAGGGCTCACATGGTTACCATTCGGTGAATAACATGGGCGCTTTGTGAGGATTATGCAAGAGCTTTTGTGGCTCAACTTGGGTTTAAGGACACAGAAACCACAAGTGTGGATCCACTGTCCTTTCCGTGAGCTCCTGTGAATGTCACATGCTGGCACGCTTGGCACAAAGCGTGTGAGAGAGGTGGCAAGAGGCAAACGAACACTGTCCACCAACACGAGTGACATCAGAGGTGCGGTGACAGGCGTGGCAAAAGAGCAACATTTGACATGCCTTGGTTTCCAATTGAGAGGCGGCAGCTCTGAGAAGAAACACAGGCACAAGAAAGTGCTGTTACCGTGTGAACCACCACTTACTCAACACATGACACCTTTAGCTCTCGACGGCAACCATTTACACATACTCATGCCTCTAATTTCTCACCATTGAGTCATAGTCTTTCAGCTTTTCTTTAAAGCCTTTTCTACCTGCCAGTCAGCTCAAACTCACGACAAAGCGAGCTATGCCTCCTTATCTCTCCCCCCCCCCATCTGTTGTGAAGGGGTCACTGCAGTTAGAGGAAAACAGACCCAGCAGTGGATTTTCAATTGAATTGTCAGAAGCTGGCTGTTTTAATAAATCCTTCCCAATAAAAGGGCAGAGAAGCCTTTGTGAAGTGGTCTCAGCCATGACGCTGAGGTTCGACTCTCTCCACTGAACCTTTTCTACCATAACCAGCTCCACCGAGATAAAAAGCACCTGGAGGCCTTCGCGGGATATAGGACACTTTGAAAACACACAGACTAAATACATTATTGTGATGAGATTTCATAAATAACATTGCAAATGTCCTGAACAATAAAAGGCTTCCTTATCTAAAATAAAGCTGAGCAGAATTAAGCAAAGGAGATAAATAATATTTTAATTTCTATTAGTGGATGCTGCCCCAGGCTGAGCTCCCGAATCAGGGCCACATACTGTATGACCCCCACCCACCAGGTAACATCTGTTTGGGGAGGGTTATTTCTCCTTGCCTGACTATTTCAATTAACCGATAAAAACAGAAATTTGCACTATGATTTTGCAGTGATGAACTTAAACGTCTGAATTTCTGCGACTTGTGAAATCATGATGCAATCAGCCCATTTATGCAGCTGCTTCAGCCCGTGGCCTGTTGAGTCTGCCTAAATAATTTGACATGGGCAGTAGGAAGTGAGATGACTTCATATCTGCATGTCTTTCTCTTATCTTTGGTTCGGAGATTAAAAAAAAAAGTGATCAACCAAGCAG
Organism: Pseudorhombus dupliciocellatus; assembly: GCA_016785235.1. Taxonomy (NCBI): domain Eukaryota; kingdom Metazoa; phylum Chordata; class Actinopteri; order Pleuronectiformes; family Paralichthyidae; genus Pseudorhombus; species Pseudorhombus dupliciocellatus. The sequence goes on along the minus strand of JAFBJW010000365.1, from coordinate 633,244 downwards.
GCACTGTGTACTCACATGGCATGAGATGCATAACATTATGCAAATGGCACTGAGGGTTATAAAGGCTTGCTTAACACACACCATTCCCCCACTCTCCCTCCACCTTCACTCTTGTTCTCTGCTGAAAACCCGCAGCTATGGAATGCGGTGAAGGCGGGCATGTGCAGCAGGGGTGCGTTTGTAATAAGAGATGAGCCGAGAAAGCAGACAAGCTGGGGGAATATTTCAAAAGCAGGAACAGGATGAAATGGAAGCTTTCTGACAGGTTTGTGTCTGTTCTGTCAACCGCTATGTGTGTGTGCGTTTGTGTCCGTGTGTGTGTGTGAGTGTGTGTGTATGTATTCATCAACATATAGAGTGCTCGGCCAAGCCTCTCAGCTGGCTGATCACAGATTGCCTCCACCGTGGTCAAGTATCAACACAGTTAAGGGCCTTTGCGGCGCGTAGGCACCGTAATTATGCAGTGCAATAGGTGTGTGCACAAGCAGCCCTGCTTGTTACACATCTTTTGCTCTATTGAAGAAACACTAGATTTGAAATATACGAGAGCAAAGGATTTTTCAGCTTCACATTAAATAAAATAAACTCTGCACTGCAAACTCCTCATGTAACCTCCAGGTGTTAATGCAGATCAATACTTTTCCTCCACTTCTCAGAATGGATGAATAGTTTTGCTAGGACTCCGAGCAAAGGTGTCTCTAACTAAAACAGGTAAATGTACATGAATAATTCATATACTGTACTAAGGGTCTGCAGGTTTCATCACATCCACAGTCGACGATCATCAGATGACGCTGATGAGATTGTTCGCAGCAACACAAGGGCAAAGAGGTAAATCAAACCTTCAGACGAACTGGAACAATACGTTGTGTAATGAGCATGGTGCGGAAACCCGATGTTACAGTGCAGCGCCTTCCCTGGCATGACGACGTCTAGGATGGATAAGATAATTATCCCCCAGTGTTCTGTACTAGCTGGGCAGACCGAACCATTCCAACACAGAGAACAGGGTTCCTGCGGATCCTTAAAAAGTCTTAAAAGGAATTGTATTCATGAATCTTATAATGAGGGCTTAATTGTCATTAAAATGTCAAATCAATCTGTCAACGGTCTTAAAAAAATGTGATCATGACAAGTTGTCTGATTGAAAAAAGTTTCAAATATCAAAATAAATTGTAACATTTATTATTTAAAATAATTTACCGAGTGGAATCCGGGAGTGCAGGCAATAAGCAATGCAGTTTGGGTGATGGACATGGGCTATGGGGGATGAAAGAAGGACGCTATAGGACCAAGTGTGATGTAGAAAATTCACATCATGGTGACTAATTTTAGAAGACGTCTGGCATGTTAGATCAAACCAATTTATTTCAAAGGTTTTTTGTTTTTTTTTTTCATATATTTGTCTATATAAAGCAGATGTTTTGCTTCCAAATCAGAATTTCACATTTTTGTCAGCAGCCTGCTCAGAAGCCTGCTCCCATCTAAATCCTGAGGTGCTGCAGAGAGCTCATCACACTGCGGCTGAAGAAAACTTTGCAACTGACGATAACACGTCCACAAGACAAGGAAAGAAACTATTGAAATAACTTATTTGCAGGATAATAGAATACAGCAAAGTAATCAAGGCAAAGCAAAACAAAAAAAAACAAAAACAAAACAAAACAAAAGGAAGATCAATCAAAGTTTCAGGGGCCATTCAAGAGTGATGGACACGTGTTGAGGCTTACATGGAGCTTCTTGCTCTATGAGTGGGATATGGGTTAGCTTGCAATCTTAGATATGAGCAGTAACATCTGGATTATGTAATGAAATTGACTGAAAGTTAACACTGTCCCACACAATTTGGTCTAAATTTGCATTTCTGTATATCTGCAGGGCGTTTGAGTCTGTTGGATTAATGTTCTAAATTTGACTGGTTTTATTTCTCTTACATTTCCCCTGCTTAAATGCTGCATGCATTTGTTACACAGGGAAAGAAATTCCCCCATTTGCATGTGTCGCCTGAAACTGCAGCATGCTGAGAGCACAGGGCCACCGTAGTGCTCGGGTAAACTGGGGTCAAATCATACCTGACGCGCTGCACTAAAACAATTAGGCTAAAATTCTTTGAACGTACAGCTCAAAAACGAAAAGCATGTCTGCGCAGTAATGATGATCAAGGGGGACGTGACTTGTTTCAAGGACAGAATCTCTTTGGTCGACGTGCTTGCCTCTGTCGCAGCTCCTGTCGGTAATCTCTGGAGAGTGGCTATGTGTTTTCGGATTGATGGGGCCCACGCACGGAGCCCGGAGAGCACGGCAGGCATGTGTCACTTCCCATTCAAAACGGTCACGTGCCAAGTCTGAGGTCAGATCCCGTTTTTGAATTTTGAATTTTCAATGACTTGTAATCAGGCTGTGGTTTGCAAAGAAGGTGCTCAGGTTACAAAAACAAAACTCCTGGTGCAGAGATGTAACATGGCCTTCAACCCTATGAGGATACACCTGAATACTTATTATGCAAATGGTGGGATTATGTGCTGGAAGCTATAAGTGTTTTGAAGATAACATGCAGTATACCGGCTGTTGAAAGATCACTAATGAGGATCCTACACAATTACAAGCTGACAGCGTGCCATAAATAACACCTGGTGGTTTGCATGCTGCATAAACAAAACAAACAAACGAAAAGGGAAAGGAATACAGTTGCACAAAGAATTCATAGGTTAAGAAAAAAATGGCACTGTTCTCTTTTTTTTGTTTTTACTCTGTCGGAAAGAATAAAAAGTTGTGGCGGATAAAAAAAACAAAAAAAAAAACAAACTTCCTTGCCTTCTTCTCTCCCGCTGCAACTTCTGAGGCATGTTTTCCCCTCTCCCTGTGTCTGTGTAATTGCACTTCACCCTCAGATGCCTCTCAACATATTTGATACATTGACAAATCCCCCCCTTCATTGTTCTCATCATGGCAATTCCCTGGAAATGTACAAGAAAGAGGAGGAGGCAGGCGTAAAAGACAAGCAGAGAGTAGACCCGGGCTCCCAGATGGGTTGTACCACATCGATTGACTGGTGAAATATATCTCATCTCATATAAAACCAGCTCAGGGCCCTGATGTCTCTTTAGGGAGAAAACTCTGGGTCTCCTGGAAGCTTGCGGAAAACAATTGACAAGATGCAGTGCTTGTGCCGCAACTGCGGGGGCTGGAAGGACTACAGCAGAGCTGCTTATGTGTATGTGGCACAGGGAAAAGGTTGATTTCTTTGGTTTATGGGCAATTATGAGCAGCTTTAAACATGATTTGTTTTATTCCAAGCCTCATCCACCATCAGGGGAAATCTCTCCTGACAGCAAATTCCTCAGGCGCATGATGTGTGACAAAAGGCTGTGGAACAACACAGACAAGACTCTCTGGACAAAGGCAGTGATGATGAGCTCCCATTATTCAGATTTAGTAATAATGCTTACGCTTTTAACAGTGGATCTTTTGTCAGGGGTGATAAGATATTCCAAAAAGAAAAGACATAACACGGAATGCATCAGGAGACGTCCTGTTGTGGGTCCTTTCTCTAAAAAAAAAAAAAAAAATCCCTCTTCTATTTTTCAAACTGGCGATGTGTTAGATTTTCCCATTGCAGATTGTTCTGACCATAGTTTTCATTCAACTAATGACATAACATTATTGATTAGAATGACCCCCCCAGAGCTATGAATGTCATCCTAGAGTCATCTTACTTTATTGCAGATAGAAATACTCATTCCTAGCTAATATTATCCTGAAGTTGAATAAAGTCAAAGATGTTGAAGCACTCAGCTGAGTGAAGGTTAAGATACAACCTCCTCCATCACACAGTGTTAGCGTCGGTGAAGAATGCTGAAACTTGATTTTATTGCTGCCTGTGAAGATTCTTTCATTTAGTCTTAGTTATCAGACAAGATGGGAATTGAACTTGGTTACTTTCTCATCAAAGAGGATTTTCCAGTGCTTCAATTCCATTCTATTCTATTATCTTCAAGTCTTTGTTGTCATTGGCTCTTTTGCAAGGTACAGCAATATGTAAGATGCTGCTTGAAAAAAAATTAAAAAAAATAGGCGCCACAGCTATAAATGTGTAAATGTACAAGGAGTAGTATTAAGAATGTATTTCATGTTTGAGTTGAGAGCCATGATTGCTTTTGGAAAGATTTTGGTTTGAACCAGAAACTGATGACTATCGTATGTGGTTATTTTTATTGTTTTGAACGCAACTAGAATAATCATTAACTGTATCAATCAACAATAATCAAGAACTGTAAATACATTTTATGGTTCCGACTCTTTGCCCACACGTTAATGTCAGTCGGTATTCACAGGACAAGTGTTGCTGTCGAAGTGATCAGGAAAATTTGCTGAGATACGAGAAACTCTCAAGAGCCATTAAAGCGGGACTTTCTCCGAAGAGTCGATATTATGACAGATTGATTAATGAACAAATTATCCAACTTCATCAGCACAGGACTGTTGTCATAGTTAACCATCAAAAATCAAAACGTATCTATTTCATTCTCCGGCCTGTCCGTAGCATCAAAGTCAAAGGGATATTGTAATTAGATGCTGATGTAGGCCAATATTAATCATCATTTTTATTGTCAGGCTCAGCAGTGGAGACGGTAGTGCGGCCCTGTTGTGGTCCAAGATGGAGTATGCAGAGGAGAAAAGACCAATTTCCTGCTCGTGAATGGAAAGTTCTGTAAAGCAGTTTGGAGTGATTTGTCATCAATCACAGCATGTTCCTCCTGAGCCTCAAGTTGGGGGGAGGGGGGTGAGAGAGAGAGAGAGAGAGAGCAAGATGGAGAGACAGAGTGAGAGAGAGGGTCTGACCACTCTATTACCTGAGAGCGCTTCACCATGAATAATGGTGTATGACAGAAAGGCACTCAAGGGTTCCTTAAAATGTTGCCCATGGATCTATGGCTTCAGTCCTGTGAGAACACACATTTAACATTCAAGATATCCCTGGGTGAGAACTGGACAAGATCACATGACAATGCCGCCTCTAGTTCATCAAAACAACAGTAAAGATGAATATGATGGTCTAGTTTTATTCAGACTCTCTGCCCGTATACCATTTTAACAAAATCTAACACATCTTTTCAGCCAGAGAGCGTTTTGAGATTACGGTCACGTCGACTCCCTCCACATCATTTCTTTTGACTCATTTGATAACACCAAAATTGTCATATTTATGATGCAATGTCAAGCAAATCTGCTCATTTGTCTATCACAGAGAAATCTCCACAGTACAAGCTGTGACATGTATGTCATCAATATTTTATCAGTAAGCCCAAAGATGTTTTTTTTTTTTTTTTTTTTTTGGGGGGGGGTGTCTGAACTTCTGAATGCTGTTTTCTGTCCCCCAAACCACCCAAGGTAAATCACAAAGTCATATCACCAGCAGCCCACTGACTTAAACTGACATCCATGGCTGAATATTGGAGAGTAGGTTAAAACAAATACTATGGTCCTTTTTCTCAGCTCACATTTTTCATGACTTGTCACTGTTGGAAATGGTGTGAATAATAAACGAATGATGGCTGAATTCCTTTCACTCATCGTCACACAGTCTTACTGCTGACTGCTGTTTCGTTGTTTTATACATGGGATTTTATTACTGTGACTCCCTGAATTATACAATGTGGAAAAGGTATTTTCTGTTTTAAGTTTCAGCGTGTGTGTGAAAATTTTACCTCCTACCAGTATGTGTGACTGTATAATAACATCGGTATGGTTCTGCAGCTGCAGGTACTTTCATGAATGACTGAAATGCAGTTGGTTCTTATCTTCGTTAGGAATTTATTTCTTCCTGTTCTTGACGAACTAAATACAGTCTGGTCATTTATTCACTGCTAATGTAAGATGTATGTTGTTATTAATGAATACTTCCCTATCTTCCATTTCTTTCTGTTTTATCAAAACTAAGAATAAAATATAAAACATTTGAATCGCTGTAGTTTCTGTTTTTAATAGAATATTGTAATATACTTCTTCTTCTCCAGGACCTATGAGAACATGTCACATCAATCACACTTTTACATCACTGTAAGCTTTGGTCAGCATTGCTCTTAATAGGAGGGTTGCACCACTGCATCTCGCATGCATAAATTAACATGATTTAAGATGAAATGTGCAGCGTGAAATTGCTGCCTACTGCAATTTGTTCTCTTTTCTATGATTCTTGCCTTAAATGTTAAAGATCGTATCCCATAAGTTGTTAATAGAGCGTTTCTACCATCGAAGACATTCAGCATGCTAATCAGTTTTAAATATTCACCCATTGACCTTCTGGCATAAAACGGTGCTGGCACTGTAATTCAACGTCTGGCAGAAAGCTTCATGTCATAGCAATTATCATTTAGCACATACATTAATATACGTTACTCATTCATTGTAAACTTGGTCAGTGGACACGTGGACCGGTCATTTCCAATCAGTGTACTTACTAAGGCTTGATGTTTATTAATTGCAGAAAAGTCTAAAAATAGGGAAATTACAGCTAAAGCCCAGTAAAATCAAGCTAGGACAGGAACTCAGTAAAGCCAGCCACACTAAAGATTACACTTTTAATCAGTGCATAAGAAAAACAACAACAATAATAATAATAATGCCAATTTAAGGGGCTATCGTGGTTGAAGAACATAACCACTTGGATTTGTTTGTTATTTTTAGGGAGGATTGTTTATTGATACTAAGCATTCTCATTCAGGCTGGGACTATCTACCAGTTCCTGTGCTTCAACTTGTCTGAGCCAAATAGCATAGAGCGGCATATCATTGGTCCTGATTGCGACTGAAAGGATGTGTATAGTAAAACTGGATCCTGAAATATATAATCCACGTTTGAGTTCTACTTGAAAGCCTCGGTCACAATCAGGTATTCATGTGTCCAGCTGTGAAAGTTGAAATCACTAACATGAGGCAACTGTTAGAATGTTGGTAGCTTTTATGAGCCTCTGTTGGCATGAGATATTGTGTGATTTATTAAACCTGGAGCAAAGCTGACTGGCATAAAGGACATTGAGACCCAGCAATGGAAAGAATGCCACAATTGCTGTTTGGGGAGATGGCACAATTCAGTCAAAACCAGAAGGCAGACCCTGTACTGTAACCAAAATATGCTACAAACTGAAGGAGAAGTGTCAACTTCAGTTATTGTCACTGAGCACATGCTCATCTTATGTCAGTTCCTATTAATATAGCACATGAGCTAAATTCAAGAATACACATACTGTGTGAAGAGCAATTAAGAACTGGGTACATATTGGGAGACTGCAGAGGGAATCTGGCTTTTCAGAACACAAGGAATAATTTGGAATAATTCCCAACATGCCCTCTGAGGCTTCGCCCTCGACCACGTGTGTATTTTCTGTCGTCCAGCAATATATTTTTCAGGCTACTTCAAGCCTCAAGTTAATGGAGTCATATGAACATATTGTATGGGGGTCAAAGGAAAGAAAGTCAAACAATACAACTTTGATTCTGATTTGAAAAGATTTCTGAACAGATGCATCTAAATGAGACATTGTTATAATGTTATAATTACATTATTTTCAAATTACACAAAAATCTCATCACGCAATTGTTAATATTTGGAATCAGTGATTTTTCAATTATCACTGGGATCCCCTTATTTCATCCTGTAGGCAAAGAAGAGGGAAATATTGAAATGCTTTAAGCAGAACTCTAATGAATCACTCAGGAAAATAATTTGGGAAGTTGTACTTATTCAATTGCTCAGCTACCTTTGAAGCTGACTGCATGTCTGGTTCCTTCGGATGATGATTAAAGCATAAGATGGACATTTTTCCATTTAAGGTGCAGTGTGAAAGATTTGTGTGAGGGAACTATTTGCAGAAATTTCCAAAACTACTCGACAACCATATTTTTGTGATAAAAAAATAATAGAAAAATAGTAACTAACATGTCCCTTCTGGTCCTATGGCTGTCAGGTCACATTCAGGGAGAAGGAAATCTACGTAGCAGTTATTTGTCATCGCTGACAAACATCATGATGACTGTCAAGAAAAGATAGACGCAGAATGTTGCTCTTTCCAAGAAAAATGGATAAACTCTGACAAGCTGATGTGCAGCTAAACTGGAAGAGTTACAGAGACAAACATGGCTGGGTAACGGAGACACTCTTCAGCAGAGTTTGGTGTACAACCAACAGATTCCACAAGGCCACGTTCTAAAAAATGCAATGTCACAATGGGCAAGCTTTACATAAATGAAGGTAAAACCTCATGCAGGAGAAGAATATGGGAAGGAGCAGTATTGCTGCTGCAGACAGGAGAACCTATTTTGGCTCAGATTTGGTCTGAATCCGACTCTTCCCACTCATCTCACATGGAGTGGTGGCACTTGGGCGGTCTGCTCTTGTTTGCCAGACTAGGGCTATATGTAGTCATACTGATGCTACATGCTAACCAAAGGTGCAAAAGTCAAATTTTAGTCCTATTTGGGTCAGGTTCACCCAATGAGCTGCTTCAGGTTCACATGCAGATTACACCTTGCCTTGAGCGCTGAGTCTTTGCCAAAAGCGGCCCACATGAGTGTTGGGACTTTCGCTGGCCACACTTGATTAACAAGTTGGCTCACATCCATTTTGTCCTGACCACAAGAGGGTCAGGAGTTCAGCATTATTGCCTGAAGTATCCCACATCCTTATGCTGAGCTGCGAGAAACAAAGAATTAAAAGTAACAACACTAAAAAGGAACCAAAGAAAATGTCTATTTTTTCCTGTCTCGACTGCCATAAAACATCAAAACATCTATGCCATCACCACTTTGATACAAATGTGATATAAGGGAGGAATTACTGTCTTTATAAGCCTTGCATGAGACTACCAAGGTTGAAGAGTTGCAGGATCATCATCAAAATTATCTGACACCTTATTAGTAATGGTACTGTTAATTGTGTTGAGTGATTTCAGCTCACTTCACCCCTTCCTTCAGACCAACATCTTAAATCCACGACCTTGACAATTTCCCAGAATACCTTGTGAATTATCGGCAAGATGGGAGAGGAATCCACAAACGCAGCATCTCCACAGTGATATTAAAATGGAATCTTTGACAAAGCTTTTTGTAACGTCTGTGCACATTGAACACTTCCTGCAAAGACTACTGACAGCTTCTTGAAGTGCTGTTCCAATTCATAGGGGAAGCTTTTGGTCACTACCCTTTGGAACTGAATTTTCAGAGACAATAACCCTAACCCCCCCCCCCAGTGAAGGGGTGTGATAAACGGGCCTTAATGTGGCCTGGGTTTTTAAAACTTTAATGGGCTAAATAGGAAAAGGATTCCCAACCTTGAAACCAGACACAGTGCAGCACTCGCTCTTAGCTAAAGCTATTTAGTGAAGTGGATATCATGGTATGTGGCTCATCATTATTCCCATGCTATATTACACTAAGGGCCCTAAACTCCCAGTGCCCATCCCCAGGGTGCAGTCCTAATACCTTCTCTTCCACAGTCCCCTGACCACAATAATAGTGGGTTGCATTGTACTGCAAATCATTCTCCATGCGGCAGCTCTGTTCAGAATGGCTTTTAGGGCTACTCTCTGACTCCAGAAACAAACAAAAAATTCTGACAACCTCTCATTTATCCTCAATATTACATTTTTGGACAATCGCAAAGAAAATTAGGTGAAAAACACCGTTTTTCATACAAAGAAAGTCTTTCAAAAAGGCTCTCTCTGGGGCTGTTACATGTTATATAACATCTGCCTATGTCTTTCTCAGACCCTTCTTTAGAAAGTCATTAGAATGTATTATAATCATAGATAAACAACATTTATCTTCTATATTGTCTCAAAATAACCCTTCAGCATTTCAGGTTTCTTAGGCTCTTTATTGCACTAGCATGAGTATAATCTTTTATACTGCATTTATAATTATACCACACCTTGGAAAATGAACTTTTACTCATACTAGCAATTAAGATCTTGTGCAGTTTGTCTTGGCCACCAGGGAATGAAACAACCTGAGGAATCACTCTGCTAATGATGGCCTGTCAACGAGGCAGCTGTCTGGAATAAATTGTCAACATCCCCTCATAAACAGCTATTCCCCCAACAGCACACATACACACGCACGTTGCAGGCACTCTTAGTTAAACTTTGTTGTGCTGCTTTGTGCGCAAGTTCATTTTCAGGATGAGGGAAGGATGTGGCTTAGTCAGATTGTATTGGCCCCTAATGATTTCATTTTACTGCGATATCAATATGGTCTTCTGACACACAGTATTTATCAAGTCTCCGTTCACTGAGCCCCTCCACTCATGCTGCTATGGCTTTCTGTCCTGGTTTACGTTTAACAGTGATAACTGGGGTTTAACATGCAATAACTCTTGAGACCCGCCCATGACAATGGATTTTGTTAGCTGGAATGATGGGTACCAATAGATTTTACCAGCAGTGGTTAGCTAGTTGCTCCTGCTTTAGATTTAATTGGTTAGGGTCTCCATGTCCAGCAGACTGTTCAGTGTTTACAGTTGATTCAATATAAGAGCCGTGACATGATGGCTACTCATGGTGAGGCTAAAGATGCATGGCCCAAGATAGAAGTCACCATCTACAGGTAAGACGCAAATAAATGAGCAGCTTTGGGCAGATGACGTCAGGTTTTTAAAAACAAAAACATGTAGCATCAGTTTGGTGAATCCAACCATAATTTCTTTGTTTCCACTAAAATTCATCTGAACAAGCAGCAGCCTCGCTGTCAGAGGACGCAAAATAATTTAAGACTTCATTTCCCCCCCTCAACAATATCATATGTCAACTCGGATGCCATTTAGTCTCATCAGATCTGTTTTATGATTGTTAACTGAGACCATCCATCTCACACTCATCTCAGCCGCCTTATTAGTCCTTAATTCAGAAAATTTGAAATGTTTAATATCCCAAGATGGATTGTAATGTAACTTTGTCAGATTCAATTTCACTGATCATATTTAACCTTCAGCCCGCAACTCACTCACACATTTGAAGACTGCATTCCCATTATCAATCAGAGGCCTCTGAAAATGAGGGCTCTATAATAATTTCTCTGTGCTCTTGTGGACTTAATAGAAATTTCTCATTTGGCAACAGTTATGTAGAGGCCGCCCTGTTTTCTTCCAGCATCAGACACGTTTCTGCATTCCCACTCAAACTATTGTTTAAAAGCAGGAGGAATTGGTTTTATTCAAGGCTGGTGTCATACATATAAACCATTATGGAAACGGTTGCAAGAGAAAATGTTTGGAATGAAAAACTTTCTTCATCACTCTAGTGAGTCTTGCAATACTTTAAATGTGCACATAGTCTCCTGTAATCGGGAACTACCATTCATTGTATCATTTAGGAATGATTTTAAATATTAAAATATAATTTACATGTTACCAATGAATGGCAAAAAGGAGAGATTTAAATGTATGTACCTTTATACTTCCCTTAATAATTCCTTTTCAATCACGCTGGAGCATGTGTACTATAAGGAAGCACAATTTACCGATAGTGTCTTCAGGCATTTGAATAGAATAACTCTGCAGTCAGTGCAGAAAGTGGCCTTTATGTAGTGTTAGACCCCAGTATTGCCCCAGTACAGGGGTGGCTGGCCCAGCTTTCTGTTAAAAGGATCAGCTGACACATTATTATTCTGAAACTGACCAAGGTGGTGGTGGGGAAACCTGACTAGCTTTTAACCGCCTACATCCATGAATCCACTGCTGAAGCACCAGACTGAGCCTCTGTCAGGAGTTGGATGCCTCTATCTGTCACATGGAAACTCCTCTTAGATGTTCGGTGAGGAAACTTAGATGCAAGAGCTCTGATTTAAAAGCTGAGGGGTGGAGGGCAGGCGTTATTGACGACACAAGCTCCCTTAGGTAGACTGGGCTTGGCCTCCTTTCACAGTCAAGAGTTTGCTGAATTTGATATTGGTGAATGGGTGAGGGAGCATTGTAAATGAGTGCATCTGACAGTTCCCCACTGAGGGCTATTCACACTTCTATGTGGCCACTGGAGTCTGTCTCTAGCTGAATGGAGACTGGCCAAAGTACTGGCCAACCAGCTGAATCTCTGTTGGCTCCAGCATGAACGGATCCAATTCTGATAAATGGGCCCTTGATACCGTCTGTATAGTTGAGTTTATCTGCCCTGACCACAAACTCTTTTATCTGACTGTGATGTTTCCATTATACGCAAGAAAATATCATTGTACATAATCCTGCCTCTTCTGAATGGCATACTGCCGTGTCCTTCCTGCTGATAGTGTGAAATGCCATCCATCATATAGTCTATGGAAGTCACACCCAGCAAAGATTTGGCAAGAAGTACAACCTGGACACATCGGATCTGTGAGAATGTGAATTATGGTGAGGCTCTCAAGAAGCACAGGTTAATTTGCCTTCACAGGTAAATTCTACAAACATATCAAATCATTTCAGTAAAATATGATTTGGAAATAATGAACACAATCTAATGTGTTTGTATCCCATGTCACAGGTGACATGAGATTTTGTGGGTCAGATCAATGTTCGGTGGCAACTGCTACTGTGCAGTGAAACAATTACTCACAACAATGGAACAGGTGAGAAGTTGTTCAGGTGTATAGACGCAGCAGCGTGTGTGTGTGTTCATTAGAAGTGTGGGGAGGGTGTTTCAGTCAGGGGTTGTGGAACGTGTGCTTGATTCTGCTGGAAGTGCTGCAGGCTGCATTCAATGGAACATCTGTGGTGGAAGGTGCCCAGTTTATAACCCCATTGGAACGTGTTGTCAGATCCTCCATCTTCTGTGTTGTCTTCCGCTCATGCTGTGTTTGCCTCATGGAAGAGTTGTGTCAGGAACTATGTACTGGTGACAGTGAGCACACGGTGTGTGAGGAAGTTCTCTGCGCTGACTTTTGACTTGGGATACAGTGTCTGCAGTCTCAGTTAATGCTGCTGCAGTTAATGCTAAGGATTAAACTTTATTATGGTGACTTTCAAGTTCATTTAAACTAATTTTATAATTTCAATAATTTTGTGGTTACAGTGCAGAACTTCATTGTCAAGGAACTTATTCTTTGTAACTTTCTGTGAATGTCCTAATGAAAAGCTTCTTTAAAGCGCTCACTATTAAGTTTTGGCAAGCAAGACCTAGTTTTATTCTCCAAAAGGAAACATAAAAGTGATTAGCTTGTTACCTACTCTTTTTCTTGAAAAAAAGATGCAAAAAACTGGTGTGGTAAAAGACTCGATAGAAGTGGAGGAAATCACAGAGCTGGATTATGTGTTAGTTATTCTTTTCAACCCTCTTTAGCTATGTCAAATATAATTGAATCATATGAATCATGATTGCGGGTTCTTGCGAGCTAAGAAATGTTAACGCTACACTCTGGATGTGGAGTAATGTGGGTGATGCTGCTGCTGTATGGCTGGCGTTGGTTGAGAGTGGCCTTTCAAACTGTGGACATGGATTTGCATAAGTAGTGAATGTTTTCAGCACATACAGTATAGTGGGAGTGTTAAAGGCTGTCATATACTGTATTGAGGCATTGAGCAAATTAAAGCTAACAGGGTTGTCTGGGTCTTTGGGGCTTGCTATAAGTAGAGCCACAGGTTAAGCCTGTGCAGGGCTTAAAGAAACCTATTTCTCTTATCTTCTCTGGCCCTGAACCATGAGCAATAACATTATCGAGGGTCTGTTGTTACAGGGTTGGGGGAGAGAGGAGGAGAATTACAGGCAGTGAGGAGATTTTAAACACCACACGTCTCGAGGATGTGACCAATCGTACCTTTAATCTGGCCATTGTGTAGGACCTTATCAACCATCAGCCCTTCGAATAGAACAAAGAATAGTGCCAGTCGATCCATAAATCATAACTTCAAAGACTGTGTAGGTCGTTGTGCTCCTTTTAGCCTGATTCCACCGACTCCCATATTAATGACCGACAGAACAACAATATCAGAATAATATCAGCATTAGTGGGTGTGTTCTTCATCAGATATCTTGTAGGTAATACCGTTAACAGAGGATTTCCTATCTGAGGAGTTCACGAATGGTCAACTGTTCGCCGCCGCCCTGAAACTCATCGCCTGCTCGCTGCCCTCTTTAGAGGACTTATTCGGCTCTCGCTGCCTCAGCAGAGCAGCTGACATGCTTAAAGACCCACACCCGCCCCAGACATCATCGGTTTGAGCTGCTGCCCTCTGCTCGATGCTGCAGGTCCATCATATCACAGGCAAACAGACTTAAGAGAAGCTCCTACCCCAGAGTCACACATAGCGCTGCCAAACTGCAGCGCTGACAGCCTGGGACCAGCGTCATTATCTGCACTACACTGCTCACAGTAACATTTACAGAACTCTGCAAACTTCATATAATAGCTGCACCTTTGTGTGTGCTGTTTTCTAAACTGCACTACTTACAGGCTCACAGTCAGTTATAGCACATGTGAAATATCCTGGTGCTATTTTATTATTTGGATTTTAGTGTAGTAGCATTTTTAGTGTATTTACATGTATTTCATTATTGTTATATTTATCTACTGTATGTCAATTTCACTAACTTTAGGATGGACATCAGTTTGTCTATTTGGGTTCACGCTTGACAAGTGTATTGATAATGGTTATAACACTGTTGAATTATTAGAGTTAACCTCTGCGTAAAGTCAAGATCCTGTCTATGCTGGATCAGGCCCTTGTGGCTATGTAGAGCTCACTTATTAATTTATTTCCTCATTTATTTGTGCTTGAGTGCTTATGAGAATATCATAGATTTTCAGATGCAATATATAACATTTAAGCGGTGCACAGCTGTGTATTTTATTGTGATGCATGGGATCAAAAATAATGAGAGGAAATACATTTGCATGGTACACATTATATCCACAGTGCTTTGTTTTCCTGTTTTCTTCAATCAGTAATTAGGCAGGGGTTAGATTTGGACATGGCTGTCAGGTTCCGGATTGTTGTCTCCCTCCATCTAAAGGCTTTTTTTAAATATATATTTGCGTCTACACATGTCGATGCAACATTCACACATGAATCACCCTGGCCTAATTTCTTGTAGAGCACAAATTATATCTAAATGTAAAATGCATGTGAGTATTTATTCTGTTTTTACTCATAAATGAGATTTCCCATCAATAACAGAGACAATATACACTCATTCTGTCTCATGTTTATATATATATACCTTATTTAAAAAAGGGCCATTTAAAAAAAAAGAAAAAATAGAGAAATGTAGTAATTTTTCTCGAGATCAACACGGTGCACCACTAAATGAACGAAAAACTATTCATCTGTGGTTTGTGGATGGGGGATTTGTGTGTTCTACAAAAAGCAAAAAAGACATGATTTTCTTTTACAGCTGAATGTAAAGGATGAATCCAGTTTATCAGTTTATTTTGCATTTCCTGTGGACATACTGCAGTAATTTGAGCCTGTAGTGTTCCTGTAGTAGTGCAGCACTGGACAAAGTACACAGCGCAACACGTCCATGTGTTTCATTTCACATGGCCAGAAAACATTTGCCTGTAAGTAGATACACGTTCATTTGCTGTATTAATATGTATAGATAATGTTTATTTCATTTCTGTCGATACTTTGTCATTTGCATTGTGATGCTAACGGTTAGCATCACAATGGAAATTCCCATACATGTTAGCATTGAGCTAACGGATGCTAACGGTTAGCATAACAATGGCAATTCCCATACATGTTAGCATTGAGCTAACGGATGCTCACGGTTAGTATCACAACGGAAATTCCCATACATTTTAGCATTGAGCTAACGGATGCTAACGGTTAGCATCACAATGGAAATTCCCATGCCTGTTAGCATTGAGCTAACGGATGCTAACGATTAGCATCACAATGGAAATTCCCATACATGTTAGCATTGAGCTAACGGATGCTTACCTTAGCATCGCAATGGAAATTCCCATACATTTTAGCATTGAGCTAACGTTAGCTCAATGTAGCTCAATGTTAGCATTGAGCTAACGGAGTTTTTTTTTTTCAAAGTTTAGCACTGTTGTTTTTTTTTATGATATGCATGAATGTATCTCGTTGAGATTTATTTTTAAAATGATGATGTAATTTTTAAATGATATTTGTAATGATCAATGTGTTTTAACGCGTTATTGTACATCTAACACACTGCATACATATGTATTAATATATCTATGTCTGTATTTTCATGACTATTTTGTCACTTCAACCCAGACAGAAGGGAAGAAAAAGGAACACACACACATCAAGCAGGCACTAAAAATGTGTGGCTACCCCAACTGGTCCTTTGTCAAAACAAAGAATGGACAGAAGAAAGAAAATCCAACCAGCACCAATACAGAGAACAGAAGGAGACACATGACAGTTCCATATGTATCCGGGTTATCTGAGAAACTGAGGAGAATATTCTCAACAATGTGGTTTATGCAGTGCAGTGCAGTGAAGAATGCCCAGATCTGTAGATTGGAGAAACCACACAACCACTCCACAAACGCATGTACCAACACAGAAGACATGCAACAACAGGACCGCAGTCAGCGGTTTACATACACACTATATAAAAGGGACACTCTTTTAAGGACTCTGACGTTAACATCCTGGACAAGGAGGATAGGTGATTTGAGAGAGGAGTAAAGGAGGCCATCTACACTCACTTGGAAAGGCCAACACTGAACAGAGGAGGAGGACTGTGTCACCGTCTGTCAACTACATACCACCCTGCCTTGAGATCTCATCCCAGGAAGTTTAGCTGCTCATCTACACCACAGCAGCTAACATCCTCTGGACACTGTGAGCATGAGGATCTTTCACACATTGGCACAAGTGATTGAGTCATGTGACAATTTGTCACACAATGAGAGGAGTGGTCCACACCCCACCACACCCTACCACATGTGAATGGCCCACTCATGTGACTTATAGTCGCATAACGAGGGGAATGGCCGATACTCACAGCTCCACCCACATCCAGAGATATATCTCCTGGTTTTTCCCAGCCTAAACCAGAACTGAAGAAGCCCTTCGGATGAAGGACGAAACGTCTTCAACAAAGAAAGAGGTCCAGTTGCCTCGACTAAATGATCACCAAAGATAGAAGTCACAATTCACAACTTTTACTTTTCACCACCACTTTACCATCATTGTATTATCTTTTTCTTTTCTCTACTTGTGTCCCAAAGGTGTGGAGTCCCTTGCACACGTGGCAGACACTAATCAGAAACCTGAATAAGGTATTTAGATTCCAAGGTCTCCAAATCAGAGTTCTACATCTTGGATGAGGAGACTTAAGACTGGATCTGAGGGCTTATGTAGATTTCTATGGTGTTTACATTAACTATCCCACATCCAGGATAATCTCAAATCCCAATTACGATCAGATAAGTAAAAGAAACTGATGAAAAATATTTAAAGACTAACTCAGACTGATTGAAAAGGATTAGAAAGTAGCGCACTCCCTGAGTAAGATTATCACTACATTCCTGTCGCTGTAGGCACTGACAAATGTGGCCGAGCGGAACAAAAACTCGATCTCGGGTAAGCTAAATAAAGGGTTGTAATAGCTGTTGGTGAAAAAAAAAAGAAAACACTGGAGAAGATTCTTGAGTGTTAGTAAGAAAACAATAAATTCACACAGGCAAATTAAACGGCTTTCCTCTTGCTCGCCTCTTGTCACATGCATGAATGTGCGTAACGAAGCGGTGCGTGTATTTGTGTGAGTATTTTCTGCTCAACTTCTTGACTGACGTGTGACTGTCCAGTGAGAAATCATATTTCTGTGTTACTGAGAATAGACAAGGTGATAAAAATCGCTATTCCTGTCAGGTATGCACCGGTGAATTGTTCATCAGTTCACCACCTATTTTCCTGTGAGGTTTCTTTTTTTCCCCCCCATTTTTCCTTCTTTACTCAAAGCTGGGTTTGAAAAGAGAAGCTTTGGTGTAAGCAGAGAGGCCACAGGGGAGCAAATCCCAGCGGACACTCGGAAAAAGAACAGCTTCAAAAGGGCCTGCAATACCACAGTGAATTGTATAAGAGAGAAAAATGCAATGATTAAAAGTGAAATGTTTGTTTGAAGCTAATGTTATTTTGGAAAACCTCTCTTAAGAGGATTTCTAACTTGAAAAAGAGACAAGAGAAAGAAACAGAGGGGATGTGGGAGCTAGAACTATTTCCCACAGTAACGTATACGTGTTCAAAATTGATAACGCCCGGTTCGAGTAGTGTTGCAATCGGTCCAAACGTTTGCCACAATCTTCAGCTCAAAGCCTAGCACTCAATATAATGAAAGCAGGGTCCGTGGTTGATTTTTAAGTATCCCAGATATATCACATGGCGCGTCTGAAGGGAAAACGAGAGTTAAAGAGGGAAGAGAACACAAGATAGCACCCTGAATGGACACAAGACATCTATTTAGCCTGCACAGCCATAGCAGGTGCACATTAGCATTCAGAGGAGCAGATACGATGAGGCTCACTGCATGGGTCAAGTCAGCGCCACATCTGGACCGGGTCCTCTCCATTTTAGCCTGAAGACCATTATGTAAAGTGTATATAAACAGCCACACGGAGGGGGACATGACGGCAGGCTTTAACATGCCCTTACTTTGGATAAAAGACAAAGGGAACACAGTCATCTTAATATTCTATTGAAGAATTCTAATAAACTCTCCAAACTCAACGTCACACAACTCTTCATGTCAAAAGACAGTCACAGTTAAAAGCAAAAGGAGCTCCAGCGGGTCAACCTATACTTTAGTTCATCAATATAAAAGGTATGCCAATAGGCTCCTAGAATCTTGGTAGAAGTTGTTGGTCATAAGTCCAAATTCAAATTATCAAATTGTCAGTGGATTCAGTTTGATTTCCTCTGTATGCGCTTCATGATAATTGGCTTCAACAATATTTGCCAAAGCTAAAGTTATTAATACATTTTGAAATAACTGGGTGACAAAGGTGTCCAGTGACCTTACAAGGACAGTGAGACAGTTATTCACGAGCCTGTGAGGAACATTATTCCAGTATTGTTTGTGTTTTACACAGTTTTTGTTTTGGAGTTGGATAAAAATCTTGCGTGGTAAAGCAAGTAGTATTGTCCCATGCCATGTGCTTATGCAATGCACTGCAGAGATAATGTAAAGCAAGTGAACAGTGTGCGGTTGGACCATGGACTGAGGAGGATTTAAAGGACCATGACTAATGTGGTGATGGACAGTAAAAACATGCTACACAGTGACTTGGCACGATGACGTGAGAAGTTATGGAAAGATGCATGCCAGTTTGTCTTCTCCCCCCAGAGTGGTCCACTGAATCCCTTCAGCTGCATGACTCTGCATAAGCGGCAGCTAATTGAATATTAATGCCTTCTGATGGTATTTGATTACCTGTTTTCATTTGGAAAGATTATACAAATGAGCCTCATTTGCATGTCACCATCCAGGAAATGAAATGGAGTGTGTCTGCCAGATTATGATTTCTCCTTCTAATGCCACTGAGCACAACTTCTTTAATCTCATGAATCCAGGATTAGTTTCACATTTTGTTGTGATGCTCCAATTTGGCACAGAGGTCATTCATGCCAGTGGAGAGCTTTTGTTTGCTCCAGTAGGTGAAGACAACAGACGTAATAAAGTTTCAATCAGCTTTGTTATTCTTCCTTAAAGCTTGACTGAGCTTTGGCATTTGTCAGATGGCATCCGTTCTTAGGCAGGCCAGGTATTATAGGCAGATGGCAACAGCGAAAGGATGATGAAGAGTTTAGTCCCATTCAGTCAGTTTGAAGTAAATTGAAGAAATGAAAGGTCTACAATAGGAGTGGAGTGCAGAATTACTGTCCTGTCTGGCTCCCAGGCAACAGCTTTATCTTCACAGCAATTTAAAGTAATCCACAGTGCTGAGGGGCCAGCAATAGGCCGCTGTTAGCTGCTGCCGAGAATTTTAAAGACTGATAAATCACATTATGTTACCCTGAATTCAGTATATGTGTCTGTTCCCTCACTGGCCCAGAAGGGTAGCTGCTTGTCAATGCTTGTCCTGTCCCAAACCTCATATCGGCAGATCAATCCTAAGTGAGACTGCTGAAGTAGCTCTTGATTTTGATTGAATTTGGAGCATGGAGTCTTCCTTTTCGACTCTTATCTCAATCAATTATGCCGGATGTGCCATTGATCTGATAAACATGAGCGACGGCAGCGGTGCAGAGTTTTTCCAAGTTGATATTGAATCAGCGTGAGGAATATCCATAAGTATCGAATGACTTCACAGGCAAGTCAGTAAATAATCCTCGGATGTGTGCTCTACGAGTGAAGATATGAGGACGTGGGTCAAGGGACTCCATCGCTGGCCTGTTTCCTTCCTATTGTGCGGCCACAGGTGGATGTACAATATGCAGAATTTGATGCGAAAAGCACAGCAGATACAGACAAGTTCAAACGTAGCCTAGAAGCCCAACGGGCATGGCACAGCGATACTTTCAGTGAACTCACAATCTTATTGCAGTCCCTTTCTCCTCCGTACTGCCTCCCACCGCCACTCTCCACCCACCACCACCACCACCACCACTCTGAGGATCTATTTCTTATTAGAATTCACCCTCGAAATCATGTTGGGCCAGTGTGCTGCTACAGCTCCAGATTCTATTAAATGCCTCATTCAATTTTATGATATAGTTTTTATTTGACGTTAAGAGCTTTACAAAAAGGCTGTGGAGTTATTAGTAAAAAAAAAAAAAAAAAAAAAGAAAATGAGAGACAGAGGAGAGAATAGAGACAATCATCCACGAGAATGCTTGTATACATTCTGATTTACTGTATTTTCTCTCCTGCAAGTTCCCTGTTCATCTTTTCCCAGCCTCATACTTCCATAAATTACAGTTTCTGAAGTTATTCACTGTGTATTTTTCATCTTCCCACACTGCTGTGAAGAGTTATCTTTAAGCATGGGATAATTAAATGTACAGTCCAGGAAAAGTGAAGCCAACAAAACTCTCAGAAATTAAGAGGCGTTATATTACAAGGACACGGGTCACACTCTCGGCTGTAGCTTTGGACCAAGGACAAAAAACATACATTGCCTTTTATTTGACATTTGTTGGTGATGATGTTATTGTTCATCCTCATTCTACACGATGCATCATGTAGAGGCACATTTTGTTTGTTAGTTAGTAGTCTTCTTTTAATGTCTACTGCATTACAGAATGACCCCTTAAGTGTATTGTTAATGCATGCTAATTAATGTGATTAAAAGAATCCTGAAACTGCCTGGAAGTGAATCACAGTGAAGAAGTCTCAATCGGGTATTTACCCTGTCAGGAAGGAACCCTAGAGGAATCTATCTCTGAGCTCAGTCCCCAGCTACAGCGTAATTAAAACAAATCCAAACAGCCAGCTACACAGGTTCATTGTGGAGTTTTAGCAGGCCTACGTTGCTCATCGGTTTTCAAAGCACAAAGCCTTTAACAGCACAAAAGAAACAACAAGGTGGCGTGCGGCATGGTGTCCCTTGTTGTCTTCTGTGCAGCGCCTGCAGACAGCTTGAAGCTTTTCTTCATTTTCTTTCTGGAATCTGTCAGTGGGCGCTCTCACCCGGTGCAGGGCCCTGAGCAAGAGGATGCAACCAACTCTCTGTATCAATCTGCTGCCAGGTAAAGGATGGCAGGTGAACGGTTGGGATTTAGATGGAGATTTCATGGAGGATGGTGATAAGGTGCAAAGGGCAACTAATCATAATAACGTGTTTTAGATAAATATGTGTTCCCATTATGAAGGGATCACGTGGAACCTTGACACTAATGAAGCCCAAGGATTCCAGGAACAAAATCTTATAAAGGTTCATTTGGAATGTAAGAAAGCCCTTCAACACCCTGAGAGTAAGGGGGGGAATGTCAACAGCTGAAACCTTGAGTCTGTCTGTGCACATGAGAGCATGATGAGAGATAGAAAGATAACACAATAAAAGTTATGGTCTTCTAAATTCCAGTTTCCTGGGTGACAAAGAACTGACTATTATCCCAATAGGAACACTTAAATATGGAAAACTTAGAAGACCCCAGACCCTTTCTGAAGGCTCTGTGGTAACCATGACACTAACCACACACGTTATCTGGCGCTGCTCAAACTTAACACCTTTCCAGAATGGTGTAAATACAATTACAGATGACATAATGGGTTATGACAGCCCAAGCAGAATGTATTCTCCCTTCAAACAACTAAAACACGCAGTTGGAACACCAGCTTCAACTTGCAATGAGATTCTGTCACGAGATATTAGATATGTAACAAGATCAGCTACATTTCTACACAGAAATTTAACCATGGTCTCTGCTGGGCGGAAGCAGAAATTTTGTTCGCCGTTAACTGATCAACTGATGTGCCCCTTTGTGTCTTTACACAGTCCGAGATTTCCAAGGTGCGGGCGGCTTGTTATGCCAACATAGATAGATATTTTATTTCAGCAAGCAATTCCTCTTTTTTAAACTCCTCGGCAACAATCATCTGCTAAATATATCCAAACAGCAGGTGACCCTCATCTGCAAGAAAGACAAAAGTCAGAGTGACGTTCAATGGTTATAAAGCAAAAGGTGTTTTAGTAGAGTGCAGGTAAAAAGTAGCAGCAGGGTATTGCAGTCATTTGGTCTTCCTCAGGGATCATCAGAAACCATTTGCTGCTGCTTCTGTACCATGCGTCCCCTCTGTAGCCCACTGACAACATTCCGATTTTTGTTATGGGGCTCATGCAGCCCCGGCGGAACTGACATTTTCATGCTGTTTCATGCTTTTGTTATTTAATTATACCTCAGAACTCAGCATAACCATCAGCATCAACTCTTCTCCCTCATGAGCAAGCCAGAGTTAAATGGCTTTTTGAGGCGGAATGTCTATGTGTGATTTCCAAGGAGGGCCACATCCTTTATCCAGTGATTGCTTATAAACAGACTAATGAACGACAGATATAAATATACTGGCCAATACTGAGCAACGAGACATCAGAGCACAAAAACATTGTGTAGTTTGTCCCTCTGCGAGCATTGACCAATCTCCATTCACAGTTTTTCCAAACAAATTGGGGGTGTTCCCCTTGAAATCATGTTATATGTCATATGTTGAAAATAAAATTATATAAAGTTACCGGATTTTTCCAACTCTTAAATATCGGAATCACAATTGCAACATTTCTGGCATGAGGCACAAAGACACACAAAAGGCACAAAAGCATCTTCCAGCTATAGAAAAACGCCGCTTGGAGGAACCGTTCATCTTATTGGCTTTGACTTGAGTGCAGAACTGAAATTACTGTGATTTGGAAACACAATATGTTCAATTTCAATCAACTTGTAAAAGCATGTCACCACTGGTCAGCAGCAGTTCATTTTTTTTTTCCAATATCACTCTGTAGACTGTTTATAAAAAAAATATCTGGAACCAAACTCCAGTGCAGAGGCAATAAGAAGAATATGGTAGAATTATTTGAGGAGGACTCACTAATGAGTAGTTCGGGGGCATTAACACAGGACAAGCAAACAGCCCAGTCCAAACAGGCAGATTCAGAACAGTATTATTAGACTGCCATAGACAGAGAGAATCTGCATTATTATTTCCATTCATGTGTCTGGTCTCTGGTTCAATGCAAGTGCCACATCCACTTTGGTCTCAACAAAATCTTGAGAAAATCCATCTTCAGCTGCAAGTTCTCAATCTTTTTGGCAGCCGTATGTCTAATTTTTCCATCTGCCATTACACATTCATGAAAAGTCTGCCAGCTATTTCATCTTAAGAGCTGGTGAGAGCCACAAGGCACCAAAACAGAGAGCTTTAAAAAAGGCTATAGCTGCACAGGAGTGCAGTCTTGTGGTAATTTGCAGTCTCCCGGCTCTGTTGCACATAGTCCCCATTGATATGCAACAAAGTCATCTGATTCACTCAGACAAGCTTTAACGCATGTTTTAATGTTAACGGCCAACATTCGACTGCGCAGTGCAGACGCTGGGTTTTAATGATGTTTTCCTCAACCAGTGCCTGGGCTCAAACAAAGGCTGTAATTAGTATGATTATAAGTTACATAACACATCACAGTGTTAAGGGACAAATTAAAACAAGCGAGAGAATGTAGGACATTATTTGTTTGTAATTTAATTATAATTTCTTCGGATGCTAATTGTGTTTTGTTTGTTTGTTTTCTCTGTGGCTTGTAGACTATTCGCTGCCCGCGCCTTGCTCCTCAATCTTCTGCCCATCTCTGTCACAATAGTGTGAAAGCACGCAATAAGAAAAACTTATTATATGACAGATATGTTGTTATGTGTGTGCAGCCTGTTGGTTTATGTGGTGATGGCAAACATGGGTGATTTCTTCTTCTGTATGCACATCTTCTTGTTTGCATAGTAACAGCTGGACAACAGTGGAGTAAAAAGCACAGTATTTGCCTGTAAGATCAAATGGAGCAGATGAATAATAAAATGTGAAATTGCAACACTCAAGTAGCGTAGTCTCTAAACGTTTGCTAGCAGGAATTGAATAAATGTATTAAGTCACAGTCCATCATTGTTTATCCCACCTCAATGATGATGACAATAATACTAACATGATTCCATTTCAGCAGTTCTAGCCTTCTAGTCTATATATAGACTCGGATATGAGACTGAAGTCCATCCACTGTTGTTACAATGATGTGAGATCGTCTGTTTTTGAAGCAGTGCTGCACTGCAGGTGGGTATCCATCCCTTTGTCTCTTTGCAGTCTGACATATGACTTACGCCAAATGCTTTCTGCTTGGAATACATTCCTTGAAAGGCAGAGAGGAGCTTGGCTTACAAGACTGAAGAGGAGGGAGATTACACTGATCCAAAAGTCCATGTCTTCACATAATGGCTTAATTGTTATAATGGAAAAAAAAGCTAGACTACTCTTCCCATGTGGCATAGTTAATGTGTCACGGTGGTAAACCACACTTTGTTTGATTCCAGCCGGGACTGGCAATCCCGGTTTTCTTGGCTACAGCATTTATGGGAATATGACGAAGAGAACTGCATCTAAAAAAACAAAACAAATCATGTTTAGCATGATTATTTTCCTCCTCATTTCCATCTGTTGTGTGCTTCCGCGGACTGACATGTGGTCTGCTGAGGAGTGACAGCATGTGTCAAACAGTTCAATCAGAGGAGCTAAATGTGTTTATGGCTGCTGACCTGTTAAACATCTGCTGTGTCCTTTTCAATCACAGATCAATTTCAGCCGGAAAAACCAATGTACAAACCCGAAATGTGTTCACCATTAAATGTCAGCCTCGTAAAAAATATGTATACAGTGGTTGCTATGGTGTCATTACGTTCCCTTCCAACTGTGCACTGATGCTGTCCATCTTTAGCACATTATTACAGCTTTTGGTAGTAATTAGACATCAGGAATTATTAGAATATATACCCACAAGACAGAATGAAAATGTTGAGAACGCTGCAACTCATTAACAGTATTCTTCAGGGGGAACAAGCTTTGATTAGATTGTTCATTCCTTCAAGGCAAATCCATTTGAACAAAGGCTCTCTGCTACATCTATGAAGCCGGGAATTTCACACCCTCATATTTTCCGCATTAAATCAAATGGATACAGCTTGCTGTCCTTTTAAAGCGCGATTACTGTGCTACCCACAATAGGATTTCATATCTCACTGCTTTAGATTTCATACAGAAACTCCATTCAACACTAGTTATGCTAAAGACATTTTCCAACATTTTGTCAAACGTAATTTTCGTTGATGTGACTGAACTAATAGTCCTGTTAGGAGGGCAGGCGCATTGGCATCATGTGGATTTGCAAATCCAATGAGAGTCTGGCGAATATGGGACAAGGTCTAATGCTGCAGTCTGTTGATGAGCAGATGACCAAACAATGAGCCGGTTGTACGAGGGTGTTTTTAGACAATGTGAATGAACAAACGTAACATCATAATTAGGAGCTTGATGGATGCGCAGCCAGTCAAAGATTCATAGCCCTGGGGGCTTTTAGACGATATAGGATTCAGCTCTAGTCTGTACAATTATAATTAGAGTCATTGCTAATTGATGTCATGCAGAGGGGGGAAAACACAATACAGTGGATGCAAGGAAGCCCTGCCACATTTGATAAGAAACTCATTCATCGCCAAAGCTACAGCCAGGCCTTGTTGTGACCCATTTAAAAGTTTTTTGATGTGCTGTATCAAGTCAACTTCATTGTCATTCATCAGCCAAACCTCTTCTTCTCTAGTATGTCCTGGAAAATCTGTCATTTCCCTCACGCCTTTCTTCTTAGGGAGGGTAATTCCATTTGAGGAGTGCATATTGTTGAAGAAAATCCTCATCCTTACGCCAGTGAGCAATGAGCGAAGTGATGAATACCTGGGCCATGAATACTAAATGATCGGTAATTACAGGGCACCTGAAGAACATTACCTCGGCCGGCACACCTGAGGAGAGATCCAGGCTACTGTCCATTAGACTGGAGAGGGAGGGAGAGAATGGGGGAAGAGAGATTGAGTTGAGGAGTGAACCATAAGGAGGCGGGCGTGAGTGATGGCTGCTCTCTGAATCAGTCATTGGGGCTGAGAATCTGACGTTTGATTAAGTCTGACCTAGATATCTCAGACAAGAAGTCGTGGCCTCTAACATGCACTTGAGTGGGGAGTCAGACTTTTGGAGTTTGATGAGTTTGAAAAGGTTCTGCAGTGTCTGCCGGGGTGAGACTGTAGTAGATGCAACAAATAAACAGCGGTGCAAAGACTAAGCTTAATTGCTGTTGATGTTATGGCATGAGAGTCCCAGAGCGTTTGACCTGACAAAGTTAAAACTAGACTTCAATTAAATCATTCCTCTGTGGGCACAGTGTCTGTCCTCTGTCCTTTCTGTCCTCAGTACAGCCCACTGTGCCAACTTGGCCCATTTGGATTCATCTTGTGATTTACTATCCACTTGTGGCAGCAGCAGGACACGAGTTTGACTTCTAGCTTCTATTGTTCGTGGAATGTCGTTTCACGTTTTCATGTATTGATAGGTGACCGACGATAACTGCAGAAACACTGTGCTTATTCTGCTCATCCCCTCTGACAAGACAAGACTGAACACTGCTGTGGTTAGTATAGTTACACTGTTGATAATTAGGAAGAATTGAAATGAACAAACTCATCATGGGACCAAGTACCTGCCAGCCACTCATAAGAACTCTGGGTTATAATCTGAGAGAGCCTAGGGGAGAATACAGCAGAAGGAGACCGAGGAGTTCACAGAGAGTGAGAGGGTGTTCTGGAACATTTCTAACATGCCACAGATGAAAAACTGAAAAGAATATAATGAGATGTGAAGAGTGCTTGAGGTGAGAACAGAGAAGTCTGTGTCAATGTGCAATCTGTCTTCTGCTTTGTACGATGTATTGTTGCCTAGTTCAACACTTTGCACGCACGTCTTTCAAGCCGATCATCCCTATGACTTGAATATGTCCTCTGACTGAGCATTGTCTATTCATCGACTGGCTTCCTAGAGTCGTGACGAAAACATCTTATTTCTCACATAAAAAACATTTTAAATATCAACTTGTGGTTGGTGCACTGAACACAGGACAAAGGGGATACAAATAAAAACGTCACAACTGCAATTGAAAAATAAAATTCAGGTATAGATATCTGGGGAAAAGATACAAGTGTGCCCCATCTCAATCAACTGAAAACTAAATTATAGATGAACTGAGCAAGCTCTAAATCTATGTAGCTAAAATCACTTTAAAAATAAGATGTGTGTGTTGCGGGGGGTCATTACCATTTTACTGTACATGTCTAGAACTTCCCCTGTTTTATACACAGCCACCACTAAATGTGAAACAATCACATCCGGCTTTATGTTGAAACAGCCAGGTGATTTGCAAGTGCAGCACACACCTCCCCTCAGATATGTGTTTAAATACAGGGCAGTGAGGGCCAGACCTTTTGCTCTGCATTCTCCTCATGTCTGTGAGGCAGCACTGTCTGAAAAGTCCAGGAACACATCACAATGAGCCCCGTGGGAGTACGCCCATTGACTTTTTGAGGCATCTTACTGATACAACCTTGACATTAATGGGAGGTTTTCACATTTCCGATTCTTATGGGCCTGCCATAATCTGTTATACAAGTGGCTGGGTTCCCTCCTGGGCCCTCCCGAAGTTTGAACCCAAACAATAACCTTCCCAACATGGGTCAGAAATTTGAAATGGACCAATCCCCCTGCACCCCCCCTGATCCTTTGGATGTTTACCAAACCCTCTCCACCCTTCACAGAGCCCACATTTGCAATCCCTCAAGAGAGCAACACACCAATTACTTCATGTGTATCTTGATTGAATAATAGGACTTCTAATTGTCTTGTCTTTCACAATTATGTCAAAGCCGTAACCTTTAATTAAGTGCTGCCAATTATTTTATTCCTTTTTTTGTTTGAGTGGATGAAACTAATTACTGTCACCTTGCAATGTATGAGAAGTAATTAATCCTTTTTTTATTTCACCAAATCCCATTTTTTTTTGGTCATTAGTTAGCCTTTTAATCCTCAAAAGATTATGAATCTGCTTAATTATAGAAAAAGGAAAATCTACTCATTTTTTTCCGCCAAACATGCAAAGTTAATAACAGAAAATACCACTACATTCTGTTGTAACAGGCACAATGCAGCAATGTTATTATTATTTTGTATGATATTCCATTGTTGTCATCATAGGATATAGACATAAATGACAAATTAAAAGTAAACCAAAGTCACTATGACACAGTTAT
This sequence comes from Pseudorhombus dupliciocellatus, assembly GCA_016785235.1. Taxonomy (NCBI): domain Eukaryota; kingdom Metazoa; phylum Chordata; class Actinopteri; order Pleuronectiformes; family Paralichthyidae; genus Pseudorhombus; species Pseudorhombus dupliciocellatus. The sequence goes on along the minus strand of JAFBJW010000365.1, from coordinate 604,480 downwards.
ACAACTATTCATTTTGTGACTCTGGAGGAGCTTTGAAAAACATAACCATGATGATGCTGACAGGAAGAAGGCAGCATTAGGAGGCAGTCGATCACTTGTACTTATAATGGTATGTTTGTTTTTTATGACCCGCACCAAAAATCAACTGCAACAAAACAACAAAAATATACCAAAATATACACACACACACCACCCAGTTGCATGTTGGGAAAGGTAGGACCCATAGAAGGTCCTGAATGTTAAGATAATTCAGTCAGTCATTGAGAAAGGGCTAGAGTGGTGTAGTCATGGTGTTAGAGGAAGGCTCAAAAGATCCCCCTCACAGAAGCAGAAACAGGATGTAGCAACCGATACTGATGTCTCTGGGCACAGGGGCTGCATGCTGGACTGACTGCAGCGTGTGTCCTCTTTCAAATCATTTATCAGACAAGGCCAGGTGGGTTGAGGACCTGGAATGTGGGCCATTGTTATAGGCCACAGAAAACCTTGGATGTCTGGGGACCCCCCCCCCAGCCCAGGAGCTCTGTGTGGCAGCTATGTGAAGGCTCCAGCCCAGACCCAAACATGCATATTGTGCAGGTCTGAAAAGACACTATAATCCATCCCCATATGTTCCAACACCCCCCGCTAACCTCTATTCATCCCTTGCATCTCTGCAGAGTGGCTTTAACACAGTGCAATTCCATGCTGCCTCACACAAGTTAAAACATGATGGAGAGCTGTCATTGTCCTCCTGTGTGGTCAAACCATGTGCTTCCCCGTGTCTCATGCAGAGCGTACTCTGTCGGAACACAGGAAAATGCTTTTTTTTCCATTTGAAAAAATGAAAAATAAATAAAAAAATATATAAGCCGCAACTGTCTGTAATCCTGCAGTCTTGGCTTGAAAAAAAACAAAAAAAATCACTGACATTGAGATTCAGGTCCTGCCGCCCAACCAACAGTTGGCTATTCCCCATAAAATGGAAGTAGTATTTATGTTGTATTTTTTTTTTTTTTTTTTTTATACCCCCCCCCCCCCTTGTTTTTTCTCATTCACACCCTCCCTGTCACTTCAGCCGCCTGGCTTTCACTGTGATGAATCTCAATTATGCCAAGGTCACCTTTCATTGCGGTGATCTCTCCGCTGCTTTATTGGAACTGGCAGTACTTCCACACTATCATGGCCGTGCTTATTGACAGCAACTTCCTCCTCCAAAACAAACCAGTGGAGGAATTAAAAGAAAAAAAAAAAAGACATTTTTGAAAGTTGTTGCCCATTAGTTTGGGGGCAGAACTGGCAAGTCCACTCTGTAGTCTGAATTGTAATTACATTTAATTCCAGATATACAGCACATGCTAAAAAATGATTCTGTCCAAACCCGTTTCAGTCACCTCTTCAAACGCCAAACAACTAAACCATACAACCATTTCACAAAGAAACCAAGGCCACCGCTTCTCATCTGCCTTCTTTTAAACATTTGAGTTCTCATCAAATTGATGGTGATTCATTGTTTCCTGCCGTTACCATGACTACAGTGTGATGGCACTTGTGAGGTCACATGCTCTTGCCTTGAATGGGGAAATTAATGACATGGAGAGACGCAGGCTAATTTGTTTCTGCATAAACAACACTTAGAGTGTGCGTGGGTAGACGGCGCAGAGTTGACAACCACCATTCACATTTGATGAGGATGCCCATACATGTAATTGTTGTTTCAATGCAGCATCTGTTGCTTAGGGGAAGCGGGATGGGAGGGTTGGGGAGGCCTTGCAGCGAGATAGTTAGCCTTACAATTGACAGTGACATGTTGATAAGTGCGGATGCAGAGTGCGTTAGCTGAACCACCAGGCCTTTGATGGCTCCGATATAATTCGTTAAACACGTGTTGGATCATTTGCCTCTCTGATGTATCTTATTTGTCCGTTCTCTGCCGCCCACACATCCTCGCAAAGCTGTCTTTCTTCAAAGGTGTCAGATCTTTATTGAGCTGCAGCTTTAAAGCCATGTAGTCTTGTTCCTGTCATAGCTTGGCAATTTCTGGCACGCTTGGATCTTGTGAAGAACTCTCAAACTATGAAAACGTGATACACGTTCTGTCAGCCGATATTTTTAAGCAAATATGACAGTTCTGATACTAATGTGCAACACTCAATTTCTCCAGAGGTTTTTGGAATCGCTCTATTTTCTCACTTTAAACTAACGGCATTCTTTGTCAGCTGAAGAGGAATGTTGGGAAACTGTCAGGCCACGAGAAGATGTTTAGGACAGAAATGCCATCTCTGGTCATTCCAGTTTAATATCTGTCTTAAAAACACAGGTCTTGAAGTCACACAGAACTAATGGAGGCTTGGCAATAGCAGCCAGTGTCATCTATTGGGCCACTATAATAATAGCCTGGAATTGAACTTCATATCGACCAGCTGAGACTGAGAAAGGATCAAGGCGTCTGTATTTTCTTGCATCCAGCTCTCTTTCAAGACTTCTGTCAAGAAGAGGCCTGATGAACAATATGAAGTGTGGATAATGGTGCATTGTGATAGGGAAATGCTGGAAACGTTTCACAATATCACCTCAACGACGTCTGGTTTGTTGTTTTTCCTTTATTATTGTTTTATCGCTCAAGAACGCCGAGCTGCTCTGGGAGAAACATGTGCAGTAATAACATAATGGACAGATGGAATTACCATTTATTGTCGGGTTTCATTAGACAGTGCAAACTCTTGCAAGGGGAAACAGAAATTGAATGGACTCACCTTCAAACATGCCACAGCCTCTCTAAATGCCAAATACACCCAAACCTCTCATGTCTGGATGAATGGCAAGCTCTAGGCAGAGTGAGTTCGCTTCTCCTGTCTGTCTCCCCCATAAAAAAGTCAGATACCCCAGGAGAGATGGAGTCTGCTATACTGATCACAGAGCTGCTTCCTTATCCAGTGAAAAACTGGGCTCTAAGAACTTTGTGACAAAGTAGTTGTGGTATTTTATGATGTGGGTTCAGACTAACGCTGAGCAAAGAACCGCTCTCTTCCCTGAGGATTAGCTACTCTTAAAAGTGCTATACTGTTCCATATACTTTTTTTTTTTTTTTTTGTTTCGATTCAAATGCATGTCTCGATGCCTGTTTTCTGTTTTTCAAACCACTTTTTATCAAGTGGTAAAGAAAAAAAAGTCTCACATTCCACATTCATTACACTTAAATTGCTGATTTAGTTCGCTTTCACACGATAACAGAAGCATTGGGTTGAAAAGATGTTCAGTAAGATGTTGCCTCTGCATAGGAAGTAATCTTTAATCATGCCTTGTCTTAACAGACAAGCAACTGTAATCAAAAGCAGGTGATCATCATCAAAAGCAGATCCTGTTTATGGCAGAGAGCCATCCATGTTGGTGGTAAACACACACACAACATTCCAGCAACATGAACCAGCTGCACACAGCTTGCTGGCGAACACTCTCATCGCCTTCATTCTTCCTGTCTCTTTGGGCTTTTAGGGAAATTCAGTGTCTAATCCGCCGTATGTCGCAGAAGTAGATACAAGGCACTCCGCAGAGTTTGGGGGCTCACATTAGGCAGGGGGAGGCAGGAGAAAGTAAGGGTGGAAAAAAAAAAAAAAGCATACATTTACACGGTTGAGTGGTGTAATCTTCATGAAATACCGGTAAATAGGGAGAGGAAGCCTAGTGGAGCCGTAGATTAATGCTGCTATCAAATGGCCTGGGACAAAGAAGGGGGTGGCTAATGAGCTGGAAAAGGCAGGGCTGTTCACCACGTTAAATGATACCGTAGCACCATCTCCCCACTGGCCCGCCGCACTGCCATGTTCACACATTCTGGTGTTGCTAACAGCAATGTAGGACAAATATTGGAAAAAGTCATTTAAGCGACAACGCGTTTGATATTTTAAAGATGGCTTTCACTGAGGGCTCTAATTTGACTCTCTCCAATATGCCTGATACCCAATTTCTGGGAGGTCATTTGCTGGCAACTTCTTTTTCATCCCCAAAAATTGCTTTCACATTTGGTCTTTTTTGCTCTTGCTCCCTCTACTCTCTCTACCCCTTTATTTCTCCCTCGCCTTCCCTTTAAGTCCATTCCACTTCCTATCACTCTGTCTCTTAGCCCCTCTGTCTCTCGATTTACCTCCCTCCCATAGCTATGATATAATGAAAAACAGGGCTCTCTCCCTTGTCTATCTCTTTCCCGTGGTATCATCTCTGGCATGCTTGTAACCTCCCATGACTGTCGCCTAGGTGACAGGAAGAGCGAGATGAACTCTTGGGCTTAGAAAAATTTCTTGGTCTGGCCTGTGGAGATTGTATCAATTTTTGATGTTGTACTGCCTCACAGACACTTTTGCAGGCATTGTTTCATGTTTTATTTAGGCCTGTGTTAGAGCTAGGTTAAAGTTTCAGCAGACTGTCAGCACAAAAGACACTGGTGGCAAGTAGGAAATATCACACTGGGGGCAACAGCGGCCTGTTATCAAGGGTCAGGGAGGGAGGGGCATGAGTTGAAAATGATGTCTGGCGTTTTGAAAATTCATCAATTTGTGTCTTGCAGATGCACTGTTGTTTGCCAAGAGGTCCATTGCACAACTGATATCACCAAGCAGCCTCAGCTCTGTCTCACAATTAGGTAAATGGTTTTCCTTAAAGAGGCAACAAGAAGAATGCTGGGGAAAAAAAAAACAACCTCTATTCAGCATGCGGTCAAACGTGCCAGCGTGCTCTCGCAGCTTCAGGCATCGACATATTTATCTTACTTGAGCCAAGTGACAGTTGTCTCCACAAGCATTTCATTTTACACACCGCCACGAAAAAGAAGAAGAAAAAAACTGAATTAATCAAATGTGGAGGGGTAGGCGAAGGAATGCGTGATGAGGGCGGGGGGGGGGGGATGAAGGGAGGAAGGGGGGTGTACATGTCCCCCAGTGATGCTGTGAATCAGAAGGGATGGGTAAATAAATAAATGTGTTATGTATGACCAAGCGCACAGAGAAGGCTCTGGGGCTACTAGCTGGTCCGGCCGCAATGCACTCAGACAGGAGAATAAATCAGCACACAATTAGGGCCTGTGATTTCATTTATGGTACCTACGAGCGCTCCAGTGGCAGATTCTGGCAGATGTCATTTCTAGCCAATTGATTTTGCTGCTGTCCCGAGGCCCGAGCAGTCATGGCCCCCTCAATCCGGATTACAAATGGATGGCAAACACGAGCCAAATGGCTGTCCAGACAATTTCTGCATGATAGGAGCAGAATAATGTAAGAGACCACACTGGCACTCAGGGAACAAAGACAGGAACAGTCGCACGCGAGGAGGCGCTCCCCGTGCTTCAAACATGCTGTAAATGTCTGCATGTAGGCCCGTGCTGGAGAAATGTATTTACAACTTATTTACATTCATCATGAGGTGTTTGTTATGGCAAATCTCCTTCTGTGCAGCATTCCGGCCTTCGCATCTGAATACACTTTAACATATTGAGGAACAAGCAGCAAAGTGGTTTCTAAACTACCATGAAATCCATCAATGTCGAGCGTTTAAGCGTGTGTGATGTTTTTTTCTGACAGTCATGTTACATAGAAATACGACAAAACAATCAAGACACGCTGAGGATTTTTCATCTCAATCATCTGGAACGAGAGCTTGACCACTTGCAATGCAATTTGACATCGTCACTTCAAAACCGAGAGGATGAAAACTATGGCCTCAGTCTGAAGAAGTTCATCATCTGCCAACAGCCTCACCACTCTCCTTACTGGCTCCATTTGGTGTTGTACTCTTATGTTGCAGTTTAACACTTCAACAGCAAGAGAATGCAGGGTAAAATGTATCCGACAGGAAAATCACTTCAAACAGTTAAAGGATTATTATCTCTGAAGTTCAGACTTGTGGGTAAACGTTAGGGTTATCGTACTGTTTTGTATTCTGTATTTTTCATGAAGATCTTAAATTAGATCTGTGCTGATCAAGAAAAAAAACACTTTAAATTGTATTTTAACCAGTGGTAGTTCACCTTGAATATATAAGATAAAGAATAATATTCTGTGAGATTCTGTGAGTCTCTCGAGAAGTGCTCCATCCTTAAACCTTTACCTCATCCCAATTGTAGAACCCACTGGTTATTAATAAATAAACGTAAGACATTGTGTGCTCTGACTGAGAAGATGATGAACCACCTTGGCCTGTTCGCAGTGTTTCCGTCTATGTCTCTCATGTGACCAAAAATATCTAAAAGCTAAAATACATTGACTCACTGACCACTTTTTATGGTCTCCATAATAATAATAATAATACTCAGTTCTTTGTGGATTCAATGAGATGTTGGAGATTAAGTCATTTCTACAGATTTTTCCGTTGCACATTCAGGCAGCCAATCTCCTATTCAATCTAATTTTCAAAGTATGAATGTATTAATTACTATGGCCCATTAGCCTACTGGAGGTAGCATTAGCCCTTCACAAATTGTTGCCATAAAGAGATGCACATGGTCAGCAACCATATTAAGACAGGGGAATTCTAACATTCTCTACACTGGTAAACCACCAGCAGCAGCAGCCTGTGCTGACACAAGGCGGGATGGTTCCAAGGGCCCAACCCTACCATCTGCAGCCTCAGCAAAAATCCAGATTTATGTGACCAGGCAACACGTTTCCAGTCTCAAAATGCTGATGACATTACATCCACTGCAGTCGCAGATTTCTGTTCTTGGATGCCAGGACTATCCCCAATGATGTGGCCCACCTGCCCCCAATCTCTTCTGATCTCACTAATCAACAAGGGAGCATACAGTTGATAGCTTCTGCACTGCACATCAATGGGCTCCAGTTTATCTGTACCACTGACTGAGAACTAACATTTAGAGTAGTGGACTTTATACTTTAATTTTACCCAAGATCAGTGCACACTCAGCCCATTCATATGCAAGTACACATGGTAGCTCACAAACCTTCTTTGTCAAAGTCAAACACACAGGCAAGCAGGCCGTTGGAAAGCTTCGCTGCAGTTTTTCTAACGGACCCAAACCCTGCATCCATTTAGCCATTTTTACATACATCTTCAGGCACCTGGCTCGGACTTTTACACTTATCCCACCTGCAGGAAAGGAAATGAAAGCTGCCCCATTCCAAGACAAGACCTTCCAGGGGTAACACTGAGCTGCACAACATTCAGGAGAAAAGGGGAAATGGAAATGGAGAGGCAAGGATACTGAACACTGCCTTCCCAGTGTTCACAAGACAAAGCTAAAAAAGCCAAATATACAACATTCTTGACAGACAGTTCGTATACAGCACCTGGACAGCCGTTCCTTCTCAATTTAGGGATGATGCAGGCTACACTGTTAGTAACATCATTTGAGATAAAGGTGTGCTATGTGATTTTAGCTTAAAATTAATCAAACTCAAATTGACCTGAACTGAAAAATCTGCTTTGTGGGCACTCCACAGCGGCTGCACTGTCACTTGCTTACTAAACTGAGCAGATGAGGTCAGCAGAGGTCAAACGGACATCATCAGTTCAATTAAAGGAGGTGAGAAAGCCACGCATCAGGAAGAGGAAAGGTGCCTGACCTTGAGTAAAGGATCAGCAGTTAGTGCCACATCCATCTGTGGACACACATTCGCCCATTGGCATGGATCAGGAAGGTTGCATCCTGGGTATCTATCAAAAGAAGATGGCACTTTTCTGGGAAATCAGGTGGTCAGCTTTCCTGTCAATGTCCTGCAATGGGTTGCCCCCTCAGTAGCTGGCTGAGTGGTATCTGCTGATCCGGTTCCTCTCAACAAAGCTAGATTGAGGTGTGGCAAGAGGCAGCATGGATGACGACAACTATGGAAGCAGAACGAAGCAAGATGGCTGCACTTAGCCAACACACACAGCACAGTGCGGATGGAACAGGTCTGATCCATGACGCTTTGTTTAAGGGACGTTGGAAGGTGACTGTCATTCTCACTGAAGAGTGTTTGACACTCAAAGTCAACCTTGTGTAAGAGAAAAGGACAGATGAGAGGTGGACTAGCTGCTCATACAGTGCAGTACAGACGGCCTCTCCTTTTAACCAGAGCACAGTGTCCTCTGCTTGATTGTATCTGCTAACAAAGGCACAATCCTGCCCTGGTTCAGTCCTGTATTAATCCTCTTTCTCCACAGTCAAAAATAATGAGAACAATTACTTTGACAGTGGAGTCATTTGACTAATTCAATACAAACAAAGGGTTTACTCTGAACTTCTACAATAGTATAAATCCACTTTCAATTCAATGGATGGATCACTGAGTTAATAATATATATCCTCATTATTGTTACAAGGGTATTCAAGCAGCAGGGGGTATTGGATTTCTCAGAGTGTGAGGTGTTCTTCATCAGTGTCAAATGCTTTTCCTTTAATTTCGCCCAGTCATAATTTGCTGAGCTTTAATTTCACAGAAAATGCTTCTGGCAAAATTGGGAAACTAACATGTCCGAATGTATGGGTTGTAAAATTTGGAAAGGCAGGAAGCTGCGATCTCCAGGTAGTTTATTCTTATCTCCCAATTTATATTTTCTTCCAACCTTGTTTTGATGAAGACCTTCATTAAACTCAATGAATTGAATGCAAACAGCCCTACTCTTGTATCAAAATATAGCGTCGATGTAGCCCTGCTCAGTAGAAATTGATTTTTTTTTTGCCACCTACAGGAGGCTATTTTCAAATACAAGTGTCCACATGGGTGCTGGTCCCTTGGGTGTGTACCCACAAAATTCTGAGACATGTGCCTGCTTGACTTTCCTTTCTACAATTCATATCTAAAAATGGTCAAATTTTAGGAAATACAGCTCTCACTACATGAGAGTAGTTTTAGAGCAATAGAAGCATGAGCTCCTTTAGTTAATATCTTAACGCTGAGTACTGTTATAAAAACATTTCTCTAATATTCGACTCTTCACAAGATAAATACACAGATGTATTGCAAACACAGTTTTGATAATTCTTGAATCTAAATGAAAAAGACAATTTCACACAGGGTGCACTAAATTATACCATCACCACATGAATGGAAGACAAGCCACAATGGTTCTGCTATTGGAGCAAAGCTCTACTATTGTTCTCTCATTTTTATCATTTGCCATATTTTATTTTTCAAAATTTTGTTTGTACCCTGTGGGCATTTATCAACAAGGTCGTCACTGGAAGGTAATCATAGTGTGTTGACTCTCCTGCCTGACACTGCTGCTTCTTTCGATTCCAGCTGAAACCCAGAAAAAAAGGGCAACTGAACTGAACATCTTTCAAGAGCAGCCTGGCTTTAGTTTGCACTGCATCAACTTCCAGTAAGACTCCTTTTAGCCATAGGTTATGATTTTTTGCCAAAATAGTAACCTATATTTTCGTCTGAATGATAACAACAGGTCAGAGAGAAACAACAGCATAAGGTAATGAGATTAAAAGTCCAATGGAGAGGTGTCCTGCTGAGACTCTCAAGGATCGAGAGACTAGATGGATACAAAGAGAGAGAATGGGAGGGAGCCAGTGAGGGGTGGGCATTTGAAATGGGGTTCTGGTTTTAATAATGTACACAGGGCAGCTGTAGTGGTCAGTCGCACTGGGGAGTGACATTTGGAGTTGGGGGGAGAGAGTAGATGAGGTTAACAACTCACCAGGGTTCTGTCCACAGCAGGGAGATGAATCTAGGGGGCTGGGTCAAGAACACACACTGAAATGCCTGGAGTGGGAGCAGAGGTATCCATCAGTGCAGTGACATTATATCCATGTGTCCAATATACTTTCTATCTTGTGTAAAGTACGGCAGCAGAAGACCCATCTCCTGAAAAACTATACAGAGGACAGGTATGATGATTCAAAAGGTAGTTAAAGGTAGTTAAAAACTTGCAAACCCTGCATTTTAAGAAAAGTGGCCTGGATTACCTGGATAGATTTCTATTACGTCCATGTCTGAATGTGAGGATTAGTGACTACAAGATTAATGTGCTGATACAAACAAGTGAGGATTCACAGCATTCTCTTCAACTACCAACTTCCAAATTCTGCCATTGAGGTCTAAACTCAACTCAGTGATAATAACAAATAAGGTTGTTAGAGGAGAAAACAAGTGCTATGAAGTAAGATGTTTTTGGACATTTATTGAAAACGTATAGTGAATACATATCACACACTGACAAAAGATAGATATGTGAACAGAACAAAGAGCTGTCATAATAAAGGACAACTAATTAGACGCTGCAGTCATTTGCATATAGAAGCTTAATAAATTACTAACTCCTGCTGGGGAGAAATTAGTCCTGAGATGACAGTGAAAGATACATAACATTGAATGTATTAAATGACATTGCTCTGAATGTAATTCTATATTTATCCATTTGTGTAAATTAGAGTCAGGTTCTGCTCAAGATACATGTCAGTGTATAATATATATATATATCTACTGGATACATTATTTCACTAAAGTGTAATTAGGATGCAATGGCTTCTACTTACATTTTATCAAATATACCAGGATAGATTGCAGGCATGTATGAAAGCATCCCAGGCAGTACAATTATATTCCTGAATAATGCACATGTTTTGTATTAGGGAACTAAATACTGTATGTTTTTATGATGAGTAAAAAGATGGAAATAGTGGTACATCCTTTAGAAAAAAGCCAGTTGATGAGGAGAAGGCAGCTTGTGCAGCTGCAACATTGTCATTGCGACCGAAAGGAGTTCAAATTGACAGCTTTATTAAGTTATCACATCGTGCTGATTTCTAGTCCCATGGGTGCGTGGTCGGTTCAATGTGTGCGCTTGTCCACGTGGGGACAAATCAACAGATAAAATGGGTCATCTGGGTTGCCCTAATTTGAACATTTGCTGGCTAACAAATAGACATTAACCAAAACATCAAACCAGTCGAGTGCATCAAAGTTTGAATGACCAGTCTGTTGAAATCAGATCGTGTGACCACCATGTGCTGTGTTATGTCCCCGCTGGAGAGACATGCAGGCTTAGAAAAGCAGTCCAAAGGCTAGCGGCTGCAGTTGCCGAGGTCCTTGGTAAGTTACATCACCTGAAAGCCCTCTGTGTCTCCTGTTTTTAAAGGCTTCAACAACAGCTATGATGATACATTTCCTGAGGGGGCACGGCTGTGCACTGCTTCAACCCGCTGAGGCTACAAAATCTACAGGTATATTGAATATGTGACCAGAAAACAGATGGATTCTTTGACCTTCAAAGAAAATCAACATCACAATGATGAGCTGTGTATCTGGATGTCCAACATCGACCCGGAATGTTCGAATCGTCCTTCCCGAAATAGTCCAAACAATATGTAATGACAAGGGCATGCTATTTCAGTGGCACTGCAAGGTCCACAGAACTGCTCACAACAAGCGTCCGGCATTGATTCTACCAACTGTTCAAACCCTCGTTGAATCACGGCAGGAGGCTCAGAGCTCCCCCTTTACATCCACACCACGGCTGTGTGGCATCTCTGAAACCAGTGGTGGCTAATTTCTTGAAACAATTAGATTTTAAAAGAGATATACATATTACTCTTTTCCCAGTGAGGGCCTGAGTGCTGCCTGTGTGCCACTGTGAGTTTGAAGCGGAGGCTTATCTGCTACAGTCAATGAATGCCCTGCAAGGACTCTGTGCAATGTCGCTGTTTGCTCGCAATCAGTCTTGTGTTTAATAAATGTGGATGAATATTAACTAATCTTTTGATCTCGCTTTCATTAGGCCACCCCAAGTAAAGTGGATTCTGCTTAACAACTCTGCCCACCCCACCCCCACAACCCTGCATCTTGTACTCACGAGGGAAATGAGCAAGGACACAAACGCTTCACTTTTAAAGATAACTGGTAAACTGCTTTAATTAGGCCTTGTTTTCAAAGTGCCCAACTTTCCTTGGGAGGGATGTGATTATGTTCGCTCTCTGTACTGGCTGCCAGGCACCGAATCCAACTCTATTTACACACACACACATAACATCACACCACATCCACAAAAACAGTAGGGCAGTTTTTTTTTTTTTTTTTTTTTTTTCCTCTCTTAACACTGTGCCAGATTTACTCCTGTAGTATTTTAGAGCGTGTCATGTCAGACAGTATTGCTCCTGCCATTGGGAGCACTATTTCATTTGGTGATGACATGGACCCAATTATTAGGTCTTCCACAAAAGCTCAAATGCTTCCCAGCCCACCCATGTCTCATCATAAACAAGCCACAGCGCCAATACTTACTGGATGATCAATGCTTTTTCCCTTAAGGCCAATAATGCAGCACATTGTTAGTTACAGTTTGATTACTGAGGCACTGTGCTGCAATGTGTGTGTGTTGCTCCAGGGCCAGATCTCCACACTCACTGAAGCTAGGTGTATGTCTGGAGACTTTATGAAAATCCAGTCTGCTCCACAGACTATATGTAGAGACAGATGACATGACAGCTTCCCATCAGTGCAGCTGAATCAATTTAATTGCCCCCAAGTGGCTGGCTTCAGGACATTTCCTAATCCCAACCTCCTCCATGTTAGTGGATGAGATATGGGTTAAAGTACAGGTCAGACATTTTGTTGGTTTCTGTTATTTTAGACAGATTTTATCACAATATTTGCCCCCATGTCTATATCTGGGGTACTAAGACTTTAATGTGTTATTTGATGCCTCTGTTCTTTGATCACAACTGACTAGACAACTGATGTCATAGTGCAAGAAGCTAGCCCCAAGACATTTAGATTTTTTGTAAAGTGGAAGGACTGGAGTAAAATGTACCATCTTTATTTACATGTCAAGTCCAGATCCTTTCATGTCAACTGCTGTTGCAGCTGCACATGAAACAGGTAGATTTTGATTAGTCAGTAACATGGAGGAAAGTCCACTGCCAAAACTATATTGCATTGCATTATCTATCAAAGCAATTTAAGGACGCATTTAGGTCATAACTAATCAACTTTTATTCTCCTGCCTCATTATATTACACCCTGAGCTCATAAACAAAGGACGGAATACATGTTCACCTGCTCACTCCCCCCATTGGGTCTGCATAATGCCAACTAATTATGTTTGCTCATCTATAAGCCTTAATTATGTTGGGAGCTGATAATTAGCGGGGCCAGAATAGGTGCATATGTTTCTTCGTTATCAACCTGGCAGTAGTAATGGTTATTCTCATCTCTAAGGAGAACCAAGGGTTTTTTATGAAAGAGCATTTTTAAGTGCATTAGCACTTACAGTAACAATATTACAGTCCCATTCTTACCTGTGTGAATTGTGTAATACAGCACAAAGCAATGTAATAGTCATTATGTTTACAATGCTGCTTCACCATTTAGTCACTGAAATCATATCTTAGATTTAGATAGTTTGAAATGTTAATGAAACACACACACAGGAGCAGTTTTCTCACACAAACATGTCACAAACAAGTCTTGTCGATGAAGACAAGGTGAGAAGTGTTTTGGTAAAAAAAAAAAAACTCCCTACTCGAAATCTCAGACATGATACACACATAAAAGATTTTGTAAAAATGACTGACCAAAGCAAGGGACAGTCAACAGACTCTTTAATGGTGACAAATTAAACAGTAGTAGCTCTGATCTGACAGACCCAAAGAGACCAGCAGCAGATAAGAAGTTCAAGATTAGATGATTCTGAAAGCCCCAGGGTGTAAACATTTCCTTTCATCCCATGCCTTCCATTATTTCTAATTCTCATTTGATACTATAACTGTGTCTGATACCAGAGTACGGTTGAGATTAGTAGAAGATTGTCGTGATATAAAAGGCAGATCTGGATTTCGGCTGTGTGGTACATTCTCTGGTCTCAGAGGCTCCAGTGTCATAGTCCATTGCCTTTAAGTCTGACAACAAATTAGCCTCCAGGGCAACAAGCAATATTTTGGGGCCTCAAGTGTAGAAATGTGATATTCAGGCTGAGACTTCATCTTCCATGTACGATTGACAATTTTTATTTATAGGTTTTTAAGGTCCATGTTACAGTAGGGCTCATCTCTATTCACAGCTATCTGCACATGGTCAAGATCCATTTAAAAGCTGATAGCTAATATCTGCAGGGAACCAGATCCTGGAGAACACATGACCTTGACCAAGTCTGGCTGGATGCTATACTATTAGAAGCTAAACTATAATAACCGATATGGACTCATGGTCATGGTCAACTAACAGAGACAGAGGAGGAAGCCATACTTTACTTCTCAGGGGCAGTACATTACTTCGCTAAAAGAAAAATAAATAAATAAAAAACACACACAGAGAGACTCATGAGTGTGAGCTGAATTAACTGCAGTGATAAGTGTGGTTTCTTGTTTGTGTATAAGACACCATGCCAGGGGAGAGCAGAGTATTCAGAAGTATGCTCTGTGAGGCCCCTGCGCCTCCTCTGGGAAGCCACAGCTGAGTGAGATGACGCAGATTCTCAAGTGGCTGCACTTCCTCACACTCCTCCAGTGCATCTATAATGCATCTGCAGATTAAAATTGAAGGCACACAAGAGGATCTACTGGAGTGAGCGTGCATGCTTGGCACTTTCTCACACACGTACACACGTACAAAGACGCACACTAATACCGACAACACCTGTCCCCATGACACACACTCAAATGTCTCTCCCTCAATCAGATGGACACTGACACCATTATATATGCAGCAAACAGTTCGCAGAGTGGCATTTCCCCTGGTCCCCTGCAACACAGGGCTCCCTGGCAAAAAGGAGGCTCCTCTGGGGTCAGCACCCCTGGGGCAGGCGATGTTGCTGGCCAAAGCTCTGCAGCTTGGATGGAGGTCATTATGGAGGCTACGCAGCAGAAATGCCAGCAGACAAAACTGGCAAATGAGATGAGAAAAAATAATGTCACCAGTTTCCCTCTTTTGTTTAACTGCAGAGCACCTGTACCATTGGGACGGTTTAATCCCACAGTCACACCAAACAAGTGAAGGTCAAATTAACTCATTGAATAAGCCTTAATAACTTAGTAGGACCTGATTGTGTTGTGTTTCAGGGCATGGCCTCATCTATTAGCTTCTCCTCTTTTTTCCCCACACTGTTTCTTTATGTCTTGTTTTGTTTTTTTCATAGGGGTAATGCCAAAATGCCACAACCAGAAAAGTCTGGCTCTGGCTCTGCCCATAGAGATTTACCTCAGACTGAGATGAGATTATTGCCTGCAGCGCAGTTCTGCCTCTGAGAATTGTTCATGGCCCATTGTAATGAAGCTAGATACAATGATGATCCTGTTGTACATAGTGTTACTCGAGGTAAAACAGTCGATTAATTACCTTTGATGCAAAAATGTATACGTTATTACTTTAGTGGTATGCTGAAGACCCTGAGGCAGGGTGTTCATCGTCCTCTCTGCTGATGTGTGCAGCCAGCTGTCCTGGTGGCCATTGTTTTAAATCCTCTTCTACACAGTGACATGTGCACACTTAGCATACGTCAGGCCTCATGTTTGATTTTGTTTTGCATCTTACGCGGCCTGAAGGGACAATTCTCCCCACGAACTGTGAGCACCTCTGTACCACATGTTCCCCATTTACACCAACACTGCCAAGCAAAAGAGGAAGGATGTCTGGATTGTTCTTTTGAAATTTGCACGAAAAATGTATTTTTGTCATCACAACATACACAGTGGCATGTGCACAACACCTGTAAATGACAAAGACTGATTTCTGAGATGCTATTAGGATGCTGTGATGCAAAGGGAGGTTCAAGTCTTCAAGGGTTTGTTGGGATGATCACTGAACCATGAGATGGGATCTGTTCACTGTTTCTCACAAGCATTTAAGAAATCTGATGGAATTATTTATAAGCAAAGGTTACAGTCAGAGTGTTTGACATGTTTGGCATGGGGAACCATCATCAACCATCATCAACAGAAATGAGTTGTCAATATGCTCTTGTGCTCTTGTAATGAGGTCTGATTTTGTGGAACTCTGAAAATGCATCTTTCATGTTGTCAGGCACACCTGAGCCTTTCCGACTGTGACGTGTCAAATGTCTGCTGTTAGAGCGCATCTTTGAAAAAACAAAAACAAAGAAAAGCACAGAGTATGATGCCATCTAGCAACATCTATAACTGTCTGTTCTGGTCAGTTACTTTCCATCAAATATAGTTGTCAGCTCTGTTGAGAGCTTCTGAAAGCTGCTGCTGGAGGAGCAGAGACGCCAACTATGTAAGTAACATATTGCGCTGCTCTTTTAACACAAAACAACTATATTACACATAAAGAAGAGAGAGTGATGGACACTGAGCCTGTAGAAAACTGCACTGAATACATGTTCACTAAGGACCCCTGATTAGTTGACTTGAGAGCCAACTAAATACATAAGAGGTGACAAAGACTTTTCAGAACATTCTTGTTGACTTTTCCTTTTCATTTCTCAAAATGTCTGAGGTTTCCTAAAGCTTGACATGCTGACAGGATGCCACTATGAATAGGAGTGAACTAGAACATATGTCACCTCGTAAATATGATTTATAAACTTATATTTAATATGATCAAGTAATGAGTGCCAGACTGATTCCTCTAACATATTACAAATGTATTATGTAACACGCCATACTCACAGTGGGGATCACCATGAACAAGGGAGAGATAATATACATGTCAGTTTTTATTCAAATTATATTTACAACTAATATTTACAGTCATACAGCAAAATTGAGTGGTGGGCACTGTGAACAAGAATGAGATGAAATATCCGTGTCATTTCTCAAAGGGTTTGTAAAAGAACATTTCATATGAGCAAGCTATGAGTGCAATAATGAATAAGTAGCCAACTTTGCCTTTAATTTCCTCACAGATTCTACAGGAAAGTCTTCTATAACTCGACATGGTGACAGTGGAGGTCACTATGAATAAGAGAGAAGTGAAATATCTGTGTCACCCCCCAAAGGATGTTGTGTAAAATGATATTTAATATGAGCAAGTTATGAATGCCCTAATAACAAAACCAACTTTGCCTTCTATTTCCTCATCTTATTCAGCTCAATTATCTGAATCTTGACACGCTGACAGTGGGGCTCACCATGAACAAGAGTGTGTTGAAAAAGATGTTTCACCTTTCAAGGTTTTTTTTTAAAGAATAAAAATTAATATGAGCAAGTTTTGTGCTAAGTGTTATATTAAAAAGCAGCAAACTTTGCCTTTAATTATCTCAGAATTTCTAAAGTACATATAAGAGTGAGTAGAGACATCTGTGTCACCTCTCAGGGATTATATATAGTATATTATTATAGTCATTTGAGCATTAAAAAAAAAAGAAAAAAATCAATCCTTCATCATCAGTGCCATGAAATGGACAAAGGACTTAAAATCATAATAATATTTCTTAGTATATTTCAATCAATGTATTATCATAATGTGACCTAAAGTAACTAAACAGGCCAGGCTATAACACATCATCTCATTTACATCTGACGTTTTTTGCTCTCAATCAATCAGCGTTCATTTGTAAGGTGTTGTTAATAACCTGCATTGATTTAGCCTGGCCAGCTAGCCTTATGCAAACAATTAGATTTGTAATTTCATTTAAAATTATCCTGCAAATTAAGTTTCAATCAACTTGAACTTCAATGAACTCCTCTGTGTTTGTCATTACAAATGCATGCATGGCAAAGGCAGGATTATTGCTGTTGTCTCATTATGAGTTTTGAATGCAAATCTTAATCTGTAAAGTAATGAGCAACTGTTGTGAAGAAAAAAAAAAAACAGGGGCGCAAAGAGTGCAACATGTTCCTCACACTGAGCCAGTCACAGCAGCGTTCTCCACGCACACAACCATATAACCTGGCACTCACCGATCACCCCTTCAAAAAAACCTACATCACAAACTGCAACAAAACCATGTTTTGAATGGTGGCCCATGCGTCAAGAATATGAAAAAACCCTTGTCTTTGTTGACGTATTATGTTAAGTCAGAGTGCCTTTGATCTGCGGGATCAGACCTCGGAGGGGAATGTGATTAAAAGTGACATTCTGAATGCCGGAGAACTCTGTCAGCAGGACGGCTTTTTTTTTTTTCACACAGCGTGAAGTCATAAGCTCATAAAAGACATACACCACTGATTCAACCCGTGTAGCCCATGCCTGCTATTATAAGACAGAACTCTCTCCCTTTCTCCTTTTATATATATATATATTCTTTTTTTACTGCGCTCACACACCATGCCCTCACTCCTTTTCTCTGATACACATCCTTTTTTTGTATCCTTTTTTAAAACCTCCACTGGTTGAATATGTGCTTTGCTGGATGACTTTCAAAGCTACTTGTTCCACTTTCTTACATTTATGCTAATTGGAATGCAAATACGGAGGTTCCATTTTAAGCTGCTGGTTTTAGGAGAATGTCCGCGGATGAATGACAGTGTATTGACAACCATGGCTCACCACTCACACTGCCAGAGTTTGGAGGGATTTCCAGGGATGAGGAGTTGGCAGCAAAAGGACAACGACTCTGTTTCCTCTTGTCTTGACTGAATACCATTTCACAGGGCCTTCTCTTTGTTTGCTTCTATTGCAGACTGTAAGCTCACGGAGCCGTTGAAAGGGACTATAGGTGAACACTGGGCTCTTTTACACTAGGTGTGGCGTTCAATGTGTGCGCACCAGTCTAATCTCTGTTCACAAAGAAGCACAGAGGAGGAGGAGCCGCAGTGAACTGAATAAGCCTTAAAGCCTACACTGATCAAATGACTTGCCCAGCAGAGACCTCTTAGCACACACATACCTGCGCAAAAACGGTTTGATATCTACATTATCTTTAGTGAATTCTGAGGCATACTGATTTGGCTTGATTTCAGGGCAGGTGAGAAAGAACCCAACGTTATAACATGCCAATATGCTGCCAAAGGACTTTTTTTTCAGTTGTACAATGAAAGTCCCTGTTCAAAGAAAATGGTTGGGAGAGATGGACACGGAACAGGGTCATATTCAGTACTAAGGGTGAATGATGGAAAGGCTAAGCAACTGACTAGGGACCCAACATTCCCTGGTGTTTAGTTGATGCCTTGTCATTGACCTACACAGAAGGGAGATGGTGGAGCAGTGGAAGTGAGCACAGAGGATCAGTGGGTAGATGTGGAGGTTGTGGCAGAATGAGCCGCTGCCGAAACAGAGGCTTGTTTAACATGGATGGGAATGAAATGATAGTCAGAGCTGGGACAGTTAGTCACTCCGTGCCACAGTCTCATTTGAGAGTGAGGTTAAGTTCTTTGCCAGCTTTGTGCGTCAAAGGGCTACAGACCTGTTCCGGGGTCAAATGAGCACATCAGAGGCAGACAGTCGACAGCTCAGGATGAGTCACAGGCGAGCGTGCCCTGACCCTCCTCTCCAACATGTGAACCACTGTACTCTTTAATTTATTCTTCAGCAAAATCTGTGGACATCACTGCTGGCAGGGTCCAGTGTCATCACACATTTGAGTGAAGGCCTAAAAGTGCTGTGTGAGTGGGATCAGCTGGGTGTAATAGTTCTAACCAGGTAGAGAACTGTCTCTCTAGAACTTACTCTGACTCACCACTGCCTCACCATCAGAAAAAGGTTTAATTATCTCAAACTCACAATATGCACGGATAGAGAACAGTTATAAAGTAATACATCAGACTGATGCGTTCAGCTTATTGTTAATTTTTAGAAGACTTTACATTACATTTAACTGTACTTTAAACTCTGTTGTGATATTCTAGTTTATATTGTTTTATTTCGCCGGATTGCTGGACTGGCACAGCTTAGAAACTTTGCATTAAGCTGAAGTCACAACATCATTTTTTTTCCAAATGAACTGTCACAACCCATCTCTCTGTTGTGACCTGTGTGTGTGTGGGTGTGTGTGTGTGTGTGGGGGGGGGGGGGGGGGGGGGGGGGGGGGGGGGGGGGGGGGGGGGGGGGGGGGGGGGGGGGGGGGGGTGAATGATGGGAGGATGATGATCTGTTCGTTCAACTGCAGGAGATGTTAAAACCTGCAGATACAACTGGCTACACTGGAGGTCAAAGGCTAGGACAAAGGTTACACTCGAAAAAGAGTACAGCTAACTAGCACTAAATGCAAATATCAACCAATGCTGATGGGCAATGACATATTCACACTGTATAGCGGTTTTCGGTGATATCTGCTCAGTATAAAATGGCAAATGAAGTGAGGACTTGGAGATTAATATCTGAAGCCATCTTTCACACACACACACTCCCTTCCTGCTGATGGTCCATATTTACTGCCTCTGTGATGTGAATTATCATCAAATAATAATAAAACGTCTCATTGTATTCAGTAAGCGGTTCTGTATACCAACATATTTCTTGTCTTGCTGCTTTGTAAGAGATATCATTAGCTTCTATTATGTTTCAAATTTGTCTAATTAAATTCCACGACTCGCCTCACTGCTTAACAAAGAGAACAAATAGAAAAACTTAACACAGTAATACACAAGTAAAGAAATACATGATCAAGCCTCCTTTTTTGGATCCGTCAGCAACAATAAATTGTTGGCAGCTGTGGGGACACTCGTTGATACCTTTCAACATTCCAACACAGTATCGTCTATAAAGACGCCGTGAGACTCATCTTTATTCCACTGACCACACATCATAAAAGAGCAATTTTCATTCCGAGATATGTTTTGTTGAACTCGACTACCGTTTCAAGGAAATTTGTTCCCGTCAAGCCCTGTGAGCTTCTGAGCGTATCAGGCTCCGACTTTTGAGTTTCAGAGTAAAGCTGCTCTTTATTTCACAAGAGCAGATTCTGGTTACACATGCAGCATAGTCATTTCACCATGTGCCTGTAGGAGTGTCCTATCACGAGTATTGTGTGCTGTGTAGTGAACGTGTGTGACAAGCCTCTCAGTACAAAAACCATGGGATCCCCAAGTTTTCAGTGGAGCTAACACTGTCCAAAATCTGTTGTCATAAAAGATTTTTTTTAGAATACTTAGAAAAAAAAAAGTTTCTGTCCCTTGGACAAGACACTACCATGTACTGTATATAAAACACTGACATTCCACATTACTTTGTAATAGATATCCATGGTACTCAGATGATGAATTTAACTGAGATTAAAAATATCCTGTTAACTTGACATGACCGTGCTCGTAGTTAGTATTTTAATTTCAATAGTAATAATAGCAATAAATATATTATTCGCTGGCTGAACTTCCATCAAATTTGGCATTGGCATCATGTTCCCCCAAGGATGAACCATGACATCTCTGGAAATCTGACCCTGTCTGAAAACTTCACCTTGCCTGAATCCTAACCTAACAATGAACTCAACACCTCTGTGGAAAAAGCTCTTCAATTACACGTGTACCCAAAAACTGCTGCGCAACAACACACACAAGTGGTGGCATACAGCACTCTTAAGTGAGCCTTGGTATAATTAGTGTGAGCGTCAAATGTTTTCCTTATACTCTGTTTCAGGTCAATTAGTGATTGGTGGAAGGGATCGTGATAGTTTTCTACTGCAGTACTGCTGTTTGGGGCACCCATTAATGATGCTCGGCACAACATGTGGAATACATTTTAGTTCACTGTTTGGCATTTTTGACTTTTTCCGACACGCTCCAAGAACATGTAGATTAAATTGGTATGACAATGAATGTTAGACAAGAAACCCGGCAGCGACTGGCTTGTCGAGATTCCTACACACAATGGCACATTGACTGCATGAAGTAGCTATGCTCATTTCATTATGACCGACATATTTCAGCAAGCGTACAAGAGTCGTTTGTCTGCCTCATCAATCAACGCAAAGGTCGAGGCAGCTTCAATCGAACAAAAATAAGTACTTTTCTCAGTTGCTCTTTTTTTTAATATTGCAGTTTACAGAACATGTTGCAGGTTTTGTCTCTTTGGGCCATTGTCTATTGGTACCTGAGACTGACTCATTTTCTATTAAGAACCTCTGGTTATATCACAGAACTTTTAATCCTCAGCTAAGCAGAATCCTAAGCTCGGATCTTAATGTACAGACAGTTTTGCATCTCCAAAGTCTCGACTAAAATCCAAAGGTCATTAGGGCTTTTCCCTCAGGGAACCTTCAAGGCGAGCCAGCCATTACAGAACACGAAGAAGATCAGTGAGGAGATCAAGGAACTCAGATCACTACATTTTCAGAGGGTCAGTGGGTACAATCAGTGCTGCCCCATACAAAAACAACCTTGGGGACGCCAGTCAATATGACTCAGCAGTTTCTCGTCCAGGTGCTGGAATTCATGGCTTGCCAACATATCACCAAATTACACCTCTCAGCTACGATGAAGCATTATTGCAGCATTTATTCTGGTAATGTTAATTTCCTCTGTGGAGGACAATTTAGTTGCATTTCTACACTAATTAGCTATATAACTCTTCTGTGTTGTGAAATATTAATGCATGTTAATACACTCTGTATTAATGTGTGGGCTGATATACAGAATGACCCCGAATGCTATGCAGTTAATGTATAAAAGGAATGACTGAATGCAGGGCATTATGGATGGACCATTATGGACTTTACACTGATGAATCACAGCATATGTATCAACACATTTTAAAAGCATCTCCATAAAATGAATAAGTAACAAAAAACACATAAAACAACAGACTCTTTTTAACGAATTGTGTTTAGAAATGTTTTATATGAATATTGATGGTTAGAGGATCAATATAATAATTATCCATTTAATGTTACATATCATTATCAATACTGTCAAATTAGAAATAAAATTATACTTAGCTAACTTAATCAAATTAAACAGATATATTATTGCATACATGGAGTGGCTGGTGTGCTGTTGATCATACCGTTGTGGTTTTATAGCCATCATGTGACTGGACAGTTTCTCTATGTCACTACTGCATTATCTATTTATATTAATACACGTTACCAGTGGCTAGGATATTTCTGCCTGAGCCAAAGAGAACGACTCGGAAGACTAGAAGACTCAGTGTTGCCATCTATATAACCACAGGGTAACGTGGCCAAATGAAAGTGTCCATACTTTAGTTGTATTGATTGGAACCATTGCAATTTTGGCTGACACAAAGGAGTAAGTCAGGTGGCAATTGTAAAGTGGATAAATGTGCCTGTCAGGGGGAGGTTGAGGTAAGACACTGGGTCGACCACACATAAGAGGCTGACGTTTGTTCCCTGCTTGAAACTAGTCATCATCATTAGTCGTGTATAAAATCAAGGGCTGCATTTTAGGAGTGATTGTTTCACAGCGGCTTGACTACACAGTCCCATTTAGAAGGGTCCTTCAAATGTGCCCTTCCATTCGAGGAAAACCTGTTCCAAGATTCATTTAGTTTCAGTAATGAAGGAAAACATGTTTTTTTTTTTGAAGAAGAAGAAGAAGGTGCAATTGTGGACCAATGTGGTCAAAGCTACAGTAAGAGAGATTTGTAGTTAAGCTCATCGGTGGAATAAATAATAACTGTGTCTCAAGTCAGGCGCCTCTAGGTTCACCGTAGGGAGTGACAAGCAACGCCAACCACGTTGGTTCGCCCCTGTGACAACCGGCCGTACATTGTGTGTACTTTGCCTCTGTTGTGGCAGGGACAAAATACAACTTACCTCACTTGTTGCCTCATGTTGCAATTAATCGTCCTCATAATCATAATCATAAAGCATTTTACAAGGCTTTTAGTCAGCACATATTTGAGTCATTGTTTTTGAGTGCCAAATGAATGTGGTTCGCCGCAGGTCATTAGTACTTGTTTGTGTTGTAGGATGACATTTTTTCGACAGAGGGTAGAGAGCCGTGAAGACAGCGTTTCCCATCGGCCTGCAGCGTGTCTTACATTGACTCAAGGCTATGACGAAAGGTCAGTGGTGGACCAACAAAGGCAAGGGTGCGAGGAAGAAAAACACAAATTATAGACCGTCGGCTGTGTGACCACACGCAGATTTAATAACAGTCCATCAGGCATAAAAAGGACCATGGCCATAGGGGAAAGGGAAGGTATGTGGAAAAAAATAAATGCACTCACACACTCATGTTATTTATTACGCGCACAACATATTAATTCATGCTGTTTTACCCAAAAACTCAGCACGTCTCTGCCCCCGGGTTTTCATGGTTGACGCGAGCGCATTAAAATGAGAAACATATGATGTCATTACCTCCTCTATTTCCTTTTCACATTCATGCTCCTTGCTGTGATAATATCAAAAGTGATTTCAGAAATAAGTAGTTGATTCAAAACATATCAGTCATTTAAAACTGTGTAAGTTGCTGTTTATGAAAGTAGTTAAAACTGCAAATATAAAGCTTTCCTTTTTTTCTCCATCAGGCGCTTAAAATCCATCCATTCATTCATTTAAATATTTTGGAAAATGACACCACTGATTGCTTTTTTTTTTTTTTTGCAAAAGACACACTCACCGTTTTGAAAAGTCATTTAATCTTACTTATCACTGTAAAAGATATTCACATCACATATAAACACTGCACTGAATAATTCTTTTTACTGCATTTAGCACCTAGTTTCTCTCATGATCCAATGAATTTTAATTTTCCATTCACTATTTCCCTGATAAGTTGTTCTGTCAGGCTTACACATCTACTCTTTTCTGCCCTTCCTCCTTCTCCTTTATTATTCTGCATTTGATCTTCCCTGCTGTTCTTCACACACATTTCTCAGACATCTCACACCTCAAGGAAAGCCTCCCAGTTTTTCATGAGTTTACATTAATTTGCCAAAAACGCTACAAATGACTCTGCTTCTTCTTTGAATACACTTGTTATCAGAAAAAAAATGCACTTCATCAAATTGTTAAATAATCGTCAGAGACGTCATAAATCTGGGTGCGGCAGATAATGCGGTGTCGTGGGAGCAGTAATACACAACATAAAATGCTGCTGTTATTATGTTTGACAGCCTCCAATATGTCTTCCTGTTGTTTTCAGAGGGAGAGAAAAAAGGGATTGCTTTACTTACAATTGGAATAAAGGCTTTGAGGAGCACTGCGCATCTCTTTCATTCACTTTCTCCTTCAAAGAAGCTCAATGCCTGTGACGCACTGAGAGCTACGTCTTCAGAAAAGCTCTCAGCACTGAAAGCGTCGCGCTATCACCTGAGACATCAGCAGCAGGGTCTGTCCTCTCTTTCTCTGCCATTCCATCATAAAATCTGTGAAAGTTTTATTCTGTATTAATGTGTGAGCATTACTATATTTAGAAAAAATGGTGTAAAAAAAAAAAACCCTGAATATAAAACATCCACAGTACTGTGACACCGTGGTTCCAAACCAGCAGCATTTATACTGAGATGAACTTCGTTAATTCAAATCTCTAGAAGAGCAGGGTCGCCTCCATGGCTGTAGTGATCGAGCCTCAGCTGGTGTGGTAGCTCTAATCTGTAAATGTGCGCAGAGATGAGACCACAGCCGGTGTAGCCCAGGAGTGATCCGGATTCACACCGGAATTGAATGGCTTCTTCCATGGCCCGTACCAAATTCCGTGGTAATCTGACAAGTAGAATTTGAATACTCTAGTTCACCAACAACCAACTAATTAATTGGTGAGGTGAAACATAACCTCCCCTGGAATTAGATTTACGAAGCATCAGAATCGTCACTGGACACGGAGGTCAACATCTGTTTTTGGGCCATGCATTTATTTTCCTGGCCCCTACATTACCCATGTTGCAGTTGGAGAATCAGCCGTATATGAAAGCAACAATAAATAAAGCCTATTGCCTGCAGCGGTGCTGAGGAGCGGGCTGCTGAGGTCTATACTCACGCCACAATATTTTTTAACAATTCCAAACTTGTTTGGTTTTCAGCCACAAGCTAGACTGACTTCTGTGATGAGCCTATAATCACAAGATCCTGTTTAACTCACCAAAGTATCTCTACAACTTTATATATAGTGTATATTGTGATCCCCAGAAACAGATCTAACTTTGATATGTAAAATCTATGCCCTTCCTAATGATGTAAGCTTTTAAATGCTGGTCTTTAGCTTGTAAATACAGTTTTACGTGTGGTGGTGTGTGGAGGCTCCCTGCTTTTTTAACAGTGCCGCCTGTTAATGAACAGCCTCGTCCATCAAGCTATATATGGACTGAGCTCCTTTATAGAGCCCCAGTCTCAAAAGCATTAGGCAATTATGGACACCTGTTATTTAGTTAATTGCCCAATTAACTCATCCATCATTAAAATAAAATAGGTCACCTAAATTAGTGCATATTTACACCAACCTATGTGATGAGAGCACTGTGAACAGGTGTTTGCATATTACGAGTATTAGCAAAGCGCGAGTAAAGGCATCATCCATCTGCTCTGACGCTTTCTATCTTTCTATCAGCACTCTCATTTTAGAGATCAATAATTCAAACCAAAGGTGTGATCTCTGTACAACTTCAGCCGGCTTTAAAGACTCTTTCGCCAATGTAACCTTGATAGAAAACAAAAAGAATTAGGAGTGCCACTGACTCTCTCGTGCTCTGCCAGGCGACACGGCACTCTGTCAGGGAGTAAAAAGGAGAGGACAGGGAGGCAGACAGCGTGCCCACCAGGAGGTGAGGCTCCTCCGTGCTCCTTGTCCCCAGCTAATTGCCTGCAGAAAGTTGCCCTGTCATTGGAATTACATCTACACCGTACACAGAGCTGTTGCAGACGGAGCTCATCGACACTGTAGCACGGATTCTCTATGTGATACACCAACCGTCAGCTGTGACGCACCAAAGGAAAAAAGCAAGTGGACTAAGTTCCTCAAGAAAAATCTGACATTTCTTCTTTAGAAAATTTGATGTGATTAAAAGTAACTGCAATATTACTTTTTTTTTTTTTGTAATTAGTGTTGAAACTGTCTGTGTCTTTATCTAACATTAATGTGACAAACTGTGCGCTTTGTGTTTTCTGCCAAAGACATCAAATGTCTCTTTTGATATAAATTGGGTGGTGTGAGAATTACTGGGTGAACAGGGGAGCAAGAGGAGTGCATCAGGGGAAGAGAGATGAGCTTTCATGAGGACTGTTTATCAGAGGAAGTTGTTTACACTCCACAAACTCTAATCATAATAATCATAATCTGCAAAGGCCATTCTGAGGAGTCGGGGCATCTATCTGCGAGAACTGATTCACACACCAGTTTGAACTCATCTATTCCAGAAAAACATGGTCTGGGAGCGTTCAGACGGTGATGTCTGAAGGAGCATTTTGGGCCGATATAAATACAAGCACATCAAAATAAAGAGATAGATAAATAAATAACCAAAAAGCATGTAAAACATATTTTAACTGCATAGACCAACCTAAATCCTACGTTTTTGTGTCCAGCCGACTGTTGTTGTCATGCATGAGTGACAACAACTGTCTCACTTCACTCCACTGTGTTTAGAGCCGTGTCCCTCATCTAAGGCAATAATGTAACAGCTCCCCCCAGTGTTAGGAGGAGGAAAGACTTGCAAATGGAGAGAGACGGATTGAATGATATCACAAGCAGCAAGTTTGAGAAATATTTGTTTTTAAGTTTGAGGGATATTTCTTCATAGTCATAAAATAAATGGTGGATGTGTGGATTAAATCACACATCCACCACAACACTAACAAAGCATGTATGCCCAAGTGTTTGTGAATCAATCATGTGTTTCTTGTGTAGGAAAGTGTGAGGAAATAATTCTATGAAATGCACACGCTGTTGCATGTCATTTCTAGGGTTTCATTCATCCCACATGTCTGCAGGTCGGTGAGGTTGGAAATAAAACCACTGCACTTGCAGAGACAGAAAAACAATGAGCACACTCGTCCTGTTATTTTTTTATTTATTTATTTTTTTAATTTCAATGCTCTGCTCTATTCCGAGGAGTTTTCCATAGTCTCTTCTGGGATGAAGTCTGTTCTACATTTTTAGATGGTCTTTGCTTGTGCAAAGCTCCTCCCGCATGGATGCATCATTGCTTTAATTATCACTGTTGCAAAAAAGAAAAAAAAATCTGACAGACAAAGGTGGGAGTTGTATAATGGAACCTACCACCGACACTCCCATGGGATTAATGCTTAACTTGATACAAACGTAGTAGAACTTCACGTAGGAGGGATTCAAGGTACCAGGGAGGGAACCATTGTATTCAAGAGGCTGGTTTTACTTAGGCTCAAAGAATGATTTATTCTAAATACGTAAGGTTTTATGCAACGTATGGAGCTCCTTGAGAGGAGAGCTTAACGTCTTAGAAATAATAAATAACTGACAGTAATCTAGTTCCGACATCCATGTGAAGATGACGTCCTCCTCCCCTTTGCCTCCAATATCACTCGTCTGTGTTCAAATACTTAATCTCTCTCTGAAATTTAAATTTCCTTGGCTTCCTGTGCCTTGCCAAAAATTAATTCACACCATTTTAATTTGGCTTCATGAAGCCATAAAAGAAAAGTGAGGGAAGAAAAAAAAATATTCTCAGGTGTAATATAAAACCAAATGCATTAGTTGACAGGGCAGTGATGAATGTCAAATCCATCACGCGGTGCGAAGTAGGGGGGGAATTGATCTCTTTCCATTTGGAGCATTTTTCCCCCATCTCTTCTGCAGAGCTAGTCAGCATTAGGCTCTGCTGCCTGCCCCCATTATAAATGCATCAGTATGCTCTGTAATACCATGTCCGCTTTTCCCAAACGCAGCCCCCAAAGTCACTTGAAGGTTGTCGACGGCTCATGTAAATGAAACTTGATTGTAATAGTTCTAAGTGGATTCCACCCACATAATCCTGTCACATTCGCTCATTGTTATCCACAATGCCCCCCCCCCACCCCCGCCCCCGCCATCAGCATGGTGGTGTAAATAATAAAAGTTGTGTCACTTCGCAAATTACCCAAACAGCTTATCACTTATTCATTGTGGTGTATCACAACAACTTCTCTCCGCGTACAAAAGCCACAGCAAGTCAGACACAGGCTTCTGTTAATGAACTTGGAAGATTACCACATCTGAAAATTAACTGACAGTGCTGCTGCTTTCTTTCTCCTTCTGTGTCTGGCTTCTCTTTTTATTTATTTTTTTTTCAGTTTACCCACCAGAGTTAAAAAAAAGAGAGACATTATGAGAAACAACAGAAAGTTTGTGGCGGTTTTGTCTGTTTGCATTCAACTCCAGAACACAGCCATTCATACTCTTCCTCCATGGAGAAATACTGACTGACTGCAACAATGCATAGGTGTCCTTCTCTCCCAGAGCCACCGAGATCACCACCAAGTATCCAAGAACAAACGTTCCCTTTGAAATACGGTGTTCATGCAGATTTTAATTTTCATTATCTGCTCAAAATTCTGCCCGCTCTCAGCTTTTGAACAAAGTGGCTCCAGGACAGTAATTGAAGATGTGTCACGTACATATGGCTCCCAAAGTTACTGGATGCTTCAGCTCTCGAACAACAGCTGAGGTGCAATTTGGCGTCAATCAAAAAACCCAATGCTCATCAAATACCAACTGGACAGCAGTGAAGCGCCGATGCTGGAACTTAACCATGCAGCAATTTAGGTGATTGAGTTAACGGCACAGCACAGTTAATTTTTAGGGCCCCAGTGAAAATGATCTTCTGCTGTTCATTCGCCGCTGTCCGCATGGCCCTTGTAGCCATTTTCCGCCTGGCTGCCCTTGATTCTGATCTGCAGCCGGCTAGCTCATTGACCACAGTTGGGGACAGAGGCAGACTGTTCCTGAGGTGGTCACTGAGCAGGCAGAGATAGAGGCAGATTGATATCTTGTATATGAGAAATTGCTAAACTTTTATGTATAATACACACTGTCAGTCAAAGAAAGTGAACCCAAACTAAACTAAGCATTTTTAACATCATTTCTTTTGGGAAAGACATTTCAATCTTTTTTCAAATCATGGGTATCCATATCGGTAATTTTTGACCCAAATAATAAACATGCAATCATTTAGTTTTAACCCATAATCTACCCTTTAGCATGAGGCTCTGGTTCTGGTTAGTTAATGAAAGAAAGGCACCACATTTTAAAATGAATGTCAAATTATTCAGTCATTTAGAACAGGGTAGATTCGGAGGTAGACTGTTGGTCTTGCTATTCCCACAGAGTGTGGGCCTTCTTTGTTGTATCGAGGGTAAGAGATGTGCACATTTGCATGTAAAACTCTCTATGCCACAAACTAGCTGCTTACTGGACTACAGCATTGTGCTACTGTTTAATACATTCCAAAAGAGGAACTTTTCTCAGCGTATGTCCCAAAAATATGTTCCTGTCATTAAAACATTTCAGTCTGGGTCACAGTGGTGGACCTTCAGAGACCGACCATCCATCTATAAACATGAGCTCAAAGAAGCAGGTCATTATGGCCCATTCTACGGTTTCAAGAGAACACTGCAGAAAGTTTGATGAGAAACAAAACAATCGGTTGATGTAGGGCACAGAGAAACAGAGTCCATGGTTAGAGGAGTCTGAGATGGATGAGTTGGCAGAACACGGGAAACCATGACCACTCCATTATCTGAAAATACGTCAAATCATCCTTGACGACAAGGGTCCTTGTGCCTGAACCGAACTAACCCTCCACAATTAATATTCTATTCATATATACAGTTAGAGGACTCGTTGGAAAGTTTGCTTTGAAAGAGGGGAGGGTGGGTGGATGGAAGGTTCGACTAAATATTGACCAGTAGCAGAGGAGATCACTATTACTTACTTATTACTAGCAGAACATGTTCTTTAAAGCCACAAGAAGCCACACAAATCATTTAGAGTGTCAGAGTCTCTGGTTCAATGTCTGGACGGCATAGAACAACAACATATATTGTTTTTAATCTGGTTTACAAAAAAATAGAACTCCTTTTGAAATATAGGTGATACTTTACTGTAGTAACTGACTATTTTACTAGTACTTGTTGCAGTATTAATAACGTATACACAAAGCTGGCTAATGTACAGTATGCCATTACTTTGGTGTGTTTCACATGTTAGCCATCTCTCTCAAATGTTATTTACTGGCTTGTGTTGACATATGTAAAAGAGCATTCAGCAAATTGGATACGCCCATTGTTACCTTTGTGTGATATAAACATCTCATACTTTCATGATGATTCTATATGGTCCTAAAAAGCTTTGCTCCCTCTCTTCTCTCCTCCACACAGATAAGAGTCATAACCCTTGGGGAAGACCAGGGTTTTGCTGCAGAGGGATTACTCAAGTTTGGGGAATAATGACCCCCTTATCTCAACCAGCCTCTGTGCAGAAGCTTCTCTCTTGGGCCCCGTCAGCTCCAGACCCTCCAGTTTGGATGGATATATCAATGGAGAGCCCTCCCTCACTATTACACACTCTTCCTCATCTCACTTTCCCCACCTTCTGCCCTTTACTTGCAGATAATACGTCATTTTGCAAACCATAAAATGGGGGGGGGGGTTATCTCATTTTCACCTGAGGTCAATACTTGAAAAGGATGTGGGCTTATTTTTTTATTTTTTTATTTTTTCCAATTGCTTTTAACTTTGTTTCACTCCTTCTGTGGCCTTGTCCTCTTTCTCTCCCTCTCTTGTGCTCTTTCTTTCTCTCAGGCACACACACTGACTACATCTCTCCCTCTCCCTCTCCCTCTCTCTCTCTCTCTCTTTATCTGTGGTGCATTGGGTGCATAATAGAATTCAACTGTGAACAGTGATCTAACTTTTAATTCCTTTTATTCCAACTAGTCCAGTCGCCATACATGTACAAATGCTGAGATATTGTCCATTCAATGTCAAGTGAAGTTAATTGACCATTGACCTCCTCACCCCCTTCATGCACTTATAAATGCCTCCATTACAGGGAATTATCCCATTATGAAGGACCAGTGCAGCGAAAAAATGTAGGTGCACAATAAAAGCAATAAAAAGGTTTTCATGTTGCGTTGGTCCATTGCTTTATTTAGCAATGGGTTGTGTTGGGTTGTGTTTACTAAAATATATATTCCTGGTTGGGATGCACTTTTATGGTTAAAAAAAAAAAATGTGCCTGATATCATTAAATTCAGTTTGGTGACCTAATTTGTTCAGTCTCTTGTGGTTTTGCTGTGTAATTACCACATCTACAAGAATCTAGGCTGCTTAAACACCCTGCTTTAAATCAACAGAGAGCAGTGCCGGTGCTGAACGAACGTTACACAAATAGTCCCCTTCATCT
This sequence comes from Pseudorhombus dupliciocellatus, assembly GCA_016785235.1. Taxonomy (NCBI): domain Eukaryota; kingdom Metazoa; phylum Chordata; class Actinopteri; order Pleuronectiformes; family Paralichthyidae; genus Pseudorhombus; species Pseudorhombus dupliciocellatus. The sequence continues at coordinate 572,403 of JAFBJW010000365.1, read as the reverse complement.
CTCCACAACTGTGAGTGTCAGGGAAACTACAGCTTTGCTCTGAAACCTGTGTTATGACTGGAGGAACCATGGAGGAGGTAAATTGTTTTTATGGAAAATGTCTTGTCTTAACTTCCACTAAAAGTACTTAAGGGCCAGGACGCATTCACCCATCCACGCACATGGAACTGGACACTGATGACAAAGCACCAAAACCAACAAGTCTTGTTTGACGTGAGGCAGTGACTGGGTGTCATCGTGCACAAGTGTGATGCAGCAGGCTGAACTTTGCATCTCATTATTTTTATGTACCATGACCAAAAACTCTCCCTACCCAACTGTTTTAGTTACCAAACCCAAACCACAGTTGACGCGTCACTTCTAATTAGACAGCTCTGAATACAGGTGTGAATTCACTTCGATCTGACCTGCCTAGACCAGAATATCATCATCCTGTCCCTGGGACAGTTTCCAGTGCAACATTCAGCTCCCGCATGAAATGTATCCTGGGAGGAAGCAGAGTGAAAGTCATCTGCAGCCTCAGAGTATTTGGTGGGAGCACACAATGACATAGAAAGAGAGAATCAATTGAATAGGAATCAAAATCAAAAACAAATCCACACTGGATCTTGTCTCCTTATCTAATCGACAGAACTTATCAAATACTTATTATTATCAAAAACTGTGGTTTTTCTTACTTACTTTCAACGTTGACAACATTTAGACTGCATCTATTCCAGGACACAAACCTGTGACTTCACACTTATCAAAGCCATCAACAAAGGTTGCTGTTGTCACATTTCGTCCTTGGGGTGTTTGGAATTGATCAAAATGAAAAATTATGTCTTCAAACAATTAGAAAATCAAATCTGACTTCATGTTACATCGTTCAATGTCAAAACAAAAGATTAACAACATCATTAACAAAGAGAAACTTGGATTTGTTTTCCTTTTCTGAGTCTCTGCACCCGGCTGTTCCAATCAAATAAAATTCCCCGACTTCCCAATCTCCATGTCCTCTGATTGCCTGGGAGACAGAATTAGACGTCAAAACTGAAAATAATCATAATAATAATAATAAATAACAGAGGTAAACTCAAATTGTTTCCTGTGTACAAACCCATGCGCTCTTCCTCTGCCGGCATGGCGAGCGCTGACACCTATCACCTAACCTAATAACATCCTGCTCCACATACATCATCCCCGGATTTGATTAGAGATCGGATTTATTTATTTGTTTAGCGTGGAGATCCCACTGTCATTATTTTCCCTTGTAAATAATTCAATAAAAATGCCAGCCACCGCCCTGCAACGCATTAATATTTTGTGTAATAAAGACAGTGGGAGGAAGCAGGTGTATGCTGGTACAATGGGGAGAGGCAGAAACCCACTAGGCAGCACCAGAGTGCTCCGACAAGCTGAAACTGTGCGGATACAATTGTAGAATAACAGCAGGAATCACAGTTCATCATCAAATCACAGCTGATCTATGGTGAATGTTAATATAACGTGCAGCCACCATCTGTGTGCACTGTTTAAGTCAAGAGCAGAGCTCATGCATTGGGACAGTATCATTCTGTTCCACTTTATGTATGTGTGTCGTCTCTGTCACAGCGAGCACATCGCCTCACCATGAAAACTTTATTAACCTTAGACGTTATACAGTGTGTTAACGCCGCTGGGCTGAATGTGACAAATGTACAGGAAAATGAATTTCATTACACATTCAGCCGACTTTTTATTGTGAGTAAATCAAATGACAATGCCGTATGAACGAGGACGGCTCGCAGAGTTATTACCCAGATCTCGCCCTGTTTTGGTTTTCAGTTCACAAATTCTGCTCTCAGCAGCCTGGTTTCCAGCTGCAGCATCCAACCTTTTTACAGCGTTGTAGTTAATACTGTGGATCTTATCTACTTTTCATTTCATACCTGGAAGATTTAAGGAGTCTAAAAACGGTTTTAATCTTAAACTTCCAACCAAATCAAGGCAGACACCTCAGCAAATAAACAGACAAGGATCGAGATGTGTACGCTGAGAATTACCTCTGACAACCTGTGTCTGTACGTGACATTATGAGCGCCTTTAAGTCTTGTAGTCTGGTGAAATTTCATCAGCCACCAATGCAGTAATTCTTCTTTGGTAAAAGACCTAAAAACAAATTGACTGTGAACACTGTAACAAAGCACTGATGTTCAGTTTGTACCTTCGCCTCAGTTCATCGAGTGGTAAAATCCACTGGTTCTCTAATTGTGAAATTATTTGTGGGCTGGTTTGACCTGCAGCGGCTTTGAAGGTTGTATTGTTCTATTTCAGAAAGGACCGCTAAAGTGTTTTATTTTATTGAACTTAATAATCACATTATCTAAGCTCAGGGGTTGGGACAGAATGATACCACCCACCTTGAGGATAAATAAACTGATTTATTCATGCTGTTTACCAGGGACTCCTCAAACCAAAGCTTAACTGCACTTTGAGAGCCTACTCCTACTAAGTACACATCAGAGAGTATCTGGCATTGGAGGCAAGATAATACTGATACACTGGGACTCCCTGTTTGTCTCACAGTAGCGATTTGTTTTAGTTGTTGATTCTAGGTGTTTTGTTCATGCACACAAATAGGCAAACACGCTTATTCTTTTTGTCAAAGCAGTATTTTGGAACCGGGAAGATTTTCCTCTTTAGCACTTAAGCTCTGCATCTTAAAGACAAGAATGTGAGGACAAAAGCAGGTGAGACCGCCGCTAAGATCTCCCTCCCATAAAAACTCAACTGAACATTCAAATCAAATATTTATAGGTGTTATAATGCTTACAGACATTTTATCCCTGCAGTTCCCAGAAAAAAGAGCGGATACAGGGTTCAGTAATCATCATTTCACAATGTGGCTTGATTTCCGAGCTCACTGCTGGGTTATTCTTCCCCAGTCGTCACCAGCTTTCATAGCATTCTAAATCCTGCTTCCACCAAAGTCCACCAATGTCAGTGCATGTGTGAAAGTACTTTCGCTAATATCTCCTCTTGCTCTCTGATGATGGGACCTGTATTTGCAGTCAATTACACAATGTTTCGCTTTCATTACTGGAAACGTCTGAATCCATTCCTTTTTAGGTTTTCCTCATCTTTGTGATTCTTCTGCTTCAGAAACCCCGGAAACCGGAGCAATCAGAGAGCTCACGATGAACGACTCTAGCCGATGGGTCTGACCCTCCTCACCACCAGTCCTGAGACTCTCCCCAATCACAACTTTTAATGGGGCGAGAATGATGCCTCGCCTGAAATCAGACGAGTGCCACTCAAGCATTTTCATCAACAATTAAGATGGTTGCCATAGATGTGGAGAGGTCAGTTAAATGTGACATTATAGGGTATAAGCAAAGTGGAAATATAGTATTTAATTTATTCCCCATGGTGTATTTGTACACATTTGTAAACTGGCAACTGTTGCAGTTGTTTCTCAAGATTTGGATTCCAGAGGGTAGGTTCATTTCTGCAATTTTGAAGATGTCAGTTTATTCAGGAGCATTCTGTGTGATATGTACAATCTGTATTCAAATCATTCTGAGGCCTGATTGACACAAGAGAGGCCTTTCACAGGTGTATCTTCTTCCCTGCTTCTCCGCAGTGACCATCCTGAGTCACTTGGGGCCCATGTGTGTGTGTGAGATGCCTGTTCAGCTGTCATGGGCTAATGCCATCCTGCTGCACATGAGACCTGAGATAATCAATACTCTGTCAGACATACTTAGAGTACCTTTGTGTTAAAGCAGCTGCAGGGAGGTTCTCCACTGTCCCTGACCTAGATGAAGCCACAAACCTCACATCCCCAAGAGCCCTCTTCGAAAGACAGGGGTCCTCACTATCCAGTTCTAATCTTCGCTGGCTCTCAAAAAAAGAAATAAAAAGAAAATGGGAAAAAAAGTGGCATTAACATTCGGTAGGGTTTTGGTACCTGTAGAAGTGTCTGCTGCACAATAATAATGGGCAAGGGGAAGAGGAATGTGACAATCTGAGATGGCAAATTGATTTTCACTTAGTATGGAGCATGGACATGTTTTCACACACTTTGGGCAAGATGAGAATCTGCGGAATGAGAAGTCACAATTCCTTTTTCCACAATGTGAATTTGCATCCATCACTTCTCCTGCAAATCCAGTAATTTGCCGCTCAAACTGGCAAAAGTGTTGTAATGCAATGCAGTATACGGTCAGAACCGTCTCCAAATCAGATTTCCCTCTTAAATGATCAGAATGCTTGCGTCTTGCCGGCAATGCTAAATTGCAGCTCTCTCATGTCGGGTACTCCAGAAATGCGTGCAAATCCCAAACACAGACCGTTCTCATTCCAATCTATAAACCAGTGGCAGGGTTTCATCTCTTTAGCATGGATAGGGCCCGTTTCACTCAAGCCTCCCATCTCAGGGTTTCCATAAGAGAACGGGCCTCGTTATTGGGTTTCATCTCCTGCCATATTTTCTCCAATGGGAAATCCATTGTTTCAGTAAAAAAAGCATCTCATTTCACTCTCTGATTTGTTTACTTGGCTAATGGGACTGCAGTGTCCTTTGTCGAGCCTTTGCGGAGCGTGACAGAGCTCTGCTGTATTATGAGGAGTGGAGGTTGGCTAGCAGAGAAGCTGAATCTCACCATTTGATATCAGGAAGGCTTTCATGCTAGATTTAATGACTCTTCGCCTGCTGACATAATTGCACTTTCAGACTTTTAATAAGAATTTTTACATAATAAAGAAGTAATGTGCAGTGTCGTGAACGCCACTTTTTACAAATGCTTTCCTTTTTAACTGAGATAATAATAGTAATTACAAAGATAATATACCCTAATTGCAAGGAGAGGATAAATTACTTTTTTCCCCCTAATCCCAAGATATTCCGGCAGCCTTCTCTTGCCCTCATTGTCTGTGCTTGCATTGCATTGCATCAGACATTAAAGGAATATTTGAACATACAAACAAGATGTTGGTCTTACAGTGTCAGCAAAGCTGTCAGAGGAACGTCAGTTTTTCTTTTTTTAAGTGTATCCTGCACATGGGTTAATCCACGTAAACCGTATTCATCATTTATGTGATTTAGCTGCCATCCCAATATTTGGCCGTGAGCGTTTTTTTTTTTTTTTGCTCACTTACAGTACATCAGATGATGAAGTATTTGTAGAGAGGGAGGCTTGTACACATCTTGGCTGTCGGGTGATATCTATGTAACAGCAGCTGTGTTGTCTGCAGAATTTGATGTTTAGCTATCATCAGCAGGGAGTGGAAACTCTGCTATGCTCGCCACTGAAACCATTTCAAGACCGGTTAAACTAAAAACAAGACTATAGAGACGACAGCCACGCCTGCTGCTCAGTGAGCCTGCCAATGACAATGCTAACACGCTAATGCATTTCACATAAAAAGCCATCTAAAGCCATTAGCTGCCATGAAAAATGGTAGCCGGTGACTCACAAAACCTAAATGTCACTCTTGGCACTGAAGTCTGGACATTTGGCTAAAGTATTCCGGGGCTGTATGTGAGAGTGCAGGCAATTTCCAGTTGCAAAGAATGCATTTATTACAATGTGCACAAAATGAGCTGATGTGAGTATACACCAAGGAAATCCACAGCTGGCTGGTAGGTGTATTGGAGATGTACCAATATACAGTGGACCTAATCTGAGAAAACCAAAAAGATTACAAACCTATCAGAATGAAAAAGAGGGGAGGATGGCGACAAAGATGAAAATTATACAGCAGACGGTGACTCACTGTCACCGACACTGATGTCAGTGTAGCTTTGTTCCTGGAGTGCCTTATATATATATGAGTTCATGTCTGCCACAAAGTTACTGAATGGAACATAAACACAAATTCTGTGGTAACAATTTCACCATTGTCAAGAACCTCGCACACAATGTGAGCAGCTGTGAACCTCATGACAGTGCGAGAGGAAAAGGTCAGAGATTCACCAAGTGTCTGCACAAATTATTCACACAAATCCCCTTTACTATTGATTGAGATATTTAATTCTGAACCAAAGTGATGGACTTGACCAGCAAATTGACTGCCATAGCCATCCAGAGAGCCATGTCATTAGCATGGCTGAAAATGATGCCAAACAAGATTAGTTTGCAGAGTTCCTGCAAACTCGACATCAAAAGATAATCATCTGAATAAGAGTATTTTGCTAGCCAACAGTGATCCGACCACAACTTGCCAAATGCTCTATCATGACATCACAAACAATGTACTTTGAATTGCAGTTCCGTGAAGGACGATGGCAGCTTGGCAGGAGCACGACTCTCCTTGGCTTTGTCAGAAAACAGCTTTGCTTGAGCTGTTGTCAGAGTAGAAAACGCCTTTCCCTGCATCTCTCAACGAGTCATTGTGCCATCACAAGGTGAGGTGCCCATTGTTTTGTTTATACAATATCAGAGGTGCCAGTGCCTTAATCTCAATAAAGAGGGCCATTGGGCTGAATTATCTGTATGATTGCCCTTTAGAACTGCAGTCGATGCTATTCTCCTGATTCGGCTTCTAAAAGCCCCTCTCCCCACGAGAAGTCTATGTGAGGGGAATACAATGCAGGCAGTTCAGATGCCACAAAAGGGCATTGCATTAGAAAGCCATACCTCTACTGTGTGACCTTTGCTTTGCTGGGGAGGTCGGTTGAATCCCTGTGGACACCCAGTCAGCTCCAGTCGAGGTAGAAGAATAGATTCTAAATGTGTGACTGGAGTTGCACATGACAGCGAGCATCCAGGCAAATGGCAGCTTATTGTTTTTGCTGTTTACACTTTCCAGTCTTGGTGTGGGTGGCAGAGACACCGACTGAACTGTGGAAAATCCATGAACCTGCGTCTCATACCTGCATCCACCTGAGAAGAATCAATGCAAACAAACAGTAGAAAATGTTTAACCTGTATTACTGAATGCACACATATATTCTCCTGTCCCTGCTGTTATAATCATGCCTTACGAATGAAATGTCCATTCAAAAGATCCAACCTTTTAAAGGCAAACAGCATATCTTTTGTATTATTTTCTCAATGTCCACTTTAACTAGGTCTCTGTCCCTAGCTGTGCTAGAATGGGGGCTGCAACAAATGGCTATACTTAATTGTATCAAAAAAAGATTTTATTTCCTGAACCAATGCATCATGGAGAGGAATGCACCAAAGTCCCTGGGGAGATGAAGTGGGGGATTGTAAAAGCCTAAAATGGGATCATCTTGGCTGAGCCACCCCCCCACACCAGAATGGGATAACATTTCAAACACTCAAGTACAGAATGCTATCTGCTGTAATATGGCCATTGCTCCATCTCCTTTGACAGCACTAAAATATGTGCAATTTCAAAAAAGCCCCTCAGTCGTGTTTACTGCTGTTTGCTCTCTTTTGAACCCTCTCGATACACTGTTGGTGATTGAGAAACAAGCTACATTTCTAGTCTTGGTGACCACTCAAGGCACTCGAACAAAAAAAGAAATACAATAAAAGCAGTGCTGTTAATGGGAAATCACATGAAAACCACAGAACTGAGAGCACAGATGCCGGGCTCAGGGCTGTCGCTGGCAGCATCGTCATCATCAACACGAATCATTATCATTAAAGCGTTTCTGCTTCAAAATGCTTTTGTGCAAATCAACAAATTAAAAAAATGCATCATACTTCATTAAACAAGCTAACAAATAAAGACAAAGTACTGCACAAGTGTGAGCTCCTTGTTAAATTTGACTTTGCATCTCTTTTTGGTTTCTCTTCCCCATGGATGTCCAAGCTGTGCTGTATATTCCAATAAAACGAAAACCACTGTAGCTTCTGGCTATTTGGCATCACACGTCTGCTTTGTCATGTCTGTTGGCATGTTGTTGACTTTTTCCAGGTTAGAAAGAGACAATATTCCTATAGCTAAGTAGAGCACCACCATCTGGGCACGTGCTGGCACATTGCCTTGCATATTGAGATGTTTTGCCTGGCTTTGGAGCATCAATGCTGCCAGTCAACTATGTATCTCAGTCGCAAGCTTCAGCAAAGGCTGCCAGCAAACACCATTAGACTGAGCTTCTGTTGCCTTATGGTGCTGGGATTCCCCACCAATGAACTCTGAATCCCACAAATCTACTTAGACTGTGACGAAATGTTACATGAGAAAATCGTCATATAATCTGTGCTATTCGTCGCACAAAACGTTGAGTTGTTTGGCTGTCCGGAGTCGAGATCTCCACCATCACAGAGAGCTGCGATGCCTCTAGGTGGTGAAGACAAGGCTAAACTTATATCAGTCTCATTCTCCCAGCAGCTCTTCTGCCATGAAAACAGTTGGTGGCGGCAGCAGCTGGGAGCAGCAGCGCTGACGAGAGCTGTGGTTGTGGACTACATCTATTATGAATCCTGTACTCTAGTAAACCACTGAAGTACATTCCTCATCAGTCAGTTGCAATATGTTGTCTTCCCCAAGGGATCAATCACTTAACAGTATTATGTTAATTCCTAAAAACAAACACCTCATGGCCAAAATGTGAAAACCAGGATTGCTCAATGGAAGCTCTGGTTATTTTTCTTACACTTTATATAATGTCCTGTCTCTGTCCTATATCATACAACTGTAGCTGAAGTCTCTATTACTATCTCATGCTGTTAGTCATACTAGAACTGGGGCTGTTATCTTGAGTGGTCTGACGATATTACTCGCATGCTTTGGAAGTGGGATTCCACTTGCTACTTTCAGTCCGAAATGACTGCAGCAGAATTTCATGAAATAACAGCGCACAATCGTTTTCAATTCTGATGGTTGATTTGTTGTGTTTGAATGTGTATAGTTACAGCGTGTTGGTGGTTTTCTTGCAGCCCCCCCAAGTCAGCTGAACGTTTTCATGATTGTTCTTGTCCAATTACATGTTCTGCTCCCAAGGCCACCACACCCTCTGGTAAATAAAGAACACAGTTGTATCCACCATTCTTGTAATTGGACTCTCAAGTGGCTATGCAGAACACGCAACTGGCATGTGCTAAAATCTGGGACAAAATAAGAGGACTCAAAGAATCAGCCCTCAGCTATGGACGTGTACTGTGGTGAGATATGGAATGAGCTGAATATATGAGGTTTTAAGACTGTACTTTATTCATTCACTGAGTCGCTCACTCGCTCACTACACTAATAGTGTAATGCCTCCATGACAGTATATGACCTTGTTGTCATGTCAGCAACATGGTTATTATTCTTAAGAGTTACCCTTTGCTGCACAAACACATTGGCCTCATGTCACAGCAGCCATTACAGATCATGCTAAAGTGAGCTGCTACATCACATACACTGTATAATGACAAACATCACTGTAGACCCAGAGCGATGGTGCCAAACAGATGGTGTCGAGCCTGACTGCAACACATGTGATGTGACTGAGGTGGAGTAATAGAAGAAATTTGCCGTCTTTATCAGGGGCAACAGATAGATCAAAAAAAGAGACAGGAGCTTGAAATGGCTGATGTGCTGCAACACAAATGCTCATGTTCATCTTTCATAAAGCCATATTTAGCACTTGTCAGTCATTATGTTCAGCCAAGCTAACTAGTTGCTGCTGGAGCTACAGCATCCACACTAATGTTTTTTTTTTTATTTTTTTTTTTATTATTATTATTATTATTTGTTTAACTGTGCATCTGAAATAACCTTGCTCCACAGCATCACTTGTTAAAATGCATGTCACACAGACCATCCGTACCTTTGTGAGCAAGAATATAATGATCTACAGGAAACACTGAACAAGAAACAGTGATAGAAAAAATTCAAAGCAAAGATTCTGCACTTGGACTGATGATGAGAGGCAATGTTTTATATTCACCTCAATTAGTGATAAGACTCAATCAGGACACAAATCTAAGTTGCTGTGTCATCATTTCCAAATATCTGTATTTCAACCCCAGAGTATTGAAACCAAAATGAGCTCAGGAGCATTTCCACCATCTCTGTTTTAGATATTGTTAGTATAGCTGTTAGTTAGGTAAGTGTGGACTGCAGATGTAAATATATAACTACATTGATTTGTATCAAAACTAAAATGTACAAGCATGAAAGAAGCTCTAGATTTACCATAGAGACACGAGAATGTCAGGAATTGCGTTTTCAGAGATAGTCATTAACGTTAGATCAAAAAAAATAACCCCAACATCATCATCATTACAGCAAATAAAACAGTAAATATCTCTTTATTCATAATCCAGTTTACAATCCAGAGTGACCACCTTTGATGTTACCCTTTTGGAAGAAAGCCTGATTGTAGAGTCTGGGGAGAAAGCTAAACTAGAAGAAGACTTCTTAAAGAACTAAATTTCAAATGCAAGCAAAACAGTAAATATTTGCAAAGACCATTTAAAAGTGTTCTGAAGCTACATGTTTTATTATCAAACTGCCCCATGAGCTTAAACACTGCTTCAAGCCACATATTTATATGACCATCTTTTAGTATTCCTCTCGTCCTCCTCATACTCGTCCTCGGTGTGTTTCATTACACAGCCTTGACAGTCGACCTCTGCTCTGTGTAGACATTTGCACAGGACCAAAAGCAGAGAAGATTTTAATTATGTTCTTAACTGTTGGGCAGCCATTATGAAGTTAGACTGGAAGAGAAAGGACTGTGCCAAGAAATGCACTTTGCTGTTGCATCTAGTACGCCTGGTCTTTGTTTCACGCCAGTTTGAGATGAAAGATTTAAACTGAGTCAAGGCACAAAGGAAAATGATTAGATATTACTGCACAGTTAGACCTATTCTAGGAACCATCACACTGGCAGCTCCCACTGGCTGTAAAGAGGGGCTTGTTCAGAGCTGCACTGATCAATTTAAAAACACAAAAGGTGCAGAAGATCTCCAATAGATATGTGCCAACATCTCACATCCACACATGCCAACAAGTCTGTAGTAATCCTTCAGATTTTACCCCAGTACAGTACTAAAATACAAATCATATTTGACAACATGGAAAATCCAGGTGTAATTCAAGGAATTAACTAATTCAAGCTCTTTCTTGTTTCCCAGGAAATACGTATCAAATGAATCATATCATTCACACAGGACACAAAGTCATGTGGTCAGCTGTCATCACCGCCAATCAACCACCAATCGCAGCCCATTCGCTCAGCAGAGCGGCCCCCATCACTTCCTTCACTGATCCTTGCTCAGCTACTCATGGTCTGCTGCGAGCGGCCTCCGCCTTTTACAGTGAGTCCTAACATGTTTGTGTAAAATGCTTTTATTCCAAACCTTTTTATTGTGACATGCTGCTCGCTTAATCCAGGGAACATCCAAAGACTGTAGCCATCCACGCCAAGCATAACTGTTTGCTCAATAAATGGTTGATGAAGCGACCAAAAACATGAGCTTTGAAGTGCAGCTTGGTCCAGTGATCAGTCTATCTTACATGTGTGTGTGTTTTTATGCTTTGACTAATCAATACAACTTCTTGGTTGTTCAAATATGACCGCTGCATTCTGACAGCAACCAAAACCATAGCCAAAGAGTCCATTTCCAGAATCCACAGGCTCAGTTGCAAAGAAACAAAAAAACAAATCATATTCTGATTTAAACTGTTCTCAAAAGTTTTTGGTATTGGTAATATTTGAGTTACCATAAAAATAAGAGATGGCAGGAATAGCTGGCAAAGCCCTGTAAATGAAGGCAATAAGAAAACATTTCAGGGATCTGTAAACAATCAGGCAACCAATGTATGTTTACCCTTATTAAAACTGGATGACAGAGAAATTAAAGAAAAGTTTCCTTTCCTTTTTATCTGACAACAGAGGAGGAAGACGAACATTAGCGTCTGTCACAACAACGTGATGTTCTACTTGGCTGGAAGGTCGCAAAGTGGCTCGTGCTGATGAGTATGTTTAAAGAATATAATATAACACTTCTATAACACATAGCTCTGTGTGTGGACGTCAAAGAGAAGACAGCGAAACCAAAGGACCCACACTAATGTGCTTATTGACGTGGATGCGTGTGCGCACACGTATGCACCGCGAAAGTGAGAGTTTTAATTAAGTGTGCAGCTTGTGTGTTTATGTGTGTTAGTGAGCTGCAGTGATGCAGGAGAGAGGTCCTGCTGGGGAGCATCAGCCAGGGAAAACATCTGGTCTTCATCAGACACGATCGGGCACAGTGGTCGGGAGCAGGCTGACAGATGGTGGAGAGGTCTCCACACAATAGGGAAAGCCCACTCCCGACAACACAGGCCCCATTACCACCCACTCACACACGTTCATAAACACACACACACGCGCACCTGCAATATACAGCCAACATAGTGCTGTAGATATAGAAACGTGCACTTAGAGATTAATTAAATGTGCCATCAACATTTTACAGATCACTAGGTATTAGAATATAAGATGGTTATATTCAACGGAGGAAAAAACAAAAGCAACACGCAGTGATTCACACTCTGTGACCCAGTGGGCTAAACTCTAATCAACAATAGCTTTAAATAAACATCAGAAGTGTTATGTTCACTGAGACTCCAGCAGTGACTGTCGTTTCTAACTGGAACCACTCCTCCTTTTTAAGCCATATAAACAGTTTGTTTCTTGGTATTTTTGATGAATTTTACATGACCTCTATCTGCTCTAAAATATGTTTCCAATTTAACTACAATAGTGAGTTTTCCACCTGTATTTGGGAAACAAAGAATTTTGGGTAACAACGTGTCTTGCAAATTATGTTTGTTTTTTTTTAAAGGGATGGAGTATTTATAAGCGTGTGATCATTGGTGCTGATGTGAATAAAACAAATCAGGAAGCACTGACTGTGCATGTGGTTTCATCGGGGAGAGTCTTGGGCCTTGACAGAGGTTTATTTTCTCTGATTCTCTAGTTGCCCAATGCTAAAACAGCATAAGTTCATTCACCTCTCCTTGCACAAACAATTATGAAGCGGCATATTTGAAATAAAAATAAAAGCTCCATATATCATTAATAAAACATACGAGCTTGTTAATGTTACTCTCACTAAGAGAATTCAGCAGAACTCCTAAACAAATTGAGCTGCAGGCCTCAGAGTTTATCTCCAATTAACACTCGAGAGCATGATGGAGTTCTCCATCTTTAAAGGTTCGTGGCAATTATCACAAGCAATTTCTTTGATGTCTGAACCACCAATACCATCCACACTCTCCGTGTTAGTTCAGCTGTGTGCTATTAGCTTGTCGGCTGGGTGGGTATCACCTGTCAACAACCGCTGGGTGCTTGCCTGGATCTCTCAGGCTCCCACAGCCTCCCCAAGCCTTTAAGCTTGGGCTGCTGTGAAGTGATTGATGACAGGTCAGCCGCCAATGGCCTCGCAAAATTTCCAATTCTTCCACAGGGAAATTGCTCATTTCTTCACAAGTCTATTTCAATTTTTGCGACACGGCAATGTGCTAAGCTTATGCATTATGCTGGCAGCCCGATGTAGAATTGTGATGAATTACAGCATGCATTTGACAAAGTAGAAAAAAATATAAATATATATATATGTGTATTAATTAGTATTACTTGAATGTTTGCTTTTTTTCTCATGCATGGCTCGTCAAGGGGATATCGTTGCAAAGTAATATGAAAGTAAGGCATGCGTGACACTCTTATTTAACCACCTCACTCGCTCTATCACAGTTTCTACACCACTAAAACTGCCACTGTGACATTGTCGAGGGCGCTTTTTTTTTTAAGTCCCTCTGCCTTTTGAAAATACAGAAATGGTATCCTATTTGCCGCGGTGCGGGCTTCAAAGAGGTTATTTGTCATCATACAGATTTATGCTGTCATTCAGGGACATTTATATCACTTTAAGCTCTTTGGGTGTTCCAGCTCTGGTGCTGGGCAGACAATCCCGCAGAGACCCGAGTCTCTCGCCGTTTCATTCAGCCCCCTTTTTTCTTGTATTCCTCCCCTCCATCAACGGGGAGTAAAACTGTAGTGATTGTTACTGCTTCAAAGAGCTTGTGTCGTGGCAGTGCTAAAACAAAGTGGAATCTGGTTGGATGAGTGCGCCCATGCTTGAAGAGACGCTCTTTCGGTTCAGGTTTGATTCCAACACAATTGGATATATCAGTTCATCCTAAGAAGCACGACGTAGGGCATTTCACATTTTGATGAATGACTGAGGTCAAAGGTTCTTGAGAATTCATTCATTCATTCATTTTGATTTTATACGTATACTTGCGGCGTTTCGGGCATGCTGTGTGGTTCTGTTGCATCGAGCGCCTGAAACTTCTGAAGGACAGACTGCATTCAGATCACATGCTGTAAGCATGTGAGGGTCTGATCTGAAGGGATCCTGAGCCTCTGCTATTCTGCTGATGCTCTGATGGTGCCAAATTGATTTCTGACAGCCTGCCAGTAGACATCCTGTCTTTCACATCCAACCTGAAAGCTAGAAACCATGGCAAGCAGAACCGCTGAATTTTCACAGAGAGGAGGGGAGCCTACAAAGAAGTGGAGTGGACTTGTGCGCATACACCTATTCATGAGCTGCCTTGAGTTCCTCAGAAATGTTAAGTGTTTGCACTTAAATATTCTTTTTATGACTTCCAAGGTCCAAAATGTTTCAGAACAGTATCAGAAAAGCATTCTGTTCAACGGGATCATTTAAATGCAATTATTACATCACATTTCAATGAGATGCTTAACAACCAACTATTACAGGTGGTTCTTACTTGATGTGGGACAATTACTGCAGTGGGGACCATTTTTAAAATACTTCCACTGCTTTCCAAGGTTACACATGAAAGCACACGCAGTAAAAGTGATGCACTTACAAAAGTAACTGTATATTTCCCCAGCAACAATTACTTGAATGTGCAGAATGAATCCCTTCAATTAATTGATCTACAATGCTATGTTTAAGCGTGGGTATGAGAGAAGAGGTTTAGAGGAAGGGTGTCAACTGGCTTGGGCATCCAAGGGCTCATTCGCCTTTTTCTTAGCCCCGGCCCTATTCCAAACGTTAGCATTTGCTGCTCCCTTCAACTCTGCAGAGTGTGAATCCTGAATTCCCCCAGGTGAGCTGAGCCCGTCTCTCTGCTTCTGAAAAGCAGAACGTTTAGGTTCTCTCCAGACCGGCTAATTTTTCTCTCTCAGTAGGTCTTTCAACAGCAAAGTGGAGGTAAGCATCTGTAGCACAAATGAGGCCAAATAGTCTACACATCCTGTAGGATAGCTTTAACCTTGTCTGGATCCGGCTCATTGCTGTTGCAGAAACCTTGTGACCAACAAATATAATGTGCTTAGCTGAAAACTTGCACTTCTCATTTAGAGTAAGGCCTTCATCCTGCATCTTCTGTGGTTGTGTTTGTTCCGTCAATACACCAACAAGCCTGCATGATTTAACATGCCCTCAAACATCTGCAACATCCTCCTTTGAAAATGTGGTTGAAAGGTTAGGCTGTTTAAGAAGAATGTCCCAAAAGGAGTGACAAAAAGCCTGAGTGAGAGGTCATGTAATGGGGGTGAGATACACTTAATCGTCCCTGTGAACCAGTCCCATGAGTCCTATGGTTTGAGCCACAACATGCACACGTTAGTCTGTAGGGCACTCCTCTGCCACCAGTCTGCTCTGAAAACACTTTTTACATTCAGTAGATCGCTTTTCCGTGACTTCTGCTCTGATACTTGTTCATACATCCCACAGACTGAGGTAACTCTCCAAGACAGCACTCTGAAATCTTTCAAAGTCTATAGCCAGCAGACCAAAAGCACTTTCTGGCAGCGCGTCTAATAAGGATTGAGGTAAGCCAGTCTCCGGGTCAGGCCTGCTGCCCTTTGCCTGTTAAAGCTAATTACCATATGGAAGTCGGCGCATAATGGAGTCATCACTGTCTCATTCTATTGACCTTTGTTTCTGATTGTCACATTGCAAAATATTCCAGCACACACGCAGACAGACAGACACACACACAGACT
Organism: Pseudorhombus dupliciocellatus; assembly: GCA_016785235.1. Lineage (NCBI taxonomy): Eukaryota > Metazoa > Chordata > Actinopteri > Pleuronectiformes > Paralichthyidae > Pseudorhombus > Pseudorhombus dupliciocellatus. The sequence continues at coordinate 556,499 of JAFBJW010000365.1, read as the reverse complement.
TTGCCAAATCATCCATCCCTTCTACTTGATTCAGTTTTTTCCCCAGCTGGACTTCATCAGAACACATTAGACTTGCATTAGTCTTCCACCTCCTGCTTTCCTCTCATAGATTCTCCTCAGTGAGGTTCAGTGAGGTTCCCAGTGTTAGTGGAGGAAGTGCTGAGTCCTGCTGCTCACCGAGGGGTCCCTGGATTTAACTTGTACCGAATTAAAATCCCCAATGCAAGTCCGGCTTCGCTATGAAGTCTCTAACAGTCGGCAAAGTGAATGTGATATCGCTCAACACTACCCAGAGTCAACCAGAATTCAACGCCTGCAACATGTTCAACAGCAGAAAATGGCTATAAACAAAGCACACAATGGGTCAGGAGCCTGCTGTTTGTGACAGTGTTGTCAGATTATAATTGAATTGAATTACAGGATACTTTAAACAGAGCTGTGGAGCCAGCTGGCAGTGACACTTATTGACCTTCAGCTCTTCCTTTTGTCAGTAAAAGATGACTCACTCAGTATTTCAGCTCTAACATGTGTTTATAAATTATATATGTTAGCACATGTAATATTTGAAAACCTAATACCAGCTCTGGCCTTCAAACCCTCCAGCTCGTGTTACATCTTGATGTTTACTTTTTTTTCCATTCTTGTCTCCACAGCTTCCAAACTTCATCATGGACTAACATCATCTCTCTCCTCCAGCCTTGCATTCCTATCTGCTCCTATTGCATCACAAATCCAGATGTTGTTCCAGCACGGGTGAAACAACACCCTATTTGTTACCACAGCCTATCAGAATACATTTTTGTCTCAGTTTATTTTTTGACTACATAACTGGATTATGCAAAACATTACTCAAAACGTAATGAAACGATGGGTCTGGGAAGAATCCATAAACTTTGGGAGGAGAAATCCAAGTTTCAGTTTCTTTAAGATCAAAGCATGTTTGTTCTTAAATTATAACATATTATGATATACTAAAGATAAGAGATAAAATCACCAAATCAATCAATCACAAGATAAATAATTTTGTAATTTGTGGGTGGAAACCTAAATAATCAATTGCCGTATATAGACCCACAGAACTGCAGTAGCAAAAACAGACTGATATGATGACAGTAGTGGCAAAAAAACTCAAATATAAGTAACATACAGTCAAATAATTGAATGGCAGATGTAACAGCTGTTACAGCTGTAAGAAAACTCTGCAGGCACCATTAGCCGTACTGCTGAAAACCACATGCCCTCAGATGTGGAATGTGCATCCATGTCTGCTCAGGAGCATGGGCGACATTAATAGAGTTCTCCGAAGTAATTCAGCAGTCATTATGCAGAGGCCCACTCTGATGTCCTGCAAATTGCCAATTGCTTGCTTAAGCTAAGTAATATCTACCTGAGGCAGCCAGACAGCATTTAAAAAAACATTTAACGTAAATGACTGTGGGTGAAGAGGAGGCTTCTGCAGGGCAGAGCTGCTAAGGCGCAGAGACGGAGGCAGAGGAGCGGACCTGCTACAAGCACCAGGTTACAACACATGACATCTCCCATCGTGAGGGAGGACTGAATGGAGTGTGCAGCTATATTCAGAATATTCAATATCTGTGTGAAATGAATGGTTAGCAACAGAGTCTGTGGCACGTTGAGCGTCAGTCTGCTCCTTTTGTCAGTCCCAAAATGCTCTGTCACTCCCACCTGCCTGCACCTCCCCCTACTCCTCACCTCCTCCTCCCTCATTTCATCTTCCACATGTACACGTATTTCCACTTGCTCTCTTCCAGACTGTCTTTGTGCCACATTCCTTCTGGTTTTGACCTTGCCTGTGTTTTCAGGATAGTGCCACAACCTGACCCCTTTGTACTTTGTTTGCCTGCTTGTCATTTGTGAGCAACAGAACATTTGACAGCTTGAAATATATTCCACAGTTGGAATAGCAAACTGAAATGAGATCATCACAATTGGCAGTACTCTGGTTAAATACTGATTGTATACTGGAAAATTAAAATCTATAAATAAATAAATAAATAAAAGACACTTTGTGTATGTACGGCAGCCTCTTCCCACCCTGCTTCCTGAGAATATCTTCCCTGTTGCCAGGACGTCTTAGTAGCCAGCACACGCCTCTGTCACACCAAGACATAAAAGTCAAACTTGATTTACCTGACAGGCAAATCTTTGAGCTCTCCTTGACCGAACGCGGTAGCAGAGCTGCCTCCGCAGTGACACGCAACATTGAAATGTTTCTGCCTGCCCTCCCCGCCAAAAAACAGCCTCTCTTCTCTTTGCCAGAGATCTCCTCTCTATTCAGATGGTGTCTCCATGTCTGGCAGTTGTTCAGCTTGGCTTGGTGCTCAATCTTATTAGAGGGCGGAAGGTGGTTCAGGAGGTTTACGGTGACACTGACAGACCTCAACCACTTACTCCCCCTGCTCGCTTCCTTTCTTCCCTCATCTTGATACACACGCCATGCAACCCTAACCCCAATGACAAGCCACACGTGTTGAGTCAAGTTGACATATCCTCAAGGTTGAGTGTAATAGCTGATTACTTGCATACAGGGAGGATTCATTGTTGGCATGTTGCAGAAACGCCCAGGATTTGTAGTGGATCAGTCATCTGTAGTACAATTCAAACATATTACGATCACCGCAGCTGTGACCTTGGCTATATGTTTTTTTTCCAGAGGCTCCTTTTCAAAACAAGTACTGTTGACTCGCTGGTCATTTGATTTGTTGGGGCGATTGCCTTGAATGTGAATGTGGACTGAAGCGCTGGCAGTCTTTTTCAAGGTTATTATTTGTCTTTGAGCCTTTTTTATTTTCCTCCCCAATTTAGGCCATTTATAGGAGCATAATAGCTGTGTCAGTCTGGCCAGAGTAATACAGCACATTGACACATTAACTATTGCTAATGCTCAGGGGCATCAGTAATCAATGAGTAAATGATAAGAAAGGCAGGGCCATGGTAAATAATGAGGCATTGTGAAGACGACTACAAGCTGCTCGTGCCACCAGCAAGGCCATGCAGCAGTGACAGTCCAGTCACATTCCTGCCCCTGTGGCTATGCTATGCATTTAGCGCCTGACGCTTTAATCCACCACCTTCCTATTGCTCAGGACCCAGCGATGGCTTGTCCTGCTATAATTGTGTTTTATCGATTCTGGCTTTGGTCTGACGCCGAGATATCTCGTGTAAATGGATCTGCACAGATACAGTGAGTTTTCCTGTATAAATATTTCAATAAAAAAAGAAGGCTGTGGGCATTAGGCCCCCGCCAGCCGCGCCAGTGCTAACGATAGCACCGAGTCACAGGCAAATACGGAGCCACATTAACGCCTCGGCTCATCCGAGTTTAGAAGAAGCTGGCTCCAGTTGAATTGACGAGAAAAAAATACATCGGCTTAGTGTTGATGCGTTATTGAATTTTTTTTTTTCTTCCCTTAACATATTTCATACCTTAGGCTCAATGCTTAAATGGCAGACACACAGGCCACTATTCTAATTCTGGCACCAAGTACAAAACTCCTAAATAGGGATAATGTGATGAAATCTGTTTCCAAACAGCTCTGAATTTAATGTCACAGTCCCAGCAGGTTCGTAAGAGAGGTGCAATGGCTGGCTGCCTTTGAACCACAAGTCCTCTGTTCCCTCTCTGACCGTCGGGATGCACAACAAAGCAAATCATCCTCCACTCCTCCACTTCAGACATGAATTATGAAGGCTGTCTCGCCCCCGCCAACCCCCCCTCCTTTTTTTTTGCACCTCTTTACTTTCCCTTGAGTCTCTCTTTTTTTGGTCTTTAATACCTTTGGGTATGGTAGACTGTGCTGCTCGTCGATGTGAAAAGCCCTCCTGTCTGTCAGCCGGTTGGCAGCGCAGGGGCTTTGTGAAGGAAATGAAGCGAGGAGCCGTCTTTCGTTGGGGCCCCCTTCTGACTGACGAGCCACCCACAACGCTCTTCTCCTCGGCCTCCTCCACTCGCCATCTACAGCTTGAGGGCATCAGCAAAAGTGCCCTCTGTCCAAGGAGAGCAAAAAGAGCTTAAGAGGCAGGAGCTTTCATCTTTGTTTATTGTGTGCATGAGTGTGTGCGTGTCACTGTGCGTCTGCCCTGATGTCTCAACAATCAAGTGAATGGACCGCAGTGACACCATAGATCATTAATAATGAATACAAGTCAGGGCTCCCACATGTCGAGCAGACGTCCAGTCATCAATTGAGAAGGCTTTGCCCCAGAAACTCCCTCAACCACAAACATATTGGCCTAACTGGCCATCAGCTGCTGTTACCTCAGCCCAACCTAGTAAACACTCACTCCTTTCCATTTAAAACCTGTGCAAAACTGTTGTATGAGTTTGAAATTTGCCTCATCTCTTCTGTGTTCCTCTCTTTTGCTCCTGTTTCTGAGTGTGGCTGTGCAGGGAGGAGAACTTTGAAGGATTAAATGGAGCCAGCCCTGACAGAGGTGCAGCTTCACCGAGGGACATGCTGGGCCTAGGGTCAGGCTGTTTAGTCGAAGGGTGCCGCCGCGAATCTGTTGCAGTGGCATAAATTAACACCTGAGCCCTGAGGGGCTGAGGAGAGCTGTGCCCTGCTTTATCAGAGGGGGCGGGGGTAGAAAAAAAAAAAACGGAGGCTTAGCATCTGGATGCTCAGCGCGGGGCCATTAGCCCACTGGGAGTGCGCAGCAGTGTTTACGTGTCTGTGTGTACCTGTATGTGAAAACCGCACACTACATCCCATTCCTATCTGAACATCAGCCTTTGTTTTTCTCGCTACTCACAACAGTTTTGATTTTCTTCATTAGTTTCCTTTTATGTGTCCTGAAGATTCTTTTTCATTACGCCCATTTCGATGCTGCCAACGTGATCCCGACCCTCCTCAGAGTCATTTCTATGTGGGTAATGTTACTCTGGGGTTGGCTCATATTGACGCGAGCTGCTGGGTAGAATTGGTGCCTAGCTAATAGAGTACAGGAGTTAACATAGTGTGGGCCTTGTTGTTATCGAGTCTTTCATATTGGTAGGAGTAAACTGCCGTAGGAAGTAATAGACTTGGTGCTTGCTATCGCTCCCTGGGGCTGCAGGAGGCAATCATCTAACTAAATGAGAGCGAGACACGGAGACGGAGAGACACATACGCAGACAGAGTGGGAGAAAGAAGGGGGGAGAGACAGGCTTCCTGCTGGAAAGACTATTGATGGCTGACAAATCACTGCTTTTGATGTACATTTCAAAGTGTGCCCTAACATCAACATTCTTTTATTTATTCACATCGGTATTCATTATTTATTTTGCAGCATCTCGCAGTACTTTTTACTACAAGTCTGGATTATGATCAGAGCTCGTCGAGCCAAACTGAACCCCAGGCCATTAGGCGTAGAGCACTCGCTTAGCCTTGTCATTAGGCAGGAATATTTAGCAAGAGCATGCTTGAGGACTAATTACCAAGCTGTCTCGCTCGTGCAAACGCCATCCTCCCCCCTAAACTCCACAACTTGCCCAGGAAATACGGGTGTTTGAGCAAAATGCGTGTGGTTGGGAGAGACAGCAGGGCTAAAGAGGGACAAGAGTGAAGTCATCTTGACATGATAAACACAGAGACAGAGCCAAATTCATCAGACGAGACAGCATTGTGGTGCTGCACCGGGCCTCAGCCCATTTACATCAAGTGATTGAAGAAGGTGTCCTTCCCACACACAAACTGCACTAATAGTAGTGTGTGTGTGTGTGTGTGTGTTGACAGGGCTTATTGACCTCACTCTCTCTCAGACAACTGATATTTCAAACCTACATCACCAGCCAAGAATAGAGCAGAGCTACAGTGACATTTGAGCTCTCAATGCTCTGCTACTTAAGGAAATGTGAACAAGCCAAACATCATGAAATAGTAGAGAATGGGTACTTTATATCTAAATACTCCATATTAAGTATATTAAGACTTAATGGAAACTGAAGGTGTCCACAAAGGAACAGACACAGGAAGTGTTCCCTGTCCCCAGCAAAAAAGACTGTACAATTCCCACCTCTGAGAGTCCTTAATAGTAATTATTGCTTGAATAACTGTCAGTTTATGTATTTCCGTCAGACGTGGTGGACGGACAGCGGAAATCCAGTCACAAAATGGCCTGCATTCACTGTTGTCCTTTAGATCTTAAAAAACACACTCAGCTTTTAAAAACAAGGCTTCTCTGCTTCATTTTTAAAAAAAAATACAGCTTATATGTTGTCGAATGAAAGATGTCTTTATTTGATAGTTTCAGAAAAGACAAATAGAAACTGTTTTAATCAGGAAAATCTATGTTCTTTCCATTTCTTAACCAAACAGTCCAATGGTGGTCTAATTCTTAGGGGATGAGCGCTGCACTCACATTCCTCAAGATTAACGTGAATTGAATAAATCCCCAATGATCATTAAATATTACGGCGCACACATGTTTTCAGGTTTACTTGAGGTTTGTTTCTGTGTGGTTTTTTTTGACGGGGAAAGAGGCAAGTTGTAGTTATGGTTAATTATAGAGCGACTCTCCAGGAAATGGAGTCAGGAAAGTCAATGTAATGAGTGTCAGAGGAGACAAAGCAGTGTATGTCTGCGTGTGCCTATGTGTAGTATCCCTATAGTATAAAGCCCTTATTCATTAGGCAATGGAGAGAGACAGTTGGTGCAGTTCAAAAAGTCAGCATCCTTGTGGATTTGGAGGCCCGGCTGAATATAATTTTATTTAATTATTATTCCCTACACCATTTATAACCCTGTCCGCCTCTCATCTCATCTATTATTCATTACACAATCATTTAACTAAGTGCAGTGATTACTTAAATGTTTAATGCTGCCACAATCAATACTGGGCCAAGCCTTTCAGGTGGACACAGTTTTTCTAGCATTAAAGTCCCATCCCCTATTGAGACAATCAGGTTCAATAGCGCATGGTTACAGTGATCAGCCTCATTAAACAGGTCCTTTCATCAATGGCAGAGTAGACATGTGGTACGATAACTGTTAATTCCTGCTTTTACGGCTCAGGTTATCACAGTCAATTATTCACACATTTCACACCAGGACTGTGCAACAGGATAATGGTCTATTCCAAAGTTGGATGGCTGCGATGTCCTCCCTCAACTCTATTACTGGCTTCCAAGTCATGCGAGGACAAAAGTTCACATAAAAAGAAGAAGAAATGCTACACTCCTACGTAGCGACATAATGAACATTGTGCTTGTCTTATGAAAGGCCTTTTTCATTTTAACGACAAGCGCGTTGAGAAGAGCTCCATCAAGAAGGAAAGTGAATTATCTCGCGGCAACGGCCCACGTATCAATGAGTCTACCATCCATTCCCCCCTCCCTGAATTTTAGACAATCAAATCAGATGGCAAGTGCACGCCACAGCCAGAGTGTGACATTCACATTCACGCTGTGTTCACATAGATACGGATGCCATAAACATGCTCTTGCCACCTGGATGGTGTGTCAGCGTCAAAGCCTGGCTTATAGCACCTTAATCATATCATCCATATGTAAGCAGTGGTGGCATTGTATTCCCTTTGCATCACTTACTCTCGCTGATAATCCAACCTCAATGAAGGCGCCCAGTACGAGGAATGAAATACAGCTTTATGTCGTCGTCTCGGGCTCGCTGGTGGCACAGATTTATCACACAGGATTTATATTTCCCTCCCTGTGCTCCCTGAAGGCTTTGAGATGGTTGCTGTGTGCCGGCAGCGCGTTAGCCCAACGCGATACTACAAGCGAAACGTTGTTGTGCTGCTTGTTGTGCTGAAGAATCCTAATCTGTTAAAACTCTGACCAAACAGTTCTCTCCAAATGAAAGTAGCAGAAAGTTTCTCACAGCATTAAAAGGGCATTAAAGGGTAGAGGAGAGTTCTGCAATGGAAGACATGTTTGTTAATTTGCAAAACCTACTTTACATCACGGGACATGGTATAGATTCTTCATTCAGCAGATGCAGAAATCTTTTCCACTTTTGTAAGTGGACTGTTGGGCCTTGGCTGAGATCGAATCACTCTGAACACCATTATAGTTCTTTTTGTTTTCACAGCAATTAAATAAACAATAGAAATGAACATTATTGCACTATTTATCAAAAAGCTGCGTGAAAGGCTTAATTAGATGCTCAAAACGTTAACATGAATTAAGATGAGCGGATTCAATCAGGACTGTGTCTTTCATGTTCATTTACAATTCAATTTACAAGTCTCCCTGCCTTCTGCTCATCTCATTCAGATCCTCAACAACCTCTGGATCGCTTCAGAAACCACACACCGCCTCTTTGACAACATCACAAAGGGTCATTTATATCACACAAATTCTATTCTATTGTACATGGCTATAGATGTTGTACATTTGAAACACTGGAATTAATACATTTAATGAGATGTTACCACAGGTAGAACCACTTCCATCACCTGCTTGTCTGGGTTTGGATTTTCCCTGTGCTTCGAGGAAATTTCAAACTCTAGCAGCTGTTTTTCATGAGTGACTTGCAACATCGGTTGGCTGTGCTGCCGCCGCTGATAGAAACAAGATTTAAAAGACCAGCTCGAGTGAACTTTGCACTTAATAGCGCTGGGAGGACGGAGATAACTCTCTCACCACGTCAATGACTGTTACTTCTGATGGCAGCTTTCAAGTGCTGTGATAACTGATCAGACTGAGGTGTCATTTTATTTGAATGTATTTATTTAGCTGGTGGAAAGGGGAGTTGTTGTGTATTGTATCGTATGTGATGGTGCAATTTTCAGGTGAAATACGGTAGCATTTCTGCACTTGGAAGATATCTTCAATGGATCTATCAGTTGATAGAGGGCAGCCTACCTACATTAAACTATGCAGCATGTTGATTCTGATCCCTCCCACACACTTTGTTTGGAGAAGCATTTCTCCAAGCAGCAGATGCAGTCAGGAGGCAGTTCAAATCTATGTAAGTGTGCACTCAGATCCGGTGGCGTGGGATGGCTCATTTTGAATAATTATTTTTGATAAAGTGGGTCGCACTGTTGCAGCAAGAAGGAATGGATGTTTGTCTCTGTATGTCAGCTCTTGGCTCCTCGATACGCGAGCACCTCTCTGGGGTGTACCCGGCCTCTCACCCTAGTGTCAGCTGGGATTGGCTTCAGCCCCCCTGCACTCCTCAGAAGATAAGGCAGACTTTGACATAAGCCAACAGCTGAATCACAAGACACACAAAAAGGCACAGACTTATCATCTGTGACATCAATGTGTTGACAGCAACATGACATAGTCACCAACATTTGTCAGGATAACATGTTTCATTATTGATTATTGAAATCAGATTCCAAGACACAACTGGTTCATATTTAAAGAAATTACCTTAAGGCGGATTTCAGACACGTTCAGGAGGAAACATGTTCTATGAGGCCGCCATGACATTGACCCTTGATTCTAATCAGTTCATCTGTGACTAAGGGAACATATTTTGCACATTTGAAATGTTTCTTAAAAAGCGTTCTTATAATAACGTGTTCACAAGGCAGTGTGAGGGTGTTGTCGCTATGACCTTAACCTTTGACCACGACAAAAACCATCAGCGTGTCGAGGTGCTGAACTGAACATTTTTACCAAAGCTGGAAACAAGTGTTTTGAGATACATTCAAAGCAATGCAGCAGACATTTGAGTGATGCATTAATAAATACACTATAAATGAACAGCACATCCTCAGCCTGTTCACTGCAGATGAGTCTGACTACAAGGTTACAGAGTAGTTGTGCATAAAGTTCTAGGAGACCGAGAAGTGCATGAACACCAGGGCCATTAGTATTCAGCAAAATGAATAAGTACCTTCATTTAAAAAAGAGCAAAACTTTAAATTGGTACAAATATCATTACTTTCTCTTTAATTAAAGGGGAGTGTTTGCATTCTTAGCAGAAGGACTGCAGAATAATGAAGGTTGTGTTAAAGGTTAGCAACCATAAACAAATGCCTGCATAGAATCTCTGCCTGTTATGTCAAATAGCTTGACCACAATTTCCACGGCGGTGACAGCAACTTCACACGCATGAATTTTAATCTTTCAATCAGACAGCAAATATTACACCATGCTCCCTTGCATGCAATTATAAGCCAGTGTGGGCTGAACAGCAGCAAACAGTCAGGCTGTAATGACGAGAAAGGAACACAGATAGAAATAATGGCTCTGTGATGTAGACCCCAGCACCATTAGAAAACTGCAGTAATTCCCAGTAGCATCTGCAGGCCCAGCTGTACGCACAGACCACTGAGATCTTCAACTCTTTATCAACATGACCACAAAATGCGTGCATGTTTGCCTGTGTGTGCGCGCGCGTGTCTGGAGAAGTTTTCAGCGAGGCAGTAATGAATGTCTCTCTGGTGGATCAGCGTGTAAACACTGGAGGAGAGTGAACTCTGGCAACAGCCATTCCCATTTGGCTCAATTAGACCAGAAACTGAGACAATCAATGGTGCTGGCCTTTCTGCCAGTCCCGCCTGTTGGCGGCAGCGCCACACTCAGTAAAACAAAATGGGAATAATCAAAGTCCATAATTAGTTGGCCTGAGAGGGAGCAAGAGTACGTTTTCGCTCCGCTATAAGCAGGCGACAGGGCGGTGAGTAGAGCGGCGTTGGCAGCACACGGAGATGAATGCACACAGCCTCGAGGAAAGGAGACAAAACAAAACGCAGTGTGAGCTCCGCGCCTCATAGTTAGGCCGCTGTTAGACTGAGAGAAGCTCCAAGCCAAACACAAACGGTGGCCCAAAACTCTCTGCTTGGCGACAAATGAAACACCAAGGGAGATGTCGGAGTATGATGAAAAAGAAACAGTGGTGACATTTTCTTTTTTATATATAATTTTTTGATCATGAGGATCACTGAGATGGGCATAGGGGCCTACAGAACACTCTGGGAAGGAAGAAGAGACAGAAAGCAAGAAAGGCAGTTCGGGATCAAGATCAAATGGAAAGAAATGTATATCTTTTTATATGCATAGACATATATATATATAAATTTTAATATAAACTTTAATGCTGCAGCTGTCTGGGGACTATGCAGTTAACTTGACAGGACCTGAGAAATGCCCAGAATCCGAGGGGGCATATCAGAGACATGGACAAGCATGTGAGACCATTGGATGATGATGGAACTGGGATCAAACTATGCTAGTCCTATGTACTAATATGCAAGTTGTAGTAGCTCTATAAGCTGTGCATGTGACCTGTCTCATAGCGCCTTCCTTCACTCCAATACCATGAACAACTATTTCATTCAATTTATTTTTTCACATGTTTTTTTTGTGTCTGGGAGAAATAATTTTTTACGACAGAGAAATTCAGAGGATAAAGATGTTCCTCTTTCGCCCCACACTACTAAATTACCCCACCTCAATTCAGTGTGCACCTCGGTGATTACCACTGAGCACCTTCGGAGGAGATTATATCTAAAAACAGATATCAAAATGAATCCTGCACATAACCACTTCATCAGACCCAACTCTTTCTATTTCATCTTCCTGATCTAACTCTGATTATAACGTTGTGGCAGGTTTTAAGTAAATCAATCAAAAGCAGAAGGTTGCAGCCTCCCAGTCAGCAAATGCTCAAAACCCTGCTAATTTTCTATGAATGTTATCAGCTCGTCTCAATCTCTGCCTTTGCCATGAAATTATATTTTTGAAACGTGTCCTCATTCAAATTGGAGTTCAACTGAGCCACTTCCTGTAAATCAGCGCAGTACCTGCCGGGCACACGGGAGCAGGCTGGAGCATGCCAGGAATAAAACAATGGCTATTGCTTCAGTGGTAATGACGAGAGGGGGGGAGGTGACGCTGGCCGCAGCCACGCTGCCCCTGGTATTCTCACAGAAGGTGGTCAGTCTAATGATGAGGATGATGGCCTCAGTGTAAATGGCGGTTTGAAGCTGATATGTGTGTGTGTGTGTGTGTGTGTGTGTGTGTGTGTGTGTATATGTACTACAGGGCCGTGTTAGATCACAAAAACACACTGACAGAAAATCTCCATGCACCCCCACATATTCACACAACGCAAACACTATCTAGACGTGCACGTCATGAGTTCATCACCCTCATGGATTCTGTTCATCCGAACCTCAAGGTGACTTACTGATGGAACATTTGCCCAATGAGTACAAAGGCTGTGTTAGCGTTAACGTGTCGACAGAAATTATGTGAAAATTGTGTTTCTCCACAAGAGGATTGGGTAACAAATTGGAAACATTTTCACATTTCTCATCCATTAGTTTGTGTCAAACAGTGTTAAGCGGCTGTGGCTGAGGTCAGAGTCCGCTACTAGAAGCTAAATTGTAATATGCTAGCATGCCAACATGTTAACATGGTGTTTAGACGGCTTAATATGTTCACTGCATTCATTTAGCGATTCAGCATTCTTCCATTATTTTAACATTTTACAAATAAAACACAATTTAAAGCTAAGATGGACACCGTCAAACTGAATTTTAGAGTGAATAACGGTGTTGATTCAATCTCGGGGGGAGGGGGGTCATACGTGACTCAAATTTTACTTAAGGCTACACAGCTCAAACTATGGTGGTTGCTATAGGTATAGCTATAAAATTCAGGGATCAAGACAGCTGTAACATCGATATCTATATATCTGCCACAAGGCAAAAGCAAACAAATGTAAACTAGCCAACAGATGAAAGTAAAGCAAAGCAAAAGCAGAGCACGGGCCTACAGCTTTATGTTAAAATCGTTTGGTGTCTAGACTAGGTCAGACGAGGTCACATGAGAGCAGCAGACAAGAAGTGAAAGGTAGAATGAAGGGCAACAGTGTGCACGTGCTGCAAAGCATCCTGTCGTATTTGATTGGGAACAAACTATGGAAAATAACTCCAATTAAGGTACATTAAGCGGGTGTGACATCAGCCACATCACGTAAAAAATACAGATAAAAGGAACTGCAGAGTTCCTCCAGGTTGTTCGTGGGTTCTCCTATACTCCTAGAGAGGACTGCTCAATCCATCCGTGGTGACAAGCCAACTATACGTCTGGCTGCTCCCTATTGATATCAGTTCTCAGTAAAACTACATTTTCCTAAACTATATTTCCACATTCCACAGTTGTCAGATTTTGGATATCTGGATTCATACTCATTCTCATGCTGATGACGGATTTGTGAATGAGGGTGAGCAGTTTATTTCAGGTTAGGACAGTTCAGTTTTTACACGTACACGAGCAGAGACACTCGTGATGTAGGCACGGCCTCATCTGTCAACCCTAACAACCCTGAGCTGCCAAAGGGATTGAGTTAAGTTTTGAAATATTGCAAACCTGTCATAAAATTGCATCATTATTTCCCTTTGCGTTTTCTGTAGATGGCCACCACGCCACGCACAGAGAAGGCTAAGCTTGCATGACGCTCCTAACTTAACTCATCAGTTTCCAGCTGTGATGAAACTTTCGTTTGTGCGAAAAGCTCAATCCTGCAACAACAACAACAACAACAATAGGTTGAGGGGGAAAGGGTCAGCCTGCAGCTTCAAATAGAGCAGACCTGTTCGTCCTCTAGAAAAAGGCATCATCTGCTGCTGCTCTGCAAGTCTGACTAGAAAACTAGAGCCACACAATTATACCTGCATCCACGCAGGGAACTCCTGCATCATGATCGTATGGTGATACTTTCTTTACATTATTATTATTAGTAGTAGAGCGTTCTATGAAAGTAAATTACACCTGCATCTCCACGTGTCTTGAGTGACCACTTGTGATCTCACTTTAGTGCTCTGTATACAAATAAACATGTGATGCATCATTGCAGTCTGCAAACAAACGTGCACAAGGGGCTGAACAAATCGATTCACTGCGCTCGGCCCTATAATGAGATTTCATTTCACCGTGTGAAATAATAAATCTAGTATGAGAAACATTGAAAAATTATGTTTTTTGTGAAACCACAGCAGGTCAGGGGATGTCAACTGATAGAAAACATTTTTTTTTTTTTTAAATAATCTAAATGATTGGATCTCAAATGCATCTTCAGTTTGTCCTGTATACCTGCACTCTGTGCTGTCCACTTGTGATCAGACCACCTGAGACAGATGTTATTAACAGATCTGAACACATCCAGCGAGTTGAAATTTGTCTTATTTGAGGTAATCGGAAGGATAATTTATCCCATAGCCCTGGTCTTTGGAGGAAGTGCATTTTCTGAAAACCATTTCCAATAGAAAGAACTCCTTCCCGACAGACAAGCAGGAAATAACAAGGCTGTTTTAGGACAGGGTCCCAGGTGTAAGGTAGACCCCTTTATCCCACTTTACTGTCCACTGAGCCTGTTAGCAGGTGTATTTAGTTTCCTTCATGCAGCAGAGGTGCTTTTACTCTCTCTCCCAGGCCACAGTGTGGCTCTCTATGGCAGTGATCTGAGACTGCTGACTTTAAGTTGACTCGTTGTTTTTTTACCGCCTGCATAAATCGCTTAATGCACAAACCTAATTAAGTACACATTTTATATTTATGCACTGGGATCGCTGGCTGTTTGTTTTCCATTTGGGCATTGAGGAGCAAAAACACAGGCGGCCCAAATGGAAAAGGCACAAACACGTCGACACGTGTGTGTGTGTGTGTGTGTGTGTAGTGAGCTGTACTGCAAAGGTGCTGAAAAGGAGAGATGCTCTGAAATCAAAGTGGACCCGACCTTGCATCCCAAGCATGGATGTGTGGGGATAATAGAGCCACTGAATGCAGAGCAGCGAGCAATAAGGAGCTGCACCACATGAATAGAAATGGAGAGTGCTCCCTGGCAAAATCATAAAGAGGCCTCTGTGTGCACGCAGCTGTCATTTCAGAAAAAAAAACCAATAATGTGAGAAAAAATGTTGAATGTTAAAACATCAGACTACCTTTTGACAGTCCCGGGCACTATTAAGCAGAGAAATAAAACAAATACAACACAATGTTGAATTAGCCTTGACCCAGGTTTTTGTGTGCCAGCCAGACATAAAGGATAAAGGATGTTGTTTTCCATGCTATCAGGTTGGCTCGTCTCTGCCCACTGACATGAATAATGAAGGATATTCACCTTGTTTATCTTTCAATTCAATATTTACTCCTTGTCAGATGCATTTGGGGGCTTTTCATCATCACTGCTCTCCGAGCGCAACGTTTGCCTCTATGGTATTTGTCCTCACTGTTAATGTTTGATGAACAGCACAATAAAGGCCTTTAGGGGGGGTTCTACCTGTGCCACACTTGTTTTTGATTTCATCCTCTACTGATGTTTATAGCATCTTCTCCAACAGCACGCTTCCTCCTCAGGGACTCCCTCCTTTTCCGGGACTACCTTTTTCTTTCCCTCAAGGTAAATTTGGGCTAGATTGAATTAGGCAAGTGAAAGTAGGTCACTGGCTTTGATCAGCCAGTTGCATTGTTAGTGTGAAGGTTTAACCTGACGTGGGTATATTCCTACCTGCAGCCTGAGCTGGCCAGACACTTCCACTCCTTCCTCCGCTTCCTCTTTATATATTCTTCCTTACTTTGCTATGTAAAATGTTTTTCCACAATGTAGTTTACCCACTTAGACCCGCACTGTCAGAGAGTTAAATACATATTGTTAGTGCGTTACGTACTTGCCTCCTGTCGCTGTTTTTCTTTATTTCCTTAGTAGCTTGCCACTGTTTTCTTATCATATCTTGATTGTGCTGTCCAGTTTAATTTAGTTTCTATAATATTTTGATTTGTTCTTCATACACAAATGATTTCTTTAATATTTCAGCACACGTATTTCAGAAAATAAGAATTGCATTTGCACCTGCAGCAGATAGAGGTTCATTTGCAATATCCTGCATCAGAGCCTTGTACCATAAACTTGATTAAGACTTAGTGTCTTACACATAGAATTACAATGAACTTCTATCACTTGTCAAAAATAAAATGTCTGTACATCTCAAGTTGGTTGATACAACTCTTCTCCTGCACTTCATCCTGAAGCAAGAATGATCAATCTGTGTTTCGACTTTGACTTACTACTGTACTTAGGGTACAATACTCAGAGTATATTACATGACAGAGGTAAAACTAAAAAGGGGAAACCAGAAAAGGACAGGAAGTAAAAGTAAGAGAAGCACAATGGGAATGAAGTTTCAATATAAAATGAAAGTAAAGTGCAAATAAATGAATAAATCATTATTCCACAAAACTCACATAAAAAGTCATATAAATGGGGAGAATCATGATAGTTTGTAGTAGCAAGCACAGGTGTTACTAATATCTCTCTTATTGCACTTCATTCATTGCTGAGAGAAACCAAACACGGATCTGAGAATGACACCTCATCAAAAAGTGGACATGTTCTGGCAGCACTTCTCCAAAGGTCAAAGGATCAATCCTCTTGGGAGCATACATATACAAGACTTAAAAGATTTCATCCAGAGATCAACGTGATATTTGAACAATAAAATGCATTTGAAAAATTGAATAGAAATTCAAAGCATGTATTTATCTTAAAGAAATCTGTCTCATCTGCCCAGTTTTAAACTCTTCTCTACTCTGTAAATGTTTATTTTGGCTTTCTTTATCTGTGGTATGGTCTCACAGCAGATGAATAACATATGACTCAACCTAACCACAAACAAACCACTGTTATTTCTGACCATCCACCCCTCTCTTCATCTTGTCATCAGCACAGTCATGAAGAGCCGGGGGGGGGGACTCCACTGTTGCACACAATTAGCCAGCTGCAGAGGGACCGTATGGTTGTCATGTCTCTTGTTGTGCCGAGGTGAAGACAAGGCTGTTTCTGAAGGCAGAGTGCCCAGTTAACAAAGGTACCCCCACCACCTCCATCCAATCACACACACACAATTGCATGTTCACGTCTCAGACCTCTGCTCTGTTTAACACTTTCAAAGCCAACACGAGGTCTCTTAAAGCTGAGCAGTCATTGGCCAGCCTCTTTACAATCCTGGGTGAAGCCCGTGTCACATTTACTGTGCAGTGGTTCAGTAGCTGCAATGGTTTTACCAACTAATTGGGTCAGACTGCAGCTTTCTTTCATTTGCCCCATGGTGGCCGAAGCAATTAAACCATACTATACCTAGAGAATCTGTCGCCTTCACTGTGTCTAAAATCACTCACTTTATAAGATACCTACGTGAAACCACTTTTTCTTTACCATTTTACAACGCTGCCTGAAGTGCAACGTTTCTGGTCTATACAGTGCTCTTATAAATTCCCACAATGAAATGAGAAATATAGCATCATAGCAGGCGCACTATTTTCCATCATAGTCCCAATAACACAATGCTGAGCCTGATAGTTCTACAATGGCACTGAATACGGTGTTTCTGAATTCTTCGGAACAACAGTGGGATTTTCCTACAAGGTTCCTTTGACGTGTCCAATTCACAAAAGATGATATATACAGCCACTATGATGCAATGGTACAAATATCTGCACCAAGTTTCACGACGGTCCATCCAATTATTTCATGATAGTTTGTTATGCTTCAGCTCATACTGTCACGCTCCTACAGGAGCCAAATGTATGGACATGTGGATTATTCAAATAGGTTACTGAACAAACTCAGTAACCTCGACCATATAAGGTCAAAAAGGGCCAAATCAAAGAGGCCCACGGGCCAATGTCTCTATACAGTGGAGCACTAAAGAAGAACATCAGAAAAAAGAGCAACCAATAAATGGATGGATGACAAAAGAATCAGCCCAAAAACTGTAAGTTATAACAGAAAACCACGTTCAAGTCAGCAATCACAATCACGTTCTGTGTCTACACTCCAATGGCTTCAGACAATGAATATGAATTTTTTTTTAGTCACCCTGGCAGAATTAAATCCCAGTGAAAATCTCTGGAATAATTTAAAGACAGACTGTCACCAAGTGAGTAAACCCAAGCACATCTGCATCTTAAGAGGAGAAAAGAAATGCACTCATGTGCAGAGCAGGGACACATTGACAATGCCTGGGCCCAGAGGTTGGAAATTGTTTTTAAAAACTGACACTGCTGTCCACACTGAATGCCAAGTACTTAAAAAAAGTCTACTACAATACAAATAGACATAAACACTGAATTTTGAAATATAACAAATGTGCGAATAATGAGTAGAATGGTGGACATTGACCTCTCAGTGTAAAATGGTTCTTTTGTCCAAGAATACATGCTTAAGGAAAAAAAAAAATCACATCTCTCTTCCCTATTCATTAGTTGAGATGTCAGAGCTACCTCCGAAGTGACTGAGGAGAAGCAGTACAAGGTGTGACAGCCACCCTGGGTCACAGACCTACCATTTCAGCAAATGGCCTCGACTTATTTGCAGGGTTGGGGGCCGAGGGGCTGCAGGGTGAGGGCGACATTGACAGGATCATTTGCATGTCTGCCAAGTAGCAGGGAGGAGAGTGGCTGAGGGGGAGCTTCAAGGGAATAGATAGAATGTGATGGCTTGTATAATCCCCCCGGGCCCGATCAGTCGGTGGTGCCGCACGGAATGATCATCTGCCGGCTGCGGCTGGACAAAGAGGGACGACTTGGACGAACTCCGTTGAGGTGCCTCTGTCATGGAGGAAGAACGACTTCTCACTACTGTGTTGCCTTATTGGATTTTGTGGAGTACTGACAGGCTTCCTCGATCAAAACAATATCCATATGTTAATTCTTTCTTTCTTGGTCTCAGCTTTTTGCACCCAGAGTTTGTTATTAAAAATAACAAAGCCTATATGTAGCATGCATTATTTGTTTTTATTTGGTGTGGGGAGAACGAGGGTTGTGTTGCCAGACAGAAGAAATTGAGTTTTTATTGGCAACATAAAGGTTTTGTCATAAATTGGAAACTGCAGCTTGGTTTATCACTTGTATGACTTTGGTCAGATAAGTGTGACTGTACATAAATTTATATTACATCTGTCTCCTTTGTTGATACTCAGAGTTGAATCAAATCCATGGCTGTCTTCCCTAGAATACAGCAAATCCATATTGTATCAGTATGCCTGTGTCGGGGTGCTGTGTTGTATAAGACGGTGCGTTGACCTCTCACATTTATACTCTTCTATATGATATAACTCTAACATCACAATGCATGTCCATGCTTCCCTTGTAAGGATTAGGGTAAAGTTGTCAAGTAAAACATCTGACCATCCGTGACTTTTACATTTCATCTTTAAAGCGAGGCACATCACGCAACGCAGGTGATCAAATTAAAATCAAAGGTCACCTCTCTTTGTCTTGTTTATAATGTGTGCACTGGTTTGTTTATAATATGTGTGCACTGGTTTGTTTATAATGTGTGCACATGGCTTAAGTCACTCTGACTTAAGCCATTCCATTACATGTTGGAGCAGGGCCTCAGAAGAACTTTCCCAGTCACAGTACGCGGACAGGACTGTGGAGGCCTGACCAGGGTGGCGTGAATTAACGTTGATAAATTGTAAAATGAAAAACAAACAGTTACAAAAACTCAAAGGGACAAGTGGAGCATTCTCTCCCACTTTGTCACATACTGTGTGTACAAATTTAATGACAGAGAGTAAAATCTACAGCTTTCATTGAGCAATACCTGAGGCAGTGATCATGGATTTTGGCTGATGTAAATTACACATGGTTACTGGGATTGCCGCAGTCACCGAGTGCTTCAAGGTGTAGACGCAGCATTAAATGCATCCAGGTGTCAATACAACCCTCAGGTTATAGATCCATGGGTTCACCCCTTGAAGACACAGTGAGATGTGCTCATAGATTCCATCAACAGTAAAAACATTGGTTAACGCTCAGGCGAACCATATTACCATATTCATATTAATTCATCAACAAGAGTAACACGATGAAATCAATGCAGACTTGACACCAAACAAACAGACGAGGAAATTGTTGCTTGTTGTATAATCCTATAACAATGACAGTGAAAGTGCCGTTACCACATCACTTTGGATGTGGATGGACACTTATAGACAACTTGATTCTCTTTATGGTACTTTGATTCAGCCACCATAAAAAAGCGGCAGATGAGCCTTTTATATCTGAATGGGACAAAACAGCAGATAACCTCTGACTAAGCATTTTGCAAACTCCACAAGTACAATGTGGGAGACTTTTGAAGCACCAGTGCAGCCTGTGTGCCTTCATTTGGATCCAGGGTTGACTGGTCAGTTCTGGTCCCTGTTTTGACCCAGATTCATTGTTGTTCAGCTTTGACCAGACAGATGTTAAATTCATTCAAATATAGACACTGACATATTTGTTAGTGTTAATGTTAAATGATTTTTGTCATGACAATATGTTGTTATGATACTGGCTAGGTGACTGTTGCCATATTATCATCCTGGCTTCTTACTACAGGCCCCTTCTACACATGAAGAGCCAAACGCTGAATGTTAGAAGGTCAAGTGCCACAGAGAATGCCGGGGCCGGAAACTACTTTCACCGTCAACACCTGTGTGTGTTTTGACTCTTCACGCTGCACAAGACACAGAGCCAAAGGCTAGCAGTACTTTTAATGGTTAATCAATAGAGCTAAGAGTCCCTGGACTACGTGGAGAGATATTTGGGAGCTGGACCAAAATAATAAGCGTGCATCTGCCAGCACAGGCTGACAAGGAAACGTCAATACTTTTGTACTTGGCTTCCAGATTGATGGCAGATGACCAGCAGTAAGGTGTTGGGCTTTTGGGGCGAAACAGAAAGAGACAAAAGAGAAAGCCATAAAAAAAAGAAGAGAAAGATATTAAGATGGTCAGCTCATCTTATAAAGACAGCAGTCTTAACATCTGAAGTGTGATATGCAGCAGATAGATCGTATCATGAAAAACAAAGGGCTCCTCTGTTCTGCTTCAATCGTCTGTTTTTTCTCAATAATACTGCAGGTTTATCCTCCTTATCTCTCAGCTTCCTATTTTTATCTGTATAGGGGTTCCGTTTCTTTATTGGAGGGTCACCTGCCTATCCACAGAAGAGAATATTTTAAAAGGGGAAGTTACAGCTCTCCCTTTTTATTTGTGTAAAATATATATCGACTGCTGTGGCTCAATAGGAATGGTTCGTCATTTTTATATCTAAGAGGATAAAAGCTTATTTGGATTCGTAGTCTCATCCATGGTCATGGCTAGCAGGAGCTAGCATTATTCTTACCTATTCAATGTATTCCGCATGAACTTCCCATTTGTCGTTGTATTCAGAGAAGTAAAAAAAAAACACTCCTTATTTATTTGAGCTCTATTTTAGCGTTGGCAAACACCACAGACGCTTCATCCTCGGCGACAGATCTTGCGCGCATCTTGTTTTGACCAGCTACCATTTTCCCAAGCTCTATTTGATTTTCCCCAAGAGAGCGCCTTATCTCGCCGCCTTGATGTGTATCTGGACACTTGCCATCTCATTCTATACATCAGCTTCATTCAGCAACAATATGGATCACAGGAGAGCCGCCAAAGACATGTTCAAAGGCCCAGATTGGCATTAACAGGCCTAAATAAGTCTTTTTTGACTAAAGGCTTTTAGAGCTCATTTACCAGAGAAAATGAAAACCAGACCGAGGATTAGACTCATATTTAAAGAAGTGCATGTTGAGCCTTTTTTAATATGCCAACCTTCTCTTTTTTTTTTTACAGCCATATAACTGTAGCAAGGGATTTGAGGCGTGTTGTCCTCATTTTCAACAGAGAATGCAGCTGCATGAACAAAGGATGAAGCCGAAATGATCAATGCAAAGTAACATGAGACAATGGAGTTTGCATATCACTCTGAACACAATCGAACCACATGTGCATCCACATCAATGCAACGTCCATGTCTGTGCATGCACGCACAAAGACTGGATAAGAAACACACACGCAGACTTTCTTCACAAAGTCATTGTTTCACATTCAACCCAAGTTGTCCACTAAATAAGACCATGTGGGACACTTTGCAGCACATTAAAAGGATTGAGAGACACTTCCATCAGCATTTGTATGCTTCAGCTGATACCTCTCTCACTGCAGTCCAATCTGAGAGACCCGTTCGTGTCTAGGAGACGGGTCCTCTTCCACTGGAGCAGAGAAATTAAGGCGGTACACTGCCACCTTGTGAGAAAACGACAAGAAAACACGCTGCAATTGCAGGCAAATCAGGCAAGATTCGCCCGTCTCATTCCAAATAGCTGGTTGTGACCGGTTTTGTCTTTTATAGAAATAGTCCCTGCAAAGCGACTGAAACGTAGCCTCACTTTTTCGGCACTGTGAAACACCACACAGACACACACGCGAAAAATAGCGTGCACTGAATATGCACACAGACGTGCTCACAGGTGAGTCAGAAATGTATTATCAGCTGGCTTCTCAGCAGAATAGAGCGTTTAAGCCTAGATGAAAGGACCACTCTGAACTCTTTTGACGAGCATTAGCATGCTAATAGCCTGCTCCCTTTGTTACCACGCTCATCTGCGAGAATGTCAAGACTAATCTGTGTAATTCCTAATGATGGCAATGGGGTGATAAACACTGCGGCGTGTTCTCCCTTCAGTCTGCGGAGATGACAGTGGAGGCTGCAGCGCTACGGAGGATCAGTGCTTATCAGATTTCTGACTGGTGCAGACACTGAAAACAGAGCGGCATTTTTATCACAATAGTATGGGTTTCTCCCCCCCTGCAAATGTGTCACTATTTTCTCAAGTGCTTTATGGTCTTTGTTTCATCGTTTTCTCTGCCTGCTCATTTTTGCCTCCACTTCTTTGTGTGACGAAGACCATGTCATGTTCTCTTTCACAAAATTTGAATCAAGAATTAAAAAGGTATTATTCACGCACGCCAAACAATACAGTGAAATGCGATGCTGCACGTTTCAGATGCAGTACTTAAGCCGGAACTTTTTTTTGCTTACATCAAGCCAGGATCATCCTTTCATCAGCTGGATTTCTCATGGAGATTTCTAGTCTTTGCACACATCACTGGGTTTCTAATCAGACTATATAAGCAGGTTAGAGTCATATTCAAACATTTAAGATGGAGAAAGCAACAGATGAGTGGAAACAGACATCGATCATTCATCTTTGGATGGAATAATTTCCTCCACTAGTGAAAGAATTGTGGGGGCTGGGGTTGAATGCTCCCATCATGAAAAAAGCTTTTCAGCAGCCTTGAGCTACCAAAGTTCACGACCCCATTACATTTGAAAAGGCAACACAATGTCACCTGATCAACAAGCAGTCAATAACCCCTTTGGAAGAGAACTGTATGATGCAAAGACACAATCAGTGCATGTGATCATTGCAGATGTGTTGAAAGACACCAGTCAGAGGTCAAGCACCACGGTAAAGGTATTCCAATCAGCCAACCTCTTCAACAACAACGCCATCACTTTCAGCCATGATGTGGTAAACGGATGTGACACAATACTTCCAACAGCGAATGCCCCATGGAGCCTCACTCTGGGACAAAATAAGTTTCCAATGTGTTGAAATGGGAGGGGCACAAAGGCCTTATCTGATCTCTGTCAGCATACACTCAGCTTAGAGAGCTGATCGAAGGTCTTGATCTGTTCTTAGATGCAACCAACTCAGGGTGAGAAACTGTCACCCTCAGTGATTGGACCCCGTGTCTACACAATCACCTGCTGGAAAAAAAGAGGAAAGGCAGCTGCTGCGGACCCCTGGCGAGAGCTCTAGAGAGCTCCTTGAATACAAGGTGTGCAGTGTTGCTTTTGTGATGCATTTCAAATGCAAGAATGTGCCTGGGAAGCGCTACAGTGAACAGCTTTATGTTCCTTACAAAACTTTAGTATATGTACACTTTCAGTGTTTTCAGGCATGGAATATTCAGAACGTTGCAGCAAATATAGGTGCACATCTGATATGAGTCAATATATCCTCACAATGTCTCCTGAATAAATCCCCCCTGTTGAGACTGACAGTTGTCATTATCATGTCTTATATGCTATATGCTTGCTGTGTGAAACTGCATTAGGCTGAAGAGTTTTTGAAACCATACATCAATGCCAGAGTAGCCTGTCAGCATGTGGAGTTGTAGAGATAATTGTGTTGCTAATGATCAACTGCTCTGCCTTGTGCTTTTCCTTTTTTTTTTAACTGGCACCAACAAACAATATCATTTAGGTTTTGCATGCATGTCAACTTCAATCACTCCTCACCGGACACAGACCAACCTGACAAAGCTCCTTTGGAAATTCGATCCAGATTCGCAAGTAAATCAATTCAACATGTTCATTTCATAATTGATGACTGATATGTGAACTGACGCACGACTGCTGTCTAATGTGTCTGGCTCTCTGTCTCTCCCCGAGTCTCTGCCCTTGCCCACGGTCTGTTGGTATATCTGGCTGCAGAAGCCATCAAGTTAATGCCCGCTATCAAGACCTTATTATCAGACCCAGCCATGCTCCCCATAGCAGATGAGAACTATTCCAGTTGTGCCTAATGCCTGTGAGTGGAGGCAATCTGCACGGCCAGACAGGCTTAACAGGGACAGGTAGCATTTAACACCCGGGCCACACAAACATTACAAACATCCCTGCGTGTTATGGCCACACTGTGAGCCAAAGAGAGGCGTTTGGATTGAAAATTAAAAACCTTTCAACCCCAGCAGAAGGCACTGACTGTAGGGTGGGTGGGGGGGGGGGGGGTCTCTGGGAAAATGGCAAACACAAGTTAGCAATGGCAGCGTGTGTGAGTGGGGTGGGGGGGGGGCGGGGGGATTGCGCATTGCCCACCCACCACCACCTTCACTTCAGTGCCAATGAAAACACGGCAGGCTTGGGTTTGAGCAGACAAAAACCCAAGGTTAACACAGATGGAGGGGGCTGATACGGTCACTCACGCTCAGCTGAAAGAGGAACCCTGATGCTTTTCAATTCCAGTGTTCATCTTGTTATCTGTAATTGTTGAAGGACGGGCCGCTGCTATAGTCACAGGCCGGACCTTTATAGTCTGACCGTGTAAGCACCATGCAAATTGATGCTCTCAGTTGCAGGTGGAATGGGCCGGCTGACATGCCTGTGTCCCCGGTTGGGAGGCAGGAAGGTGTGGTGCCTATTTCGTACCCTGGAGGAGCGTATGAGGTGGGGAGGTGGTGCAGCGGGGCTGGGGACATAATTATGAAAATGGTCATTGTCAGGCCTTTCCTTTAGCGTAACAGATAGACATGCTGCTGATGAGGTGCAGGGACAGAAATGAAGATAACAGTGAGATGTGACAGCCACGGGCATGTTAGAGATACATGTGGTCATTGGCCCAAGCACATGAACGTGGAGTGCATGCCTGCACACATACAAGACGAGGTTCTTCGGAGCACTGCACTTAGGGGGCGTGAACGTGTAATGAAAGAATATTGATTTAAGAATTTACTCTTTCTTGAATCTGCCAGCCTACCTACTAATATCATTACTGCTGATGAGCTATATGGGCTAATGCCGTTAGTATCAATCTGTGGTGGATTCACCTGCCCGATCATTTTTCATTATTAACAGGTCTGATTGAGTTCATCCACGTGAGCAGTATTGCCAAGAGAGCTGGGCCCTGGGCCCCGTGTGAAACGATGGGGTCATGTTTGTGCCTCGCTCTGAGAACGCCATGTGAGATTTGGAGCTCCAAAGATGTGCTCCCAACGCCAAAGACGCAGACTCCAAATCCCTAACAAATATATTTTTGCAAACGTGTTTGGAGGAGAAAAGCTATGCAATGTCATAGAGCAAACACCTATTCTGTAGGTGTAACTAGTGGAATGTGGTGAAATCCAGGTTGACACACACACTCCTCACAAACTTGTTTGAGAAGGCATAAACAACAACAAACAGGATGTCACTTTTCAGTTAATTTTACACCCATTACCTGTTTAAAATACAACATGTGATGGATTTAGTTGGTAATGACAATGTGTAGATAAAATTCCATATGGCCGTGTTAATGCGTGCGTGACGGAAAGGTGTTAACAAGACACATTAAGCGAACAGTGTCTTCTCTCAGGAAGTTAAATGGTCCTTTTCAAATAAGCCTCCACCTTTGGTTATTTTTCTAGAGAGCATTAAATACCTATAATAAGTTGCGTAGGCTGCTCGGGGAGAAAAAGCTGTGCTGGGAGCAGATGACCACGTAAGAAATAGCTGAAGTAGAACCAAGCTGCATTCAGACTAAAATCTAAAATCTGGGCATTTTCATGGAATGGGGCTGGATGTGACACAAACCTTTCCTGCCAGCCCCCCGCATATAATGTCAGGAAAATTTACGAGCAAGACTACACGATCAAAAATTTACAGCAAGCCAGCGGGAGTGTCAGTGACTTATCTCACATGCAACAGATGTGAAATTGGAAGAACAAAAATATCTCAGGATGAAAAAAAAAAGAGACGCCATTAATAAAGAGGTGAATATGGAAAGAAAATTAAATTCCAGCTTTTGGTGAGAAGTGCAACTGTCAACTGCTGTAATGCTACATATTAACATAAATTATGACATAAAATAAGGAAACAATTATAAATCATCTTTAAATAATGAAAAAATCCACAAAAAATGCAGCATCCTTTAAGACGTTGTTTTTGATCTGAAACATTCTTACACTTGGCTGAGAACTTCGAGTTTTTCCAGGGCAGATATTTCTGAAGCACCTTTAGGGGAGACTCATCTTCACTGAATCATGGGTAGAGTTTATTTAACTGTGATGATGTGAAACGTAATTCAATTTAATAATGTATTAACTTTCCCGGGGCCTGTCTTGAAGGAATGTCTCCCACTTTTCAGAATGTCTTATGTTAACTGCGAGACACAGCGTTGCCAAATTGCACAAAAAAGGAGCCCAATCAAAGCCCAGAGACTTGCCCAGTGATTATGAGAGAAGTAATATAAAGAAAAATCAGAGAAGAAAAATAATCCGTCCCATTGCCTTTGGTCTGTTGAGTTATCAGCACAATTAGGCAAACTCAAATGTTACAATAATGAACGAATGATAACCAATATCACAGAATACCAATCTTGGATAATGTTGTTGGAAGATGAAATACAAATATTAATCAAATGAGCTGTGACATATCAAACTACACAAATAAAACTTCTCTTTAGTGATTTAAACAGAAAAAAGAATGTTCAGTTATTATTACTGCTTTACACTTCAGTAAAATGATTTCATGAAGACTTGACTGTCTCCCAAAATGCCTTCAAGACATGTAAGCGCTTTAATTAATATGATTTGTTCTCCCTCATAAGGAGAGAACGCCTGTAGAGAGACACGGGCCATTTGTTGGAGTGTCTGTGTGCTATCAAAGGGAGTGAACAGGGGACATGGATTACCTGTGGTTTTAGGTGAGACAGCTGCAGCCATGTGGACATCAGGGGAAAGGTCATTCTGCAACAACAAACCAAAGAGTTCTTTTAAGTATGACGGAGAGAAAGAGCAGGACTTTACTGTGTGTGTGTGTGTGAGAGCAGAAAACTGTCAGTAAATATCAAAAACCACAATCCACAAAAATAATTTAGTACCTGGAGATTCACTTGGCTTTGAGGATTAGTGCCGTCAAACGCGTTCAATTGTAGTTAGTAGTCTTTGATACATCACAACCACGAGATTTTATTTCATCTCTCCTATCCTTTGGAGATTGAGGAAAAGTCACTAGAAGGCCTTTTACTTTTATTTCAGAGGACTCAGGATTTTGTTCGGCAAACACTTTCAGTTTTAAGGAGGTTAGTCCCTACTATTTATTTGTTAGAAACTTCAACACAAAGTGAAATAGACTTAAAGGATGAACATGGAGATCCAAAAGAAGTAATAGAATGGGGATATTAAGTTTTACCTCCACTGGCGGACATGAGAGGAAGAGAAAATGAAACTTTGTGCAAAATCCAAATTGCTCCCGGCTGCTGGCATCATTGTCAAAATAACTTTAGTGTCCGCTCATTAAATACTCCACCATGGGATCATACAATACATTGCTTATCAGTAATCAGAGGTGAAACCAAGTCTGCTTTCAGTATTTATCCATACATGCATGCGCACACAGTACAGGGTTTACTATGTAGAAGACTATTTCGTAAAAATAAATGAAGCTTTAAGACACTGTTTTTTTCAGAACCAGTAATAACAATAACTGGAACTGGAGCAGAATGCAGATGGTGTGTGGCATAAAAGATGGAGGACCAGACATGAGGGGAGAGACATTTAGCTTGGAGTCAAGCTATATGTGAGTCTAAACAGGGCTTGAATGGCAGGAATGATCACTGAGCGGCAGTGAGTCCAAAAGGAGGGGTCACAAAGCGAGGAACGGCCAAATGTTCTCACCTCCCGGGTTGAAGACTCAAGAAAAACATGAACTCTTAAATCAGTGCAAAACAGCGTCTGGTTAATCACAGGTCACTTTTACATTTTGAGACAGAACAGTGCACAGCAGGAGCACAGGCAAAGCAAACAGCCAATTACCAACAAGCAGCCATTGTTCTCGTTACTGGAACCGCGTCTGTCCACGGCCTGTGTCTGCCACATTTTATGTTCAGTGCTTGAGGTGCATCGAATTGAACAACCCACCAATTTAATTAGGAATATAAACGTGGCGATAGTCCACTGTCAGCCCACAGGCAACACGCTTTAAAGACTGGAGCTCTGACCTGTGGATTTCTTTACCGACACACTTGTTCTCTTTGTTCAAATTCGGTTGGCTGGTAGTTTTCTCTCCTGGAGACTGAGCGTGTGTGACTGCCGATCATATTAGAAGACAACACAGCTCCAGGCCATGTGGCTCTGGACGGGCCTCTGGAGCAGAAGATGCTGGCCAGCCTCAGAGACTGTTCTGCTGTCAGGGCCTGTCAAAACGGAACAACCAGCTGTGATGAATGATGATCACATCATAAGACTTTACGCGGGGCCGTGACTGGGCTTGTTCCTTTTAAAGCCAAACGTTGTTCATCATCACCATATTTTCTATGGTGCTCACTTGCACTCTGAACAAAAGTAGACGGTGAAACGTTATCGTACATGTAATTCAAACTTTACATATAACTCAACATCCACATATTTATTCCCAGGATTGTGTCAGTTTCAACACACAATGGGTAAAATTGCAGATGGATGTGTTTATTACGGGTTTAATTCTCCGTTGTGAGACTTAATGAAACGTGGCGATGATTTGATCGTCGGTGATCGTTTGAATGGCTTCAGAAGAAAGACTGAAGTCATTCATGGGTGAGTGGTGCGTATCTGTCTTCCTGACACTGATCTAATAAACATATTGATAAGAAGTCTGAATGTAGCAGAGATAAATGACAACAACAGTGTCAGAGTGTTCTCAGATACAATTCTGTTTCCTTTTTATAATAAAGAAATTCAGACATAATGGAGTTATTTCTATCTTTTCTCTCTTCGAACCCTGTTTACTGCATTTCCTCCCCCAGTGGAGGGTTAAGGGCAGATGATGCCACACCTTGCTAAAGCCCTATGAGACAAACTGTCATGTGGGTTCTACTAATAAAATTGATTGGTGTGTCAGAGCCAGGTATTTGGTTGTTGATTCATTAAAGTTTGGCGTTAGGTTCTGTGCTGAGGAAACCCTCGAGAAATTTCACTCACAACATTTTCGCTCATCTGTCGAGTCGCCACTGTGCCGGTGGGGGGGTGGGGCAAGCGTTTGTATTTACAACACACTTTTGGAGTTTAAGGGGTAAACAGACTTGCAGCCAAATCCAATCCAATTTAAGGAAAAGGGACTTCATCCCACGTAAATAAAACATGAAAAAAAAAAGAACAGAAAAAGCCTGCATACTTCTCCTGTGGTGTCATACAAGTGTGTGAAATCCCAACATTCACGTTGGACACAAAACAAGATCATTCCCAGCATGCTCTTAGCCTGAAGGTCGAAAAGAAACCTGGTTAATGTAAAAAAAAAAAAAAAAAAAAAAAACTGTGTAAGGCTGATTTCACATGATACAGTTGCACAACATCACTGAGGTTTGGACTTTGTGTTATTACAGATTCTCTTGTAAACAAAGGAAGAAGCTTTCCCCCACAGCGTCATGCTGCACTGCTTCTCATCGTGAAAAGCCGTCACCGCTATGCGCTGTAACAGACCTAAATAATGACTGCATTTACTGCCAACTATTTTTCAATTATATTGATTAGCTCTAATTACAAGTACCACAAAGTATAGTGGCACATTTTGATCCACAGTGCTCTTACAGAGCTAATGTAATGAATATGCATGAGATGAGGTGGCTAACTGTTCATCAGAGAGCTACCTTTGCATTGGCTTAAGTTAGAAATATACCCGAGACACAAACACCAAGGCTACGGTCACTGTTTATCAAACACAATATGCATTATGAATAGAAGGTTCCTGGCTCCTAATGCTAAGTATGATGCAGAGAGTAATGACAGAAATCACATGGATAAGTATTTAAGATGGCTGCGATCTGGATTAGATCTGATATGATCTGGATTAGACTGAAAGCAGAAACAAAATATGAAGTGGAGATTATTCAGGATAGATGAAAACAATTTGACATTGTGAATTTTAAAATAACTAAAAATGATCTAATCTCCTGTGTGAGTCTCTCTCTTCAGATTATGTAACGCGTATGAGTGTGTGTGAGTGTGTGTGTAGTGGACCCCAGGAAGAACAGCTAATGGGGAACCTCAGAGAAAGAAAGCAAAGCTGCAGCAGCTCACATTGAGGCAGACAAAAACAAATGGACCACAGATGTGTGATCAACGGGCATTAAAACAATTCACTAGATGCAACAAAAAAAGCCAAAACTTATCAGCAGAAATATCTGCCGTTAAACACCAGCCTTGTTCCGTAGTGGAGGACAGAGGGTCTCACCAGTTGATACTGCATTTTAATCCACATTATAGCCGCCGCACGTCACTGATCAATACCAACCTCAGTGACTTATGTTCAACCACCGACCTCTGACATCAGTGAGTATGTGCTTAGCTTAATGGCTCAGGAGCTACATGAAGACTTCAGCGTAACAAAGCTGTCAAAAGGCACAAACAGGAGCGCTGCAGTTCAAATGAAGCATCAGGAGTCAGGTTATGTGAAGCCCTGTTTTAAATCCAATAAATGTGAGACACTGTGAGAAGCAGATCACTTTGTTTAATTTCATGTTTCACCGTATATACAACAAGGAACAAAACCAGAACATCTTTTAATTCTGACTATTCAGATTAGAGCCAATGTGAGACACAGGAGGCATGTTCTACATTAACTCTCTCACTGGGTAACAGGCAGAAATGAGCTACTTGTTTTTTGTTGGGGTTTTTTTCCAAGACAAGGCCACACACTCTTCGCCCGGCTCTGGCCAGACTCAAGCAGTTTAAAAATCGATGCCACTGCATCAGAGAAGTGAAACTGACAGCATTGATTTAAATCAGTGAATCATTACGCCACTAAAAAGGTGTCCACCACAATAAAAAGGGACTTGATTGAAGGAATAACCCGTGCTTTCACCTTTAAATGAAAAATGTCTGAGCTGTCAAGCGAAATGCTGAATAAATCATATTGAAATGTGTTCGCAATATCTTCTGTACTGCAAGTTTTACTTCGAATCAGAGTAGTGCAGTTTTGTTCTAATCCTGCCTGTTTGGAATGTACCATTTCCCCGTCCTGTATTAATCCTGGGGAGCATCTTCAGAATTATTCCTTGTCAACAGGGAGTCCATCTCAAACTGTTCAACAATGTACTGTCACTCAATGACCTTCACTACCAATTATTCAGTAGCCAATCTGATCCAGACTTTTAGACCACGGCTGTACACGTACCCAGAGGACTGCTACTAACTTCAACAGATTTATTAATGTTAAACATATCACGTGTCAATACTGCACAAAAGCGTTTTGCTGCGTCATTACCCATAATCACACACCAGGTGTTTAGCTCCCACGATGGATTGCTCCAAGATGTGTGTTCCACATACAGACATTAGGGGACTGATAGTTAGCTGCAGTAACTCCACTGATGAAGAATGACAATTTAACACAGAACACATTACTTGCGTACGACACTATGACATCACCGCTCGGGTTAAGGAGAGTTTGAACTCATTACAACCCTTTAGTAAAGAAAGTCTGACCAACATGGAACCCTCCAACTGCGGCTGAGCTTTATTTTACTGCGATCATTCGACCCCGAGCATCCAATCTGTTGCCCGACAGAAAGCTACATTCCCTCATTTAAAATCATTAGGCTTGACATTTGTTTACTTATGAACTGTGCAGCTTTCACTCCGAGCTCCCAGTGCTGCCAGAAAACGACTCTGCCCATCTGAGATGATGACTTAAAAACTTTGTTGCCCTTAAGCATGAAACGCAATTTATGAAGCAAGTCTTTTGAAATAAGGTTTCGGTTCGTCTGGGCTTAAAAAAAAATGTATATAAAACAAGCACAACGATTCTGTTAACACTTGACTTCCAGTGGGCTGCGCTTTCGGATCAGAAAGCTCTACAGTCAGAAACATTAAGACATACACACGCAACAAGCCACTCCAACAACAGTCTTTGATTACTTTTGGCAAGAACACAGAAAAGCAGGCAGAGAGGGAGCGGCACTGGTGTGTTTTCATGCTCCAGTGTGAGAGGCCCTATGATAGCAGACTCCCAAATTAACAATCCCTTTAAGTCAGTCAGCAGCTGTGCACTTTCCATTCTGCCATTCACATTGGGAGCAGAAAGCAGCTGATTTCTGAGGTGGCTCGTTCTTGTAAATGGCCCTCAGGTCCTTGAACAACACTCCATTTTTCTCCCCAGAGAGTAAGAAATACATTTCTCTCCCCCTCTGACTTTCTGTCTCTCTGCGTCCCCTCCTGCACCTCTCGCAACGTGATTTAAAAAGTTGAAATGGAGGGTGTGTGTGTGTGTGTTCGAACACTACACCCCCCCATGACAAAGTGGTGTGACAGGCCGTGTCACATGGTGGACAAGTGGTGGATGGGAGCTCACAGACACGAGATCCAGCCTGTCAATCTCACTGGTTTGCAGTGTTTCTAGCCATCTGCTGCCTGATGTGTGGCCTGCAAACAAGGCAGCAGACTCACACACACACACAGACCACAACCTGCCTTAACCCAGCATCACCCCGACTTGTTTTTCTTAGCCTGCAGGCCTCCTCATGCAAGACTCGGAGGTCTGCGAGAGCTGTCTCCCCAAACACACGCAGCTGACACTTTCTGTGCAGCATGTACTCCCTCACGCTCTTTTCCTTTACTTAAATGATCATTCTAACCTGACAACAAGCTACAAACAAGCCCTCTGGACAGCATAGTCTATAGTCTGGAAGCCCGGCGGTGTCGATGAGAGGAAAGAGAATGAGGAGGAAAAGGGGAATAACAAAATGCTTTGATGTTTCTGCTGTGCAAACTGCTCTGGTCATTTGACTACATTTACAAAGAACTTACTGACGACTTGTAAGCACTTAGTTGATGTGCTGGAAACACAAACAGGGGATTACATCAGCTCAGCAGCAGATACGTTCTTCCTCCTGCATGCAGAAAATCCAGACCCCATTGTGTGATCATTTTTCCAGAGTTCATGCCTGAGAGCTGCTTGATTCGGCATGAGCATGAGAAAAATACACCTGACCCTGTTACTGAACGCTTCTGATGCATCAGGGAACGCGTTACTTGGTTGAAAGTATATTAAATAGCACTACAAGCATCATTCCTTCTCTGACAGGCAGCAGCATTTCACTATTCACAGTTAACATCGTCCTTCTACGTTTAATCCTCTACTTTAAAGGAGAGGATTATGATGTAGCAGCACAACCGTAAGAGGGGGAAGCACACACAAACACTTCTTCCTAAGCAGGCCTGTAAAAATTATCTGCGGCCCCCCCTCCTGTCCTGCGTTTAAACGGCCTCCATCAGGTACAAACTGCCTCCATTCAGTCGTTACTACTGCAGGAATAAGGAGGGAGGGGAGTGAGAGCACGCTTTATGTCTACACTTAGTCTTAATTCATTAAGTCGGTGAACGCACTGTGAATGTCGGTCACCTCACTTTAATTGTCTGTGTAATTGGGACAAATAAGGCAATCTTGAATTGCGGACCACGCAAGCATGCACTCACAAAAAAATAAAAATGAGGCCATTTAATATTCAGGAAGGAAAAAAAACCCGACAAGGACAATAAGAGGAAAGAGACAAAGAGGATGGAAGTGGCAGACAAAGACAAGCAGGAGGCAAAAGGAGAAACATAAGCTGTTTGGAGGCAGACGCATCACGGTGGGTTCTCTCACTGACCAGCAGCCTGAGAAGACTGGGGAGTAAACAGTGTTTTTGGCTGCGTGGGCACCTACTGACACCGAGTACTCGGACAGACCTTTACTACTGAGAGACCCTCCTTCAGACCAATCAGCACGCGCAAACCCTCCTGTCCGTACCCCCTACCTTTTCACCCCCCCCTTCCCCCCCCCCCCCCTAAACTCCCTCAGGCCTTCTCTCACTCACAGCAGATCTAAGGAAAAGGAGGAGACATTCTCTCACACTGTCATACTGGACACCCACTATGGGTGGGAGATGCTGCTGAAAAATGATTAAAAGTACAGCTGTGAATATAAGGGTTTCAAAATGGGGGAGGAAATTCAGTTATTGCCATTTCCTCTGGAACGTTGTTCGTGGGAAACTCTTTACAGTGTATGTGTGGCATTCCCTACTTAAGTGAAAATATATACATATATGACAGGTACTTAATATACTTTATAAGGCAGAGTTGTCATGTTTTTGTATTTCAACATTTGAATTGAGCTAATCATGAAAAAAGAGGGAAACATCCTTTCACACTGTAAGCAACAGACCATTTCCCTCATAGAGACGACAGGTACAGTTCTAGATAAAAAGTAATCAAGCAAGTAAATGTACTTAGTTTCTCTCCATGACTTGTTATTAGTCTAATTTTATTAATAATGATCATAGATATATAGTTATTAATCGGAAAGTGAGCAGGAAATGCCAAGTGAGTTACCTGGGGGTTGATTTGATGCTACTGTGACCTGTGAGGTACTGGGAGCAAAGAATCATTCATATTAATAATGTCTCTTATCTAGTACCTCTCAAAACTAAATTACAAAATGCCTTACAACTAAATAAATGCAACTGCTGTTAAATGAAAAAG
Source organism: Pseudorhombus dupliciocellatus (assembly GCA_016785235.1). Taxonomy (NCBI): domain Eukaryota; kingdom Metazoa; phylum Chordata; class Actinopteri; order Pleuronectiformes; family Paralichthyidae; genus Pseudorhombus; species Pseudorhombus dupliciocellatus. The sequence goes on along the minus strand of JAFBJW010000365.1, from coordinate 521,459 downwards.
TTAGATGTAGATAGATGAAGGAATTAAATACACTTTAAGAATACCAATTTAGCACAAATTAAATTTGAGACAAATACAACTGTTAAAAGAAAAGAATGAAGGAAACTAGGCATGTTATTATATTTAATTCAAGTATTATTATTAACAGAGTGCCCCTACGGACACTAAGTGGTAGTCAAGGCAGAAAGATGGGGGGGGGCACGTACGCGAACACGCGCACACTGGCTCGTAAACCAACACACTCCTGTATGACACGCGCTGACTCGGCTGACTCGCACGCGTGGTTGTTGACGCTGACGTCGCAACAGGTGTTTACAGGTGGCCAAGTGAACGCGTGCTTCCCACACAGGGATAGTAGGACAGTGGACAGGTGGGACAGGACGGACAGGAGCCACTCTGCAGAGGACCTACCTGGGAGGACAGAGACTGCAGCAGCTCCGGATGGTGTCGCCTCCAGGCCACACGCGCGCGTACCACACCGGCGTTAACTCGGCGTCCTCTTTATGGGAGGAGGAAATTAAGGAGGAAGTGACGTAGAGTGGCAGAGCCCAGCCAGGTGGAAATGGCTGATCCTACTTTTTTTAACAATTTAACCACACCTTTTAAACTGAAGTTAAACCACTTTTTTCCCTAAATCAACTTTGAATTGTATTCTGCATTAAGTGATCTCTCTTTTCTGGGAATGGAGTTTCTGTTCAATATTTTAAATATATCTATGGACAAATATACCAAATACATGCCATATTAATAATGTATCAGATGCATAACAGATTCATATTTTATTAAATACATATCAAATGAATGTGAATCATTTTAAATAAACTGAATGAATAAGTAGTTGGTTTGATCATCTCTTTATTACATGCAGGAGATTCACTTACCCGGCAGTACACAAAGTGATGATGAGCTACAACATTGAAACACTGGTCAGGTTACAAATAAACTCATCTGTTACACTTCACACAACACCGTTGCAGTACACAATGATATAATATCCAGTTCTTTGTTCGTGGATATCCCTGGAGATATATGCTGATTTTAATCCCAGTTGATTTTGCTTCATTTCTGTTTGACAATAACCTGCTCAAACAGGAAGTCACGACGTCAGAAGCCAAACAGGTTGGAAAGTAGTTCAAGCCACTTGGTAAAATATGGGTCTTTAAAGCTGCCAAAACAAACTTAGTGGAGCAGAGAGTACAATATTTCTCTCAAAGTGAAGGGGAGAGGATGTACATGGTAGTATGTGACTTTGAATGGATTATTATTATTATTTAAACATGATTTATTGTACTATTACTAGATTTTTCACATTTTTTTTCAGCTTTGGGTCTGTCTTTATTCTCTCATCGGCTCACCAGGACATTTATTGAAAATGTTGGGAAATGTTTCATGAGACACCTGGAGCTTTTCTGTCCAAACCTCAGTGCATGTCTGTACTGAGATGTCACTGAGCCTACCGCTGCACTTGAACTTCCTCTAGAATGTGTCTCGGCTGCAGGCAGCTGCTCACTTTGCATCAGGTTGTAATCTGAGACGATTTGCCCTCCACTCCTATTTTCTCTCCAGATATTTTCTGGCACAACCCTGAACCTGTTCACTTTAAATAAGACGCTGTGTCGTGAAACAATTCTCAAAACTTTCTCCTCACCTCCCATCCCGAGTAAATTAGGGTAAAGAGAGACTATTTCTGTCTGCGCTTCAGGGTCTTTAATAGCAGCTGATATCCGCAGTCTTGTCAGTCTTTTGTCATTCCGTTGTTTTCTTTGTCGCTCCCAGTAATCCACATCAAAAAAGAAAGCCCCGTGAGCATGGTGTCATTACTCTGCTTGTCACGCACTGCTTCAGAATCTGTTTTGTTCTGCAGCGACGCTCATTTGTATCATCCGTCGCTTTGCAGGATTGGACACTTCAATCCATTAGGCTGTTTACAAGTATAAACTTTTCTGTTTGCTTTAGTCAAAGCGCTGCCATAAATTGAATGTATTTGTCTCCTTCAAACAGAGAAAAGGTGTTGACAAATCCGTCAACAAAGTGTTTGTGAGAAGCGATGTTCCAGACGCTCCCACCACTGCTCCTTATTGACTCTTTAAAGCGGAGGGGGCAGTGTTTTATGGGACTGGAGCCGGTGAGTATTGGCAGAACAGGAGATTGTGCTGCGCCATGTTCATCTGGGGCTAAGATAGACGCATCACTCAGACGGATGAATACTCCGAGATGCAGCAGCATATATTTGCGTCTCGGTTGCGTTTCTGTTTGATTGTGGATGTGCGTGCCTGCTGCCTTGTGTTTTGGCGGCGTGCTCCTCGCAGGCACAGTCAAGCAGCGCATAGTTCAATGAGACAACACAGTCCAATTCCCTCTCCTGCCGGTTCAGGTCGGCTCTCACAACATTTCTCCCTCGTAATCTTTGACTGCCTTTTATTTTCTGTCCCTGCCCTCATCTCCTCCACCCTGTGTTCCTCTCCAGAGGGCCGGTGACAGCTGTAAAACCTTGTATCAAGGCGTTGACCTACGGTGTACTGCCATGTCCTCACCCCCTTCTCAAACTGTCACCCCCCCACACCACCCCCCCACCCCCACCCTTGATACTTTGCTGAAGTGTGACCCTCCCCCTCCTTCCTCACCCGCACCGGCCTTGCTCTGCCGCTGCCACGGAGCTATCTGCGGCTGATGTTGTGGAGCTGATAACTGCCTCTTTTATCTGTCGCTTAGGAGCACAAAGGGACCTGGGCATTGATCAAATGCCAGCAGACTGATGGCTGCTCAACAGGCTGCTTTTTATGCCCACGACACTGCCTAGGGGAGGAAGGGAGGGAGGGAGGAGGAGGAGGCGGAGGAGGATTGGAGCGGAGCTGAAAATACAAGGTCTGAACTGACAGCCTGATTCAATGGTAATGGAGAGAAAATAGCACAAAAAAAGAAATCTGAGCAGAGCGTGACATGTGATTGGCTAACTTAGAGCACAGACACTGCCAGCAGCACCAGCGCTGGTCGGGAGCTGGTGCTCCCGTTGCTCCACATGGAGCGTGAATCCATCAACATACAGGATATATGATATGTGATGATGTTTCTCAGCATAAAATAAAGGAGAAGAACAGCAACATGTTACTCTGTCTTCATCCTGAACATATTTATTTAATATTCAACATTTTTAGCCAGCATGGTTCCAGAGGTGGTAATTTAAATCCAATTCATGGCTCCTGGAGGATCCAACTGAATCTTTCCTAACGTGTTCCCCGTTTAGCTTTTTAAGGGAATACATCAACCATTTCTGGATGGATTTTCATTCCTTTTTTTTCAGAATTTGCACAGTATGTCACAGTCTTCATCAAAGGGGATCATGAAGCTCCCTTTGACTCTGATGAAGACTTTGAGATTAATGGAAATTGAATATATTGATTTACAATATCCAAAATTTATTCTTAACACATAAAAGCACAAAAGACCAAATGATAATTGAATATATGTGCTCGTAGAAAAAAAAATGTTTTTTAATTTAAAATATATTATTATTGTTGTTGTTGTTGTTGTTGTTGTTATAAATAATGACCCTGAAGCTGTGCATCCCTATTGAAGAGTCAAGCCTCATCTGTCATGGCATCTGCCCCAAAACCCACTAGTGAAATAAACTGGGATTGTTTGACATTTAGAAGAACTGCTTTCATTAGTGTACGGCCCACAAAGCCGTCACTAATTATGCTAAGTACTGATTCTGAGAAATCGTAATCGTATCATTATGGAAACACATGACGGCTTCATATTCAGTGGAATTTGTTTGTGTGCCTCTCCGCCCACCCTCTACACCAGCGCTGTGTTCGAACCACCCATCCTCAATCATTGCTCTGCATGGGGCAGAACATTGTGTTCAATACCTGATTAATGCTCCGTGGAGCCGAACACACTGAGACGGTGGAACTTTTCTGTTTTGATGTGTGCTTCGTAAAAAAAAACTCTCCATCTCCCATCAGAACGTTTCAAAACTTCAAGAAAAAGAAGGACTTTTATGTTATTAAACCTGACAGTGACACCTCGATACAGAGATGTTATCTCGTCTGGATAATCCCCTTCACAGCTTTAACTGTTATTAGAGGGAGGTGCCTGTGCATTCATGTGCGCTGCAGCCTGTGAACACAATGTTTGAGACCCAGTGGAAATGTTGGAAGCCCCTTTACGTGAAATCGTGAGCTTTAGTGAAACCACATGTCACTCCTTGGAGCAAAGTCAGAGATGTGGGAGATCCCTGCAGCCGTCTCCGCTAAGAATAGAGACGCGTAATGACATTTTAATTTTGTGCTTCTAACTCACCCGCTGCTTCCCTTCCCCTCAGTTTAGTGTGAACTGCCAAACCCTCAAAACTGCAGCTTTCACATTTAAACAGGGGGTGTCAAGCAGGCAGCGCTGAGACTGGCATCGCTCTCTTGACACTGTGGGAACACGGGCCACCTTCAGGTTCTTTCAGATGCTCAAACACGCATTTCATTATGGTGGGGCAACAACGGTTCATTTGCTTCTTTTTTGGGGTAACTTTCTAAAAAAAAAAAAAAAAAAAACAAAGGCAGGCGTCAGCTTCAATTATTTTGGGAGGATTTGTTTTTGACATTTTGAAGTAATGGTTCACTTCACCTGAAGCCCTATAGCAATGCAGATAGTTTGCTTATATCTGCTGAGATATCAGGCTCCGAGCTCTCTGCCACCACCACGATAAAATAGGGGTGAAATTGAATCAAATGGGTTTTTCTTTTCAAAGCCAAGAGGTGCACAAATACTTTCAGTCACCTCAGTCAGGAGAACAAGTTTCAGGAATGAAACTTTTGGTGCCTAGCAACCAAAAGTGACAGGGTTCCTGGGGAATTTGTCGTCAGTGAGACCCTGATCATATATCAGCACGGGGGCAGCTGTTTCCAGATGTGCAGACCAGCTTCCTCAGCTGCCGTGTTGAGACATTGAATGGACACTGTTCATGTTGTTAATGTCATCACCATCTGCAGCACACCTCACCGTGGCGTCACTACCCTGGTGTCTCCTGTCAGTCAGACGAGGGCCCGTTGCCTCTCATCGCCTTCAGACTCTCCATTGATGAAATATGGATTTCTGTTGGGCGGAAACACTTCCTGCAGGCTTAGAGATTTGTTCCAGTCATTTGTTCAGTTCAATAAGCTTCATTGAATTGGTCATTGTTTGCATAATCTGTGATGCTTATGTTAACAGGAATGTTTAATCAATGGTTCAGGTTAACAGCACCATTATGATTCTGGTAGGTTTGGGCTGAAGCAATGCAATTCATTTTCTCCTGCATGATTTCCAGATTTTAGAACAAGCTAGAACCACACACACCAGTGTTTTCCTCCCCTCCTGTCCGTCCATGTTACGCGGACACACATACACTCGACAACAGTGACAATTATTTGACTCAAAACATGCAGACGTGGCTTTTGAGCAGGGGTCAGAGGGTTCAGGGCAGCTAAAATATGCTCCAATTGATCTTTACATCCTGAACACTCTTTCATCCTCCTTTCCTTTTTAACCTATATCCATCTATCTTTCGATTCCCCTCCATCCTTTTTCTTCAAAAGTGACAATGGCTTTCATTTGTCACGCCATCGACATCACTGTAAAACTAAGCCCCGAGAAGATTGGGAAAAACTTGTCCCGGCTGATTTATGAAACCTCCCTAACTATTGATACAAGTGCAGAATCCAATGTGAAAGGTGTCCCGGTGACATTTGTCAGAGCCGCGCTGTGGATACAGTCTGCATGGGGCTTCTCAGGAAATGAGAAATAGGCCATCTTTGTAGTTTGTAAGGCGATGGCTGAGCCTTGGCTTTGAAAAAGTTTTGTTAATTCACCAAAGGCGAGTCTATTCAAAGGGGATACGTGCTGTGACGGGGAAACACTCCATCGGAATACAAAACCGCAAAGCTGGAGGTTGTCGTACGCTGCACAGAGACAACGCAAATGAAGTTAGCGGATACTTGACTTCTCATTTCACAGCGTCAGGCGCTCACAGAGGTGGACGCTCACAGTGGCAGCGAAATTCAAATGATACATTTAATGGCTGACTCCTGCTCGCTCTTCTCCCCGTGACTTTTCAAAATGAAATTTAAAAATAACACAAGGAGATGTGTACCCACTTGCCTCCCCTGAGTATTCAGCTATCATTGCTAATTCCAGAATATTGCAGCCACTTCAGCCCGCCGCTGCTCCCAGAGTCACAAGTGGCTCTCGTGGCCTTTTTTCATAGAAATTCAAGGAGGGTTTTCTGGGTATTTTGTATCGCACAGGTGCAGAAACAAAGGGCAATTATTCCAACCTTTTCACAGAAAGGCACGGTGAGATGTGGGTTTTGGAAACAGGCTGTGTAATTTCCTGCCCTCCAAAATAAAGAATACATATCGAACCATCGCAAGCTCGAGTCCCTTTGAAGGGCACAAGCGTAGCTCCAGTCACTCCAGTCTTATTTATGGATACAATACTCTCAAGTGTGCATTTGTGGCAGCAGACAGTGGAGCTGTTATAAACCATGTATATTGATATCCCGCTGCATATGTGAGATGAAAAACGTAGCTGGGAGTTTTCTCCTCTCTGACTGGCTTTTCTTTTCTTAGCTATTGAACCTGGAGATAGGAAACATTGCACATGCACCAGGTTTATATATATATATATGTACGTTTTGAGGGTCTTTAATTTATGTGAGAAAATGACTCAATAGCACCCCCTGTGAAGTTGCCCTCGAGGTTTGCATCAATTAGACGTGTGAAATGATTTCGGCACATGGAACAACCCAAGCCTCGAGGTGCACGATGGTGCAAGACACACAGTACATTGTAGGTACAGCATCTGATATAGAATAGAATAGAATGTGTTCAATCAAGAATGATGTGGAATATACACACCAAAACTTGAAAAAATGACTTTTCTCCAAAGATAACAACAATAAGTCACAAAACTTCTAAATCTAAAACAATTGGTCGTCATATTTTTGGCTGCCTGTCAAAACCTTTGCAACCTCACAGCACGATGAGATGCGAGAGAACAAAGACATGCTGAACATGAACATTTTTTTGTTTTCAATCAACATTGGTTTGCTTATGTCACATTTCCCTCAGACCTCACGGCCCCTTCAAAGACTACAAGCTGACACAACCTTTTCAACGAGTCCTTAGAAATAAAAAGCAAAACACATTTTATGTCTGTGCCCTTTAAAGTGACTCATTTTTGATCCCCTCTTAATATTCAGTACGTTCAGCTCTGACACAACGACGAGATGCAGAGCGAGCTGGTAACTTAGCATAAAAGGTCGGACTGCTTGGTCAACGCATTCAACTGCTAAATGAGCGGCAGCCGAGGGAGCCGTCACCTGATCTGCTGCCACGAGGAGTTCTGCTCTCACTGAAATATGAAACATGTCAAGGAAGCTGTGTTTGATTCGGTGGAGGAGTTGGACCATGTTAAGAAAAAAACAAATTGGAGTTTGTGTGAATCATAATGTGAGGGCAAATGTGTGGCTCTCTCTGTATACTGTCATATACTTATATCAGATGCTCCACATGCTTCAGGTGACCCAGGGATCCTCTGATATCGACATGAAATTAAGTTATGTTGGGATTTTTCCCCTTTAAGTTAACCCTAATTCTCATGATCTTAAATAGCTCGGGTTATAAAAACCTCAGCCTCAGTTCAATACGAATCATATTCCTACACGAATCAGAACACGACAAGGACTTTAACTCCCTACGTTGACTGAGCCACAATTGATTTTACATCATGAGGGAAAGAGTGATAAGCATGTGAGCTTGTAAGTAAAATATAACCCATCATCAACCACATAACTGTGATTCTGTGGCATATGGTGTGAAAATATATTTTGCACACACAGACAATTAGCCCGAGAGAAGGTGAGAGGAAAGTTTTGCTTTCCGAAAGTTTCCTGATTTTTTTTTTTTCTTTCAAACTGCGAAAAATTGCCTGAAAAACAGAGACGTCTTCACAGCTGTGCTGTCGACTGCATTAAAAAAACAGATTCCTCTCTCCCTGGTCGGGCTGAAGGCAGCAGGATAAGAAGATGAGGAGAATCACAGTGACACTTGTAGCGCCATTGTATCAGTGGAATAACTAATCTGCATCTGCCTGATGATTTGAACAGCGCTCTCTTCCAGACACCCCCGCGTAGGGCCGGGGTGGTGCTGGGTAGGGGGATGTCTTGCCTCGCAATCAGTCCCCAGCAGCACATGGAGAGCTGCTGTAATTAAGGAGCAGTGTCCCCCATGAATCTCATCCACGGAGCAGGACTTAAATTCCCCACTAATTGAGGCCAACATGGGGAGGGTGGAGGGAGTACTGGAGGCTCCCGCTGCGTGGGCCGACCGCTGAGCTAGATGATTAGCCGAGGTGCAGCAAAGGTAACTGGGAAACGTGAACCTCGCCGGCACAGCCAGACCCACCTGCCCACCTCTCCCCGCTCCTCCCGGCTCGCACCCCGCTGCGCCCGAAGGAAACCCGGCCTGAGCCGTGGCAAACTTCCTCGTTTTAGCTGCACTTTATCGGCAGCTGTTTTCTCTGCTGGTGGGAAGTGGGTGGATGGGGAGGGGGCTGGGCAGGGGAGGTTTGATTGATTTGCTCCATTTGGATTTGCATCCGTAGTGAATGCTGTCGACAGAGGTTGATACAGATTCAGAGAGAACAAAAGGGGGTATATTTAGAGAGCAGTCCTGCTACAAGTGCTGCGGCTAATAAAGGGAACCATTTGTAGAATGTGATCTATTTATTGTGTGTGTGTGTGTGTGTGTGTGTTTTGGTTTTATGTTTGTCATATTTCCACCATTTAAGTTCCCGGTAAACAAGCTGCTGAAAGTGAGGTGAGCTAAGCCGTCAAATCGACTGACTCCAGCTTCAGGTGACAGATGTTTTGTATCTGAAATGGTGCCGTTCAGCGATTTGGCTGCATGTGATGCCTCCTCCACTTTCATGTGTGCACTCCACCAGAGGCACCGGGTAAAAAGCACAGAGGAAGTGGCTGTAAGGCACATTGTCACCGAAATCTGTCAGACTCCTCTTTCTCACTCCGTCTCTGTCTAGCTCTCTTATTCTCTCTCTCTCTCTCTCTCTCCTTCTGCATTTATATATATACAAATAAATAAATCTTTCCATTTGTGAGCAGTTGCTGACAGCCGAAAACGATTCAGCGGGATGAGATCGACTCGCAACTGTCACTATTGTCTTAGGAAAAGTTGTGATTTATTCCTGCGCAACTTTGGCGCATGTACACACATAAATGCCATGCATGCCATGAACACACAGCAAAAATACACACACACACACACACACACACACACACACACAATGATAACTGCCGTAAATAGCTCCTGCTCGTGCTGTCTGAGATGTCACAGAACACAAACACCCCATAACTGACTTGTTTGGAGAATTTAAATGTCTAAGATTAACAGCGCACAGATGGACGCTACCGGCGCCTTTTTACACCAATTTTCGAAAGCTTCCTGTAAATGCTGAAGGTTTGCTTGATGTGGAAGTCACACCAGCCCTCACAGAGCGCCGGGGTTTCAAGCGATGCGAGGCTGAGGTGGGATGACACGGAGCAGCAGCGATTTAACTGCAGCTCGCCTTGGTTTGCAGAACACACGCTTTAGCTCGACATGAAAATTTCACCGAGCCATTCTGATCCATTAAACTGATCTGAGCTGCCAGAGATGCAGTTGACGCCGCCGCTGCGATGGAGACGGCTGGAAACATCCAGAAAACACGTTTCAGCAGATATCTGTCGGATGTAACTTCACAGGCTTTTTGTTCAGGCCTCTCAGTCTCAAAATGCAATCTCTCCACTACCATAAAGGCCTGGATGAGATTTTTTTCTTTTAAATGTTGATCTACCACGTGGGCCACTCCATACGAGTCATCGTGCAGCAGGAGGTCAAGTCACGGGGAGCGTTGTGATGTGGGAAGTACAGTCATTAAGTGCGAGGATGTCGGGGACTAAAGTGTGTATCTGAAAATAATGCATCTGCTGCAGTGTGACCACTGCTGTGTCCTTGTTTGAAACACTAGCGTGGCTTTGATTTATTGAGGTTTGTAACCTTGGCCACTTACCTCCAAACACGCTCCCTTGCTGTTTCCCCCAATGAAGGAGAACACTTCACTTTCCACCACAACGCTTTTGTTGCTTGCCTTGCACAAAAAAAGTAATAGTTAATCAGTAATAGTTCTGACCTCGTTTCTTTCTGTCTGATGATGTTTCCCCCTGATTATTTATAATTCGGCTTTGCCCTCGACATGCTTGGAGCGCACTTCATTTACTTAGGAAATCACCGGTGGTCTAAAAAATCAAGCCTGGCTTGTTTTTCCGCCTATTCGTCTTTTTATCCGCAAGGGGCGAAAATGAAGGATCACCTCCGAGATTCGTCTGGCATTGCAGACCAGAGAGCCTGAAAAATTGATAGGTCTGGAATTTACATATCTGTTGTGCGATTGTATTCCCCTCGAGCCAGCGGGAACGCGGTTCATCAATAAAATACGACCGTTACAAACGCCGAGGTGACGCCTGTCAGAATCAAGTTTGGGAGTGTGAACGCAGCGGCTGTCGTGTGTAACTCCGCAGCAGAGGTCAGAGGAGTCAAAGCTTCTGTCCGGGAGTGTGAGGAAGTCAAGGGGAATCTATTTGCATGCATCTGGTAGGTGCACGACTGTATGATTTATGCTTCTTCTTTTTTTTTTTTTTGCTGTTGTTTTTTGTGTACGTTGTTTGTAATTTGCATTTAAAATGAGCTTTAAAAGTGAAGATGGAGGAGGGCGACACGTTTTTTTGGGCATCGCTGGGTGAGCATTGCCCTCTGGTGGTCAGACAAGGAAGTGACCAGCGCTGCCGCGCGCTCCTCCAGTGCCCCGCCGCAGCTTGAAGCCTCACTGTCAAACACAGGGCTGCCTGAATGCACATGTGTATTTATACACGTGTGTGTACATGTAGAACACACGCTGTATAGGAGTCCATGTGAATACATCAACGTCAATCCAAGGGATGGATCCCTGGGGAGGAGGTGAAATGAATGAGCTTGATCTGCTTTACATTGATTAACTCACACAACATGGAGACAGTGGACAAATACAACATGATGGGGGGGGGGGGCAGATGAGACACACACTCACGCGTAAGCAGGAGCTCTCTGCGGCTACTTGGACGCTGTTTCCTCAAGGTCGGGGGGGTTAACAGGCAGGTGGGCACTGCTGCAGCTGGTGCCCACGTGGCCCCGGGGACCTTCATCAGCTCTCAGTGGGGGGAGAATGATGAGAAGCGGGCGGCTCGGAGGAAGATAGATGAGACAGAGTTGCAGCAAACACGCAGATCAATAATATTCATAGCCTCCAGGAGAAAATACGTTAAGTAAAAGCTTTTTACCCGATGGACGTGAGCGGGGATGCTCAGAAACAAAGCTGCCGTGTCCTCCTTTATGCTTCAGTCAGAGAGAGAGAGAGAGAGAGAGAGAGGAATCATTGGCCGTCATGGTTGAGAAACATGCATGTTCTGTGGGAGGCTAATGCAGTGCTGCTTTGTGCAGTGTGAGAGAGTGAGGACGTCAGAGAGCCAAATCTCTCCGTGAAAACAGAATCTTCAAAGGAAAGGGTTGTTTTTCTTCTTTACTTTTCTTCATGTAGAAAACCCTCCCTTCCTGTAGATCACACACACACACATAGAGAGAAAGCAGCTGGTTCACAGGAGACACCACACAGAGCAGGTGGTGAAGTTATGTAAGCGAGGGGGAGAAGAATGAGACGGCGTGGAGAGGTGGTGATAGTGTAAAGAAAAAACAAAACAAATGGAGATGGATAGAGGAGCAGGCGGGTGACAGGCAGGCTGCCAGTGTGCTGTGGTTAAGGACCAGGGCGAGGGTTCAACGGAGCCAAGGAGGCTTAGCACGGGCGCGGGCGAGAGATCCACAGGTCTTTTACGCGACTCTTAAATCATCCAGTGTGACAGAGGCACAAAGGCCCGGCTCGACGCAGAGCTGTCGCTCGTCCCTGGAGCTGTTAATGACGGGGATCTGCGAGGGGGTCGACGTCGACGAGTAGACGCCTGGCAGCAACAAATGAGCCCCACACTGAGACTTCCACGCAACCGCACACCTCTAAAGCCCTGCAGCCACCTGCAATCGCCCCACAGCAAATATCTGCTGCTCCCCTGTGCAGGCACACTCATTGTCTGAGTGTGTGTGTGTGTGTGTGTGTGTGTGTGTGAGAGAGAGAGACTGGGAGAAAATAAAAAAATAAAGCAAGGGGCAATAGTGTGTGTGTTATCTTTCTGTATGTGTGAGCACGCGCTCAGTGAACTCTACCTGATACAGAGGTACTGATGAGAGAGGTGCCGTTGAAATATGACAGCTCTCACTTGTTCTGAGGCCTGCCCTCCGAGTAAGCCCTGCAAGAAATAGAGAGATCACTCTCACGTTCTACCTGTCCACACACACACACACACACTGAGATTGAACTCTGTTAAGATGTGATTAGGCTGACTGTCAGCTGTGAGGGGTCCTATCAAGGTTCACTGCACGCCAACCGCACACAAACGACCGCCTTAGCCGAGCTGCCTGACAGTTTTCTAGCGGAGGAATGTCGAAGCTGGAAATAACAGCGAGCCCTGACTTACAGCTGGACCGACAACGACTGCTGCTTTGCCAACTGGAAACAAAAAAAGAAAAAAAAAGGAAAGAAGAGGAGAAGGACCTGGAGAGCATACCGAAATCACAAAAGAAATACCTGCATCGATCAGCTCAGGCAGGGGAGGTATAAAGAGAGACGGGGCCTATTTTGTAGTTGACAGAGCGGGGCATCTACTCTGGCTCAGCGTGGCCTCGTCAGAGAGAGGGCGACCTGCTGCTCTCAGCCGGCTGTACACACGGCGACTTAAGAGAAAGGTTGTTCCTACATCAGGAATGTAAGCTGTTCTTTGATCAGTGACAATAATTACTGTCTAAACTGTTATGAGCGAGAGCATCAGCAGCTCCAAGATTTTAGAAGCAATGAGCACTGGTCCAAAAAACAAAAATCTGCCTCAGTTTCTGTGTCAGTCTTTATTATTATTCTCTTCTTTATTATTTCTCTGCTGCAGTAATGCTCGAGGTAGACGTGGCTCCCCGTGCCGAGATAATCAAAATGTGTTTTTATGAACCGATGCGGACTAGCGAGAGATGGAATCCCATCTGGAACAGAAAGCAGGACGAGCAAGAGGAAGAGAAACCCTCACATCAGCTCAGCAGTAAAACTGCCGCCGCGCTGGAAGGCGGACACCGTAAGCAGGATTTAGAGGACATGCATATGTATGGAACAAGCAACCTCTCCATTCCAGACGCAGGCGCGAAACACAGACAAGCATCCGCGAAATCCCCCAAAAAACGTGTGCACGCACAATTTGCACATGCAGGCTCTCGCCTACACGGATCCAAACATCGCAGACGCACACCTTCACACCTCGCCCGGAGCCCCGTGGACACGTTCTGTGTGTTTGTTAGCTGAGTCGACACATTCGCGCGTGAACGTGCGTGGGCCTCGGCTCGTGGCGTCTGGCTCACGGCGTGCCGGTAAACAGCATGCAGCCCAGACGACGTGGGGACTCCAGGCCTCGTGATTCATGCAGACGGCTTGATTAAAGAGCAATCGCAGACCCCCGCAGCGCGAGAGAGGGTGGGATAATCACCGTAAGAAAAACACTGTTTAGCAGCATAAGTCTCAGCAAGCTTCAAGTTGTGGAAGTAGTGAGGGGGCAAAAAGTTATTTCCTGTCTGAAGTTGCCAGGGAGGCCGTCGCTGGCGCGGTCAGACAAACAGTGGGCATCGAGCATTAAAACCTCCCTTCTGTTCACGGGGAGGGTGCAACAGTGGAGCATTCATGAAAAAACACAAGTGTCATAAAAACGTTGAAGCTGCACTGTTAATATCTTTCATTTCCAAAAACCGATCCAATGAGTGAAATCCACAGAAAACCTCGAGCTGTCTGCAGCCCCCCCTCACAACGCGTTCATGTCTTCAAGCTCATTGTTCTGGCTTTTCAGCAGGAAGAGTTTTCATTCACACCAGAGGATATAAATGAGGAGACAAGGAGGAAAAAAAGAATTGGCATGAACATTCACCATAAATTTGGAATCTGAGATGTTTCAAATAGTTGAAAGTGGACACACTCATAATATTAACATTCGTCTCCTAAGATCCATCGTTCCCTCTGCGAGAAATCACTGGATCTGCACTTTCCACTCTCCTTTCATGACGCATCCTTCACCAAGTGAAGAGCAGAACAGCCACGGGCAGGAAACCCAACAGATTTGCTCAGAGAAAATGTAAAGGGAAGTGCAGGAGGTGTGCGTAGTCTGCGGCGGACCTCTTCTTGTTATAATCTGCCGTGAGTAAAATGTTTATATGTGCACCTCCGCCCTCCTCTCCTCCCCTCTGGCCTCCTGTTAAGGGTCCGTTCTCCTTGATGCGGCTGTAATCGACAGAACGCGCGGAGGAAGAAAGGAACAACACAAATAGATCATCGGGTTGTATTAACATAACGATACAGGAGAGATAAAAACGACCAGTTACAGCGAGGGCGAGTATAATGTTTTACGTACACACACAGGCGCGTTTTCGTGGCGTTTACATGAATGGAATGCACAGGAAAGAATCTGACTTGGATTCAGAGAGAGAGAGAGAGAGCGAGGAGAAATCCTGACGCCTCGCATTAAATCTCACCAAGTGGACTGAAGGGTGACTGACAGAATGCTATGGTGAATCCAAACATGGAAAGAACAGGTCACAGAAGCACTGTACACCAGACAGGATGTAAATGATACATTAGGAACCATAATAATTTAAATTAAGATGTTTAAACATACAACATACAGTATACAAGCAAGCTGAGAATGCTATTGTCCTTTCCCCTTCTCTAGATGGCTTGTAAAATCCAGAGGTCTCCGAAACACTCTGCAAAACAACAACAACACCAACAAGAATTCCGATGCTCTGTGATTCGTCTTTTCAGTCTCAGTGTGATCCATCACCAGGTGACACTGCTTTGGCAGACGAGCATCAGCAGCCACATTGACTTCTTTAAAAAAAAAGAAAAAAAAAAAGGATTCCCCTGCCCCCCCCCAAAAAAATCCATTAGTCAAGTACTCCAGGAAGAAAACACACAGTTCTGTGTCTCCGCACCACGAACAGCCTCAGGAGTACGGCTTCCTTCAGAGGCTCGCACCCCCCTGACTCTCTACGGCCTCTTGCCGGAGCAGGACCTGCAGCACTGCTGTCCGTAGAACCTGTGGTTGCAGACGCCGTGCTGTGGGACCAAGTGGCACCAGCTGAAATGATCCGCGCAGTGTTCGTCTGCAGAGGAAAAAAACAGGAACGCTTTTTATCTTGAATTGCACTTTAGGTTTGGTTATTTGATGGTTTAGACGGACCATTCATTGGCAGCATAGGCAGCCGCCCGTTGTCCTGCCCTAAATGTCACTCAGGGTTTATTTTATTAGGATATAAAGCAAGTAAAGAAAGACACAACTCAAGAGGCTCCAACTGAAATGCTTCACTCTGCCCTTGGTGAATGAACTGAATAACGATTGAAAAGTCTCCTGAGTTGCTTTTTTTTCTTGGGTCACAAGTAAATTAAACTTGATGAACGTGTTTTCTCCCCTAAGAGGAGTTTACCTTTCTGCGTCGGCCTCGCGGGCGTCATCCAGCCGGGGCGCGCGGGCGGAGCCGGGGGCGCAGCTGGGCAGAAGTGTGTGTTGCACGCCCTGGAGGTGACGGGCCTCTGGTGGGGCAGGCAGCCCGCGGCCGGGCGACCTTGCCGGAGACACTGGATGGACCGAGCCTGGACGCCTCCGCCGCAGGACACGGAGCACTGAGGCAGAGGCGGAGAGGAAGCAGAGGAGAGTCAGACGTGTGAAGGGAAGGCGGGATGAGAGGGAGCGTGGGGATATAAACAGGAGGAGGAGGAGGAGGAGGAGGGGATCAAAACGTTAAAGCGCAAGGGAGGGAAAAGGGTTGTCACAAAAGGAGCAGAGCAGGGAGGGGAGCCGGCAGAGGAGAGGTCCGCATAGAGATAAAGACGAGATGAATAAAACAAACATCCCATCCAGCATGTACTTGCCCTCCAGTGAGCTGTCATGACACGTCGCTCTCTGGTGGAAACATACAGCGATCACAGGCTCAGCATCAAGCAGAATGAGACAGTGGCCCCGAAGACTTGCTACGTCACAGATGAAGTAACACACAAACGGCACAGCCTGCCCCAAAAGCCTTTGTCACAGAATGGAGCTTTTCAATGGTGGCCCATTGAGGCCCATTCAGCACAGTTGCCATCTACAGCACTGTACTGGGATCAGCGGAGGAACCTGGGAACACGTCCTGCTTTCAGAAAGCAGAATACTGCAGCGTCTGAACCGTCTTTCAGGTTCATTTAATGTCACGTTCCCAGTGCCATAAAAAACAGGATAAGACAAAACATCCTCGTTCGTGAGAGTAAGCGCTAAATGTTTGGGTTAAACTGAGCAGTCTGCCTTTAAGTGTTTGACAGATGTTTAGATTGCAACAGAGGAGCCACGGATGGCCACGTGCGCTGTTTCCATCCAGATGTTGTGCTGTTGTCCTCATTCCAGGACCTCGAAGAGGCGATGGCTCGGTTCACTTAAATCAGTGAAGTGAAATAAATGAGACAGCCCGGTTCAGGTGATTTGTTCCATTAAAACAAATTAACACGAAATTAGTCTCTCGAACGCCCCAGTAGTTTCATTTTACCTCATTCTGCTTGTCTGTTGTCTGATTGTTTTTTTTTCAGCTGCAGTTCACTTTCTGTCCTTTTCTGTCCTGCATAGAACAGATGTATACATCTAGCTATAGATATGAATATGTTTTTTAACCGGTTGTCCTTGAAGAGGATTAGCGAAATTACAAAAATCATTTGCTGGAGAGAAAATCTACACAAAACGTGCATCCATACACGTCAGCACAAAGCTCCAAACTGGAACCCATGCATCAGACTAAAAGCCTGTCGTGTAGTTTGGTTTTTGGATCAAAGCCTGAGCACGTGTACCTGCTGCCAGGGAGAGGGGTACCAGCCTAGCACCACGGCGCTGGAGGTTGTTCTGCCAGGGACGACCCGTGGGAGCTCCGGGCACGGACCACGGTTGCAGGCCTGCTGGAGATCCACCAAGGGTTTGGCCATGTTCCTGCATCTGCGTGCGGGGAACTCCACATACCTGTGCAGGGCAGAGCAGGGGGCTTGTTCAGCGCGACTGACAGAGCTTCCAATTTTGAAGACGCCGAAAGTCTGACTCGAGGGATTTACTGCGCGGGCGACGCAGCGGGGACTGGAGCTTGTGTGCGGATCTATTAGAGTGAGAGGGATGTCTCGGTGTGCAGCTGAAGGAACGTACCCTCCCCGTGAGTCTCTCTCCCCGCAGCGGAGCTCTCTCTTCTGGATGCCTGAGCCACAAGACCTGGAGCACTGGAACAGGCAGGAGAGACGGTGTTATAAAATGAACTGTCTAAGAGTCTGTGTGTGTGTGTGTGTGTGTGTGTGTGTGAGCTGCAGAGGGTTGGTTAGAGCAGCAGACACCACAAGGTCGCTGCAGAAGAGCCAAAGCAAAGTGCAGTATTTTCTCAAAAGTGTGCACGTGTCAGTAGTCGTGTCGGGCGTCCTGCTTCATGAATACTGAGATGAACCCTAGAGTGAGTGTAAAGGAGTGACAAACAACTCACCAAAAAAAATGTGACTGGTTTTAGTTTGTTATGTCAGTGAACTTGAAATGTCCTGTGCTAACCAAATAACTTGTGCTGAAAGGATGTGAATGATTAAATTAAAATAAGTAACTTTAAGTAACAGAGCAGTTATGTGCTCCTCCCAGTGACATCAGTGCACTGTCATAACTCACAGAGAAATATCTGAATCAATTACCTCAGAGTTTAAAAAACTTGAGATATTTCACTCTTTCAGAGAAGTAAATCCACACATTTTAACCTTCTGAGCAACAAATGTCATCATCAGTTGATATGAATTGTGCAGAACAAAACATTTAAATCTTCACTATTCCACAAGTTATTTCATGAGAACTACACTATTCAATAAAAGGAATAACTCCATTCTCAGTTATTCCTTTTCCCTTGAACGACCCCCTCTCCTTCCCAGACAGTTTTTATGTCATGTCTTCTCTCCACACAACACAAAGTGCGTCACCTTTAACTCCCAGCACACATTAAGTGCTTCAGTGCGGAGCCCGCCTTGAAATTATTCAGCTGGAAACGAGACATTTCACTCTTGATGCTCCTTCTCCCCGAGCTCCGTGTCCCTTTGTTCCTCACCTCTCCCCAGGGAGTGGGGATCCACTGCAGCCTCTCGTTTTTGGGGCACCGCCGCAGGACGCAGGTCTCTTGGGCTTTGGGTCTGTGGTGCTGTCGGCACATGCTGTCGGGCACCACCACCGCTTTGGCCCCGGGGTCGGTGCTGCTGCAGAACACGCTGCGCTTCCTCAGCCCGCGGCCACAGGTCTTGGAGCACTGTGAGCGCACGGAGGGGAAAAGGTAGAGGTCAGAAGCAAAGATGATTCCATCATCAGGAGTTTAGTGATTCAATAAGCAAACATTTAATGATCATCAAATACACACACACACGCTAACTCGGCCTGATACTTATGATTGTTTTAACCTTCAGCTCTCACCACATCGCAGCAGCAGGCCATATACACAGAGGTTAAATCCTTGGCACTGTCAATGCTTTAGCAATTCACCACATGGTGGACAAGCAAACAGAAGGTCAGCGGTTTGACGGCAGTCCATTACGGCCTAACATCAAATACAATAAACCAATAACTGGGAGATGAATGTGACCCTGGCACAGTCTGCAGCGACAGGACACATCACTGCTGTAAACTCCACGTGAACCGCCCGGAGATGGACGGCGGGTTCATCCCGCCGCTCCGCTGGGACCGACGGCCACTGCCGCCACCGCAGTTTGTGCAACAACATTACAATAATTTATTAGACGTGAGACACACACACATCTATGTGTATCCATTCAGATACACAAATCCCCCTTTGTCCTTTCATCACTGAAAGGTCTCGTCCTCGTGTCGGAGCGACCGCCCACTGACCTCGGACCGGCGGAACAACGCGAGCGTCCTGACAAACTGTCTAATCCAAGCCAGGCTGTTACTGCAGTATACAGCACGTAGGGAGAGGTCTGAAACGTTAAGATTAAAAGTTATCGCTTTAACACTTTAACTGCTGCTGATGAACGTTTGACGAATCAGACCACGATCACTCTGAGGAATTAAAAAAAATTCTGATTAAACTGCACAAATTCAATTCATGGAACCTTAACATAGGAAAAGGGAAAGGAAAAGGGAAAAGAAAAGCGATGTGGATGGAATGACAGAGAGCACAAAGAACATCTATATTTCAGACAGTTGTTGAAGGCAAGTCATTATTTTCTCTAAGTGTCCAACAGAGGGCAGGAGAGTGCTTACAGTGAGTGGAGCGTTTTATACAGCGTGTGTGTGGACACTGATTGAAACATTGCTTCTATGGAGCATCCCGTCTTTGGGACAGCAGCTGAAGTGAACTGACGGAGTGTAGCTCGACAGGTTTTGTCTGCACATTTACATTTTTATACCTCCTGTGGATTTGCACCGTGTTCTCACACACTCTTCTAAACTCTACCAGCCTGCAGCCAGATTCGTCTTTGAAAGTTTAGGCAGAAAGTTTGAAAACAGACGCAGAATGTGAGTCTGCAGCCATGCACTGTGAGGCGGCACGCGCTCTGAATAACAATGACACAATGCTGGTGTTGGGCGTTCTGCAAACCCACCTGGGACCAGGACCCCGTGCTCCACTCGGGCGGACAGGCCTGGGTGTGGCACGGCTGGACTTGGGCCGGAGAAATGACAGGGCAGAGGGAGTGAGCCACCGCCTCCTCCCTCTGGTAGGTGACCTTTCTCAGGCAGCGCAGGGTCCTCGTCTGCTGGCCTCCTCCGCACGAGCGGCTGCAGGAGGCCCACTCGCCTGCGGCCCAGCTGTGCAGAGACAAAGAGAGAGAGAGACGAGGGTGCTGAGTGAGGAGACTAAAACAGAGATCAAATAAGGCGTGAGTGGTGTACATGTGAAGCTCAGCCTCATGATGGAGGTCCTAATCGGAAGAGCCTGACTCTAATGTGATGCAATTATTTTAGGTCCAAACCCCAGATTTCAATGAGTGCTATCATACCAAAGACTAAAGAACACAAAAACATTATTTGAAAAGCTCCAAACAGTGAGCGCTTTCTGCTTAATTAAAAACCAGACCTGCTTTTTTTTTTTAAACATTGATCTTTCTCATTGGTCAAAGTAATGTTTTATGACACACAAAGCAAATACACACACTGAAACATATATACCCATGTCCATCCATCTCTCTCAGTACTATTCGTATCTGAAACTAAACATGGAAACCATATTGTATAAACAGCTCTCCATTACAGTGGTCCCAGGGCTACAGAGCAACCACAACATACACCATGAAATAAGGCCACAGACAGATGTGGTCAACAATCCTTCAGTTCACTCTCCTGTCCATTTCGTTCCTCCTTTTTTTACCCGTTTTCCACCTGCCCATGCTTTTATTCCTCGTGTCTATTCTTTTAGCTCCGTGTTCTTTAACCTCTCCTCTCCTCGCGTTTCTCTGGAACCCTGCTTTGCCACTGATGAAAGCCTACTGCTCTCGAAAATAGCTTCTGTCTTGGCATCGGCTCTGAACAGGGGAGATTACAGCAAATGAGTGGTCTGACAACCACAGGCTTAGAAGAGGGACGTGGAGAGATGGGCAGATGGCTCAGTCCAATTCCGAGACGACATGCCACCGCATAGACCATTCCTCCACGCCTGCCCGACCTGCCCCAGGGGAAGAAAAACGCTTTCATTCTCTTTCAAATGCCGCAGACAAAACTGCAATTTGGGAAGAGGGACAGATTTGAACCATCAGGACCTGAAAGCATCGGTTTTGGATGTTTGGCTCAGGGACTGTTTGCTTTTATTTTTTATTTTTTGCCAAGGCTTATAAATAACAATATATCATTAAGTGAAAGTGGCTGAAGCGCCACTCTGCTTCGCTGCAAACCGCCACTGACCCAGCCGTAATTTGTATCTCTGACATGTTTCAATAACTGACATATTTTGACGAGGAGAGGCTCTGGAAAGCTCCACCAGAAATTGTACGTCTGCAGACTGGTTTCCACCGATAAATGAACATCTACTCTTAAACTAATATTCAGTGTGATTGGGGGGTTTTCTTGAGTAATTTTACAGAAACAAAAATGAACACCACTGATTAACAGATGACTCTACCCTCATTCACTCCAAAATGCCAATACTTCAAATTCATGCAGTGTGGAGAACATTACCATGAGTACTCATTATACTTGCATACGCAGCTCTACTGTCTACAATACACCTTCCAGCTTCTGTGGCCATCACTAATGTTGTTAGTCCCTTTTCCTACTGCTCTGAAAAGGGCCTGTTAACTGTTCCAGTGGAAGCCTGGGCTGGTGTCTGTTTAAGTGCTGCAGGTGAAATGTTACATTTCACTGACAGACACCTGTAAAACCAAACTTCAGATCTTTTTTAACATACATGAAAGGCCTTTAGGGCTCCGCTCAGTTGGGTGAGAGCAAATTCCAGGAGGTTGCAGAACAGACACAGAAGTGAACAGCCACCTTCTGAGACATGACACTCAGCAACATGTCATGCAAATATGTATAATTCAGAATTGAGCAGTTTTAGTGTTGAAGCTGCACAGTTCCTCTGCTCTGCTCTCCTCTCCAGTTTGATTCTCAGCTAAACTGCGGCTGTGGTCAGCGTCCTCCGTCTCCTTTTTTCTGCTCCTCTTCTCTGGCGCACGGACGATGTGCCTCGCTTTTAAGTGTCCATCTATGCCGCTGCGTGAAGACATGCAGAGAAATCCCCGACCTGTTGTAAGTGAGTCTGCAGATGGCCGCTGCCGCGAGACAGAGCAAAGTAATTTCAAGCAGCAGAGGATGGAAGTCCAGAAGAGGAAGACAGAGAGGGTGTAGAAACTGGCGCTGGGAAATGGACAAAGCGAGACGGGATACATCTATGAGATCTGGCTTCTGACTGCAAGCTGAGCTGGAAGATTGAACTGACGCCTTCAAATTCCCCTTGCATCCCCATTTTATGTTTGGGAAGTGCTTCAACACCACTGTCTGTTTTCAGACACCAGTACAGGGAGGAAAGGTTTAAAATTGGTCTGAAGCATGAGGGGGTAGATGGGAGTGATGGGGTGAGGGTGGGGAGGGAGGGGTTTGACTGCGTGGCTAGACTGGCTGGGCCCTGTGGGAATCTCGCTGTCTCAGTGCAATAAAACATGGATAGGCCTGTCAGCACCCGAGATACACGCCGAGGAGATAAGCAGGCTTTTTCACATCCCCCCCCCCCCCTTGTCACACACACTCACACACATCCAGACCTCACTGTCGATCTTTCTCCTCTCTGCTGGGCTCTTGAATGCATGTGTGCCCGTACATCCTGGAGGTCTTAATGCAGTCGTTAAAGCTTTCAGTGTCGCTCACCTGACCCGTCTTCCTGTGCAGCTACTGAGTCATAAACACCGCTTTATTTTCCTGGATGAACAGCCGGATTATATATCTGGACTATACCAACTCCTTCACGGGGGCTGGGGTGTTTCAGGACACGTTACAAGGCTGTTTAATACCTTTCGGCGAGATAAGAGAAATGGTATGCCCAAGATTAGGAGCAGGAAATGCCCTCTCGGGTGGTGGGAAACTTGGTGAGAAACAGAGGCTTTATGTTGGAGGGCGTAACTGATAGTTGTCTGGTTTGTCCAACACAAGGGAAAGTTTGGTCTGGACTTGTTGGAGCTTGGCGGACGGCGGACAAAAAAATGACGACTTCCTGAACATCAGACACAAACAGCTTGTAGTTAAACCCCCAGGTTTGAGCATTTCGCCGTTGTACGTTAACAAAACCTGCGTGGATGTGAACTGTTAACGTGCACGCTGCCATGTAAGTGTGTATGTGTGTGTACACTCCGACTGAACCCCACCTGCCTGTTCTATGGAGCAGTGCTGTAAATCAAGCTAGCTCCGGTTTAGCTCAGCCAAAGGCCGACAGAGAGGAGGGGCCGTTGATTCAGCGCCGTCGCAGCTTGTGACTCCGTCGCACTTCAGCCGGGTTCCCTCCTTCGCTTTCGACACTGGCCCGAACGTTCAAGTCTCCGTTAAAAGTGCAATTAAGTACAACGTCTAGACAACCGCGGTAAAACACAGTTTGCTGCAGAGACAGTCATGCAGCGTTGAGCTGAAAATATATGAGAGGGATGATATTCACAGAAAGCAACAATCACGCTGGGTTGGCTTTGATGTCTCCCTCGTTTCTCTCAGCCTTTGTTTTTCTCTCTCCCTCGCTTATTCTCAAGTGTTCGCTTGAGTGAGAAATCCGCTGCAGACTTGCGAGACATCATCCTGTATTTACTTCATGACAAAACCATGAAGTTTGCCTGACTTTTCGTCTGGGGATCAGGGTTCAGAGTTGAAATAAGACATTCACTGAACTCTGACAGTTATGGGAACAAAGCGTAACCTTTCCTGGGCCCTGGGTCAAGAGGGAGTCTAAATCTACCAGAAATAAATGAGTCTATAATAACAAGTCTCAAGTATTTGGGCAGCATATAACATCAATTTTGATGTTCCCCAACTGTCATTGATGTAGTGGTCGATACAATTTCAGTTTTCCTTCCAATTACGAAATAGAGGAGCAGATCTTTAGCCAAACGCTAACATCAGCATGCTGAAATGCTCGCGTTGACAATGACGGACAGACAGTCCATAGTAAGATGGACGACACATCTCCACCTCTTCCCACAAACCAGAAGTGAACATTGACAATAGTGATCCAGGCATTAATCTGCGATATGGAGGTGTCACCAATTCACACACTCCTCCAATCACCCGTACATCTGAAGCCGTCAACGATGATGTTTCACTCTATTTTCAGTGTATCAAGCAAGTAATACAGCTCGTACAAGAGTCTAAAACAATACTAAAATATTTATTCAATTGAACACATCCCCAACATGTGCTTAATTCCTGAAGGGAAACTTCTAATGCTCCTGATGAATATGACAGCAGTGAGCCTTGTTTTGTGACCTCTGCCCAATCTGGAGTGGATAGCACACGGTTGATTCCCATTTTTAAAAAAAGTGAATGCTGTTTAAACTATATGTGAGAAAGAATTAAATCCTTTTTTGCATATTTGTACCTGAGATCCCTGTCCCTCGACTGTTTAATATGATTCAAAATGGGAATAATACTGAGACAAACGTACAACACTGCAATGAAACAAGTAGTGACCGCTTCAAGAGTTTTTTTTTTTTTTTCTTGTGTTTTCGCAAATGGAGAAATTAGAGGGTGCGCAAAGAAGAGAGGAACAAATGGAAAACAGGCTGAGCTGAGTGGTAGCTGGCCACAGCAAATGGACCACAGGCACTGCTCAACCACTGTGTGTGTGAGTGTGTGCCTATAATATAAACAGTACCTGAAATTTTGGCAACATAAACACACACACTACCACCCCCTCCACCCCACCCCACCCACACCCACACACGCCCCAGCAGCACTCACTATGCAGGGCAGGGCTGTGTGTTGCAGAGGTGGGAGCCCAGCGTTGGTCTGGAAAGCGGATTACACATGGTGGAGTTGACCTGAACTTTCTGGTCCTGTAGACAGATGGCCTTAGTGGAGATACGACCTGATGGAAGAGAGGGAGCGTGGACACACAGTGACTTGTCAGAGTACTTAGTTGCACGTTTAACTGAACTTACTTATATTTTTGACAAATGTTTTCAATGTCATGAGCCCCAAAGAACTGTAATGCGTTTATAATGGGGTGAGATAACATGATGACATCTATTCGTTCCCCCAAACTGATATTGCAACACCTGAGGAAGAAACAAAGAGTCCAAAATGTTTTCATTTTGGTTTATAACAAGCGTAACAAATAGAGGCTTTTAACTGGAACAAAACATAACTGTGAAAAATATGTCTGTGGAGAAACGAACGTGAAAAACAAATGGGATGTTTACAAGAAAGTCTGGAAAACGTTTAATAATTTGATAAATTGTGCTGGGAGATCTTCAGCAGGAGGACAACTCAGGACAAACTCACTTAAAGAACCAAAGTGGTGGTAAAGCCCAGAGGGGTGGAGGCAGAGTTTGGAAATTTGCTGTGATGATGTAAGATTTTGTTTATGTTTATCTTTACTCTTTGTTAGAGGTACCATTGATTAATATGGCCATATGTTTTAGGTTAAACTTTGGCTCTAAATGTAAGGGAGATTTAAAGAGAGAACGAGTGTGTGAGTGTGTGTAAACTTGCAACATGAAGACGCTGATGTCTGTATAATGAAAACTCAATGAAGACATTGTTTAAAAGAACACACACACGCACACACACTGGGAGTCTTTAGGGATGAACAGAGTCTGAAGTTCTCAGGTGACGAAGGTGCTTTTCATTAGCCTCAACACACACTTCCTGTACACACGGTCGCAGATGAACAACATACATACACAGCTTGAATCACAACCTCTCACGTGCACGTTTCTGTTGGTCTTATATTGTGTCTGACCACTTACTGTTACCGTTTAGTACTGTGGTAGATCAACCACTTGTAGTTTTTGAAAAGAACATGGGAGACAAAGTGGTGGCATGTAGTGGCGGACATTTAAATACAGTCTTACCTCCAGCACACGGGGCAGAGCAGTCGGAGCGCACCACACCCCAGCTGTAGTCAGGTTTCTTCTCGGTGCGAGGCAGAGTGTACTCCCACAGCACGCCTGGGTTCTTCCCCTGCAGGAGGATCTGTCAGGCGAGGACAGAGTCAGTCGGAAAGGAGTCATGTGTGAAAACAGTTAAGCCTCATTTATGCAGAGAAAGCATCACATGATTAAATGTTCACCGGGAGGCCAGTCATCATTTTTCTTGCCTGGTTTGCCCCAGCAAGTCAAATGAGTCAAATATTCCTCCCCCAAAAGCACCAGAAGAGAGAGGAAAATAGGAAATTGTATATTCAAATGTGAATAGTTTCTCTCAGATTCTGCCTTTTTAATGGTCCACATTTTCC
The DNA here is from genome assembly GCA_016785235.1 of Pseudorhombus dupliciocellatus. Lineage (NCBI taxonomy): Eukaryota > Metazoa > Chordata > Actinopteri > Pleuronectiformes > Paralichthyidae > Pseudorhombus > Pseudorhombus dupliciocellatus. The sequence continues at coordinate 495,297 of JAFBJW010000365.1, read as the reverse complement.
TCTCTTTGGCCTTATTTGCTCCTGTTGTTCCAGTGCAACATCAGCACTGATAAATCTGCATTTGTTTGACAATTTACGGTTGCTGGACTCGTCATCATTCACAGGAAACATTGCTACATCCCTTGCACAATATTCTAGACGCTAGCCTGATGAATCTTTTCAGCTCCAGTCGTACGTATCCCTTACTATGGATAGTAAAAGGTACGCCATCATACTGCATGTTGGGGACATCAGACATTTCGATATATATCCTCACCGAGCCACACTGTCATTGGATGGACCCCATTCATGTACCAATAAAGAGGTACAAGGCAGAGGTGAGTAAAAAACGAGCAGAGGAGACTAAGAGCAGCCGTAAGGCCCCCACTGAGCCAGTGGATCTACCTACCTACTGACCAGAAACATTAGGAGTGCCTTGTCCCCTCTACCATCCAAACTGGCCGAGTGGACTGGCTCCTTAACACCACATGCTTTGTACCGGCTGGGGATTCTGAGTGACCTTTTCAGTGCGGGAGATTTATTTGGATATCTAAGTCGAGCAAAGACAAACGGATGAATGACAGCAGATGTGCCCATTGCAGGAGACGCATCAGGCTTTCACTGCGGCAACTGTTTGAGGAGTTGGCGAAGAATTCTGTTGAAGGCACAGCTTTTTAAACCTGAGGTTGTCTTCAGTGGCTACGTCTCATTCACATCCCACCAAAGTTTAATTCCAGCTGGGTGGTCATAAATCCTCAATCCATTAGGTAAATTGCATTAAGTCTGACTTTCATAGTTCCAACACCTGAAAAGCATACCAGTCTATCAGCGTCTGAATGAAAGAGCTTTGACAAGTGTATTTTCTTTGGGCCTGTGTCCTTCAGTACGAAGCGTTCTGCCATGAACCACCTGTCTTTGGGAAGCAAAGCAACCTCTGGGTTTAATCCACATGCAACAGGCCTGGGGTACCTCTGCTGATGGAACCAATCACCTTGCACTGCTTGTTCACTGTTTAATGTGTATGGTCAGTCGAGTTGAAGTGAGGGATGCTCAGGAGAACAGCTTAAACAGACGTTTCAAACTGTGTGGCATGCGTGACAAAAATGAGGGAGGAGGTCTGAAGTTAAAGAGGGACAAGTTCATGCCAGTGCTGGAAAACACACCAACAAAATTTCCCTGAGAAATACCATGTTTGTATGGCTTTAAGTGACTCAGTGACACTTCCACTTCCTCTACTCGTGCACTGTTACCAAGAAGTGCAAACGACTATTTCTTTGTTTCATGTAAAAAAAAAATAAAATACACAGAAAACAAAAATGTGCAAGTTTCATGGCCCCCACGGCGTCAGAATCTTTGCCCAGGTACTAGTTGTCTTACCATTGTCTGGCAGGGCTGAGGTACAAAATCCAGAAAAAATACTTGAGATTATAAAATGCTTCCATCAAAATCTGCTGTCTTATAGTGTTCTTACGTTTGTTTGTTTAGATATTGCTTCATTTCTTGTCACGTGGCACCAGCTGTGTCAGTGGTTGTCTGTGTGTACGATGCTGTCTAAGCTAATAAAAAACTCAAACATTTGTGCTGCCCAGGCCACCATGCTACTTCTCTCCAACTCATCCACGTTACCCATGTGCTGTTGGCAATAACCCACAGGTCAAACCATAGTTTAATTTCCAGTGTCTCAGACAATGTCCCCTTCAGACTAGACAATGTCTTTCCTACAATGCCAAAACAGCAGGATCCGGCAACACTTTAACACCCACACTTCCTTTGCTGCTGCCACCCACTTCAGCCAACCCAAACCCACTGCCACGAAGCGACTGCCACAGCTAACCACACCAGGACCTTATGTTTATCCAAGAAAACCAACTCTTACTCTCCAAGTTCCTTCCCCTTTGCCAGACAACACAGCACCAGCAGTTTTAAAAACAACACTCAGCTTTTTTTTCTTAAACCGAGCACCTACACACCCTTGAAGCCTGGACGATTTCTAAATAACTGAGCTCTCTTACCTAAGCCGTCCACAATGATGTCTAAGCCCAAGCAACCACAGCGTGAACGCCATCTGCCAGGACAGACGCTGTCTTTCAAACAGTCATTTCAGACGTGTACAACCCTGTCTCCTCTCCACGTCTGTAGTCTGTGCAGCACGCTCGTGACCTGATTAATGACTGAAGCAGCAAAGAAAAATAACCCACCTATGCACGCCGTGACTTCATGCTTGTTCCCACTTCACAGACAGAGCTCGCACCGGCCTTATAACTCCTCTGTAGTCGAAGCGAATCGACAACAACGCCAACAAACTACATTGATATTAGTGACGACATGTGAAAATCTACCTGCGCTCAGCGGCCAGTAAATAAATGAACCTTTTCCAAGAAGACGACACCAGCGACCTCTGACAGAACAGTTCAATAACAGATCACACTGCACATCTGGTCTAGACCTGCAAACACAAAGCCCGGCTTCTGTTTTTCCCAGATACTATTTTTCGCTGGAGCGTGTTTTTCATAGCTAGTTCATGGTTTTAGAATCCATGTCACTTGGCCAGAGCTTGAGTGGCAAAAGGACAAAGGGCAGAGGAGGGTGCTGTTGTGTTTTTACCTTTTGTGCAATCACGTCTCCAAAAGTTTCCCAATGTTAGTCACGCAGAAAAGTCTTCTGGGTAGAGTTGCGATCCTAGTCAGCCAAAGGTTCAGTCAGAGACACTCAGCGTCAAAGGAGTGAACCTTGATAGTGAATGGTTGCACTTAGATTTGGCAGTAACAGCTCAGCTGTCAGTGAATCAACAGCAACAGAGGGGAGCATCGGAACATAATGTCAGCAACGAACAGCTGATTGAATGTGATCGGATGTTATGCTGTTGGGAATAATCCATAATCCACTGTAACATAGATGGTATATCAAAAGTTCAATATATATATGTCAGAATAATGTGTATGCACAGTGTAAAATGTTTTGGTGTTTATTAAGTTTTTCCGTGAATTGAAATTAGCAGCCAAGATTAGTCTCGAAACTAAAAAAGAAATAATAATGTTATTTGTATTGTGACGACTAACTGTATCGATTGTGAGCATTTGTATTTTCTATATAATTTTGTGCTACATTGCCAAGCCCCACAGAAATATGGCTGAACAGTTTTCAGGTTAATACATGTTAATATTTAATAAGGTCTGATGACCCTCAGCAGTGGCTGTAACTGGCTTTTATTCTCAGAAAAATCATACTAGTCTGGTTTTTAGTTGGCTGCGCATCAGACCACAGAGTATTAGTTTTCACAACTCAGTCGACACACCACTCATCAAGTCATGTAGACCCACAATGCTTCGCCCTTGACTTGGAAGACGTTGAAGCAGGAATAATCCTCCTTGGTGTCCGCTGAGCCCTCCAGAGACAGCAATATGTCTGCTCTGACCTCCTGCTCCCGTTAACTGCTACTCTTCCCTCCCCTGCCCCCTCCTGACCGGCGGAGCAGCTGTGCAGATGTGAACACCTTGTCACAGTTTACACTCACACTCCTCAACATTTGTTTTTCTTTGAGTGTTTCAAGCTGAGTAAGGGGTCTGGGAGTGATCAGCGTGTATAGCCTCCCCTTTTGTGCTCCCTCGCTCTTCCTCTCTGTGACAGCGCCAGTTAAGTAGAATGTGTGAAACAGATGAAGATCGGCAGTTGAGTAAGAGAAGAAAAAAATGCTCCCTTTGCCTCTTTTCATTTAGTCGAAATCCCGCTGCCCTGGCCTTAACTTCTCACATCCAAAGAGTTCAATTGCAGAATTCTTAATCTTTTAATCTTGCTCCCGCCCCCCCCTCTGTCTCGATCCCCCTGTTTCTATCAACCTCTTTCTCCTTTTTGTAATTACAGGACATACTTATGGAGATTATAGGCCGTGTCATCTGCAGATCAGCAGCATGCCACAGCTGAGTCCTCTGCCGGACAGATGTATGACTTGGACACCCAGACGAGCACGAGGAGGACTGTGAGGTTAAGCACAGTCATCTCTTTAAAGGATAATTCATCCCTATTAAAATGTAGGATTTATGTGCGTGTGGTTTGGGTCAGTGTTTCCACTGGTTATGAAAACACTGTGATTAGATCCGGGAGTGACGTCGCTGCAGGAATGGGGAAAGAAAACGAGTGGACTGCCGTTAATAGTTCAGATTATCAGCAGATTTTAAGGCACCTCATTTGGAGGTACCTACTCCAACACCGTCAAGAAATAACCCCCAATCAGCTCCAAAAAACCCACAGCTTGCATTTCTTTCCTTGAAAGTTGCACTTTGCTGTGTGTAAATTAAAAAATCACAAGCTTTTAAACAATGATAACAAACAAATGGCTGCTAATATGCTAGTTGTAGATAAAAAGTTCAAACTCCTATCTTCAAAATAATGACTTGCATTGAAACTAAGATTGTGAAATGTGGCTAAGAAATAAGCCACATTTCCATTCGTCGCTTTGGATAAAAGCGTCTGCCAAATGACTTTGTAGAAATAACAAGAACGAAACCCTACACCTCTTCAAGGCATCCAATGTCAAATTATGGTCGCAAGCCTCAATCCTAAGGACATAAGAATGGACTTTCCAGTTGCCAACTACAGGACAGACTCAGCGAAACTGCCCACAGACAGAAGCCTCTTTTCGAAAATAGCAACAAAAACACTTCCTGATGGTCAAAAAAGTGACCAGCCAAGAACATCGGAAATATCACAGTCCTCCTGGATTTACGGGCCGATCATTCCTCCTCTCACCGCAGCATGAGGAGCTCAGGGAGCACTGGCTTTTACATGACTATCACTTTGCCCATGATGGGGGGGAGACGAAACAAATATCACCTGGTTTCCACTTCTGTTGCCATGGCTACAGGTCAGAGATCAGGAGAAAATAAATGCTTTCGTTATTTGGGTTGAAGTATAATTCTGGCATTTTCTTCTGCTTTTATGACTCGTCCATCCCTCAGAGCAGTTCTGGTTCCTCAGACTCAACTCTTTACAAAGATGGTGTGAAAACAACTCATCAATCGCCACCTAAAATATAATATAATATCTCTCTGAGCAGCTATTTCGTACTTTCCATGCGTGCCTCTGAAGGGCAGCTGACTTAGGGATTTCACTTTTCTTTTGGCTTCAGATCACATGGCTGGAACAAAGCGCTTTTGAGGTCAGTGGCCAGGGGGGCCACGTCCATGCCTTTGAATACATGTACATGGACAAAACACGTGACTGTGTTTACACTGGGGCTGGCAGTACCAAGAAACTGTGGCGCTTGCAAACAGAGGGCAGGCTTCTGCCATGTGAGGCTGATCTGAATAGTGAAAGTGGCACAAAGGCTGATTTAGCCTAATTGTGCCACATCTCCCTCCCTCTCATCTACAGAGGACATACTGTATTTCGCCCTCACTTGCCTCGTCCTTCTGCTCATGCTGCCCACACTGAGTGATCACAGATCTTGTGTTTTCAGTGCTAGTGTGACTTAATAAAGTGCTTCGTTGAGGCACCATTGAGCTTAAGAATCAATGAATTCATGAAGGAGGGAAAAGGGAACAGATCAACTCGAATTCCTGTGGAGTTCTCAGATCAGTTTGAGGTTGAGCTGTTGCATAAACCATTTTCAGACAAGACCCCCCGAAGATTTTCACACAATTGGCTCTGGACCTTCTGCGGCGTTTGCCTTTCACACATGAACAACACAGCAGGAGATTCTCGGCATTCACGACAACGCAGAAATGAGATGAGGTTGACTGGGGGGGGCGCTGCAGCCAGAGTCAGGAAATAATGTATAAAGTCTGCTGCAGAGATCACATGTTTTTTTTAAGACAGCACTGAGACCAGAGTTGGCCCTTATCATCAAAATCCCTCCTGACATCCACGTCTTCATGTATGGCACCATCCAGCTCGATTTGTCTTCTTTTCTGTTTCCACGGCATTTACTGGGAGGCTGGCAGGAGAAACTCCAGTGGAAGGACATCTTGCACATTGTCACCTTGCACAGCCGGTATAGTAATGTTAAAATCCCCCTGCAGAATCACTGGCGCACACTAATAAGAGATAAACATTTTTGAAGTTGGATAATCCACAGATTTTGTTGTGCTCGCGGCAGACCTACTTTCTATGTAAAATCTAGCCCCGCTGAAAAATGATGACTGGGTTAAATCCAGTGATTAATGTTGTCAACACACACTGACGATAGGTATGTCTGGATCTTAATGTCTGCGGGGTAAATAAACGCTGACATATGAAAAATATATTTACTGTGGATTAAGACATGAAGTCACAGTGAATTCCTGATAAGCTACAGATTTGACTCTTGTCTTCAATGCTTGTCCCTGAAAACTACTGACCGTGTCCCCTGTGTGAACTAACAGTGTAAACCGGGATATGATGTGACTCTCTTTACTCTCACAAAGATGACAGGCCTGCACAGCACAGGCTGTTTGAACCACCGCAACCTCTAGTTTGTTTCTAATACCCTCCCACACCACCCACTCATCCACACATCATGCCTGACGTAACCAAGCCCCCAACACAATTAATCCCCCACAGAAGCATCGCAGACAGCTACAAACACTCCCGTTCCCCCTACCAGCCTACCCTCCTTTTTTCATCTAAGCCTCGCCGTGTTCAGACATTCAAAAAAGGGACCCTGTCACTGTCAATTGCCACAAACGGACGTCACCAGACAGAGGCGGCTTACTTCAAACACCAGCGTCTCATTAGTAGGTCCGGCAGCGTACAGGCTCTCCGGCTTGTTGAAAGAGCGCTGATAGTCGAACACAGTTCCGCCAATGTGGAACTTTCCTGGCCAGTCCACGGTCCAGTCCCCGGTCAGGTAGTACTTCTTCTTGAGGGAGCGCACAGCCAAGTAGCTGGTGGAGACCTCCATTTCCTGGATGCTAATGCTCCGTGCCCCAGCTGGAACGGTTACCATAGAGTAATACTCTGAGGGGGGAAAAGAAGGGAGGAAAGTCAAAGCCGAGTCCGTTTGTTTATCACCGTTGTCCTCGAAACTTCTTCAAACAGTAAAGAATAGTTCATCACACACACACACATACATACACTGTCCTGGCTTTACCTCTGGTATACGTGTGTTAACCCAAATGCATGAAGTGAATCAGACCATTAGAAGTGTCCGTTTCTGTTTGTCTGCTTAAAATCTCCATTTGGCTTGAAGAAATGTACAAACATGTACAGACTCAGTGCAAACAAAGACCACGGTTACCGTTGGCTCTGTGCTGTAGCGTGTACTGGCCCTTGAAGAACTTGCAAGTGGAGTTGTCTCCCTTACAGACTCCGCAGGCGTCCAGAGAGGCCTTGGAGCCCAGAGACTGGTCACAGCCCACCTCCTACACACACAGAACACAGACGCAACATCAGTGCCAGCGCTGCTCGAATACACAGGTAAGAACAGTGGAATTTACTTATTTGTTCCATCTCTGTTGACGTCTGGTGTGTCACGTTCGTGTCACAGTGTCTGTTATTTTTTGGGTGAAATGTGGGGGAACAGAGAGCTGCCTACTAATGATCGCCTGCAGGAGTTCAAATGCTGAGGTGAATTTACTTCTCCGCACACAAAGCGACCTGTTCCCCCGGGCCCTTATGCATTCTACAAGCAATTAGATGACATCTTGGCAGGAGTGACTCCTTGAAGGACAGAGTGTATGACCACCAACATGACTGCTTTTGACAACTTGACAGGTTTTCAACAAATGCCCACTTTAACCCAATTATTTACTTTTTCCAGATGGTAGTTAATTGGGATTACATACCCCAGATGTCCACTGTAATCATATTTTGCACTGCTGGTGAATAAATACACTAGGTCAAAGAGGAACGAGGACTTTGTTCTTGCACCTTAACATTTGCCTTTGTTTCTCTTCCTAAATGAGATTAAAATGTACAACTCCTGCAGCGTTTCATAAGCAAGATCAGAATTAATTGGAATTAACAGCTAAAGTAAAAGTTAAGTGTTCAGAGTTTTCAGACTCTTGATTCAGTGCTTTGTAGAATCACACTGTGGAGCAGCTTTGTACACCTGGATCTGAGCAGTTTATCTCACTCTTCCTGGAAGTTACTCTCTAGCCTGCTCAGATTGGAAGCATCTGTGAACTGCCATTGTCACGCCTGTACGCAGATGTTCTATAGGGTATAAGCCTGGGACTTTGGCCGGGACATTCAAGGACAGTCACAGACTTGTCCCAAAACCACTCCAGCTTTATCTCAGCGGTATGTTTCAGGCCGCCACAGTGTCGGGTCTAATGCGTTCTTAAAGGTACAGTTCACGGTCATTGCGACTGAGAAACTCCTCCTCCAGACCATGATGCTCCAACAACCACAGCATCCTCTATGAAAGAGTGCTGGGTGTGCGACTGAGCATGAGCATCCTATTGAGTCTAATCTGCAGCCAATCAAATAAATTAAATTATTAAACGATTAACCTCATGTTATACACATACGATAATATGTTGATATGCCATATGCCAACATCCTCATTATAAAAGTAAGAAAATAAATAAAGGCCTCCAAATGATTCTGAAGAGGCCGTAAGGTCAAGGGCAATGAATTTTCTTTGGGTAAAGCTGTATTGCACAGAGAGAGAGAGAGAGAGAGAGAGAGAGAGACAGGGACAGAGCATACGTACCTCGCAGACTCCATCAATGCAGACATCTCCCTTATACTCTGAGCACGAGGTTCCGTCTTTGACCTTGCTGGACATGGCAAAGAAGAAGTCAAAGTCCTCTGCGATGCAGTACAGCATACAGATGTCTTCATCTGCAGAACACAACATACACACGGGAAGTTAGAATCAGTAGACGTCACAATCCACTCCCGTTCTACTACGGCCTCAGACTTGTGACGTCCCAGTAGCTCCTGTTCTGCAACCTGTTGCGTACAGTGCATGCAGCTCCTGCTGAGGCCCAATTGAAAAAGACAGGAACTGACTGTGAATGCACCCAGGGGTACTCACGTGGGGTTTATTCTGTAGTTCAGATCAGTTATCACAGACAAGTCTCTGCAGCCATCTTTGATTAAAATAAATGACGGTGAAGGTGACTTGGCCCAAAGTCCCAGAAGGCAGAATCTGTTCCTCTCTACATCACCTCCCATTCATCAACAGCTTAAACGGGCCTGGGACGACGGCCAAACGCACAGCTCTCCTTCATTTCACTCCTTTTCTCCCTCTCTCTCGCTCTCTCTCTCTCTATCTCTCTCTCCCTCCACCGCTCTGTGTAACAAAGCTGGCCCGCAGGCTTCCTTTTTAAATCTCTCCACACTGTGTCAGAGGGTGCAGGTGGCTACATGTCTCCTATGCACATTACACAGAATGATAGTTTCCTCGAGCTTTTTGGCCCTAATCACTGCAGCAGTAAACAGAGGCTGGCATTACAGAAACACTTTATAAAGGAGATTTGGACGAGCGCAGTACAGCAGGGTGTAGAATATAAAAGATCTACAAAAGTATGACAAGAAGACGCTTGCCCTGAGCAACTGCAATTCTGTGTTTATGTAGTGCTGCTGTGTACTTTAAACAATGGGATTTATTCTCTTTTGCATTCTGTGCCAGCGATACTGTAAATCAAGGGATGTATTCGTAATCCCTCCAGAAGTACTGTAATTTAATTCACAAAATGATCTGCACTAAATGCTCTGCAACTCTGAAAGAAGAACGCACCCACTACATCCTTGCAGCAAATCAGACGTTCAACGTAAACGCACCACAGTAACAGGCAGACTCTGATCAGCTGGCCACCTTACCGTCCACTTTGGTGTAGGGCTTCCATTTGTAGTACCAGCCCCTGAAGGGCTTGCTGTTGTACTCGGCACACTGTTGGGCCCTGAAGTCCACGGAGTTGAGGGGGCACGGCCGAGTGTTGCACAGCTGGTTCAGTCGACTGGAGCCCGGGCAAAATTTGCCATTGTTCTGTGGCCTGAGAGGAAGGAACACAAAGGTTGACAGGTATAGATGTGATTAATTGGAGATTCTAAATTGACCATAGGGGTGAATGTTGGTCATGTGACCCGTGGGGGAAATGTCCTGGGTAAACCCCACCTCTCACCAAATGTCTGCTAGGATTGGCTTCAGCTCGCCTAGAGACCCTTAAAGCTTCAGTGATATAGAGAGTGGATGGAGCCACTGTTTTACAAAATGGCGGCCCGACTGATGGTTTCCACTTTTTAAAAAAGTCTAACTTCTTTTTAGCTTCATCAGACACTTTTATAAAGTTGACATCAATGGTGCTGATTTCACACGTGGAAATGAAACCATGTCATCTGTTAGCATATGTTTATCCCCGATCAAAGTGAAAATTACAGCGTAGGGTTTTGAAGAAGCAACATTAAAGCTAATGAAGGTGCTGGTATGCGTCAAAGAAAAGCCTGGACGCCATGTCAAACACGGGAATCAACGAAGGTACATAATATACATAGGAAGAGCAGCTCGTTAAAATGATGAAAGCCACCGCTTCTTGTTTGAAAGAGACAAGTCTTGAAACAACATCAGCTTTCAGTTCTATCCCAGCCATCAGCCGAGAACACTGAGTTTAGCTATTTAGCAAAGTCGCTGCCACAGACAAACACACACACACACAGACAAACTGTGTAACCATGCTGATCAAAAATAAAAATAAAAAATATAAAAACAGCTCGCTAGGTTTCGCAGCATAACAAAGGAACTGAAAAAGAGTTGCCTAATTGTAAACACAAGGACGACAAATCGACCAGACACGTGGTTCATTTGAACGTCCGGGGCCATTATTGAATGTGTCTGTGTGAAACAAATACGAGTTACAATCAGAGGCAAAAATGCATTGTGTTGCCTCCCTGCGTTTGACTCCAACTGCTCATTCCCTGCGTTTGGACCTGGACTCAATCACAGAGTGACTTAGCTGCCAAGAATGATGGAGCTTCGCTGAAGGTGTGTGTGTGTGTGTGTGTGTGTGTGTGTGTGTGTGTGTAAATCTGCTCTGCGCTGCTCTTGCTTCCCTTGGTGAGGGGGAGATTTGGCCCAGGTTTTCATAGCCCTGATCCTATTAAGACTTAGCGGCAGACGAACGCAGCTCATATGGTAATGTGCTTACGGCGGGCCAGTGGGAGACTACACCGTATACTCCGTCAGTCAAGGCCTTCTGATCAGAGGAGCGTAGAAGACGGCGTTTACTTGAATGCAATTCATGGATTGTGTACATCTGGCCCCGTGTTTCGCAATACTCCCGGTCTTCTGCATCCTTTCGCCTCCTCTCCCTGGATCATACATTCTCTGAGCAACTGTAAATCTACTTCCAGCAACAAGACAGAAACCAGATACAACAAGTTTTCGGGTTGTGTATCGGTTATTCTTCTTTCAGTCCCAACACCCAGCTCCTATGCAGGCTCCTCTTAGGATGCCTGGATGTCTCAGGAGCCTGTTAAATCAGTGACTGTAGGTCGGATGTCACCGTGTCCAGTCTTGTCTCCTCGAGTCACCTGCTACTTCTCAGTCCCTCCTACAGCTTCGCAGATTGCTCCCATGCTGCAGGGCTAACCCTGTAACACACCTTCACAAGCCGCCTGGGGGACTCCACCAAAGAGGGGTCTATGTGATCACCGTGGCTCCCTCATGGCACAGCCCCCTGCTCTCTTTTTAAATCGAGTGAGTGACGAAATATGCTCCCTACAAAACCAGGTCAAGATCTTGAACCTAATCTCAAAGGCTTGTTGGTGAGGATTAGGGTGACTGCGTTTGATCTGGCAGGTGGTCTACGGGGCAACAGAGGAGAGTTGGGTTGAGTGGTGAGAGGAGTGGAGAGGATTCATTTCCCGAGCAAGTCCTTGACTGGAGAGCTTTAATTGGCTGATCACATGGACCCTCTTGACAAAACTCAGCAAAAGACAAATCTTTCTCTCTAAAATGGACGAGTTTCAGCAGAGGCAAAGGGTTTAGTTTAATTTTGCTCCTGCTTAGTGAAACATTTGTGGAAGAACAGCAGTGAAATATAGTCTCAACTCAGGGATTTATATAAGTACATAGAAATGTTATTTATGTGTGTTATTAAGTACAAATACTGCAAGTTTGAAAGAATCAAAAAAGAGTTCAAATCTTAACGACGGTGATACCCCAGTGAGTCCAGACAGTTCAGTGTGAGGGTGAAGATGCGAGACAAGCTGTCAGAATGAGGGTAATCCCTCTTGCTCTGCACAGATTAGGAGCACAGGGCCTGTTCCAATATAATTGCAGATTAATGGGGGCAAATACATTCTGGATGTCATGAGTCAGGGACTGAAAAATGACTGGGTGCAGTGAGAATGAGTGCGTTTGCTGAATTCCTTGGTGGAGGGTGTGTGTTGAGGTGTCAGGGCTGTGACGTCCTATTTTTTAAAAAAAAACTAATTTTTCACAGAGTTCTTGGCGGACCTGACAACTATTTGGCCCATTGTGTGCATTCTGATAATGATATCATGACATGGCATTATTGGATTTAATATTCCGCCCCTGCCATCGTTACATCCCCCCCTCTGCCCCACTGAACCCATAAATCAACCTTTTAGCAGCAACTACCTTTTTTTCCTCGGGAGCTGCTACAACACACTCTTTAGTGCCACAGGAATGATAAATGAACCTGACAGCTAACCTGGTTTAAAGGGCTCTGCAGGCCTTTTTCTTCTGCCAGTCATGGTGTATAATGTGTATCATATGAGGGCCGCTCTGCCCCTGAAAACGTCTTTGATCCCTCGATGGGGATTAAGAGACGAGCCGGCTGTGACGGACAGAGCAGCCGCATCAGTGTCTGCCCAGTGACTGAGTACGAGGCGTCAAAGCTGCTGGAGTGCAGAGGACTATGTGGTTTGCGTAATTGTGAGTGGAAGTAATAGGGTAGGAATTGTAATCTCAGAAGCTAATGCGGGTTTTCTGATAAATATGCTTTACTCACTAGATCTGAATTTTAATTCAGCTCTGCATCTAATTGTTCACATTCATTAACATCAGTGGCATTAACATTTCCAATTCTTCTCATCAAGATGCATGAATATTTTAATATAACCCTGCTAAGTTAGGACCCACACCTCCCAGAGTTTGATGTCAACTACTGTTTGATAAATCCTACAAAACAAAAACACAAATACAGAAAAAAAACATATCCTTCGTGTTGTACTGATGTCTGCCGTTGTGTGAACACTGACAGTAATGTGAGTATTTTGTGTAAAAGTTGACATAGGACAGCTGACAAAGATATTTTTATTTTTAACTTCAAAAGGTGATGACTTGTGGTTCACAAGAATTTGAAGCTACAGCAATTTTATCTAAAATGAAATAAAAATGTCGACAGCAGAAGAGCTGTGATGAAGGATAAGAAGTGGAATGAGGATCTGTGTGGATGTAAACGACAGAAGTGTCAATTAAAAAGATGTTAATGCAGCAGAGTGCCAGCTGAAAAGACAGTGCTGTGTGCACTGGGGAGGCATGAAGTCATTTTCCATGAAGAATCATCCTCTCACCTGTGTTGTAACACAGAGACTCAGCCTGTGTTCATGTGGGATTGGATGTGCCACGCCCTCATGATCTAACACACTGTGACTAATTGCTAATGATGGCAATCATTAGTGCTACAAACCAATCAGCAAGTTTCAGATCTGTCCTCAAATCAAGGTGGTGCATTGGATGTTAGCCATTAGCCATGATCACACTGGAAACTCACTGTGACGTGCGTCTTTCCCGTGCATGTTGGTGCGTGCGCTCGTGCTCTTTCCTTCCGTTTGTTTTAGATTCACAAGATTCACAAGTTATTCACTCAATGAATTTTTTTTTTTTTAAACTAACTAAATTCGGCACAGCACATCCTTGTGTGTATAGTGTGAAGCTAATAAGATAAAGGAATCTTGACATATGGGTTCCAAAGACAAAAAAAAAAAACATGAGGAAACACCAAGACTTAGTGTTAGCCATGGTTCTGTCAAATGTTAAGTTAAATGATTCTGCTATCCCTATAACGTGTCTCTGTTTTACAAGATGCAGAAATGTAAACATTCAAAACCCTCCACGAGAAATAAAAACAACTTAACGTGCGTCTTTAACAAGATGCCTGTGACAGTGACAGGTCTGTGGATTACTGCACAACACAGTACATTTAGGGAGATGACTGAGTGAATAAATGCATAACAGCAGATGAATCATTTATCTAAGCTGCATTGGATTTAAATGGATAAGCGTTGTAGGGACAGTCCAGCACGCTGCAGGCTTTGACTATCAATTATTTGATCTCACCATAGCAACAGAGCAATAAATCTGTTCTGTATTGTATGACAGGAAAAAGTCATAAAGACTTTTCATACGCCTCCCAAGTGGTTCGGGGAATGCCAACAAGCGGCTGTACATCGGTCAGGAAAGAAAACTGCGAGACCGTGAATCTCTCACGTGTGCGTGATGACGAGCACAGAGCCCTGCGAACAAAGAGCAGTGCACTGTGGGATCTGGGTCTGTGGCATTATGAAGAATTATGTTTGTGTGAATGAGCAGCAATAGGGGACGTTTGCTGACTGCATCGGCAGCTTTCAGAGAAAAGAGCAAGTTATTAGGAGGTTTTCCTCGTCTGGAGCATAGGCAGAGATTGTCCGTCCGTCCGTCCGTCCGTCTGATGAGAGCCGCATGTGTGTGCATGTCTCTGCTGACAGCAACCTGGCACGCAGCACTTTCAGGTGTTCAGAAAGGAAGGACTTTGGGACGCACGGCCTTCAAGAATTACTTTCTGGCCCAAACAGGAATTCAGATTTACATAGTAGAAGCAGCCACATGACATCATGAATCACTTTGTCATCTGCTTGGCTCGTGTATCCATCTAAAGGCATTAAAATGGAGGCAATGCATCTGATTAGAAGACTCTGTAACAATGTGCAAATGCATATACCTCGGGCTGGTGCATGAGCGCTCCCTGTGCATGACCCCTCCCCCACAGGTTCTGGAGCAGTCGGACCACTGGGACCAGGCAGACCACTGGCCATGAACCGCCCGCGGACCATTCTCTCCATATTTAACACACTGCCCCCGCCGGCACCACTGCAGAAAGGAGAGACAAGGAAATGAAAGAAGAGAGCAAGACGCACATAAATAGCTTTCTTATCAGAACTTGAGGATTGGCCCAGGCCTCTTCCCTGGAGTTTCCTGGTTTGGATGAATGCCCGACACCACACCTGGACACCCAAACTCTACAGCCAACACTCTCACACACACATGCACGCACACGCACACACAATGACATATTCTGTGGACCACACCCGTACCGAGCCAAGCCAAACTCTGCACTCAACCACAATGTCACCTCTCCCTCTTTCTAAATATCAAATGTCAATATGTGAAGGAGTGCAGTTGTTGCATGTCCAGATGAGAGAGCTGACAGTGCAAAAATACATCTGCAAGTTCAGACTGTACTGGCCTGATAGATACTTCATATTCATATTGGTATTAGTCATTATCCACTTAAAAGGACCAGTATGAGCTGTGTCCTCTGCCCTTCAACGTTTTAAAGATTGAACGATGATTCCTGTGCATTTATAGTCCCTATCAGTTATTGAAACAGATTAGTGATGACAAACTTGCTGACATCACTACAACAGAGGAGGAAGTGGCAGGAAATGAGCTGTCCGTAACCGAGACAAGTTGTAAACATGGCGGCAGTTTAGAAAGTTTGGTCTGTAAACTGTGATAGATGTTGTCAGTGGACCATCTGGGTAGAGTTTATCAGGCTGACTCATAATTTATTTTAAAGCACTGGTGTTAAAAAAAAAAAAACTCACTTTGTTAAAGTAACTTGAAATGCAGTGCAGTAAATATGCTGTAGCTGACCCTAGTTAGCTCAGCTTAGCACAAAAGCTGCGAGAACATATAAAATGCAATTTAGCTATTATATTAACCTATCCAGTACTTAAAGTATATACATATCATGTGGTGGTTTCATGATGTTTGATGATGCTTAGGTGACATCTTGGCTGGAAGTGATGATTTTCTGGAACTGTGATGTCACAGTGGGCGGGCCAGGCCAACTGAGAAGCTGGCAGCAGCGGAATGTCATATTTACCTGTGTACATCAGAGGGAAATCATCATATCTGAAAATGTCTTGAATATCCCTCCTCTCAGAGGTTTTCCAAACATCTGCTGATATTTATTTATGATATGTTATATTTTATTTACGTCTTTCCCTCCTGTCTTTGTTTCTCTCGCTCGTTCACTTGGGCAACACCTTTGGTCTTCATGAACACAAATGACTTGCGTGATTATTTGCATCAAGCGCAGGGGAGTGAGATCTGGATGGATGTTCACACCAGGTCTGAACGGGGCCTTGTTCAGCATGTGTCCAAACACTGAGACTAAATCATTCACTGTAAACCTGAAGTTCTGAATAGTCCTCACCATGTCTGGACCACAGCTGGTTCCCTCTGCAGCAGGCATGAACTTGGTCTCACACCGGTGTCCTGTGCGGTGGCACCACAGCGACTTACAGATGTCCTGCAAACAAGACGTGCACAGACGTACGGGATAAGACTGTCATCAAATGTTTTTTTGTGTGTCTGAGTTGATTCGTTTTGGCACCTTTTGGCACCGGGCTCCTCCCCTCCGTCCTCCCTCCTGACCTGGCAGCACCTGGTCTGGAAGGACCACCGTTGCGCTGGTTGATAAACCCCCCCATGCCGCGATAACCAGGAATAAGCTTCTGCACAAAGCCTCGGTGTCCAATCTAATCACTGTACTTCTTTAATGAAACAAGCTATAATTGCATGTGTCATCTGACCCAACAATACAGAGACAGAGCGAACGAGTGAGCACAGAGGGAGAGCTGAGGTCGAGAGACAGGCGGCAGAGTCTGGCAACGTGCCCGACTGCAACTGGCAACGGGACAGAAACCAGGACAGAGGGAGGGCAAGAGCAGGAGAGACGGCTCTGCTGTGTGTGTGTTGAGTCTTTGTCTTCACTTCTCTGACACCAAGCAGGTGGTTGACAGCCACACCACCATGAAATAAAAATCTTTCTACATGAGCCCATCAGGGAGAAAAAAACAAGGCGTGTGTGAAAGGCAGCTCCAAATCCACTATTAATCAGCGTGTAAATTCATTTACCTCCCACTGACCAGCACACAGGTTGTAGAAGAGCAATGAGGGAAATGCAGATGCAGCGCTTGATCTTCTGGTGGGGGAACGTGCGTGCTAATCCCTCACATATACACTATTTGGCAAAGTCGATTTCCCAGCAATTACAGCCAGGCTAGAAGAAAGCCTGCAGTATTTTAAACATCATTTACATGTGAATCAACGTCACTGAATGCGCTGAACATAAAGGCTTATACCAAGACCATTAGGATTCAGTGGGGGCAACAAGGTGGTGGTGGTGGTGGTGGTGGTGGTGGTGGGGGGTCCCATTCAAATGATGGAATGCATTTTAATGATGCGGTAAAGGCGAGGGGGGGGGTGTTGTTGTTGTTGTTGTTGTTGTTGTTGTTGTGCAAAGATCATGCTAATTAATAAAGTGCTAGTTTAGTCCTGCATCGTTAGAGCCCTGAAGCGCACAATACCAGCCCTGTATGATCCAAGAGCTCATTCGCATTACTGGAGTCTCATCTGGTGCAGTCTGTGACACATGAATAAGAAGCATTTACATGTGTTGGCATCCATGTAAAGGCAGAACGGCTCAGCTGCTATAGTTTAGCAAAAGCACCCGACTGGGTTAATGGGTTAAAGGCTGCTGCTTTGCTCTTCTTTCTGAAGGGTCGTAAATCTTTATTTGTTCATGCAACATATACAGTATACTGCTCCTAGTTCAACCTGAACCTGAAACCTAACAGTAAAGCAGCCATATTTCACCTCCAATAAGGAGCACAGGTCTAGTTTCTTCCAGGTCTTAATTTGGTTCATTCTGAGTATGATCTTATTCATATCTGTAATATCCCTGTTTTCCTCCCAGTTACTCTCCAGCAGCTTTAAATGAAGAAAGTACATATCTCACCTTGACGAAGTCTAGGCCGCATAATTTGGCCTTGGAGCCAAACTGCCACTTGCACTGAGTGTCGGCGTCGTACAGCTGCCCAGGAAGCTGTTCAGGGTACTTGTACTGACCAATCTGCTTGGGCTCGTCCACCAGACAGGACGCCTGGGCTGTTCTGGTGAGCGCAACACACACCACCACGCGTTAGTCGGACAGAGAGCGAGAGAAAATAACAAGTGGCACATTCAGCCCTGTACGTGTGTTAGGCCTATTACCCAAGGAAGCGGCTGAGGTACTGTCGACTGCAGGTGGACCAAGAGAAGACCCCGTTGTTTCCAGCCAGAGTGGGAGACATGATGTTGCCTTCCGTCTTGCGGCACGGGTTGCCCTCCCCGTCGTGGATCATCCCAAAACTGGAGAGAGATGGAGAAGCAGGTGACTCACAGAGCAAAACATGAAAACACTGAGTGAGGTCGAAGTGACAGTTTCTATTGATTGATGGTGGTGATCAAGCTGATGTCATTGTTTACGCTCCTTCTCCTCTTACACTCTGTAATTAAATGACAACACAGCTTATTGCATTGCATTATCGCTGCACTGTCACCAGGTTAACAAGGTGTTGATTTTTCAGTAGTGTTGGGTCTTGAGTCAACATGTTCCTGGGTGTGCTCTGGATTAATGTGGATAATTCCAATGGATCCTGTAGCTTAGAGATACTCAAACATATCATCACCTCGCCGAATAAAAAAAAACACATTGTTCCCAGTTTGTTTGGCCAGACTTTTATTGCAACATGAAATCTGCAAATATCAAAATGAACTGACTTCTATCTCATTGGAAACGTAAAAACATAAACACAGAGTTGTGGTGCCTTGGGCACTTTCCATTCTTCTCTCACTGACTGTCACCGAGTGGATGAAGTAGTGCACTAACGTAATGCTCCTATTTCAGAGAGTGTTTGTTTCTTTAAATCAGAGCACGTTCACTTCATTTAACGCAGATCCATTATGACCAGCGCGCACAAACGTCACAGACGTCTGACCCAGTTCCATCTGTTTCAAGTGACCGTCTTAATGTTTTTGTCGACTTAGCGAAAGCAGCTTCTCAACTATGGCAACAGAGACTTATATTGCATCCAAGGTTTAAGTAATAATAAAGTTTGACTCAATAAACATACTTGTGTCCAGACTCGTGAGCGATGGTGAAAGCCAAGCCCAGACCTGTGTCCTCATTGATGGTACAGCTCCTGTACTTGCTGCACATGCCACTGATGGGGGCAAAACCTGCACGGACAAAGATAATGGCATGAGTTGGTTACTGGACATTTTATTAACGACACACTGACTGCGTGAAATGGAAAGGTTAACAATGGCAGACTCTGAAAATCTGTCAGAGAAAATGCTCCTCGTCTTCGCTGTAACTGAGCACGTTCTTTCTGCCGAAACCTGAACACTTGGCAAGCGACAGGTCTCTGTCACAAACGCTTTCACGTACTCACATGCACGGAGGGGAATTTCACACCAGCTGCAATGTGCTACCTCACAGGTCTGGTCTATTAACGCTGTTTCTTTTTGTTGACTGATTAAAAGACTTTGATGGACGCTCGAGTTCAGAGGACTGCTGCTGATGGTGGAGCTGATAACTGCAGGGGAAGCGTCGGTGATGTAACTGCACCCGACAAGCTGGTGAAAATGTTCAATTGTGGTCACCGTGTGCTTTCAGCTATTTCCTGGCAGCAGGTTTCTCCGGATGGACCCAAAATTGAGAACATGTACAGCGGGAACGTCAATATGTGGCTGATGAACGTGCCGTCAACAGCCAGATGTTCTGTTTAAACCACACTGGCAGGACTACTGTTGTTACTCTCAAAGCCAATTCCTCTTGACCTCCGTTTCCCCCCGTTTTGTGTTGTCTTTGTCAGAGACCTATTCTGAACAGACTTACAGTACAGAAGTTACATAAAGAGGCTCAGTCTCTCTCCCTTTAAGTCATATTTGAGGTCTTTTAAGCCTCAGCAGCTTTTGAAATGAATAAACAAGTAAACATACGAGTGCACGGTTCGTTCAGACATGGTGGACCATGGTTCTTGCTCAATATCTGTCACTTCAGCCGTATTCAGAGTTCTGTAAATGTCCGGACATTTTCCAGAGCTAACCAAGAACAAAGAATAGAACATTGTTCAGGTCAGATGCCTTTAAAATGTCTGTAACATTGAGGTGAGGGGAGGCACCTCCATAGAGCATGAAGGAGGTGGGCCATAAACTTTATATTCTGCTGCAGGATTGTTTTTATAGCACATGAACATCCTCGCCCTTGTCTTTAAACACTCAAAGATGGCTTCCAGGTTGACGTCTCAATCGGTCATCCTGAGACATCTCTGATATTTCTCACGTATTCTCAGACATGTTTGGAACAGTATAATAGCAGGCCGGCAGGCCGTTCCAGAAAATGTCTGGACGAACTGCCTCAGACACTCACACTCTCATTTACAGTCCCATCGGAAAGCGTCAGGACTTCAGTGCGTGTCTGGAAGCGGCCTTTGCTGCAGATTTGTCATCCTGCTTATCCAGACCCAGGTGTGTTTTACATTTGTTGCTTCTCACGCCGCTTTGACAGATAACCATGGCAGGATACTTTTTAATGAGCTCCTTTCTCCCAGAGTGACAACTGATCAAGGAGATTTCTGGCTGGGGACCTCCGCTGCAGGTCACCCCCCCCCCCCCCCCCCCCCCCCCTGCAGGTCACCCCCCCCCCTCCTCCCCCAAGCCCCCTCCATGTTTCCTGCCTGCATCTCTGAGTCACTTCCAGGCTTTTGTGGCTGGGATACTCATCCTCTCTGCCGGCACCTGTCAAAGATCCATCACTACCTGCTGTAATGGCTCCAAACAGCATCAACTTCGCATTAGTGAACATGACCAAAGATGACTTTTATGACTGATATGTTGTTAGTTGAAGAGGCTGCCGATCACGGCCGTACCCAGGGTGTCACAGGGCTCGTTCTTCCAGGAGCAGATGTCCAGTCCGGTCAGGAGCACAGCGTGATCGTGCCGCTTACCGCCTTTCCCCACCAGGCCTGACTGCCACTGGCAGAAGCTGTTGAGGGACTGGTCCGCGTGGTGATTTATGGTCAGGCCCAGCTGGAAACGAAGAGAGAGAGACAAAGATGAAGAGGATTCGTGACTGAGAGAATTAAACAATCACCAGAGTCCAGTGCAAAAACAAGTGTGAGTGCACTCACTGGGTCTTGCTCCAACAGTAACAAGCTAACTACCACGATGTTGATGTCGCTCCCAATGGTGCCATCTTTGAACAGACTAGAAACCTGCAGAACCAGAGGAAACAGAGTCTGTTAATACACTGGCCAAATCATACATTCATTATCTTCTGAACATTATGAGTGGAATATTTGTTGAGCAAACCGACTAATGCTGCACTACACACCACACCTCTCTTGAAGGCTGTTCAGGAATTATGTCACATGATATCTGAGCATGGTGGTTAGCCACCTTCCTGTTTCCATCTCCTCCCCTCTCCTCTCCCACCCTCACCATGTTCATGACGGTGAGGACGTAGGTGGTGACGTTGTCCCGGCCGTGCTTTTCCAGCATCTTCCTGTCCGCCACCACCAGGGTCTCCACATTCAGGCCGCCCACCCTGTTGGAGTTTATAGGGGATCGTTTTGCCCTTCCTGGCTGTTCCACGTCGGGCGTCACAAACTCGTCGGGCATGATGAAGCTGTCCTCAGCGGGAGGCTTGGGAGCGACTACAATGGGCAAAAAGGGAAGGATGGAAGGGAGGAGAGAGAAAGACAGAGTAAAGCACAGGGGGAGAGAGAGAGAGAGAGAGCGAGATCAGCAAAGAGGGTCAAATGATTGAACTTTTCCTGGCTCGTGCCGGGTGATAAGAGTAAAGGCTCGGCTGTTGAAAAGACAGGAAATTCACTCCCCACGCTGCTTCCAAGCTCTCACCACTCGAAGGAAAGATAAGAACGCAGCTATGGCAGAGGGGTGAGCGGCTCTTACAGAGGCCCCAGATACATGTGTGATAAATCCACTGTGCACTTAAAATACAGAGATAAATGAAACACCATGGATTCTCCCTGACTAATAGGTACATATATTAGGACTGAAATGGGTCTGGGTAATAACAGTATATCCACCACCTCAGGAATCTGTTTAACAGCGCTGGCAAAAACTGCACAAAAACAATAGAACTATGTTGTTTGTTTTCCTCTTTTTGGAAAACTTGCATTATCCCATTTGTCCTTCCACTGCATAAATAAAACAATGACTGCATTATATTTTTGCATGTTTAACCTTAATACTGACAAATTGATCATTCAAAAATCAGCAGGTTAACAACTCTATATATCCAAGTGAGTGATGACAGAGGGAACACTGTGCTAAAGTGTTGATGAATGGCGTGCACTTCAGGGGAGAGTCATTTCTCTAAAACCCAGAATCAATCATGAAGCACATGATTAAATGGCTCATTTGTGTAAATAGTAGAAACAGCAGCCTGCTAGATTTATTTAGGTCTGTATGAGGGATGTCTGTAATAAACTGACATCTCATTATGGCTTCCACTTCCTTCCCTCGACATCAATACACAATTATCAGAAGGAGATCACAAGGAATATTTGAGGAAGATAAGGTTCCCTTACATACATTGCTTGCGGCGTCCGCAGAAGTGTTGCCTCTGAAGCTTTCCGTGCTGGTAGTCATGGTGATGGTACTGCTGCTCGTGACGTTCATGATGGCGAAGGTACGGATTGTCCGGCGTGGATGGACTGGTGCTGGGGGAGCGGCTGGATCTTCTGTGGACCTCGTGTTCCGCTGAGCGTTTGTAAACGACGTGTGGGTGGTGGCCACTGGGGGCGCTGTAGTTGTGCTGCGTGGCCAGGTGTTCTGGCAACGGGGCGATCAGATACTCCTCCCGGGACACGCGGATCAAACCTGACTGGAGAACACACAGGCGGCACGGACAATGAGTCAAAAGTAGACTCCTCACAGAAGCCTTCCAGATAAACATTTCATGCTTCACTCGCTGTTAAATATTTAGTATGTTGAGTAAATCTTTTAACAGCCCAGACTCCACTGCCTGGCCTTGACAGCTGAAGCAGACAGCGATCCAGCCTGCTACAGGGCTAACGCTCTCTTTACCCCCAGTTCCACCCACACAAGCCCCACCTAAACCCAGAACCTGCACTCCGTCCTAATATTAGGCAGATGTGCACAGTGCGTACAGCTGTTGAGGGGATGTCTTATTTAGCTGGAAGACAGCAAAGCGTAAAATTGCAGTTTTTATAGAGAGCCAAGTTATGTTTTTAGCTGATTATAGTAAAAGAGTCGAAATCATGAGCACAGCCGGACTGAGTTCAATCCAGTTTAGGGGCTTTACTTCCAAACAGAATTTACTCAAAGCTGCAAAATACTGTGATGTTTGTTGTTGACATCCTCATAAACACAACTCTGCCCAGCTTATGCTCCAGTTTCACTGCATCAAGTTTCTGAGGAAATGTTCTTTTTCAATATTTCATTCATTTTTAATCCACCTCTTTCCTCGCTAACCCTTTCTAATCGGATTTACTGCGCTGACACAGTGAACTAATGTTTCGTCTAACGTCTTACTGGAAAACGATTCAACATATGGACATGCATACAGAGCATGGCCTCACTACAGTAATCATATTGATCTAATCTACTCTGACTTCTGCGGAGGAAGGCTACATTAGAGGATATTGGGCCTGTGTTTTTTTTGTGTTTGTGCCCAGACACATTGCCTAGAGAATCAGCTTGGCCAGCTTACCACTTTAATGTCAAGGTCACAGGTCAGCCCAGTGCTTGTGCTTTCTGTTTTAATGGAGTGGCCTTAACCGCCCTCTGAACAGAGGGCCTGGGTTACTGAACCTTAAACATTCCGCCTGACCACGGATTTCTACCTAATTTACTCCACAACCCACTGAATGTATACAAAATAGCTGTGCAATCACACACACACACACATTTGATCAAAAACATACACCCTGTGACCCAGTGACCTTAGTGCGTGTGTCCATGCATGTGTGTGTGTGTGTGTGTGTGTGTGTGTGCGCGAGACAGAGCAAGAGGGACAGGGCCCTGCTCCTGCCGCACTGACCCCATTCCCCCCAGACTAGCAGGTGGCAAAATAAACAGAGGCAGGACAAAAGGGAAGCCATGGCGAGGCTCTTGTTGTCAAAACAGGGCCAGATCCGTGGCAAACTGCCATCATCGGGCCCATCCATCCCTCCGTTCATCCATCCATTCCTCCGTTCATCCGTTCATCCACGTCTCGAACCGTCCAGCTGCCAGCACGTCTTTCATCTGTCCATAAATCATATTCTCCTTCAATCAGTGCTCTGCGGCACGGCTGGAAGTTTTGCAGGAAGTTCACCGTCAAATTCCATTATTTTGACTACATGTAACGTCCACATGGTCCAGCGGTCGGGAGTTCTGTTCTGCAGCGTCAATGTTTTAAGCTCCAGCACATTGAAACCTGCCAAAACAACCTTAAGCGAGACACTTCACAGCTACCTGCTTCAGCATCATCCGTCTGAAAGGCTCAACCTGTGCGCACAGGGTGAAAGGAAAAATTTCCCCCCAGGCCATGAATGAAATAAATCAAATCAAAAGGATAGAGAAGGTCCTTGGCAAAAAAAAAAGTGACTGCAGCCTCGCAAAAATAGATTGGAATTCAAAACAGAGCTGGAGGAGGTCAAAGGAGGTGTCTCCCGTCAGCACACACTGCTGTCGTCTCTCGTTTAATCATCTTTTCATCTGTCTTGCTGTCTGCCATTTACAACAGCCCTGAGCTGTTAAAGCACACACCTCATCAAATATTCCTCTTTTAAAGATGAAACCTTTTTTATTTTTTTCCTTTCTGACTGCTCCTTCTGTCGAGTGTTATCACTCTAATCACCTTGCAACAGTGGAAGATCATCTCATACATTTCCTCCCTCCCACCAACACCCCTGAACAATCACACTGGCCTCATGGATCCACCATGAACCTTAAGATGGAAGGAGATAATGCCATTGGAGAAATGTGGAATGATCTAACCCCCAACCACCACAATCTAACAGTAAATGAATAAACAATGACATGAAGGCCCAGCAGTCTGAAGTTTCTTCATTACATGAACTTCTCTCTCTCTCTCTCACTGCATCCTCACATCTGCTAGCTCTCCACTTCCTTATCCAGCAGTTAGCAGCTGGAAGCGACTGATGAAAATGACACAATATTAGTTCCATCTGCTCGGATGGCAACGATGGTGTGCATGCGTGTGTGATGACCACGCATCTTTTCGTCAGTCAGACTGTATATTAAGTAAATAGTAAAAATGGGATGGCACGACACAACCGTTAACGTAAATAATCCTCTCAAAATGCGTCATGTAAAGGGGGGGTGATCATTTGCAACCAGGGCTCAGGTCACTGCTGCTCTTTAGGAGACACGGTTGCGTCCATCACATCCTCAGTTTGGAGTGAAAGCAGAGGTCGCTTGTCATCGTGAACATAATCTCATTAAGTGTCATAGTTAGTTTTAGAATTGTTAAAAAAGAGGAGACTCGTGGGCCTGTCAGATTCCAGCTCAGGCCAGAGCGCCACCCCCCCCACGGACTGACTCCTGCTTCCAGTTACCAGTGGCAGAAAGCTGAACCTCAATGTGATTACAATTCACTTTAACTCATACCTAAAATAAGAACTGCTATCTGCTTGTAATTAAAATAACCGTCAGAATGGGGGGTCAACATAATCCTTAACTTATGCTGCATTTTATTACTCCATTAGTTTCAGGTTCAATCCAACTACTTTACACATAAAAGTCCATTTAGTCACAATGGGATGGAATACACAGCCTGGAGAAACAATTGTGGAATGAGTAATTCAATGGGTTTCCAAAAATGTGTTTCTACTTTACAATTAGTTAATAGAGACAGATACAATAAAAGTTGTCCGAATGTACTAGGTTCAGGGCTAAAAATAAAGATTTTTCGGCCCAAGAGTTTAATCTATTCACCGTGCATTTTTAAAATATGAAGTATCTTCTTAACATTCATTGTACCAAACTTTGTTTAGAATATTTTCTCATTTTGGTGAGAGTGAGGCCATACATCTAAGGCCTTAAAGAGAGATGAGCTGTATAGAGTTTCACAGGGTGCTTCAGGGCGTCTGCAGACACCAGGGGGCAAGTTGGTGATGATGCAGCAGGCCTGTGGTTAGACCTATACATTAACACTTGTAAGACTGGACTAGATTAAAGGGACGAACGCTCTCTGCTAAACACCACTTTACTTTCCACCTACATTTACACACAAGACTCTCACATTTCTCCGACTCTCCCTCACAATCCCCACAGACAGACTGCAGGCTGAACCAGGTCACCTCCAGTCCAGCAGTTGTGGTATTTTCAACATGAGAATAAAACTCCTGATTTTTCCCTTTTCCTTGGAAAAAGCCAATAGAGGCCACTCCAACTAAAAGTTTTGTCTCTTTGGCAGCGCACCCATTCATGTCAAGGGAGACGGCATCTTTAGCTTGTCTCTGTATAAACTGCAGCTCCTTTTAAGGTTTCCCACCATGATATTATAAGGCAAATGAGTAAGTGCTTACATGCTGTTAAAGACGAGGGCCAAGTGGTGAGAAGCCCCAAGCCGGTGATTACCGCGCTCTAAAGCACATCTGCGCTCCAGCTCAGCAGAAACCCATGTGAACACAGTGTGTGGTGTTGGAGGGGGAGAAAGTCATCCAGGAGCAGAGCGGGCCCTTGAGGCATCAAACTTATTCAACGGAATCCTAATCTGAGTAATTACAGTTTGCTCAAGAGAAATTATGTGTGTTTAAAAGGGGGTAAGAACCGGGTAGAGAAGAGATGGTAATTTGGGATCTTGGATTTACAGAAGACAGGAGCCAAGCAGCAATGACAGGGCATGCCGTTGGTTGGATTTCTCCTCCTTCAGCGTCTAATGACGGTATATCACAGCACTGCAGCATTAATAGAGAGACGGATGGATTGGGGAACATGCAGCAAAACCATTTACAGGTCACCCCCTTGGTGATGGCATGTCTAGATAAGGACTGATTAGGGTCACGATGTGCCAGTAGCCCAGGGTTTTGTAGTCCTTGCCTGGCTACGCTAATTGTCTTTGAACAACCTACTGACACCATCTGAATGTGTCTGGGGAACACAGCAGAGGTGGGCACACACAAAAAGAGGGGAAACCGATGGCGCTGGATGAGTCTTTTGTCATTTGGAGCCTCTGGGCACGGTCCCACTCGTTAACCAGTGTAGACACAGCAGGAAACAGGAGGACAACTCCCACTCCAGTTCATACACATGGAAATGTCCTCCTTCCAAGTGTTGTTAACTGCACTCTAACTGGGTTACAGCCCAGCTGTAACACTTTCACTCACTTACAAACACAGTGCTGCTCTGATGCAAACGAGGATGACTTAAATCCACTTTACATTTGCAGGAAGAAGAATGCATGCAGAAGAGCTTGAGGTGTGTCTGACCATGGCTTCAACAAAGGTCAGCCAGGTCAGTGATGGAGTCGGAGAGGTGGAGATGATGGAGAAGGGAAGTCACATTCTATCGCACAGAGGAGATGAATGAACTACGAGTCGTACAGGAAGCGAACGTTCCGCGTTACAAAAAAGGAAACCGTTTTTAAAGTAGCTCATCATCACAAGCCAAAAAAAACACATCAAACACATCAGTTAGATATACCACTAGCAGATGGCCCAGGTGGGGAGTTATTTTTTAAAGGAGCAGCATCAAGTCAAAGAGAAAATATATCAGCACCCTGATAACAGCCTGATACTCTTTTGTAAAAAGAAAAAAATAATGCAGGTCAAAACCAGATAAAACCATTAATCCCAGATTGTGTCTTCCCAGTAAGTGGAGATGTGATGATGTGCCCCTCACTATGTTGCCTGAAACTACTTACAAGTCTTTATGAACTGGGCCATGTTTACTGGTGAGGCTGGACTGTTTCAGCACAGCATCAGTGGGCGTAATGTGCTGCTGACAGTAGTGGGGCACATGATGTATGGACTCTGTTTGTGGACGTTGCAGCATCCACTTGAAGAAGTGAACACCATCCATTAGTCTTGTGTGAGAAAGACCTTGCACAGACTCGAAAGGACGCATGTGAACACACACATACACTTACTTTCTGCTTTTTCTCTTCTTTTCTCTGTCACACACACACATCTCACACCCATGCTGAAAGCCTGACACCCCCCCCCCCCCCCCCGCTGCTGGCATCTGACGGTGGGCACTACATCACTGTCAGTGTCTAGACCACCAGGGAACTGCTCTGGGCCACTCTCCTCTTGTAGCGCCAAGCTCTGAGCTCCGCTGTGGCCCGGCCCGGCCGCTGAGTTATTGCCCAGCCAGAGAGGCACATTGTAGCGGTGAGACGTTCCAATTTGTTGGCCTTTACCGAAACTGGACAGGTACAGATGGCCTGAGCGGAGCTTGGGAATCAGTCATTCAAGTGTCTTTTTTTTAACTCAGAAAAAACCGGAGGGATTTGGAGCACACTGGCAAACATGCACACATCGCGTGCTGTCTCCGTCCCCAGCCCGACGGATGAGTAATAATATAGTCTCTGCTCCTTGAGGAGTCTGGTGGGATTACATCTACATATGTTAAATATTCAAACAGAGCTAGTGATTTTTTTGTTTAATGTATGCCTTTAGGCCAAATGGTTTCATTTTCCAGATGTACAGAGATTTCTTCTGATAGTTGAAAGTCAATCCTATACAGCAGAATCTGAGTGGAACTGACTTTATTATCCCTGAAACAAATGTTAAACGTTTTAGAAAGTAATCAAACACACTTCACTGTCGCATTTCCTGTATAATAATCACACACGTCCTTCAACCACAAAGCGCCCCCAGAGGCTCCAGTGCTCCCAGCATCAATAACAGGCCTCCGGGAAAAGAGAAAAGGCTTTCTTCACACCACACGTAACCTTGCGCCTGCTGGAGACAGACAGAGGTCAGAGGTTGAGCTCCTGTCGCACGACAGTCACTGGTGGCTGCCACCACATGCGGCACCGGGTCAACGCGAGACGACAGGTTTGATCTGAGATGCTTGACAACATGAAGGGAGCTGGGGGGAGGAGAATAAAGGAGGTGTGTGTTGACACTTTCTTTAGTGTTTGTCCTCTCACACGTGGCTGTGTAAACACGCTGGGCTATAAACTGGGATACTACAACCTCACATCAAAGTTTTGTTTTGGGATTTTCTGACATCAAACCATGGTCAAAAAGGCTTTGCACGATTAGAAACTAACAAGTGTTTAATATCTGTCACAAAGTGTGGGGAAGACAACAGGCACTAAGTGTACACAAACAATATCCAAAATCTAAACAACAGCTTTTAAGTAGATTTGTCCTTTTTTTACTGCTCAGCTCTATCATGAGGATCCTGACGCTTCTCTTGGTAAATTCATCCACTAGATGAAAGGAATTTAAATGCATTGTTTTTTGTGCAACATGTTATCCAGCTATGTCCAAAATCACGACAATCTGATCCAAAAAGCATGCCCTCATAGGAAGGGTTGAGATAATGGTACACTTGCAGCCCCTTCAGGAAGCCGCTTGCGGTGTGTAACTAAGTGAGAGGGAGAACTACAAAAGGTCAAACCCAGTGCATCGAATGTGGGATTGTTGGGTTCGGAAAGATATATGAATTGCAGGACACTGACGCGCACAGCCCTGACGGAAGACATTGGCTCCGTTTCAGTTCAATTTATATAAAACCTTATCTCCTCGGCCTGTCCTCACAACTGGACGCCACACGCTGAAAAGTCATTAAATGACACAGCCCATAGTGAAGCAACGTAAGGACAGAGCTACAGCAGAGGAGAAGTGATCCTCTGACGTGCACCTATTGGTTACCCTGAAGCTGAGTGCTCAGTTTCCACAGAGCCCAACCTGTCTCTGACCTGGCCTGCAGGGCCTGGGAAAGGTCAAAGCAGAGGTCATGGTCAGCTCTGGGAGAACCTGACGCAGCCAGCCTGCGGCGGGGTGCACGCACCTCTCAAATGCTTCTGTAAAGAAGCAACACTAACATCATCCACGAATGGTAACTGACTGGTAACTGGTGCTCTCATCACTCCCTGTATTCTAAAACTGTGTGACACATATTATTGTAATAAAAAAAAAAATTTAAATTGATTGTTAGTTTTGAAATTGAGAAAAAGTAATTCAACAATGGAAATTATTAAACTTATAGTATTGTGATTTTTTTCCTCCCATGGGGACCCACACAGTGGCAGTGTGGGACTCACCCCGGGGAAGAATCCTATCCTGGGAAGGGGCTGGGAGGACAGAGGGGAGCAGTAAATCACACCTCCTCTCGGCATTCACCAGCGACGAGAGCAGCTCAGAACTTGCTCGACATGCAGTGGTCAGAGCCAGGTTGAAACCCCCTCCGTGCCCCTACCCATGCACCCACCCACCCCCCCCCCATACGCCCGAGAGGATTGGGGTCAACCAGCAACGCGACCTCAGATGAGAAACCCTCAAAAGAAGAAAGTAAAGAGCAGCAGCCCCCTCCTCTACGCCCCTGCTTTGACAAATCAGAGAGCATTACATCTGAAACGACTTCCTTTCATCTCTCATGCAAAAGCAAGGCAGGCAACTTCATTTCACTCACAAGCGTGAATTGCATTGCATTGCATGGAGGCTGTAATTAAACGCCCGCAAATCACACCATGTTCGATTAATGAGGATCTCCAGCTGTAAATCCCTCGTGGCCATCTACCCATCCAGCCCTGCTCTTAATACCATCTCGCCGCTGCCTTCATTTAAAACCGCTGAATACTGCTTCCATCTGCTTGGCCCAGGCCAGGGTGAATGTTTAAAACAGGCTGGTCTTGGTTTGGCCCGGTAGCTGGTGCTGACACCCCAGCGCTATTAACAAGCAGGGTCAAGTCCAAAAACCCTATTTCAGACACTCGCTTTTCCCTTTTCTCCTCTTCCCTTGTCTGTGTTGAAAGGAGACAGTGACGTGAGGAACGAGAGAGCAATCTTTCTTTCTTGCCCTCACCCCATTTCTCCTGCAAAGCTCTTTGACATAAACTGAATCCATCTCTTCAGCTCTCTATAAAGAGACCATCCAGCCTCCCTGGGAGCCTCCACCCAAGACAATGAATTCACATTACTCTGGAGCAGCAGTCTTTTTGAGCGCTCCAGCGCTCACATCTCGCTCATTATTTTGCCCTCTTTGCTTTTCTCTCTCTCTCTCGCTGGTTCTCCTGGAGTTCCACGTCTTTTTTGTCCTGACTTCTTCCTCCTCAGCATTGTTTGTAATCCCACCTTAATCTCTTCCTCGAGCTCATCACTGCATCAAGCAGTCCTGAATGGCTCCTTGCTCATTCGTACTCGATTCAAATATTCCGGGCAGAGGGCCAGATGAAAGCAGGGGTTAACCGCTTTCGCTGTTCTAAGCCGCGCTGCAGTCTAACACCACACAGAGACAGATGCACAAAGAGAAACAGAGGAGGGAAAGTCAGAGAATTCCCTTTTTTCCATTCATCTTTCCTTTGTTTGTTGCTCATCTGCCCGAAATATAAAGACAGGAGTCCATTTGAATTGGCTGAGTGAACACCCAACCAGCAGTGACCTTAAAAATCCCACTTGGGAGAGGAAGAAGAAAAAAAAGCTGAAGAGGAGAGGAGCAAAAAATAGATCAAAGCGTTCATCGAGGCCCATTCAAATGCAATCATGACCCGATCACATTGTGTCCTCACAGCGCTTTTAAGAGAACGGGTCAGTGGTGTTTTATTGTGGGAGGGAGCTAGCCTAATGAAAGGGACAATGTGAAGATTAGCAGTGCCAGCCAGGCAGCTCAAACTTCACCCTGGCGTTAATTGCCGAGAACAAGAGGAGACGAAGAAGCAGGGCAAACAGAGGACAAAAGAGCAGGGCAAGCTGGGAAGGAGGCGGTAAGAGGAGGCATGAAGACTGGATGATGAATGGAGGTATGGCTTTTATGGAGTGCGGTGTGTCCATCTGGTCCAGACTGGTGTGGGATGTGTCGAGGAATGCGTGTGCGCTGGTAGATAGGGACCAGGCACCTCATAAAGCACACATGAAAACAGATGATCGTGTAATTACAGAGACTTTGCGCTAAAAGGGGGAAAAAAAATGTGCGTCTCTTGAATGTGAAGAGTTCACTCAGCATGGCCTGTGAGAGCAGGTCTGACATGAGCATCGTGAATCCTGTGATACGCTCAGGAGTAAGGTCAAGTCAGTTGTGAATTAAGAAGTTAATGAAGCTAACTAAGTCCGTAGCTCAAAAGATCGAGCCAGCGACGTTTGGTCTCATGCTGTACGTAAGGCAGGGTGGCAGCAACTCTGTCATGGAGAAATCAATGGATTCACTTCTTGTATACTTTCACCGCCAAAAGTTTGATGATCACATTTTTTGAAAAAGAAACCTCTTTCGAATCCCTGCACTTTCCCACTGTATTTTCACCCCGCTTCCTGTCTTTGAGCTAAGCCAGTGTTGCATTACATCGTATTTCCTATACGCACACCTAGGGGAGAAGTCTAAATATATTTTTTAATGTGTTCCAGCAGCAGGTTTTATAATCCATATCAGTATCAAGACATCCCCAGATGTCCTCTGTCTCCCTGGAAAGATTAAAAGTTTTCTTGAGGAAAATATTTACAGACAGCACCAGCCATTGTCGCAGTCTGCGGAAATATTGGATTGGAACTCTAGTTTTGTTCCCGGGAAGCACTTAATGCTCCAGGCTGAAAGCAGATCTCTGAGATCACAGCTTGACGATGCAACCCATTTCAGGATAACGGTTAAGAAAGAAAGACTTTTCCTGCTAGGGTTTGTTAAAGGGAATGCTATGTGAGGCTAAACCTGTCCTAACACCAGCTCCGTACCAAACTCAGAGAGGAGAGGGTGAATAATGTTTCTTTATCACTCTCTAAAAAGGAAAAAAAAAGCCTACTTCCCAAATGTACCCCAATGAATATTCATTTTTACAGTGCACCAGTGGGTGTGGTGCCTGAGGAAAAATGGAAATAACAGTGAGCAAAATTAGCATAGCCGTGTAAACAAAGGCATTGACATGGAAAATGTGATGAATACAGATTTCCAACAAGGCAACACAACCGGTCGTACATTTGTTGAGTGTTGTTTAATTAGTGCTGTTGTGAACGATGCTCTTGTGAGCCAGCTAGTCTGTTAACCGTGGCGCTACCAAAACAAAACCAAAACTACTGTGATCCCCAACCGATCTTACACCACAAGGACTGTAAAGGAAGCACATGTGAGAGACGTTGTCAAATCAGATCGTCCTCTCCCATCAATGGGTCGAATGTCTCAATGAGCAGTTGTTATGATGGTCGTGAACAGAAATTTCACAATCAAAGCATTTCTCTCCTCCTCTTCCTTTTGTCATTTCAATCTCCCACTCCTCTCAATTCAGACATGGAGCTTGAGGTGGACGTGTTGAGTATATTTTATTTCGAAAATATTCTCTGAACTTTTCAGAAACGGGCTCATTATAGACAAAATATGATATGTCTGTGTCGGTGCCCACCACCATTCCTGTGGAATGTATCAATTGTATGGACCAAAGGCTCCTTCGGTCAAATGATGAGATTTTTATCTCTGATGTTCAACAACCTTAAGGATGGAAAAAGTTTCCCAACCATGTAGAGACCATCTAATGAGTTAAAGTCATCTACTAAATGGCTGTGGAGTTATCGGACTAACAATAAACGGCAGACACTCACCAGTCCAGTGCATGTTGATATGGCTGCCGAAGAGGCCGTCACGTTGCGAATAAATCCCTGATACAGGCAGTTGTGGAAGCCTGCATCCCCCATCACTGTGGTGATGCCATTCGAGCCGAGCGTCTGCACGGTGAAGCCCGGACCCACCACAGAGGACGGATACAGGTCCAGGTGCATATTGTGGCCAAAGGCAGAGAGCTGGTAATGCAGAGAAGAGGACAGGGACCTCTTGCTGCGATACCCTTGCCTGGTCACATCATGCGTCAGGTAACAGCCTTCAGGGTCCACCTCCACAGGGGTTACAAACATGTAGTCTGAAGGGCAGACGGAAGGAGAGTACGTCACATTACAAAGTGCCAAGAACAAATGAGATGACAGGACGATTCGCTGCTAACATTGAGTGAGTGACAGTCAAACCAGACTAAAGGTTCAGTGTGAAGAATTATGGAGTAGTTAATCATGTTCCTGAAAATCAGCTGAAACAAGATTTGTTGTTTTCTTCAACTTAGATCCAGTTGGTGGCAATCTGCAACCTCACCACTAGATGCCACTAAACCCTACACAGTATGAAAGGAACAAAGCTGGTTGCAGCCCTTGTTAAAATCACGTCAGCGATTGTTTTACTCTCAGCAGGGAACAGAACCTCTGTCTGTTTCTGCTCCATTGTCATGCAGACTGCAGCAAGACATATGGATCACAGATGGACTTTAACAGGAGCCTTTTGCGCCAACATCATACTCCTCGTGTCAGATATGGGTCGGCACTTCGACACCCGAGGTTGTAAATTTAGAATGTCCCGATTTCATGCAGTTGTCATGGTGCTCAAGTCCAATAAAATGCTACAATTACTGCAATGTTTCGGCAACACAGAGCAGTGAGAGTTTGACTTTTCCTTCCTATTAGCCGTGCTGATTTGGCAAAAGATTTGATTGTTCAATAGGCGAGATGCTTTCTGCTCAACCTGAGGAAGGAGTCCATCTCCCTATTTGCCTCAGTAAATCAAAGTATGTAAATCACTTGAGCTTGTTCCCCTGGTTTCTGCAGGACTAAGCAGCCAAGAGGGAATCCCTGCACTCACCAGTCTTGTCTCAGTAGCCACTGCAGTAGAGTCGGCGTGCTTTAAATAACTTGAACAAGGGCGCATCACAGTTTTTAACACATCAGCTCTAAACCTGTCACCTCATTTGACACGGACAGTGTAATAATATTCCTAACTGCTGTATTGGG
This sequence comes from Pseudorhombus dupliciocellatus, assembly GCA_016785235.1. Taxonomy (NCBI): domain Eukaryota; kingdom Metazoa; phylum Chordata; class Actinopteri; order Pleuronectiformes; family Paralichthyidae; genus Pseudorhombus; species Pseudorhombus dupliciocellatus. Next base: position 460,359 of record JAFBJW010000365.1, on the reverse strand, counting down.
GGGGATTGTATGTGCTCACTGGTCCTTTGAACAGAACCAACAAGTGCCATGTATCTGGTGCGGCTCACATTTGGTCTACAAACACTTGGGGCAGAGCCAGCTGGAAGAAACCTCCACACATGTCAAAAGGCAAGCACTCACCATGATTTAATCCGTGGCTGTCGCCGGGAGAATAGCTGGCCGTGGCGGTGTGGGAGCAGTAAACGTGCAGCGTCTGGAAGAGGAAGCAAGGTATCAGCGGACAGGTAGCAACAGGTTGCAAGCACTGGGAGCAGTGGAGGCCACAGTCAGAGTGAGAACAGGAGATCCCGCGTTCAAACTTAAGACTTTAATGTGGGATGACACTTTTCGCCACAAGCACCGGCCTGGCTGCGCATGCTGTGCGCAAAAAGACACCGACGCTCCAGGGTTGCATGTGTTGAATGGAACAGTGTGTGCACGTATAATGAAATGCCACATGCCTTGATGATATTCCAGGACAGGAGGGTGGAGAGGAGCCTCAGTGAGGTGCAGCCGACCAGCGGGCTGGGTAAGGTCCACATCAGAAGAAAAAGGCAATCCATGGTGATGGCATGCACGCTGACACCTCCACCCCCGTTAGCCTCGTAGTAACGACCTGCGGTAACACATGCTGCAGTGTGCGCGCATTGTTTGCTTCTGCGGGTTCAGGTGAAGTCGGCAGGTTGCAGCAGCTGGTGGTGCGCGCAGGCACGGAGCGCACTCATGAGTGTGTGAGTGTGTGTGTGAGGAGCAGCGGCAGGTAGCGGTGTCGGTGACCGGGAGCAGCTGACTGAGCACCCGGCCCCGGCTCTGTGAGGGTCGGCCTGAGGGATGGAGCACAAGTCAGCGGCCGGCAGCCAATCAGCGCGCAGCATCATTTACCACGCGCAGATAAAAGAGATTCTCCTTTTGGCAGCAGCGGGGCCGAAGATGCCTTCACGGGCCGCTCGTTTATTTCAGACTTGAAAAGTTCTGTTAACAAACCTGGGACTTAACGGGACTTAACTCGTGTTAAATGTACTTCTGGGAATTTTTAGTGACGGGATGAAGACCCGAAGTTGAATAGAGCACAGTTACTGCAGTTTTTGCACAAGCATTTTCATTGGCTTGATTTATTAGTAAAATAAACTTTTCATTTCAAAACATTTCAACAGAAGTCTGCTTTAATATGTTATACCTAAAGAATTGTGTGGTTAACTTAATGGCATCAAAGACAATCATCGATTGATACCAGTTTTATTTTAAAATTCTGTTTGTATTTAAGATTTTTCTCATTTTCTGTTATCTGGCTGTTTCCTTAGGAAATGGTCATGGTTCCTTCAAAACGGTATTGATGGGTCCTTCAATTCAACATTCAACATTCAACATTTATATTAAAACCTGGAAATATAAATAATACATTTGTATTTTTTGTACGGTAAAACCTCTAAATATATAGTAATTTTGAATATCCTCCACTATTTCAGTTTGTGAAAGGATATACTACTTGACCAGATGGTGGTGCCATATCAGGAAATGTTGACTTAAGTCCCAGAAGCAGAAGCTCAGGAAACTAGAACAGTGGGGCTTACATTCGACAGCATTAAAGCAAGGCACATCACACACTCTTTCCACACCCTTATGTTGTGGATGACGTGAATAGATGGTGATTAGTGATGAGAAGATTGACTGTCATTTCAGTGATCATTCGGATCAGTAAACATTTTAATACAGTCACAAAGTTGAACAGCCATCCCCAGAAACCCACAGCACAGAAGATTTTTGAAGAGATTCAGGAAATCCATGTCTCGTGTGAATTCTATATTTCAAGCTCCATCACTTGGCAGACCTCAAATTGAATTATGGCAATGATGTATCTTTTTCATTTGTCATGAAAAAATCTCTAAAAGACAAAGTCATGAAGTATTTGTTCAATGCATTTTGCAAATGAAAGCATCTTAATAGATTTGTTTTTATATCGTAATTGATACTGCAGACTTCATGGTTGTTCCTTCTCGTCTGCATCAGTGAACTAGAGAAAATGGGGTCTGCACTTAAATGAAAAGTTATATACTACAACAGAAGGCAGAAAAACATCTGTCAGCAGTGAAAGACAAAAATCAGGGACACTGCAAATCCATAAATATGTACAAATGTCTTTACTGAATCCTGAAACCAATGTGTTTACATTTCAATACATGCACACATTTGGCCGCTGTTTACGTGCAATGGCAACTTTTGTTTCTAATGTCTTACAACCCGGCCTCAACCGCCATAACCTTCATCCACATTATGTTGCAGATTTTTGTATTTGTTGTGGGCCGGCTGCACTTAAGCACCTGGCAGCTAAGATGCACAAAGAAGAGAAGCTGCAGATCTCGTGAATACTGCTTAAGGCTCATTATTTAACTGTTCCACTATGTCATGATCATTTGCAGGATTCCCTGAAGTACTTTGAATCATTTTAGGCACCGTTTCATTTGCAGCTGTGGAACTGACGGCAAAATATTTTAACGTCGGGGTACAAATAACATTATGTTCTCCTCACATTGTGCCAATTCCTGAGGACAAAACAAAAATGCATGTGAAGGACAACAACGTATAGGCAGAGATATATAATGAAATGCAATGGCTGTAAAGAAACAAAATTAAAAAGTTTCCATGCGGGGCTTGTAGTAAATGTGGTCTCATAAGATATTCCATTAAAATACTCCTTGTATGTAGGAATACAACCCCTCTCCTGGTTCTCTCATATTTAAAATGTAAAATTGCTGACTGTAACCAGCCAGACAGTTATTATTAATTGAACTAGCCAAAGTGACATTGTGATTGTTTAAGTGACAAGTCAAGTCAGACAAAGTGTCGAGTCATGTGCACTTCCCTGGTTCCTATTGCCAGTGTGTTGTCCTCATTATGTGAACAGGTGGTCCAGCAGCCACCTGTTCCATTCCAGTGCCTGGCAAACACCTGGATCGGTTGCTGGAATGCACTGACAGATGCAGCTGATGAGAACATGGTCCCGCTCACCGCACCACACAGACATTCACACTCTGCCGAGCATAATAAGGCTTCTCACAGCTCACGCCAGCATTCTGCTGGAGCACTGCCTCACGAACCAACTTAATGACCCCGCAATCTTCTCATGGGTCCAACAAATGCGCAACGTAATCATGTATTTAGAGTAAACGGACCAAAACACCCTTCGTGATCATTTTTGTCACCCATCTATAACGGCTGATGCAGCTGTGATGATACAGTGGCCATTCACAGATATGAACCAGAATCTTTAAATAACAAGTTTGGATCAGGTTCGGTTGAATTGGCTCAGTATTGTACGTGATTTTTTTGTCCCATGCCTTTAATTGGGGAAACATCAGACTCCAGGTCAGGAAGAAGATTGCAGTCTGAGCGTGCCTCTAGGTGGCCTCCTCTGCTACACCTATGCAGGATTGTTGTGTGCTCAAAGACATATTTCCAGTGACCTAGAAAATCGTTGTACTCCTGATAGAAGATGTCATATTATAGAACAAACCTCTTCATAGGAATAGATGTCCATATTATCTCCCCCATTACAGTGTCTGCACGTCATGAAGATGTAAGATGCAATTTTGGTGGCCATGTTTTCTGCCTCAGTGATAATGGAAGTGTGGAAATCTGCGCTCTTCTTTGGAGGGTAATTGCACTGTCATCTGCACAATCTGATGTAGAGTTAGTGAAGAAACCTAACCACATTGTTTCTGCACTTAACAGTGAGGGTCCTGTAAACTTGTCCATGTTTGACACTCCAGCTCACTACCTGATTACTCTGCTTCGGGGCCCACCTATTTGTTTCCACGTCCAGAGCCAAACCGAAACATACAACACTGAGATTACAGAAGTGGAAAGACTTGTGGGCTCAGAGGCAGATGTGGTTATTGTCCTTTGTTTCTTGCCATTTCTCCCACACTGCTGATTGGTTTCTCTCAGCATATCTCCTTTTCCTCTCCCTCTGAAAATGGAGTTTGATTTGTCGTGATGGCTGCAGATGTGTTTAAATCGGAACAGTGTTACATGGCGGCGCACCACAGCTCGTCGCACCACGCCACAGCGTTGACAGACAATGTGCTTATTTATGGCAAGCAAAACCAACTGTCGGAAGCCCTTAGCAGTATCTCTCCCTCTCGCACACTCTCTCACATTGTCTCTCCTTCAGTTGTGCTGTTGTGTTACCAGGGCCTGTCAAGCCAGTCCGTTGTTTGTTTCCACAAAAGCAATACAACGGATCTAGTTGCAGCTGGAAATATAAGCAGTTGGGTTGTCTGGCCAGTGATGGAAATAGGCCGTAAGATTTAGAGACCACACTGAGATGAGCTCTATCCCCTACGCCTTCTGTCCTGGGAACACCACGTCACGAGAACACGCATTTAAAGGTGGTTTTGGAAGCTCGCCATCAGGAGGGTGAATGTGTTTTACTTGACCCTGCACTACTTTACTTTAAACTTGGTGCTGCTTCGTCTCATTTACAGTAAAACATTTAAATTCGTGATCGACTCCAAGAGTATTTATTTATCCGCCGCTGTCCTGACACGCGGAGGATGACTCCCTCCGACTTTGATGTGCCGCTCATTTTGCATCTCACGCCACTGACATGTTCTCACTTATCTGGTGAAATATCTCCACATCTGCTGCAGGGATCGACACATTTTGCACAGATGTTTACAGTCCCCTGACGATGAAGCCAAATGACTCTGGATATCCCCTGACTTTTCTTCTAGTGCCAGAATGAGCTTAAAATATCAATATCCTCTTTCTTGGTGTCGTGTCTGAATGTCAACAAAGACACGATGACAGTCCGAAGACAGAAAAGGTTGAGGGAGGGGGGGGAATTCCACTCATATAGCTCGGATCCAAGTAGAGTTGTCTTATAACCCAATTTTGTGCTATACACCAGTTCATCACAGCATCCTACCCTCGTGGAACAATGCAAAAAGTTGGCAAAACATGAGAGGATGACAGGTAACTGATTTCTCATGTGGTGGTTCAAGTGTCTGATCAGGATGCCTCCTGGAGGCGCCTTCCAATGGAAGTTTTCCAGGCATGTCTGATAGAACCAGAACATGCAGGAGACACAAGACAATACATCTCATTTGGCCTGAGAACCCATCGGCATCCCTCAGGAGGGGCTAGAGTCCCTGTGAGAGGGACATCTGAACTACCTTGTTTAACCTGTATGCTATCTGAAACGCTGCAGGCTATCCCCACTCTCGGATTGATTCCTCGGTTCAGGGGATGGGCCGGGCCCCAGTGGCATCACTCGTCAACATGTATACAGCCCTCAAAGCACTGCAGCTCAGAGTCACCCATGGAAGATCCCTCTCATCCTGGGCTGAGGCTAGTGCTGGAGAAAGTGGGTACGTTCTGTTTCTAATTAGATGCTGGGCCTATTTACTGAACAGTCAAACACTTGAGTGAAGCCCTAAGAGGAGCAAGCTGTTACTTCAAAAATATGTCAGCTTTTCCCCTGATTTCTCCGCTTTTAACTTTGCTTTTGTTTGTTTGTTTTGCCTGTCTTGTGGCACTGCATTTTCCAGCATGAGCTCCAGATTGTAAAACTGTCCTCTCTTCTCTCTGCTGTCCTTGCCTCCCTGCCTGTATCTGGTCCTCATTTCAGACCGTATAATTTCCCTGCTGGCTGTATCTGTGGGACTTTTTGGAACAAATTTCTGTTTCTATTACCAGGATTATTATTTTTGGCTGTGTCCGCCACAGCGGCAAGCATCTGTTTGCCTGTCACTCTCGCTTTGTCCTTTTGTGATCAGTACTTCCATGAGGACGCAAGCCAACCACGCACAGGACCAATGTGCATGTATGAGCGGCAGGATCTATCCGAATTTTTGGAATAGAGGCTACATCCATTCTAATGCGTTCTCGTTTCCAAATAGTTCAGACTAATAATGGTCTATACCCTTTACCCACGTGACGGATTTTGCTTTGTACTTGTTTGGTATTGAACGTCACCTGAACACTCCAGTACACCGGCGTGTGCAGTGTCAGTCTAAACAGGAAAGCATGCATGTGCTGAATAATTAATTGTCTCCTATGTTGTGTCATTGTAAAATACAGAATTTAACTGCTCGGCAGCCGTTTGCAAAGACAGCGGTCAGTTCCACAGGTTGCGTTCTATTACGCTGTTTTTTTTCTTCTTCACTGGGGCCACAAGATCAGAGCCTAATGAATCAGCAAAGGCTTTGTCATGACCAATCAGCAGGCCCAGTGGTTAGTGTCAGCCTATATACAGTCTGCATTGTCTGCGTGATGTTTCAAGATGAGTTCATTTCTGTCCATCTCTCAGTGTATTTGAAATCCCCCAAAATGAACACACACACACACACACACACACACACACACACACACACACCTATTTGAGTGCAAGGGGCATGTTTTAATAAGTCTGCTACAGTCATGAAATAAATGCTTGTATTTTTTGTAGGCATAGTTATGTATTTTCAGTAAGGGGATTTTTCTCAGTTTTCTTATAAAGATGTTTTTTTTCTTATTGTCTACAAATGATGCATTACACCATGTCTTTTTATCAGTGAACTCATTCATCCATTTGCACCGTGCTCTGTTGTTAGACGTCTTGGGTTTCACATAATGTGACCATAATGACTTAAAAAGATGCTTCTCTTGAAACCCTGTATTTAAGAGTTGGAACATCTGAAGAATATTTACAAAAAAGGAAATGACAGCTATAATCATCTCACACCTTGCCACTGGGAAGAAGAATTAGATAAACGCATATCCAAGTGTGTGTGTGTGTGTTTTAGTGGTGGGGTTTCCCTACTTTCACTTTGAAGTCAAAGGGATCATTACATGAAAAGGAAGATGTCATCAGTTGTCAGCCAGGTGCTGGGACTCAGTGCAGAGCCAGAAAGACCATTTCCTATCCCATCAGCACCTGTGATTTCTGTCTTTGATGACAAGTGGGCCCGTGCCAGTGAGGGTGCGAGCTGTCCAGTGTGTGTGTGTGTTCATTTATTTTCATACATCTCAGTCTTTGTTACTTGGCAGGACACACACCTGCTGCCCATGTGGCACCAGGAGAGGTTATTTTCACAATCACCTAGTCACTTGTTCAACTTAAATTCCTTTTTTAAAATGGAACATCAAATGAATGAGGGGAAACACTTGTTCTAATGAATGTCTCGGTCTAAAGTTTTCCCACTCCAGTACTGATCCTTGGTGGAGAAAATATTTCTCACACTTGGAACAAGCTTTGTCTAATGAAGTATTTTGTAACACTGTTTTGACAAGTGCTTGATTAGTAAAGGCTGGTGTAATAAAAATAAGAACAGTTAATCAATGGCAGGTTGTCTGATGTGCGTCAATGTTGTTAACTCAATTCAGAGTCAGCATGGTCAATTTTCATTTTAATAAATAATAAACTGTATTTGTAGTCTGAGACTTGGGGGGCTTATGATAAAAGTGAAATGACCATTGAATAAAACAGCACAGTGGCTGTTGCAATTTGTGTTTGAATGAAACAAGGCTCCATAATGTGTAGTCTTTCTCATAGTATTTAATGTGTAGCATTGTGTGGTTTTTACAGGTTAAAATATCATGATGTGAATGTGAGTTGTTTGGTGTCAATTGAAGTAGAAGTTTCGAAAAAAGAAAGCAAAGAAAGAAAGTGAAGGAGGATGACTAAAGATAATTGAAAAGACATTACAGTGAAAACCAAATATAGGATAAATGAGTGAAAGAGAAAAATTAACATGGACCAAACCAACAAAAACTAAGACCAAAAAGTCAAACTGATAATCTGACCTTAATCTCTGACAGATTTTGATATAGGCCATTTTGAAACTGGTAGAGACTTGAGATTGATTGGATGGGGGATATTACAGGTGTAACTATTGACAATATTAGGTATATAGTATATTCATTTGTCACAGCCTAACCCAGCAGTCACCAACATGCCAATGCACACTGTTTGAATGTACAGGGACTCTTCCTCATGTCAAGCACATTAGGGGTTTTGGGCTATATTAAAACATCAAATAGCTAAAGCACCAGAGAGGGAGACGACAGTCATGAGCACTTGTTGCAATCGTCATTTCCTGTGAGGGGACAGCGGTACCCCGTCAGATTTCACGCTCTGTGTATAAACTCACTGAGAACATGTGAACTAGTTTCCTACAGCTTCAGAAACAACAGGAAGTTCAGTCAAAAACACCAATGAGTTCATTTATGGTAATAAACTTAGCAACTTATACATATTATCTGATTTATCTAAACTTAGTTATGAACCAATGTGGCCGACAGCAGGTGGCACGAAACCCGGCAGTTTTGTTTCCCTTGTATTTCTTCTGTGCGTGCGTACACACACGCGCACACACACCTCTTCTGTTGTGATGTCAAGTTGTTGTGAAAATGCTTCATGATGTGTATCAAAGTGGCTCTGTCTTGTAGAGTTGTTGTGAAGAGGCTGTAAACTAAGAAATACGCCAACAGACCACAGCAGAGATGACAGAGTTGTTTCATTAACATAAACAAAAATAACTTGCACCTTTCAACTGCCCAACAGTTGGGTAGTTTGAGGAGAGATGAGGAGTGCTGAGTGTGACAGTGTGTCGGTTGAATTTATCGTTAAACTATGTACAACAGCACCTGGGAAGTTTCTCCAAAAAACAGGACATTTGTAAAAGCATACTGAAGCTCCTACATCTGGTGTTCATCACTTTTTGTGTGTAATGACCCACATTCATTTGAAGGGAGAATGGCAGAAGCTGTGCTCCCTTTTCCCCATTGTATGGTTAATTCAGAAACGTTTAAGGCCGAGGAACAGGCGTAATCTTTTCCTCTGGAAAACACTGCATCAACCACAGTGAGCCTCTAAACACACTTGCTGGTCGTCTCAAATGGCACAGTGTCATCTCCAGACTCTCAGTGACACAATAGTGCAGTGTAACAGAAGCATGGAGGTGGATTAATGGCATCGTTTCAGTCCTACAGTGCTGCTGGCTCCTTTTTTAAAACATGCGTTTAGGGGACAGGACAAAACCTTTGTTACGAACACTCTACATACAAGTACACAAAGAACAGGTTCTGCTCAACCACATAACCAGGTTAGACTGAATATCAGACTACAATTCTGTGCCAAGACAGACATAGTTTACTATTTTTAGATGAGAAAAAGTGATAAAAACATTCCCATTTGTAAACAATGTATTCTCAAGAGTACTGCACACGTTTTTTAAATAACACACAGTTCATTTTTTTCAAGTATAGCTTGGGTTTGTTAAAGTTTTAGCATGAATCTGACTTTTGGAAGTCCTTTACATGAAAGAAATGCTTGTTTTTTTCTTATCTAAGGTAGTTAGGTATTTTCAATAAGGGGATTTTTTTTTTCAGTTTTCTTATAAAGATGTTTTTGACACACACAGTTACCGCTCTCAGAAGTGTGTGTGGCCAACAATCCTAACTAACCAATGAAAGAGAATCCAAGCAACCCTCATTCGCTCTCCATGAAAATAGGAAGCCCTTAACAAAACAATTATCGGAACAAAATATTTACATGGGCTAATCCCTTGATACCCCCGAGAGGGGCTGCATGTGAGAAGGAACATGTCCATGACAGTTGGCCTGGATAATTTATGGAACTTTCCCTGCCGCCCAAACCAGAAGGAAAATATTTGCAAGAATTCACTGCGAGGAAGTGGGCATGACAAACGTGCAGCAGGACACAAGAATGAAAATGTAAAAAAAAAAAAAGAATAAAAGAAGTAACTCTGATTGATCTTGAAAGGGTTTGGAATGACAATTCGATACAAGTCCTTTTGGTGACAACAAAATGATTCATGACTCATGCATGTGCTTCCCAGGCACCAGCCTTACTGGAGTGCTCCGTAAAATGTTGCTGTTGTTGAGAACAACCCCGACAATCTCCTGTGTGCTCTTCACATGTGAGGGAGAAAATGTCTCCAAGAGAAAAAGGTATGGGACATTTGACTGTTCATCAATAAGACATTAAAGGAGCAACTTCCTCACCTGTGTGTTTGTGTGTGCATGTGTACCCAGGAAAGAGAGAGGGGAAAAAGAGCATCTGTAAGTGGAGCAGCATTACCTCATTGCATTTCCTCCTGGAGCTGCAGGTAGAGAATAGCAGAGGGCGTTTGCTTTGTGTCACATGGCGCCCTGGCGGCTGCAGATACCTGCTTAATGGGTTGACGCAGACAAAGCGTTGCAGGCGTCAGGTGACAGGTGATAACAAGAGCTAATGCTCGGCAAAACCTCCTAGTCAGCACTATTCCATTCATATCTAGGTCTTTTCAGGCCCCCGGAGTTCTGATTCTCTGTTAAGCAGCCTTCAGGTTACTCCCTCAGGTTAGCAGAGCACTGTATCAGGGTGAGCATCACTGACGACAGATCTGACTGGAGGACACCAACACCACACACACTGAGGATAGAACATTTAAAAAATATATTAACATGCATTATTATTTAGGGTCTAAAGACCATAAACCATAAAGCCTCTTGCTATTCTTTTTACAATGAAGCTGCACAGTTTTAAAAGGTACTAGGGGAAGGAAACATGACCCACTTCCATGAAAAAGACAGCTGAATGGTAGAGAAGCACCAAAATGTAAGCATCAGCTGGCCATAAACTTCATAAAACACCACAGTGAACAAAATAGAAACAACTCATAACCAAAGCTGCATAAAATGACATGAGCCAGATTTCTGTAAGAACAGGGGCTCATTAAGTTTCACCAGGCCATCTATACAAGCCCCCGTCTGAGCGCAAGATGCTGTAAAGCAATGCACACAATTATCAAGTGAAGACTCCCTGCAGACTCAAGAGAATCCTAGATTCTTTCAGAAGTTGGTCAAATCCAAAGTTGTCAACATGGCTCTGACATTGGTGATTTGTGTAGAAAGTTCCAAAGGGATTGTTAACTGTTCTGCAACTTCTATCATGCCCTCTAGTGGGCTGGTTGGAAAAGAAGAATCTCAGAAGAACACTAAGGCTGTGAACAGTTACCGAAATCATCATTACAATAACACGTGCCAGTGTCATTATCTGTTCTAAAATGTTCTACAGACAGAGGGTGATTAAGAGCCGAACGTCAATAACCTAAAGTGATACCTAACAGTTGGGATGATGATCTACTCGGCAAGGACCTTTTGACTTGTGCTGTGAATACACGAGAGGGGAAAAAAGGGCAGATGTGTCTGGACAGATGAATGTCAAACCACTGCTCATGCAACCACAAATTATACATCTCTTCTCAAAAGCCTCTGCCACACACACTCGCTTCAAGATGTTTCCGTTCAGGCTAGAGACAGGATGGTACGTAGGGTGATGTGATAATATGTTTTAAAAGCAAGTATTCTGGAAAGGTCTACTATTAGAACATGCTCCGACAACAGATGCATGGTGTCATATGCGATGAAGAGTCTTGTGAAGCCGAAAACAGAGCACTTTGGACATCTATATCTATCTTATTTTATTCATATAGGCAATATTCACAAATTTCAAAGCGTCACAAACAGTATTTCATATTAAACTAGCTTCCCTTGGACAAAATCCATATACAATTTGTAAACTCCCATTGTACAGGATGAGGAAGAAGATTCACCCTCATTCGTGGAAATGTCTGTACTTCCATCAGTCATAAATAAAATTTACATGGAATCTGCCATCTTGAGAGACAGTCTTATCAACTGCTCCCAGGCAGGTGTAGGTCGGGTGGTAATTTAACCCTCCACAACTTCTTTTTCATGAGCATTATCCGTTATGGAATGTAGTGAGGGGCTTCTCTGTTGCTATATTATAATCAATGTTAAATTTGATCATCATTTCTGATTTCGCACTTCTTTCATTTGCCGCTGCCTGGCTCTGAAACGTTGCTGTGAGAGGAGCTGTAGAAGGCTGTACATTTTTAGGGTTTCAAAAACTCTTTCCCCTGCAATGCTTGAGCCGTTCCTTTTGAAAGGCATAGTTTTAAATCTTCTTGTTTTGAGTAGGCTCTGGATGGTGACCACATCACCACGGAATGGGATGAAGCCATCTCCACCAAAGATGGTAGCTCAGTACAAGGAAACAGGTGAAACAACTGGAATGCCCAGTGCTGACCCCATGAGGTCAGGTCTGTTCTGGGCATTGCCACCTCTGGGACAGGTGCAACTGGGCACTGCAGCATTTTTCTTTCTTGTTTGTTTGTCTCTCAAAAACGCTTTGAACACTAGTTTCCTTTAATTCCCCATTATTCCGTTGTTTGGACAGGAAAACAAACAGTGATGTTCAATGGCTTGTTTACAACAACAGTTACTGTATATGGGAGGTTTAAAGGAGGCTAGTTTATTGTGCTGAAAAATAGAAAGACTACATGGCACACAACTACATGAAGGGGTTAAATAGTAAGAGTAGAAGAATGAAACTATACTTAGTCTGAAAATACAGTGAAAGAAAGAGGAGGATGACGATGCAGCAGCTAAAACAGAGCGAGAGGGACAGAGTCTGCCTCAGTGAGTCACTTCAGAGCTGATGGGATAACGAGGTCCAGCCAGGAGCCTCAGACATGCGGTTCTGTTTTCCACCCTGGTACAAACACAACGTGACAACTGGCAGCCTTCATCCCTCTCCATCTGCGATGCCCCGCCTGCCAATGTCCCTCCAGTCTGCCCTCCCACTCCCCAACACAGCCACCCCAAACCCATCCCAGTCATGTCATATCCCACTGTCTGTTGGCCCGCCATCAGTGCAGGAACATTCATTGGCTTGGCCCTGCATACTAGGATTCCCCATATTCAGACCTGGTGTGCTCCCCCCACCCCTTCCCCCTGACACTAAATAGGGCCCACTCACTTCCTAGGGGGACGTGACAGAGTGCAGGTCCGTAGCTGTGCTGTCATGCCATGGTAGAAGAGGCTAATTGCTGCTTACCATGGCTTTTTTTATGCCGTACGTCATCGATATGAGTGCTGCTGAGACCTTGGCAAGGAAAAACCTGATGTGAATTTTGATCAGCACTGACTAAATCTTTTGTGATCCACAAATTATTGGAGCTATGATCTCAAATGCTGAATCTTTGCACATAGTTTTTCGATTGTGTTAACAAACAAAAGGCCACGTCTGTCCTTGGTTCTCCCGTTCGTATCTGGAGAACATTTCTGAAATCTGTTTCTGTAAATGTGCTCTGTAATCTGTTGCAGAGTTTTTAATGAATGGCTGACTTTGTGAAGTTTTGCATCACAATGTTTGTAATTACTTAGAATGCTTATATGGAGAAACATGTGAACATCACATGTATAGGCCCCAACTTAATTGCCTACCAATGGGACGGTGCAGAGTATGGCCTAAAGTAGAATGGGTTGTCTCTGTGGCATTATGAAGCTGCTTTCAGACGTCAACTTAAAGGTTCAGAAGTTAGAATATAGTGATATTTAGGGGTGAAGTTAGATGTTTGCAGCGGAATACTCCTTACCTCACCATCCCCTTAAAAACTTGAAAGAGATCCATGGTTGTCTTCAGTTGTCTGTAGCGTAAATCAAAGAGTGTTTAGTTTGTCCAGTTTGGACGACCATAAACAAATGGTGGCCTGCATGGAGAGGATCTGAAACAGAAAAGATTATTTTCTAATTTTATTGTGCTAGCTCCTCAGGTTTACAGCAGTGGGGATTTAAACTGATTGACCTTTGGTATGACTCATATTATCTATGCGTCAGTCAACATTTCTTCTGTTAAAAGAACCCCAAAAAGATTCAATATGTGCTGATACAAAAGGTAAAAAGTGTGGATTTATGTTGAATATCTTGCCTGTAGTTACCATAAACTAAATATGTTGTAATAAATAATGCGGTGCTGTTGTGTAAAGGCAATGATACAAGGACAGAGCGGATGACTCACACTCCACATGTCAGGAAGAAGCAAACAACGGTGTGCTAGTGGACAGAAATACATATTTTCAGACTTGAAACCACCAAAGCACAAACTCAGCTTTGAAACTCAGCTTCAAATATCAAGCTTTGCAGATACCTGCGGCGTCCTAACCTTATTAGAGGTGATACCCGTCTCAGCAGTATCATTACCGTATCAGTCAGAGGAGAAGCTGTGCAGGCAGCTCAGCCTCAGTCTGTGCCAGTGGTCAGCAGCCGCAACCTCCTTCCTCCCCCAACAGAGCAACAGACAGACACAGAGACAGATGGATGACCCACAATTACAGCTCAACTTGCATTTTAAGGATAAACATCTCCTGTAAAAATACACCAAGCAGCCAGGGGCAGAAAAACCAGCAGGTTCACTAGGGCACAACGGGGGGAAGGCACATCGGCCTGCTGTATTTAGAACCTGTCGTTTCAGAGATTTCAGGGAAGGATCTCATCCTTCTTTGCACATGCATCTCAATTTGTGGCTTTTGTGATGGACTGAGGGTGGCAGGGCCAATCTTTGATGTATTTATAAGTATGCATTGCTTGTTTGTAAAATGCACCACAAAGTAGAAGGGAAGCACAGTGCACAAGAGAGCTTTGAACCACAGGGAGGTCATTTACTTATGTTAAATAGCGTTTTTTTTTGGTTACACCGTCATAGCTTAAAAATTGAAACCTTCTGTTTTTGGGGAAAATCTTTGGAGATTTTTGGGAGTATGGTGGAAAGCTCAAATTGTCCATATATCTAATCCGGACATGCATGACAGAACTATTTTTAATCTCTAATGTCTTTCATGCTCCAGCTAAATCAACTTCAGATTCAGAATTTCATCTAAAGTGATGTTCCGACAGTCAAGACCAAGTCAAACTTCCCGAGGTGTGAACTCTAATGACCTCCCTGACCTCTTCTATCTGTACTCGGGGCAATGTGGAACTTTATCAGTCCTGGCTGCCTCCAGGGGCCCCATTGTCTGGGGATAGAATGTGGAAGCCCTCCCCTGGCTCTGGCCTCTACGGGCGAACAATGAACGAAGACAAACCCTTGACACCCTTCCCTCCAAGGGGACAGCGCTGGATTATTGCCGGCGATGTTGACTTTTCCATCTCCTCTCTTTTCAGTGATGTGTGTGTGTGTAAGCCAATTTGCTGTTTCAATGAAAAGAATAACACAGAAGGAAATACAGCGCGAGAGAGGGAGAGAGCGAGAGGCAGAGAAGAGGACAAAAGATGGAGGGCCTCAATGATGAAGTGACCTGAAGAGAGGTGAGATCATTTCAAATGGGATTACACACACACACACACACACAACTTTCATTGTCATCCACCCTCCTCAAACCACACAATACCAACCAGGATATTGCTGCGCCATGCAGTCTTTTCATTCTCAAGCCTGCTGAGTTAACAAAAGCTAAAGCTCAAGGACGCTGAGAGCCGGCAAGCACTGGATGTTCTCTTGAAGCTACAAAGCAAAGAATCAATAGTCGAAAACACAAATCATTTTCTGTCCACTTCTCAAGGAAACTGAGGTAATCTAAAATGCAGTGCAAATGAGACTGTTCATAATGTAATGGCAGACATGTCGAAACAAAACATCTGCAGCACACAGCCATCTTCATCCTCCACAAGTACCCTGAGGAACTGGCATAATGAATCAAGCAACACAGCAGCACCAGGCGATACGTCATGAACACCGCCTTTTCCTCTGCTCCATTCTTGCATTTGTTTTGTGGGCACAGTTGATCTTGCGGGCATAAACTTCCAGCATATCTTGGACATTTGCATATCTCTTCGATGGACCTATAGCTATGCTTGGCCTAGATTCCAGTATTTATAGCATTTTGAGATCAGTTATACATTGCCGTTACAGATCACAGAAAAGTGCACTGTACATATCTCTAAAAGCAGCATTCCGACACAAACACTCCACAATGGAGACAGCCTTTCAAATATGATCAATGCAGCTGGAGATTCTAAGGTCAGTCGCATTGGAAACAGAAACGTCACCAAATCGACCCACTGTTTGGGGACAAAACATTAGATAATCACAACACTGTGAGATCGCTTCTGGTGAAAGTGCGGCTCTGAGGACACCTCTAAGACACTAAGTGTACCGAGGCAGTAACAAGTAAAAGAGAGAATTGTAGTGTGATCTCAGTGTTATTAAATCGTCACCTTGGTCGACGTTGGCCTGTACTTGGCTCTTCAGCTCCGCTTGTCACTCCCTCACTTCACCAACACAATGCATCAGTGTCAATCACGTGACAATCAAGCATTGGTTTGCACATCAAGGACGTGCGTGAGTAGACTGTCTGTTCAAAAACAAATACTTAATTTCATCTTTATCTCAATATCGATATTTTCTAACTAAACCGTGATAATTGATTGCTGTGCAGCAGCACCTTGTGACATGAATGAGGTCACAAAGTTGGAAGAGGAAGTGACACGCAGCTCCTGTGGTAGGACAGTACGCTCCTGGAGCTTGGCGGTGACTTCAAAGCGCCAATGGTACAGTGCTGACTTGTGCAGGATGGACGAGCCGTTCACAAATGACCAACCTGAATCAAAGGCTTGTGTGGCAAGGAAAACAAAGCGCCAACTGTTAGCCTACTTACGGCATTGTAAACAATGTAGGTTGGTATATTTTCCATTAGGCTCTGCATGGCTGAATCTAAATGGAAAAATGACTAATACTGCTTTGTATTCTTCATGATGAATCTTCTACAGCACCATCTGATAGCTTTTGTTGAACATGGGTTACATATCAACTCTAAGTGGGATTTTTACTGTACTTATACGTTCAGCAGGTCATGTGACCTTCCATTCACTGCCTCTCTCACGTGATGGCATAATCTGATGAAGCAAGAGCTGTCTAATAAACGTCCATATTCAAGAAACAAAATAAAGGGTCTTTATTTGGGAAGAAAAAAGAAAACTACTTCCCAATTTTAAATCCAATTTGGAGTGAAATGAAGCGAAACATAAAATTGAAACAAATACAAAAATGGTTTTATTTATTTTTATCTCTTTGAACCTTCCACCCTGAATGAAGCCTTTTCATTGTGCACAGATACAGCAGGCTACCAGGGCCTTCAGGCCCATACCATTCCATCGATGTATATGTAAACACATAAGACTATGCGCTAAAATGGACATATGTGGATGAATCCATGGAGGTGAGTAAAAAGTGCACAGTCCTGCCATCCGCGTGTGACGTATTGCAGACGAGGAAGCTTCTCAATCCCGCATGTGGTTCTGCTGAGGATGATCATGTCTTAGAACAAGAGGAATTCATCCTCTTGTAAATCACTGCGCTGCTAAGAACCAGGGCAGCTGTAAAAGCACACTTAACAGATGAGTTCTCAATTAAGACTCCAGAGCCAGATCACTCCCCGTTTCACACCAGCACAGAGACGCCAGAAGCCTCGCCAACTTTAAAACGGTCTTAAATCACCCCGTTGAGCCTGTTTCATCTTGCCGTTGCTTCACCACACGCCCTCCCTGTTCGATGTAAAGTATGTGAGCATAAAGTATGACACGTTTTGCTTCAGATTTAAGGGGAATTCAGAGGATGTTTGCTTGGTTGTTGTTGAAAAGAAAACGCAGAGGATTAAGGGATTTTCTACATAGTGGGAGGTTTCGTCTCTCCAGTGATTTGGACTGAAAGTGATTTAATATCAGTATCAAAGAGACAGAGAACTGAGGCTCATTCATACACACTGCAGCCAAGGCAGCTAAGGAAAGCAGAGGTCTTTTGATAAGCTTTCATAGGGCTGACTAATGAAGGTAATCTAGCCATCAATGTGACAATGCCACATTATTCCGGTTGCTATAAGAGCCTGTGACCAGCGGCAAGATATGATCTAGCTGCGAGTAGCTTTAAAAAGAAACACTGTAATGCTATATTCCTTATCACCTCAAAAAGAGTGTAAACCCAATTATGGTGCAGCCAGCAGGAAGATATAGGCTTCTATTTGCAGCATTCTGTAGGCTCACAGCTCCCTCACTGCTTCTCTGATAACATTATACGCTGCTTTAAATATTTTATAAACTGTGAGGTGCTTTGTGTCCTAAAATGGCCACTTGGGATATCTGCAAGTATAACATTTACATCATGAAATCCTCAGAAATTAATAAAGTGTCTCTTTTTTATACAGTGAACAGACATAAAGCATCATTAGAACTGATTTGCTTCTGGCCACCTCAGCCCAGAATCGGTCCAGTAATCACTCCTCCCTCAGCCCACTCTGGTCGCACTTACAGCAGGTTTATATCAGCGCTCTTCACTCAAAGCAGCTGCCTGCATCTGGCGGCCACACTGATGACAGCAGGAGATGGAACCGAATCATAAATAAATAAAATAAAAGTTCTCATTGGATTCATCACACTGCTATCTCTTTCATACCTCATTCCGGTATCTGGTCCATCGAGATCAGAAACAGTGATGATAGAAGCACTTTATAATTTGTCATGTTTTGTTTGAATGTAGAATAGCAATTAACCGTTCATTTTGTCAATTCCTTTGCCACTATAAGATTATTCTGGATTCACGACCAGTTCCAACAACTTCAGACAGTTGACACTACTTCAAATGCACCAAACGAACATCTTTGACCAATAATTCCAGAGGGTCAGACTGAAACCAATCCTGTGAGCCTGAGCCACTTCCTGCAACTTGACAAGGAAAGTCCCAACGATCCAAAATATTTGTTTTTACACATGAACAGCACATGAACCGAACCATGGTTCACTTTGATCTGGGCCAAGACCACCTCTTTTGGGCGCACTAAGCTTTGGTTTAGGTCTGGACTGTGATCTGAGGCACTTTCACGATTGTTCATTTGGTTCGAACTGAACAGTTCAACTGCGCTTGGTGCCCAGCAGCCCATTAAAGTGAGTCCTTCCTGCTTTGTAACCTAATGACATTAGTAAAGGAGCATTGAGTCCCTCCAAACACCTGACTTCTACAAGACGAGGTGATGTTGACAGTAAGAAGAGAACCACCTTTGCAGACTCTCCCTCGTTTCTGATCTGCACGCTTGTCCTCAAAGAAGCTGCATGTCAGCGCGACCAAACAGCGACCACAGAAAATAATGATAACAAGAGCGACCAGCAGGCACATGAGCTCATCCTCCGACAAGCCCCGCCCATCCCGCAGTGTGGCAGGGAGCTTCAGAGTGGTGACACGGCTCTTCTAGTCATCTGCTACAAAAGAGGCCTAACTCGTTTCGTCTGATCCGGCCGACTGCTTTCAACCACTGCCAGGGCCATAGGAAGCCAGTCATCATCAGTGTGCAAGTGTGTTTGTGTGGGAGGGGGAGTAGTGAGTGTGTGCGTGTGTGTGTGTGTGTGGCCAGCAGGGAAGGGGTCTCTTGTCCCTCAATTTTCCGCCCTGATTGGACTGAATGAGTGGTCATTCTGTTGCTCAGCTGAATCTCTGCGTCTCTCTTCTTCTCTGAGTTCACAGCGTGGAAGAAAAATAACACTCGAGACATGACATCATCTCAGGCCCGATACTTGTTTACGTGCCAAAGATGCACACGACTGAGAACGGTTAGCCTCCAAAAAGTGTTTATGTTGGAGATATTTAAATGTTGTTTCTTCTAGGTTTAAATGGATTTTTGATTTTTAAAAACAAAGGTTTTTTTTTTCCGGGAACAAATGGGTTTAAAACAGGATTAATTACATGAATAACTTTGGTATTGGCAGGTGTAAGATCGCTCTGAGAACAGGACCTCTCCCTTCTGTCAATAAAATGATAACGATGTGAACAGTTTCAGTTTCACCCACAAATGAATAAACCTGTCCTTAGTGTGGAAAAAGTAGGAATATTGCAAAAATGTTTTTAATCAAAATATAACACTGACACAAGGCTTAGCATATCATTAAGCATAAGCTTGAAGCACTGGACTTTGATTAAATTTAATAGAAATAGATCAGATTTCTATATGTGTCAATGAGGAGACTGCAATGATTTTTCAATGAACACATGGGAACATGGATTTGGGATATAAATCCCAACCATGCTGCAGGATGATGAGTACCTGAGGTATAATTACAGTATACCTCCAACACAATCTACTCATTACAATGCAAGGGGCTGAGGACACTTCACAGACCAGTACAGGGTTTTTATTGTCTTCGGGTCTGCGTCCATCTGCAGACATATAACTTTAACTTTTGACCTTTGATGCCACAAACATGTAAAGAAGCAGAGCTCAGTCTGAGAGCCACAGAACAGCCAGTGTTTGTGTCATTTATAAGCTCAAGTTTCAGGTTCTGCATATATGTCACAAAGCTCACTAATACATCACATCTAACACAGCAAAGAGTTTTCTTTCAAATCAGCGCTTTTCCCTTCGACTAAGCTGCCGCCTGCAGCAAGCCTTATTAAATGACTGTGTACATGGCAAGGCATGCTGGGTCCTGATGGTGTGTGTGTGTGTAGCACAGTTTACATTTTTTTTTTTTACAGATTTGTTTTCACTGTAACCAAGGATTGAGTTTAAATATGCCAGACTTCCACCTAATATCTCTTCAAATCGCTGTGAAAATTATGACTCCATCATTGCTCGGGGTAAGGACTGTTTACACTCTGTTTTACTGTGCGGTTGCCTTTTTTTTTTTTAACAATCAATCTGTTCAGTGGGAGGGTAAACGCCCAGACCCGTATCCGTTGCTCCGGGTCTTTTACTAATTTCCTTCAGCAAGGAACCACAACGATAATGATCCCTCTCAAAGTCCTTGGCCTTCGAAACGCGAAACAGACGCTGTATGCGAAAGTTGCACTGAAGGTGGAGAGCGAGCAGTGAGAGGTTACATGGACTGAGGGTTCTCTGGCAAGCACAACCGCTCACATCCTCCCACACACCAAGAAGCAAACTGTGCAATTTACATCATCTCTCTCTCCCTCACACTCACACACATTCAGACGCGTGCACGCACACACACACACACACACACACGCTACTCTTTCTTTATGACAACACTCATTGGCATAATGCTTTCCCTTTCCCTGACTTTCATCATCACATGCACCCACTGCTCCCAACCTCCAAACTGTCTTTAACCCGAAAACCTAAAACCTATCAACCAAACCTTGAAAACCCAAACTCATCAGGACCAATGTTACCAATGTTACCGTCCCCCTGAGTTTAATCATTTCTGAGGTTCTGGTTAAGGTTGCAGCAAATGTAAATGTATTAATGCATTCCTTCACACACCTGACCTCAACCAAATGCCCATCCCCAGCCTTGACCTAAACTGAATTCTAAGTCTTTCGCCTTTTGAGTGCAGACCAAAATCTTCAGTGTGCAAGTCCACAGTCAAGCAGAAGTAACAGAATCAAGAATGTTGTTTGGATTTACACATTAATGAAGGGTTCTCTCACGGGTGGTGGGGGCTGAGATTGGATGCTCTTTCCCAGGCAGCATGAAGGGAGTCAAATATGCACCATGGTATAATGTGAAGTTTTATAAATGAGAAACATGATCTGTGGAACCATTAAATTTAAGTGTGAAGCTCTGCGGCTGTCCACATCCGCTCAGATAAGACAAGTCCTCACATCTGCTCCAAGCGTCAAACATGTCGTGCATGTGCACACGTGCACGAGAAGCATTACCTGTCGCTGAACTTACTGAACTGGATTACAATTAAGAGAGGATCGAGGCGTCAACACAGTTTAAACACAACATGTCTGCGCACTGACAATGAACGAGAGCTGGAGAAGGGATGGAAATAAACACCAGAGAGCGTCTGGGAATTTTGACATATGTCAAAAAATAAATAAATAAATAAATGAATAGCCAAGAGTGTAATTATGCAAGCAGGTTTTCCAGCGCCACATTTCTATTTTCTAACTGGAGCTTATTTGAGCGCTTCCTCTCTGCAGGTTGCTCTCGTCATGCTGGCCACCAGTCATGTGTGATTCCCAGCAAGAGCTGTGCGGGTGCAGATCAGGTCATGCGCTCTGGGCTGGAAAGAACAACATTAAGTAAGAGTCAGTCTGTCCAAATCAGTCTTCACATCATCACAACATAAACTACCATGCCGGTAGGTAGATCTACAGGTAGATACAGAAATTTGTCACGCGTGCCCGGCTGATAGACACCGGCTTGGCATGCGGTCAGAGGTGTGGCGGCTTGAGTTGCACCAGCAGTCACATCCCCGTGCGGTGACACATCCTGCACAGCGTTTCTTTCTCGCTGCAGAGAGGTGAGAAGGTGCGAAGTGAAACCACCGGAGAGCAGCTGAATCGATTCGCTCCGCCGCTGGGAAAGTTATTTTTTAAAAAGCTGTCGAGTTGCATTAGCATTTCTTCTTTGCGTTGTGTTCGCTGACTCAGCCAACAACAGGCCCGTCTCTTAGAACCATTACAGCTACTGCATTTACATGCCTGTACACAGCGACACATTAGCACCAGCTTGAATACCTGGGCTCAGAACCTGTAGAACAACTGCCTTTCATTTAAAACCTACGAGAACGACAGGATGATGCTCCTTTCAATAAGCATTTAAAAAGGAACATCCCATCAAATTCAGTTATTTAATAAGCAGAGCTGGTTGTCAAGAAGTAGCATTTTACTTGGCGATACATTTTTTTTCCTCGCTTTTGTTTTATTCAAAAGCTGCACAGCACTGGCAGAGCACCGGCTTCTGCAAACCCCAAGTGCAAACATGGTCATTTAATCAGTTATTCATAGAATTCCTGCTGCCTCAAGGCCACCCTTGTCGGCAAACAGTGCTTTGTAAGGCACCACCAGCGCCCTGAAACGCACCAGTGTATAATGAAGCTGTTATTAGAGCACACACATATAGCAGCTCGGCTTTTGATACACACTAAAGAACCAATTAGCGGCAGACAAGTCTCAGGGTGCAGGGGAAGAGGGAATTGAAGCAGTTTGAATGCTCAGGCAACAGCAGATGCAAATGTGGCTCATTTTCTCATCCTGCCTGTATTGACTGCAGGGGCAGACAGGGCTTTATTATTTGTCCTACACCCAACCAGAAACACATCAGTTCAGCTTCACCACGCACTTCATTTCCCAGCTCTTACTGGCAGAGAAGATCACGATATGTACGTTAAGAATATTCACCCATCCGTCTCATAATCCAATTCTTCGTTTCACCCACACACAGAATCACTTAAAATGTAAGGTAAAATACACTGAACTCCAGAGAAAGTGCAAAGATTCTTCTGAGAAAGTTCCTGTGTGGACGCAAATGTCCGACAGAGAGCCTCCAGAGCGTCCACCGACTGCCAACGGCGGTTTTTCAGACATGAGAATTGGATACAGAGTTCACCCGCAGTTTGCTTTACACACAAACACAACGCAGCGGGATGTTTTCTGTACAGGCCGCCAGCAACAAACCCTCGGCTTTACTCAGGCGAGAGGTGCACGGAGCAGACACAGGCAGGGAGATTCTGCAGCAGGGATAACGTGATCGTGTTTACAGGGACAGTCTGCAGAGGCTGTGCAGGCTCTCACATCTGCATCCACACGCACCTCCTCAGGTGGGGAAAATAAGAGGATCTGCAGAGTTCAGTGGAAGTGAAAGCAAGTTATGCCTCGTCCACTTGTATGAAGTAAGACACAGTAGCAGACTGAAAAAAAAATAACTAAATCACAACAAACATCTCTGCAGAGTGACCCATGATCTCTGCAGCACGAGCGATATATTATACCCTTCCTCTCCTGCTGCACCTCCCCTCGCTCCTCCCGAGGATTTGCGGTCTTGTTGAATGTGTCTGAGTGGAGAATCTCCTGCTGCACTCTTAGACAGAGAAAAGGAAAACTAAGGAGAAAGTCCAGACCAAGTTATGTGGTGCTCCTCTGGAGGTCCTGTCTGGAAACAGCTAATGTTTGCATGGGCCCTCCAGGGGCCTGTGCTATGTGGCAAAAACTAATTATACTTCATTCCTGTGTTAATGTGCTCAAAATTGAATTGACATTACATCTTTTATTTCTATTTATTGTATTAGATAGAATTTATTACTATTACTGTTCATACCAGCTTGCACCTAACCACTGATATGCAATTTTTTAAAGTTTGTTTTATCACTCAAACACACTCACAGCTGTATGACTAATTAAACATATTCCAAAAGTGCTAGCAGCCTCCAAGCATTTCCTGAGCTTGAAATTAAAGTTGCACAGGTGGGAGGTTTATTCAGACGAAGACATGCAAAGCGAGATGTTGGCGTTGCAGCACTCACACTTAACATTTGAGTCCAGGAGCAGATTCATCCTGTGCACCGTGATTCGTCTTTGTGTTCGATGGTTTTCAGGGGTTTGTGTTTTATTCTGTTGAATTGAGAACGAAAATCTGTGGATGAATCCGGTCACATTTAAAAAAAACATGTTTGCATAATACATGATCTATATTTTAATAAAGACAGTTTATTTCTGTAGACAAGTCTGCATCTTTTCACCCATTTGTTTTATTTTCTACAATATGAGCACATAAGACTTCCAACTCATCTGACTGTTGTATTTATTGTTGTCTAGCGTCATCATGTGGTCTGTTGTGGTACTGCTGGGATGAAAAGCAGAAATAAGTATTGATGTGATCTAGTGCTGGCATTTGCAAACATTTTAAACTCTGGATTAAAAGTCAGAAATAAAGCATTCAAAGGCCTGAGCATTGGAACCGGAGCGGATGTTTTTGTATTCTACTTTGTGCTTCCTGCTGTTTGCTTTGCCTCCCACAGAGATCAGTAAAATGTTGCCCTATCTCATTTCAACCAGAAAATAGATATGTCCACAGACGGAGGCAGAGGGATGGACAGCCAGGCCCAGACAAACAGATGAACTGACAGGGGGAGATAAAGGTGACGTGAAGGAAAAGGGGAAGTGAAGAGAAAAGAGTTACAATCAGCTGACGGTGTTGGTCAAGCACCGACATGACACTAGCAGATGTGACGCTGTTTGAAGCAGCTTGTCACCCTCCTGGACAGATAGCCCAGCGGACCGTATGTCCAGCCCCAGGGCAGGGCTGATTTATAGGGTAGACTTACTGCGCAGTCTGGGTGGGTGGGGGTGGGGGTGGGGGTGGGGGCCCCATGTTTGCAGCACCACTCCCACTGTGTGCAAACGGAACTGCCTGCAGGGAGCTGCACTGCAACTGTGGCTGTTTTCAAACTCTCTTCATCTACAGATCATTAACTGCAAATATCAGTAAACTTTAACCGCTGAAGATTTGCTCATATGCTTATCAGCAATTTGTTTCTTTAGAAAGAATTTGAAAAAAAAAACTTTCTGGTGGAAACATGTTCACTTTTGATTTCTCCCTTCTTTTGATTGAAAAGACAACATGGCCCGGCTTTTGACCTGATGCTACTTATTTTCTCGTTTAAAAAGGAACACTCTTTTATTTGAAACGCCGTGAATGACCAAAGGGGTCAGAGGGCAAGCTCAGCTATTTTACCTCTGGAAAAGGTGAGCAAGTCAAACAGCTGTGCTGTGACTCTGCTCTCTGATGCATGAGACATGGACCTGTGAAGGGATGTGGGACAAATGTCCCCTGTCTATTAGAACTAACACATTGGAGTAGTTGTTTCACCCAGTGTGTCGGTGTTGGTGGCTAAAAAGAGATGTCCAATTAAGTAGAGTGCATCAGATCTGATATCAGGAAGGACATGTGTTGTAGGCTTAAACAGAAAAGACAAAGATTCTGGACTCTTCTTGAGACACAGCTCTATCAGAGGACCTGAATAATACATGAAGCTGGACCTTGTGTCCATTCGGGGAGAAACAGTGGGTGGAGTTATGCTTGGAATGCTCCACTTCTCAGGACAGTACTCTTCATAATTCAACAGTGAAGAAGGTGGATGTAGACATATCCCCCCCCCCCCCCCAGCTATTAACCATACCCCCTCCCTGACTACCTGGAGTGGGCCAGGCCAGGGTTCTCTTCGGTCCGGTTTGAATTCACTCTTTTCCCTACCTTAATGTTTCTCTTTGTCACCCTCCTGCTGTGAGAGGTTTCAGTCAGACAGGCTCAGGAGCTGAGGTGCACTCTCTGGTCTGCATGTGTGCAGGTTGTCCATCATCCCCACTCGGGACCTACTGCTGCTCCTGAGCAGCGTTCACACCGCAGGAGGTTGGACATCTAGTATGTCCCCCACATCCTCCTTTCCCTTTCCTTTATTCCAATCTCCTCCTCCTACTCTTTCAAAACTCCTGCCACCCTGCACCATCCTTCCTCCCCACTGCCTGTGTGGCATGCCCTCGTCCTTACTCTTCATCTCTTCTCCACTGCCCTCCTCTGTCTGTCTCTCCATAGTCCTTCCATCTCCTCCT
Source organism: Pseudorhombus dupliciocellatus (assembly GCA_016785235.1). Classification (NCBI taxonomy): domain Eukaryota; kingdom Metazoa; phylum Chordata; class Actinopteri; order Pleuronectiformes; family Paralichthyidae; genus Pseudorhombus; species Pseudorhombus dupliciocellatus. Next base: position 434,168 of record JAFBJW010000365.1, on the reverse strand, counting down.
GGCTTGTGTCAGTGTGCAGAAAGCATTAACCCTCACTTGGGGTCAACTATACTCAGACAATGGGGATCAGATTTCCACAGGAAAAGTAATGCTTGTCTGAGAATCTAGTAGGTCCATATCAGTCTCAAACCTACAGCAGCCCAGACACAGACACAGACAGGGAGTCTGTGAATGGGAGGATGCGTTCACACTGTCGTTAATCTCAAATACTCCCCTTTACAGGAAACAGTCTGTTTGGAGCACTTCTGGTCAAAGCAGAGTTCTAAAGGGAAAAGTGGCTCCAGATCTGATGATGAATTCCCTGGTCTGTCCTAAAATCTGGACATTATATGGTTATGTCACAAAGTTACCTTTTTTTTTTTACAGTGTATGCTTTTGTTGTGTCATCAAAAGTCCATAAAGTCCTGAATAATCCACACAATGTCCTCTTGAAAAACCGAGTCCTACAGCATCATCATCATCAACTCATCATACTCAAGTATAAAATATATAACGTGTATAAAGTAACTGATAAACAATTGGTCAATGACATACAGTATTTCCTCCAGCACAGTTTGACCTGTACATCAGCATCTCATGCTGTCAAGTGTCTGTTTTTGACCTAAACTAGCCCAACAACGACTGTGTGACCTGCCATGAAACAAATAACACGACTGACATTGATGTTTGCCACAGGAGAAGCGGCTGACGTTTTCATACAGTTCTGTATGTCTGTATTAACTCATGCATGTTCTGCTTGTTTCAGCACTGCTCACAGTTCAGTTCCTCGTAGCTTACCAGGCTTACGGAGCCGGCTGCCATCTCTGATTCATTCTATCTGGATTCAAACTATTAAATCTGGGTGGCAACTGTAGGGAAAAGCAGCCAGAGACTCCTTCTGCATACAAACAAATGAAAACAGGGAAGATAATGAAAGCAGACATCTTGAAATGAGACTCTAAGAAAAGCACAGGTGTGAATGATGAGTTTAATGACAGGAAACAGTGTCGGGGGAAAAGTATTTATGACACGTTCCAGCCATTTAAACTGTCTTTGTTTAAAACATACAAAACAACTAACCAGAGTGCTCCCAGCCAAAAACAACTCAAACAAAGAAATAAAGTAAAACAACAAAACCCTCCCTCCACACTCACCTCCTCATGATACATTACCTTTAAGCTTAACTGATCAGTGCACTGTGATCAACATCAACAGGTCTCTCTTGTCTTACAGCTTTGTGTCGCCTTGTTTTCACTTAACACTCCTGCACGTACGAGCACAATGAGAACACACTGCATGCAGAGCTGGATGAAATATGAAATCCTTGTGAACTCACAGACACAAAGTAGTGGAGAAGAGAGTATAGAATTTGCTGATAAAAAAATAGTGAAAAGTAGAGAAGAAGTCGAGGAAGGACAGATTCATGAAAATGTACTTGAGCGCAGTAATGATCTGAGCACTGACTGTGTGTAATCACCTTTCCTAATCACAGCGCTCTCAGACTCCCTCTTGTTTGTTCAGTATTAAGCTGTACAAAGGGCGAGTGCCTCATCACTCTAATAACCATCATCATCCTCATCGTCACAGTCTTGCTAAGGACTTATCGGAGCGAGAATAAGCGTGATGTTGTTTCAGCTTAGTTTTGTTTTCCGCCTCTTTGTGAAATGACTGTCGAGTGTGAAAGTGGCACTTCTATGAATTAAACCATGGATTAGTGCACAAGCAAACTGCGTGCTATGTGAATGTGCTGCTTCCACAGGGCAGTATTTGGTCATCTCACACGCAGATTCACAGGAGTCAGCTTCTGCACATGTGGTCACAGTGAAAGTTGGGATCAGGTGAGAGGAGACTGGTTAGAGTGAAGGTGCAGGTTAAACAAGAGTTTCTACTGGTCTTCTACTGGCATTTAGCATGAAAATAATTGAAATAATTACCAAAGCACAGGTTTCTGTTCTCACTATTTATCTCCTCATGTCGTCATAACATCTGTTCTCCGAATGTCTGAGGAACGATTCAAATGACAGGGCCGAGTACAAGCAGCTTGTTTTCAGGTCACTGAATGGTGTCTGACATGTCGCTGCACAACGTGAACCGCTGACATGTAGAACATGTGGCTTATCGTTGGTTCTTGACGCCGCAGACGTTGATAGATCTGTGTCACCTTGGCTCTCATGATGGCTGACGCTAAACGATTGGGTCACACACGAGCGTGTCGATAGCTTCAGGGGACCCACAATACACTGCTGTCCGCGCGTCCCTCGGAGGACAATCTGCTCCTTAAATTGCACCCGGTGATACAGTGTCGCTCATCAATCAATTAGGAGTCATATGAACATACTGCAACAGAGTGGAGGAGGTCAAAGGTCAAGGGCACACCGACTCTGTTATTCTCGTGACAGCAGGATGATGATGATGATGAGCTCACTAAAGAGGCCAACATGCCTCATCACAACTGCCTGGTGGATGGATGAATAGCTTGGATCACCTCTCACCTAAAACTCCCTGCTGTTGGAATCAGGGTCGGGTTTATGTCCAATTATATCTGTAACTCCATGACCCAGTGAACCCAGCAATTACCCAGGACTGCAGCAGTGAGCCATGACGCACAGTCTTTTTATCTGTTCCATTTCCTGTTTACTGGACAGCACACACAAAAAAACATATAAATACTATAACTATACGCTCTTATTGATTAGGACGCCAGGTGTCATGGGTAATATCAACCAGTCATTTTTGTTTCAGTTCAGTGAGTGGACCCACACAGTCAGGGCTCCTTTGCTGTTCCTCTCCATGAAAACCAGTTCAGGTTGATGCACACTGACGATAACTGGGTACATTTTGAACCTCTGCCGCCAATTTCAGGGACGTCCCCGACCTGAGGTCTGCCTGTGCCGATTATCTGTCCAAATACTCCTGAAGAGGGATGATCTTAAAGCTATCAACCCAATGTCAACATCAACCATGTTTGATACCTATAATAATATAAAATAATAATATAATAATATATAATAATAAAAAAAAAAAACAGCAACAGCCAAATAGAGTGAGCTGTCACGAAGCACCATCTGAATACTGTTGACAACAACAATCCAGTTCCAGCTCACATCCTGGTCACGCTGCAAAATGTATCAGAGACGTGATTCCATCCACATTATTTTTTCACAAGTGTGCACCAGGCTTCAACTGCTGAGCCACGGAGCCCAACATGTACCTGCAGAGGGCAGTATTGCTCAGTACAAGGGACAGATTTAGATTTACCACCTAATCTGGTTTGTTAACATGCAGGAGGAAATACAGCTGAAATAAATGAGGATGCACGTTTTTCAAGTGCTCAAATACAAATTAAATTTTGACTTTGAGAAGATTAAGGAGCTAGATGAATGATCAACATCAAAGACAATTCATCCTCTAAGTACCTTGACTAGTAAATTCATAGCATTTCAGCAGACTACTGCACCAGAAAGGACTCTTCAGAGTGGAAAGTTATCACAATCCAGCTATTATTTGTCTTTTGACTGATGTCTACATGGTGCATGAATGACGACCACTTGTGGATGGGCTGTGGTTGGCCAGCGGTGGACTAAACACATTATTTTGGTGGTTTATCTACAGTCTGGCAGTCACTTATGTCTCACACATAGATAACACTGAGGGACGATGTCCTGCTGCATTATATGTGACAGAGATACAGACGTGTTCTCCCCTGTGGCAGCTGGGCCTGTGTCCATGGGAGGAATCCGTCACGTTCAGCGCTCAGCATATTTTATGAGCGTGTCATCTGTGGTTATGCTTCGTCATGTTCGTCTCCAAGGAGCCACTAAAGAACACCTTTTGTGTCCTCTGTACAAGAGACAATAATGCACGCGCATCAGATGTAAAAATGATCTGCTGTGGACAGAAATTAATTGTCCATAGCAGAATAAAGAGAGAAATCCAGACTGGGAAGGATGAGATGTGCTGTCACATATATGCAGTTGATTTAAATATCACTGTTGTTACTCAGCGTTACGTCTCACCTCTCGACAGAATGTCATCATCAGTCTATTCTTCTTCCATCCTTCTGTACACGTGTATCCAATCTAGATTGATTTCAGCTTGAATCAGTGTTGTGACTTTTCTTCAATTCCCGCATTCACATTATTAAAAGCCACTGGGACGCTGGTCCGTGATATTTGTGCTGCTTACTGTCAGTTAATAATGTCCCTCCTCGTTCCTCTCCAATCAGACAAACAGCAGGGTCTCTGTTTGCTCGTCTCTCAAATGACAAGAGACATTCTGGTCTCGCGCCTCCTAAGTCCTCCGGTGAGAAAATCACAGAGCAGCGTGAGGTGTGGCTGAAAGATGCTCTGTTTTCTGCAGGTACAGTGTGACGATCGTGAAAATGGCAACAGGGATCTATAAGGCATTCAGCCCTGTACTGAATACAAATCCTGGGTATTCTGGTTATATACAAACAGACTGTGGATTTCAATTTTAATTAGTTCATACTGACTCAATTTCTTGACTTCTTCTGCATCCTAGTGGGCCCAAAAAGCATAAAAAGCAACTCCTAAAAGGTCAGGAGGGCATCTTCCCTGGGGAAATGTGATATCAGGGTTCTATTTGAAATAGTACTGGAAAAATTAGACATTTTATAATTCTTACAAATTCATACAAGAGTCTCAGAGTTCTCAGAGGTGGTTCAGACCATTGACTGCACAGAGAATAGGTCATATACACTGTCCTTTGCTTGAGAATGGAGGCTGATGGACAAAACTATAAAGCCGGTTGCCAGTGAGATTTACCTTCAGCCTCATAACTGTTCACCTTCCCCATTTAGAGATCCTCATTGTAAGAAATATTTAGAGATAATTTTCTCTAAATAAGATCCTAAATTCAAAGAATAAATATCAATAAAACTTAAAACCTATTCAAGCCTCGTACTCATTATCCAGAGGAAGATATTCTTGTGCATTTGTCTTAGTGAAGAACAGATTTATTCAATAAGCATCTATGAGGCAAAGCTTGCTCATCTCCTCCACTGTCTCCCTCCCACCTCTCCCTGACAGTCAGTCAGTCGCAGGCAGCACACACTTTAGGGGCTAAGATGCAGATTGATGCTGGGTTCAGACAACATAAGTGGGTGTAACTGGAAGGATCTGATACAAATGCCAAACACGCCCCTCAGGGTTGCGGCTGTCACGCTCCATTTACGCTGCAGTCTTTGCCAAGGAACAAGAGCGTTTTTGCTTTATGTGGAGTAATTACACGTCCACATTTGTTAATCACACAACTGTAGGATGAAAGAGGATGTTCTGGTTGCACGCTGCACTTATTTACCAGCCACAGATGCAGCTTCTACAGCTGATAGTAAAAGGTCGTGTAACGTTTCAACATTGATTTTATTCTGGTATTTTCAAAAATACTTCTTTTGAATGAAAAGGGTAAACAGTACACGCGCACACACACACACACACACACACACACACACACACAGTAACATGGTTAGGCAGGTTCATCACAGTGATGATCTTCAGGAAGGCACGCTTTAAAATAGAGAACCTTTCATCACTTCTTGCCGGCATTATTTTCAGTTGCCCACCTTCAACAAAAACAGCATTTTCTGTCCCGCCACTTCAGATGAGCAGTAGTCATTGTCATGCAGAGCCCCATTGTGCAGAAATGGGCCTCTCAGAAACTCTATTTTGTAGCGTATAACATTCAGAGAAACCATCACGCTGGCTAAAGCAGCGCCTATTGTCATGCAGCAGACTGTGCATGCACGGAGCTAACAGCACACAGAGTATCTCAGAGAGAAGCTCAACACAGTACGACACACCTGATACTGTATGTATGTATGTATGGATACCTCACTAAAACAAATCTAAATGTGATTTTTTTTTTTCCTGCCGTGGTTCTGGAACCATCGTATGACCTGCAGATACTGTGACTGGGGTTCGCACGGTTAAAGGTTCAGTGTGTAGAATTCAGTGACATCTAGTGGTGAACTTGCATGTTGCAGCTGAACGACACTCCTTTGGTGGCTTCAGCTGTCAAAACAAGACGTTTACTTTTTTATATAGAATGAATTCCAATACAAAAGGCTCATTGTCGGGTAAAGAAAACAACAATGTGTACGATTTAGCTGAAACATATATTTATATTAATATTTCTGCCACTAGATCTCTTTCACGCAAATCTTACACACTAAATCTTCAGCTGCATTTATTCAGAACCACAACTCTCATGAAACAGGTTGTTGATGGAATAGCGTATTGCATATTAAACAGCTATGTGATTGCTGGTGAGGTATGATGTAGTTTGAATGGCTCCATCCGAGCCTGGTTCATGTAGTTGATAGCGACGTTTCACCTGACAGCCTGAGCAAAACATTTCAAACTGACTTTTGAGCAGCACCAAAAATGAACTGCTCCACATTCTGGGAAACACGCTGCTTCACTTTCACGAGAAAATGTGCAGAGCAGGAGTTCAGTGCATGTCTGAGAGCAGCTCGGGTAAAGTTCTTACATCACCGGTGGATGAGCAGTATATGAACCGTTGGGGCAAAGTGCTGAAACACCTTGGGGCCAAACGTAGACCAATCTGTGGCCCGTCGATAAAGCGTGAGCGGCTGCATTGAATCAATAGAAATCTAAATTTGATCTACAACGCAGACGGAATGCAGAACTCTGACAAAACATATACGTGAGGAGATAAACAAATAAGACTCCAGTGACACAACTGACAAACCAATGTCCAAGCATGACCTCTAGCTAGAATATAGAATATATAATAATACCTGCCAGAAATCGACAAACACGCTCGTCTACTACAGTTGAAACCTCTGCTTAGAGCTTGAGGAGCTGAGGAGGAGTGGGTGGGAGAGAGGTGTGATGGATACTCGTTGTCCTTGCTGGACCATTGAGGGCTGCATTGCAGGGGAGCGGGACACTGTGGACCTAACTAACAGAACAGGGGTCATCCTTGCAGGGCTTGACGTCCCCTTGCAGTAACTGGATCATGACAGCCTTGGTCAGATAGCTGGAGGTGCCTCTCTTGCCCATAGGAGGTGTGTTGTAGAAGGCCTCCATCCCAGCCTGGGACAAAAGACAACAGAGGCACAGATGGAGAGAGATCTCATTCCTGCAAGAACTGTGCAATGTGCTAATTATGAATAAATTAATCCAACTCAAACACTGTTTGGGAATTTGCAGCTCTGAGAATCTAAACAGCTGTCTCCTTGCATCAACAGGTCAAGTTGAATCTTCCCAGACTCATGATGAGGGATATATATATATATAAAAAACAAATGTTTAACTCTCTTTCTCTGCTATGTTGACTGTATATCTGTGTGAGTTCGCAGAGTGAAATTCCTACTGCCAGGACGTTGCCAAACATGGACGTTGCTGCAGAGGAGGCACAAATTATAAAACAGGCTTCACTCACTCTCACTATGGCATTACTCATGGATTTCCTTCTATCCCTGGGTCATGATCATGATGTCACACTCAAGTTCACCCAAACAGACGTGTGTGTGAATGTTTTTCAATTAGCGTCTGAATTATTGAGTTATGGCCAAGTGGAAAAAAAAAAATCAGCTCATCTTTGAGTGCAAGTGTGGAGACATCCGACTTAATTCCCCGAAGTTGTTCCTGAGGTTTGTAATTCACTGTTGCCAGTGGAGTGACATGAAAACATCAGAGAAGGATTAAATCTCTCAAATCTAATAAGGCTCTAGTGACTTGGAAAATGTCTGTCCTGGCCTCTTAAACTCCAGTTAAATAAACTAACTCCTTAGATGAATCATCAGATCATTTGTGTGTCATGGTCACGGGAGAAAATATTGAATTCAACCAGGAGGAAACACTTTACCTGTCTGTCTTTGCCCTCAGAGCTGATGTGATCCCTCTGGAAATCCTTGAAGGCTTCGCTCACCAGACTGTCTAGATCCACCTGGTCGCTAAACTCCAGCTCCGGGTTTCTTTCCAGCAAGATGGACACGACCATCAGCAGCTATTGACCAGCAGAGACAGGCAATTTAAACACCAAGTGATCACTTGTTCTTAAGGTCTCTGCCAGACTTTGTGTTCACCAAGAATCTTAAAATCAGACTGCTGGGCCTTGACAGAACGAAGGGAGAACAGTCAGAGTCGTGTTGGTCAAAAACATGGAATTCAATTCAAGTTCTCCTTGTTTGTTTCGAATCTATTCTGTTCACATGTATTTGCTCTGTTTACCTCCACTATGATCTGTCTGTACTCCGGCAGGACTATCTTCTTCAGGGTGTCCTCCACCAGCAGGGAGAAGTTCATCTCGTACATGGTCATGTCAGACAGCGTGGGCTGCTGCAGAGACGCAGGGAAACAAGCGAGCGTGGTTCATACGAGAGGGAAGAGTGACTGATGATCACTGTCCTCTGTCAGATAATGGGCAGTAGAAATGTACCACATGGCTGCTGTTTTACTGTGTGTTTGAGAACTCATACCTGCAATAAACTGATAACCTGCTGCGAGGCAACACCAGTCACAGGCTGTGTGTATAGGCTTTGCTTTTCAGCTGTTGGTAGTTGTGAAGAGACCACATCTTCACAACTACACACAAATATGTTTTAGAGGGCAACAGAAGCTCTGATCCGTATAAAGGCAGCATGACACATGTGAATGTAGCTGCCGCTAACCTTTGCCTCTTGGCTATTTGCGATATGTTGCCATTGTTCTCTTGTGAACTTTGGTAACCTCTGACTATTGATATTCACATTGCTTATATATGTGTGACCCTGCCCTTGGTATTGCACTTTAATAAACTGCTCAGTGGGGGGTCGTCTAAAATAAAACCATACCCAAAAATTGGGCTTTTTATGGCAGAAAACCTTGAGATTGCCTGAGATGCCGCTACTGCAACAGATGAAATGAAATTGCTGAGGGAGATGAAGGAGCAATTAAACATAGAACATTTCTCCACTGTTTCATTAACACTAAAAACATGACTTTAATTTTAATGGAGGCGGGGGTACCTGCGGGAGGTGAATCCCAGCCACCCGAATACTGTTGGGTGTCCTCTCCAGGATCTGCCACACACGGTCATAAAAGCCCAACGGGGTCCTGTTCAGAGAGCCATCGATCTGACGCCTGTTCAGCCATGACCTGGGGCCGACACGCAGCAAAACTGTTGAACCAGTTCTTAGAAACAGGGGAATTATTCTGTTGATAGCCAGAGTGCTGAAGGAGATTGTTTATCGAGTCGACCAGTTGAGATAAGACTTTAATAATAATTCCCATGGGGAAATTGGGTTGTGGCATTAGCAGAAAATAAGATACGGATGTAGACTAGACAGCACAAGAGATAAAATGATCGAAACAGTAAAGATAATACAAGTAAAGCGTTAAGATAAAGATGGAAAGTCTTCCAAGGTAGGTCTGAGACTTCAGCATCAATAATAAATGCTGTCTGTTGAGTGGGGGGGGGTGTTTGAGGAGCACCTGCCGGTGTGCTGCGGCTGCAGGACGTCCAGCAGGAGCTGCTTGATGTCGCTGGGGGAGAGTTGGTAGATGTCCTGGGGGGGCATGTCTCCAGCCCGGATCTTCAGCTCATGTTTCATGGCCTGGACGATCCAGCTGGAGACACACACATAGTTACATGCTTCACATGATTCACACACTCGCTCTGACCTTTTTACATCTGTGATATCATGGTGGCATCTGACTTTTACAGAACAGAAGTATCAGGCACTGATATTTAGTATTCCTTGGACAAGACACTGAACTCTACATTCCCTGCAGCTGTGCCACCGGCGTGACGTGTGAGAGATGAGAGTGATGCATGGAGATGCACTGTATGAAAGCTTGAAAGGCCCATCTGTCATAGAAAACCCTTTGAGTACTCTTTAAGTGATACATTAATCCACAGTATCCAGGTTATCTACCCTTTGAATATAAAACTGTGGTAGAAAACTGTAATGTTAAAAAAGTGAGTTAAAGTTTGTATACAGTTTATGTCAATACACTACATTTGATAAAAGCTGTAAACAGCAGAGGAGCCTGTATGGGAGTAGATGGTTTTGTTGCTTAGACATGAATTATTCATAGTATTCTGTGCTGCTTTTAAACACACTTGTAACACTGTCTTTTTAGTCTTCTTGTCTGACTCCAGCAACTAAGTGGGGTCTCACATGATGTTTGTCTGCAAGGAGTATTGACTGCTTCATGTTTTGTTGAGTGGTCTGAGCTCCAGGGACAGGGAGTAGCAGCACCTCCTCCAGGAGTCTACCTCGCATCAGTGAACGTGCTTGAGGTGTGAGAAGAACCTGACTTGCTCTTTACCCGACTCTGATCTTGAGCATGCCGCTGAACAGCTCTGGGTTGTTGGAGATAATCCATCCGATATGGATGACCAGCTCCTGCTGGAGAACAGCCTCCAGCTCGCCGCCGTGGGGGGAGCACTTGTTGTAGATGATGCCCTGGATCACCCCGGGTGACAGCGGGTTGGAGATCACCTCTTCCTCATGGCCGAATAGGCCCAGAGTCACCTGGCATCGCAGATAATGGCGCACGCGTGCACACACGGGGAAAGAAGAGCACACACCGGAACACACACAGTTAGGGCGCTGTGAGCAGCAGTGTAAAAGGTGTACATATATATGTATATATAGCCTGTGCACACAGTTCTGCCTCTGAGGTGCGATTCCCACAAGTATCTATGTTCCATCAGGTTTAAATTGGCCTCTTCGCCTTAAGTCAAATAAAAGTGAGCAGGAGAAAAAAAATTACCGATCCTAAGATTACTCTTTTGTGTTTTGCTCCTTCTGAAGCGTATTTCAGGAAAATTGCACCGCAGCAATATCAGTGATGGGAGGACACCCTTTTATCCTCGTCTTTGGCTGATGAAATCCAGCACTTTGAGGAGGTGTTTTCATTCATCTTTACATCCAAACTGATTCAGGCAGAGGGAGAAAAAAATAGAGTTTGGAAATGCCCAGGTTTGAATTGGAGGATTTCAATATTTAGGGGAGATTTAATCAAAACTGAAGTCCGGATTGACTTCAGCTGGGCGGTGCCTCTTATTTCCTGCCACTGAGCTGTTATTGTAAGCAGAGGAACACAGCCCTCTCAAATTTTAAATCAGCATTTCCAATCATGTTGAAAGGAGCGTTCCCTCCGGTAGGCAATCTATATGCAGATTCACACCTTGAGCTACTCCGGCATAATGAAATGCCTAAAACTGTTCAGAAGGGTAAAAATGGGGCAAGATAAGCTCCACTCTTGAGGAGTCTAATCTCTGAATAACACTTGACAGGAAGCGATGTGCCCATAAGGGAGTGGCATCAGACAAAGTCCGGCGTCACAATATATCAATCGCCTTGTGGAGTGTGTCTAGACACATGGACACAGCGCATATTACGATTCTATAGTGGTCATGCTGGCAGCCTCACTACGGCTTCAGAGCTTGGTTGCACACACACATGCACATGCACTCTGGAGGCGAGCGGCGATGAGGCACATGAACATGCAGCTAGCTGAGGAGCTAATAATCAAGTCTTTCTGAATTGCTCTTTTCTAATCAGTGAACATTAAAATCATTGTATTCATGAATCATTCCAAGGAAGGGACAGTGAACTACTCAGGCCTTGCGGTCTCTGTGTGGCCACTTACCTGCTTGCCATGCACTAAAACACTAGTTATACTGGGGGCAAGGCTGTCCACCAGCTTAGTTAACAGACTGGCAGCAAGACGGACAACACACCTAATGGGCGACAAGACACAAGAACATTTTAACATTACAGATAAGCAACTAACAGCTATGAGCCAATTCCTTAATTTTACTGGTATGTATGATACAGTGTACATGTACTGTGTGGGTCACAGTATCTGTACTGAAATTAAATAGACCTAATTCCCAGAACACTTGGCTTCCTCAAATATTAGATAAAGAAATAAAAAAAGTTATCAAAAATCATTTTAAAATGATGAATCTTAACTAATTCCTTCTTTGAATCAAATATTTTCAGAAATACAAACAAAAACAGTTAATTACCTTCATGAATTAATTGAATTAAATTAAATTTAATTATCTATAGCCCAAACATAAGCTCTGGCATCCCACGAAATATTTTAATGTTCACTAATTTTTCTAAGTCATTCAAGCCTCCACAGTGACTCCTCTTGCCGTCAGGAATCCTCTGAGGAAAAAGCAATGTGGTTATCTTCACATAGGAGCCCACAGCCATGGTTGCTTAAGACACACACACACACACACACACACACACACACACACACACACACACACAAGCAGGAGACAAATGACATGAAATTCACTAATGTGGAAATGAATATAATCATCAGAAAACAACCTCCTCCATATAATATGCTGAGGATAACTGAGGTAGGTGTGTGTGTGTGTGTGTGTTTGTCAATACGTGTCTGCAGTTATTCAGAGCTTAAACCTGCAGAAATGTGACGGCACATCTCGAGCACAATGAATAAAAAGGCAACAAAGCTGTGATGTTTAGAAGGCATGGTGTGGTATCCATCCACCGGTGCTTTGTGCAGGAACCTATTTCAAGCTTCACTTCCCGGCCATGTTAGGTAAATGAGAAAGTAAATTGAACTGAATATTGATGCCGTTTCCCAGCTAGTTGGAAATCAGCCTCCAGGCTTTTTTTCTCTATGGGATAATCAAATTTCTGTAGAAAAAAAAAACAAATCCCATTAATGAGTAAAACATCGAACAATAAAATATTTAATGTCAGTCAACCAGACAAATTTAAATCAGAGCATGGACACAGAAAACGCTGACTGAGGAGTCGGTCAAACGTTTACATGAGATGTTGGATCGACCATTAAAGTGAGATCATTCCTTGTGAATCAGCTCAGCAATATACCATTAACCCAAATTTGCCAGCTTTGAGGTAACAAATGAAAAAGAAAGACCTTTTTTCCTCAACTGCAACAGCGGGCACTAAACATCTCTATCGGCATCTAGAATAGAAGCCTCTCAGCTCTTTCTATCAAGGCTTTAGATTAATGTTAATGTTCAAGTAGTCCATGCTGTTCTGTTGAGGGTATTATTCAACTTTGTGCTCACTGCTTTTTAATATACTCCCATACAGTTGCACTACTTTTTTTTCATATTTACTTTCAGTTACGAGGAATGTGTGAAGCTTGGATTATACAGCCAGCTGTAGAGCACGAGTGTCCAGCCTCTGGGATGGTTAATGGAGACAGAAAGCAGACAACAACAACAACAACAACAACTGCAGCTTCCTGCACACATCTGAGTCCAGGAGCCTTCTAGCCTGACCTTGCTGCCTTGGTCAAACTCAGAACTGTGTGAGAGAAAGCCAGTCTACCATGGTCAACAAGCTTTAGCTGCTCAGTATTTAGGATGCTACGATGCCAGTGAACTACTGCATTACACCACTTTTTACAGGATGATGTAATGATAGAGAACACATTTAAAGACTGACCAGACATCTCCACTTCCTCCCTGTACAAAAACAAAGCCAAATCTCCTGCAGCTTACCGAGCAGTGGCTCTGCCAACACAAGGGCTCAGACGATCAACTGTGACATTTTTATAGAATCTAGTGTTTTGGCTTATTTTAATGCATGTTCACTGCCCTGTCCAAGAACATGGATGAGGCAGGGATCATGACCTATACAGCAGCCAGCCCCCAGGGGGCGGTTGAAATGATTTGGCTTCATTTATCAGGAGCTGGCATGTCGACCATCTTTATATGATCTGTCTGTGGTATTAACTGGCCTACACCAAATATTATATCATTTATTATTTCTGATACTTCCTATCAGTGTTTTACTGCTCACACACATTCATATTTTAGTTTAATATTTATATTTACTATTATATCTCACAGCCTAGTTAGGAAGAATTTCAAAGTAGGATTGGCTGAACCTCACACAGCCCTCAGCGTGGGACTCGCTGCACGTAGCCAGCTACTGTGAAACATGCAGAGGCGTCCGTCATTTCGGCCTGGACATTACCTGTTTCCCATTCACCAGGATTGTGGTGATGTGAGGAGCTATAGAGCTGGCAAACTTCTTGATATTGGCAGCAGTGTGGCGCACTGCCAGCCTACAGTTCAGCCACATTAAATGAAAGTTATTTTAACATGTGGGAAAGAAAGACCGTTTTTTTTTTTTTAATGGAAGACACGTGTGGAAAGAATAGGACATGGACATTTTTAGTAAAGGGACCTAAGAATGTTTGAAGCATAATTCCCTCTCCTGTTATTCTGAAATAAACTACAAATTCTATATCTGTGAGTGTGTGTCTGTATGTGTGTATGAGTGTGTGTTAGATAGAGAGAGAGAGAATATCAGACCAAAGTTTTCTGCTGCCAGCTCTTCTGTAGATTCTCTCCAGTTCATCCATCAGGTTCTCTGCAAGCACACATTGTGTGAGTCATCATGTAGAAACATTCATGCCATCATTCTCTTTATTACTGAGCTAATGTTAATATTAACGATGATACTGGCATAACTGCTGACTGAGGATATGTCAACTTTCTGTCTCATTCAAAGATAAAACTTCTTGTTATGGAAATGTATACTGACCATCTTTAATGAGAAAGTCTGGGCCTTCCCTCCTCAGGACGATCCCTGCGAGCTGAGCCTGACTGGCCAAACAGTTGCAGTCCTGAGACAAATGCAATTCCAAATTAAAAGCTTGGCTTAAAAAAGAAATAAACAATGAACAAACTCAAATATAGCACAAAGTAAAAAGCCAGCTAAGCCATCAAATTCTTATTCTTAGATAAAAGGTTGTTTTTTTTTTTGCTATATTTGTAATAAAATATGAATATGTTATTGTGCTACCTCTTTTAAATTTGATTAAATTTGACATTACAAAAAGGTAGTGCAAGTGCAAAGCGTCACAAGTGGATGTGACCGTTCAAATATCACAGAGCACAGGTGGCAGGGTGAGTCATGACAACAGAGCAGGAGGGAACAGCGAGTGAATAGAGTTCTTCTTTCACACATATAATGAGGCAAACATTTCACGGGAGGGTCCGTGAGTTGTTTGTCAGGAAGTTGAAGCTGGGGCCAGTAGCTTTTGGATCAGTTTGAAAGTCTTGACTGTCAAATTTGTTTAAATTGCTCACAAACATTAGATAGAAGTCAGATCAATTTTTTTCTGCATCTTGTACCTTTTTTTTCTCCACTAATATCAAAGAATGCCAATGTCAACTCCAACTGCTCATATTACAATGACAATTGGCACTTTTATATTCTGGTGTTACAATGGGGAATATGTCTGTTCTGTAGTAGCTCTCACTGTTGGACCCTTTCCCCTGAAGCCGGCCAACTCACATGGAACTTCTTGATGATCTCATTGGTGGGCTTGTGCATCCACTCCTCTACACTGATCTCTGGCTGCTGCTCCAGTTCTGAGGCGTTGGGCGTACTCATCTGACGCTTCACCTCGGAGTGTTTAGGCAGCTCCAGCTCCTCAAAGCTCTTAAACTCTGAGATCCTATGCACAAACACACACACAGAAAAAAGCAGATAATTACTTCACAGCTTGCTTTTCCCATTTGAAATAATGATGTGAGCATTGTTCCTTTGGCAGTTTGTTATTTTATGCTCCTTTGTGTCAGTTTTGCATTTAATAACTGATCAGGCCAAAGATTCTGACCTCGGACTAATCATGTATGAAACTTGAAGGGAGTTCTTACTCTGCCTCATTAACACGCAGGAAGTCCAACTGCTCCACCACTGCTCCAGATATCAGGGTCTAAAAGGTTGATGCGAGAAATGATGAGAAACATTTCATAGATAAGATGGTTAAAGTCTGTATTTTTATACAGACCTGAAGCTCTTTACAGCACAGTTTTAAATTCACCCATTCATAGAGACATTCATACACTGCATCCTTGTGCAGCACTAGTCTCTATGACATTGGACAGTCCGGAGGACAATTGGCACTCAGAATGCGGAAGGCTGGAAATGAACAGCTAGGACCACCGCTCTATCTCCGGAGCCGCAGCTGCCCCAATAAGAGATGGAACAGTAACATACCTGTGAATATGTATGAAAAGGGAATTATACAGCGGGGCTCAAAGATACAGGGAGCTTTGTAACTCCCAGAGGACGGCTTTGCTCCTTGACTCAGACAAACAACCCTTAAATGCTGCTGCTCAAAGCCAATGCAACTTGGAGTGGTGAGGTATGAACGAGCTCCACTGTTTCAAAATGTTTACAAATGTGCACGGCTGCAGTAACAAGTGAGTGTCTAACACAGATGATAAAAGTTTGAGTGTCTTTAAAAGCCTTTCTTTGCAGGAGCACAGTTCAATATGACTTGCTCCTGTGGTCAAAATGTGATATTAGCCATTCCAACTGAAGTCAACTGCAAAAACAAAAATGTGAGGAATATAGGATAGGAGAGATCCTGCTCCACATAACAATGAGATGATGAGGAGGGGAAGTGTTTCAAAGCTGTAGGAGTTCACAGTGAAGTGAATAGCAAATAGGCAAAGCTGAGCCGTGTGAGGGAGTCTCTGCCGAGCACCACAAACACTCCGGGAAGGAAGTTCAGTTTGGAAAACCTGTCATGAGTTTGACAAAGCACTTGCTGAAAGTTACCAATTTGAAAGTAATTCTACTTCCACCTTGGTCCCTGCTCTTGGCCATCATGAAGACTGATTGTGTTCTTCACCGTAAACCCATAAACTCCACCATGACAACTAAAACCTATCTGCAGGTAACTCTCAAGAAACTGTCCACAGTGAAGTGTTGATAATTCACTGAAAGGTCCTGACTGCTGTGAGTATTTTCCCGCTGAGTTAAACTTGCACAGAGTAAGCATTTTCCATATTTAGCAAATTAACCAGGAAAGGAGGAACATTGATGCAGTAGGGCCTTGGATTAGTAAGAGTCTAGTGACATTCAATGTATACGAAAACCTCAGCTAGTGGTTAGCACTGAAATATAAACTAACATTAAAAGTCATGCTGAGAATCAGTACAGTGTTAGATTCTTAAACTGCTACAACTACTGGCTTCTTGTCCCTTTGTGAGGACCCTGCAGAGGAACCCAGACACTGAGACCTTGACTGTTTATCAGCATCTATGAAACATATTGTTCCATTCACGTCTCATGTTGCATGCATGGTGCAGCTCAGGAACGTAAACAGTTTGTTTGTCGGAGGCTTTGAGTCTGATTATTCTACAGATGTCTCCGAGCCTCAAATGACACATTTATGGATTTCTAATCTCCTAATATACCATTTAAATGTCTGCTGCTGCTGCTCGGGTGTATTTTCACAAAAAGCTTCACCCCATCTCTGCTTCAAGAAAAATGAGGCTGGAACCAGCTCCACCTTCCCAAGGCGGACAAAAACAGACTGCCTTAGAAATTGAATCTGACAGAGCAAGTTGAACACACAGATAAACACTTGCATTGCATTTGGAAACGGAGGGACTCCAGATTAGGGGCCAGGATCTTTTTTCACATTACAGCAGAGAAAGAGGTGAAGCCCTGAAAAACAATTTGTTGAAACATTTGTAATATTAAGGCCACCTTGATTTCAGAGACAGATGTAATATCCCCAGTAACTGAACAAACAGCAGAGAGCAGGTGGCATGTTCTCCCCAGACAGCGTCTTCTACGAAAAGCCTTCACAATATGTAAAGCATCAAAAGTGCAGAAACAAGGATGACAGCACCGATCCACCCGAACGGGTTTGAATGATTTAACAGCACTGAGCTCCTTCAGAGTATACAGGGTAGGGCTCGGTCAGATGGCCAAAGTTTAATCAAGAAAGAAATGTGCATCTTGATATTTATCACAATAAAAGTCAGAGTCAGCGTGAAGGTTGAGAAGCAGCAATACAATTGATACATGTGTGTCCACATAATACATCCGAATTATATATATATACATATATTATATATTATATATACATATTATGTTGTTATTATATATATTGTGATCATTTGGTTATCAGTTAATATGTGTGTTCAGCAGTTGAATGATACTGGAGTGAGCCAACAGTAAAAACATGAAATCCTCTGGGCACTGAGCTAGCAGCTATATATAATCTTATTATATATAGCTGCTTCATAATGCATTGTCTACTGAGTGACAGTGATTTTAAAGGATTCAAACCTTTCAAACAACATCAACGAGACCAACGTCCTTCTGAGAAGCTGCACACCAGCATTTCTATTTGTTATTGATTTGCTGAATTGTGACAAAGGGAGTCTGAACACACCATTGTATTTCATAATAATTAAAGTGATTTCTATCTGATGATTAAATACCTAATTCATTTTTGAGAATGCTGTTGTTATAGAAAACATAGAAACTCCTTTGACTGACGCGTAACACATGGGATAATCCATGAATTTACAGGCGTGATACAAACAGTGGTTAAGGGTGACAGAATGAAGGACACATAATAAGCTCATTACATTAATTAGATGCACAAACCTGAAGTCTGTCCACGTGAACTTTGACACCGCCGATGTTGCCTTTCTTGAAAGATGCCAGCATGTCTAAGACCGGGTTGAAGCGGCTGCCCCTGGAGAGACACAGGTCAAACCATTTCGTGCCCTTTCATTATTTTCTCTCACAACCACAACATCAGCGCCGAAGCTAACATTAGCATGACGGCCTCTGAATATTAAAGAACTCTTCAACCGAACCCTCAGCGCTGTCATCGTCTTGTACAGGTCATCATCACGATCAATAGCAAACTAATGACTACTGAGTTGCTTCTGTGAGAACCCACTGGCTCATTCCAGATGCTGAGGTGAGGCTGTACGAGCGTTTGGGCCACGTTAAACATATATTTCTTTGGGTAACGGTCAATAATGCTGTAATCAGTGCGCCAGCCAAGTTATAGTGATACAAATGAGAAACATTATCACCCAATCAGCTGGCAGCTACAGTAGCAGCTTCCTGATAAATTGCACCGACTCTGTCAATAAGCTTTGTTGTGAGCTTCAGCCAGGATCAGTCAGAGACAGATACCAGGTGATATATGGAGGGACTGGATGGAAAATACTACGAGGAAGCTATCACAGGACAAGAACAGAGGGAAAAAGATAAACATGACGACATTAGGGAGTGTGTGTTTATTACTTGATGTTGTCCTCACGGATCAGAACCAGGAAGAGGGGGCGTCCCTGCATCTTCCAGCACTGTTTAATGAACTGCAAGGCGTTCTGCAGACATACACACACACACTCAGCAGTTTCAGTTTACACTATCAAGTTTTGTTTACATGGCAAATCAAACTTCAATTTGAAACTCTGAAATTTAATTTAAACTTAAAGGACTTAGATTTAGAGTCAAGTGTGGTTCAAAAATGCTGAATTTTATTGTGATTAAACGAAGATATGTATCCTTAATAATAATAATTCAAATAATATACTTCTATTAGAATGTGATTATACTAAATATTTATTGTCTGATACAGGCCTGAGACGAATATGGCTTTGGCTTATTATTAACCTTCACCAAGGAGGCACTTTTGTTTTTGTTTATTTGCAGTATTATGCAAATAACTCTTGATCTGGAATTTTAATGTGCTTTCATAAGGGGGCTGTTAGCCTCAGAGGTATTAGCTCCACGAGTAGCATTGTACTGTGCGCTCTGTGAGCACACCACAGTGGCACATCAGAGCTCTGCCAGTGTGACACAGACTTACCGTGATGTCATCAATCAGCAGCATTACGTCCTGGGACAAGTAAAAGTCACTTAGATCAAACACTATTGGGTAGCACACCACTGTCTTGCCCAGGATACGGTAAATCTGAAGGAGACACACACACACACACACACACACAGAGTGAACAGTATTGCATTAGAAGACGGATGGCTCACAAGAAGCCACGTACACATTATTCTGTGCAGCGTATAAAACAAGTCATCAATCCTCAGATAAGAAGGACACACACACACGCACGGTACATACACGAACATAGAACGGACACAGTGATGGTAATAATGTCCTCTGGCACTCTACCAACTTGTCCATAAATGCTCCATTATAATATTGTCTTAGCCAGGGACCATTTGCTTGGCGGAGCCTTTGTTTGAGAGGGTTGCTACAGCTCAACTTATTTGTTCCTGCAGCAACCTTCGATTGGGAGAAACCACAAGTAACAGTTCACATCAGCAAGAGATATAAGCACCAAGCACACATCTACTGTACAAGTGCACAATACACACACACACACACACACACACACACACACATAGTGCCCGACAGCAGCTTAGCATATTAAAATGCAGCCAGTCTTGAGAAGAAGCCAAATCTATTCAGCATCCACTGATGCGTACTGTATGTGTGAGCAGTTAAAACTTCTTGAAGCTGAATATTTTCGGTGCCTGTGTAACTGGTTGACTCTGCAGAGCTCGAGGAAATGTATGCAGATCAATATGTGGGAGGTGTAACGCGTTCACCCGTGACCTGTGCGGTAGGGCAACACGGACTGCACACGTGTGTGAGGGTGAAGGTATGTTCGTTCAGGCAATTCTGTACCTTGCAGGTCCCGATGCAGCCCACTGGCCTCTCTGGACGCCCACTCAACCCCAGCTTCTTGTTAATGGCGAGGAAACAGTATGCCTACGAGAGAACACACACAAGCCATTGTCTATTTCAAAAAAGCATAGAAAATAGAAATAGTGTCACGTGCATCAGATTTGAGTTGACTGTCCCTGCATGTGCAGAGAAAAGTAAGACGTTTGTTTATGCATTTCCTGCATTGCCCGCCATCACATCGGCATCGCTCATCCGTCTGTCCCACCAAGGCATTTGTGTTGTCGCCAGTCATAATCTGAAATCACCTCCATATGGCTGAAACACCTTGCGATATTAGCTCCGTGTAATGTTTTGAAACGTGCAATAATGACAGGTCCCCGCGCTGCCATCAGTGACATGGTTATTGGACCGAAATGCACCCGTGGGCACTGGAGCTGATAACAGTTCTGTTGTGAGCTGCAGATGCCCATATGAAGACATGAATCCTCATTACAACGAATAAAGGACGGCGTGCTGCTTCATGGTTTCTACCAGTTTTGATGGCAAGAGGTCCTGTGTTTTGACTGCAGGAGTAAATGCTTGCTACCTGCAGTTCTTACACCGTAACTCCATCCGCCAGCAGTAGTTTAATAGTTTAGTAGTTTAATCGAGTTAGGAGTGGTGTCTCCACACTACAATCCAGAGGTCAAGTCTCTAAAGCTGATCTCAAGAATAAAGTTTATGAGAAGAAAGTGTTCACATCAACAGGGTAGAAGTGTCCAGAGCAAAGACGCTGGAGCAGAGAACTTGACATCAAAAGCTCAAACTCAACAGGGCTTTGGCTGAAGAAAAAGACGGGCTCAGGTTAGCCGAGGTCAACGCTCACATTTAATTGGGGGAATGAAATCCTTCACTGTCAGTCAGAAAGAGGACGTTTCGCCCGCAAGTGCGATTTAGATTTATCTCTCAGTGTCTCAGCCAACTGATGACACTGTTATGCCCGAGGTCTAATGAAAGCGACGATTTTTTGTGCTGCAGAGTAACAAACAAATGAAAAGGCATAAACAGAAATCCTTAAGTGTTTTTCTGTAATAACCAAATTATCAAGTAAAAAAGCTCCTAAACATGTCACACGAATCAGACGACAAAGTCGTGGCTTCCTCCCACTCCTGCCAACGAGGTGCATTCAGTGATGGATCAAAAGCTCAATCCCCAGAGCACTGGCGTGGAGCTTCAGTTAAAAGCTTCTCGCCGCTGACTGGCCTGCAGTCAGACCACGGCGATACAAAGATGCAGAGAGAGATGAGATGGACATTGATTACTCTGTTGTGCCTCAAGCCCAGTGGTGTGAGGCAAGTTGCCATTTACTGTAGAGGTGGGCTCTGTGTTTCGTTACTTGTCAGAGCGTGACAGCAGAGCTCTCACTCGCCTTGTGACAGGCTATACATTCTAAATTTGAAACCTCCTGTCCTGAGACAAGACCAGCACACCCCCACACTGGGGTGGCACTGCAGGGAATCTGCCCTCGATGCCGCATTCTGCCGTCCCACACTGATTTGCAATACAGAGTGTCAGCCAAAAGGTGGTGCTCTGCTCCTCCAGTGCACTTGCTTACCGTTAAACTGTGAGAGGCGTGCAGTGAACACAACCGGAGAAGGCAAGGGTTGGAGAAAATGAAAGAAATTAAACAAGGATGGGAGGGAGAGTACAGTCTTTAGGTTTGAAGGCACAACAATGTTAATTGAGGATAAAGTGGCGCTGCTAATCACAGGCCAAACAGACACACATGAGACCTGGAGGAGGAGAGCGAGGGAGGCTGGAGGAACCTCGGCACTCTGGGCTTCCTGTGTGCAGAATACCAATGAAGAACGACATCGCAGAGGCAGCCTATCAAAGCATCCTTTCATTCCTTTACATTGCCACTGACCGCAGCTCAGGTGGGAGGGGCTCAAAAAAGACACATTTATAGGCAGCCTTTTAAATGTCCACAGAGGCCATGTGAGGGGATACCACCGGCTACTGCTTTAAGAATTCACTACAGAGACATTCCTCCGTTTGATGGGAGCTCATGTGTCATCTGTCACTGCCCCACACAGTGAAAAGGTGTGGGGCAGAGATTACATTTTACAGCTGATGTTGTCATCCAGAGGTAGAGCTGAGCATATTGTTGGAAAAAAAATAAATAAATCAAAAGAATAGTTTCATCTCTTTTGAATTCTGGAATCAAACTTTCTGCTTCAGGGGCAGTTTTTTTAATTTACTGGATTGCCCCATGAAAATGAGTTTAAATGATAGAGTTTGTATCATTATATCTCAAAAAATCCATCCTAAAATGAAAGAGTCGGTTGCTATAATTGCTTTGTGTGTAAAAATTTTAGATTTTAAATGTTAAAAAATATGAGTGGGATGTGACAATGCCTGATATGAAATCCACATCTAAGAATTAAAACATACCCATTTGGATTTCACTACTACTGAACCAGACGGGATTCTGGTCTGGGTTGCTAGGATGACACAGACAAATTGTTTAACCTCAGGTGACGTCAGGCTTCAGTCACAGTTGTTCACATCAAGTGAATCTCTTCCAAAAGTAGAATGTCTTACAGATATACTTCTCTTGCACTTCCTTGTCAGCTTTGTTTGGGAGACAGCTACACAGAGAGGATATCTCCAATTTGCTCCAACAGCCATCAGCATTTCCAGAGGACAACTAGACATCTAGAGCCTTTTTGACACAATTACTAATACTGTGAAACGCTATTTTGAACAATATTCATTACTAACAGAAATATTAAAATAAGACCCAATGTACTGGAATATTCCTCGCTGAGTCTGTGCGTGTCTTTAGCGTCTCTTTTGGGAGCGCTGTTGTAGCAGGAACACGTGAGGAGAACGATCTTGACAAACATTTCTTCCACACTGAATGAAAAAAAGCAACAACAGTATGAGAAAGTGCTGAAAGGAAGGCTATTTTTGGACAAAGCCGTGATTTGCAAAGGGATAAGCACTGGAGTATATGGGTGGGAATAACACATTGCAAAATGTAATTGCCACTCTCCCAATGTCGGGCAGCTGTTGTCAACACAATCAAATTGCTGTGAGGGACGAGGTGAGGTGAGCAAATGCTGCTCGCAGCACTGGAGATGGTGGCGACGGCGAGATAAACAGATTCTGTCGAGGAAGAAGGACCTGGCTCCAGATTTAATATTCAGCACAGGGCGCTCTGACTCACGATTGCATATCCATCTGAGAGGCAGCGCGCAGCAGAAAGAGTTGCTGGGAGAAAAGTAAGAGGTGTGACAGCTCAAAGTAAGTTGATAGACCCGGAGGGGGCGAGTTGTTTGGTATAATAGGCATAATGCGAGCGGGGCAGCATGAAGGCCAAGAGGGGAGAATAGGCTAAGAGAAGCCGATGTCACAGTATACTGTAGGAGCACAGGGATGGGGGGTAGAAAACGGGCCCACAGCAGTGAGTGAGTGAGCTCAGTGAGATGACATGATAAGAGAGACTGTTTATAGAACAAGGTATGAGAAACAAATGCCCCATCACAGACCTGACAGCCGGGAAACAGAGGGTGGGGAAGAGGCCGGGGTTTGAGCGACGAATGAAATGGAAGCGACAGAAGACGGCGAGATCGACTTCAAACGGTATAGATGCAGATGAGGGACAAAGGCGGCACTCTGCGTGAATGATACAATGGGACCGAAAGAGAAGTTGGAAGCGAGAGATGCAGTGCTCCGTGTCTCAGATACGACAGTAGAAATGGTGTCATCTGCTGCTGATGAAAGAAGCCGACTGGACAGGATGAAAATAGTACTTCCAAATATGAAAGAAATCGCTCTCCTGTGGACACTTTGTGAGGAACACCCATCACCATGAAACTGCAGCAGTTTGTTGCGTGTGTGGATTATAAAAAAAAAAAAGAATTTCAGGTACACGTTGTTAGCGTCAGTTATCTGGTGTGGAGTAGAAAGTTCTAACGGTGATCTTCTGGATTGACCTTGGGTGACTGGTGGAGACCATTGTCTGTTTATAACGAAGCAGGACATCACCTCTACCGATCTTGATTGCCACCTAGTTGCTGCAGCACAGGTCATATTTCTGACATAACCATTAGATTGCCGCCCACGAAGGGAGGAACACTGTCAACAACACTGAGGGGGACCAAAGTTTGCCAGAGTAAAAGAATCCTGCCCCTTTCGCTGTCCATCCTCCCCTGACCTCCCTCGTGAACCGGGTGTCTCCATCTTCTGCTGGATGCAGCTCACTAGATGTTTTCATTTTAAGAGGAACTCAACTTAGGTCAACTAGCAATATCTCTCTTACTGACCTGTATTTATGTGGTGAGTTTACTTTCGATTTGTTTTTATTGAGGATTTTAAATGTTTAAAACAAATGCAATTCCATCAAAAAGTAAACTATATGTTGTAATTGTATGTTTATTCAGGACTTGTATTTGAAGAGCAGGTTTGATTCAGGTTAGTGTTTTTAAGACATTTGTCTTCATTTTGTCTTCATAATCAGACATTCTTGGTAGTGAAGTTAAATGATCTGTTCCCACAAACTTTAATTTAAGCAGCATGACTCCTGACAAACACTGAAACAGAGTTATATATCATATTACTTCAATACAATATCATGTGCACTTGTAAGCTTGTTTAATTATATTTGGACAGGCCCCTAAGGATGATGCTGATTAGCTGCTTCTCTGAATTTCTAAATTTGATTCTTTTAAAGTTACAGCTGTGATATATTTGCCTCGGGCTGCTAAACTGATCTGCTCACTGTGACCTTTAAGAGCTTAACTACAGCAGTGAAATCTCTCATGCAATTATCTAACTTAGCCTTCTGAGAGCATTTTTAAAAGCCACTCTGCTTCATGCATCTCCACTTTGCTGGAGTGGAACAGTGGCTGCTCCGTGCTGATCAGTCAACATGAACAATCGCTGTTTGAATAATCAATCACCGCGGCCGATCCACAGCCTCGCTCTGATTGATGGGACAATCAAGAAGAAAATCTTAAGAGCAAAAAATCTCGGACTGACAAGAAGATGGACTGAAAGAGCCAAGTCCTGCCGGGATATGGATAGCGCCGCTGTAATCTAGCAGACTGTAGGAATGATTTGTGTGGTTGTAGAGGAGGAGGTGGTAGTGGGGCGCCATCAATAGTCTGTCGCAGTTTCCTTTCCAAAATGTTCCTTCATGTCATTACTGTTTATCGTCAATCCCCTCCACTTAAAAGCTGCCACGTGAAGCCCAGCAGCACCACACTGCAGCTAATGGTGCACAACCAGTCAGGTTTCAATTGACCGTTGTCAAAGCCCTCCCTCGTTCTACATCTGCTTAATCATAGCTCAGCCACTGTTACTATCCTTCCGTTCACAGGGCAGTAATAACATGAGTATTCCAGATGTAAAGAGTTGGAGGAGAGAGTCGATTTAAAACAAAGCAGGCAACAGCAAAAGTGTAAGGAATTGATTCAACTGTGTTCCTCTGCTCAAATGAATTAGCAATCGAAAGCTGACTTGAGCTGATTTCCCAGAAACGTTACATTCCAGATCCAAGATACTGCTAATGGTGTAAACATCTGCCCTGAGTGAGGTCAGGTCTGACTGCACGCCCATGCATCCTCCATGGATCTGAGCCCTCAAACCACGGTGAGAGGTGGTCTGGGACAAATGTGGCCACATTGTTTAAGGTGCATGAAAGCAAACACGTCCTGGGTCCTTATATAAACAACCACCTTCTCTACTGATGTCCTCTGACAGTTTCTCAATGAATCAAACATTCTTAGATTCTTTACAGTGTCCATATATCCATATGATCGCTGACGATTGACTTGAGTATTTGTTCCTAGCCACTGCACAAGATCTATTCAGTCCCTTCTGACCTCTCTGTCTCTCTCTTCTTCTGTGAGGTTATTGATTGTTTTCCCATTGCCTGCAGACATGTTGTCTTCCCTTTCACACTGACACTGAGCTGCTGGCTGCGGTGCAAACTGTTAAAATGAATATGTCACATCTCATCTGTGGGTTGGAGCTTCTCCATTGTCCGAGCCGACGTGGGAACTGCTGTTTTGTGGTGTGTAGTCCATAGACCAGTGGTCATCAACCCTTTTTAAGCTCAAGATATTTATTGTTTTTGCAATTTCTGTTTAAATCTCAGTACAGAACTGCAATTATGCAACTGTATCTGTGCAAAATATTTCGATTCAAAGTTCAAAAATATACTCGGCAAAATTCCTGTAACTACTGCAAAGTCATTTGACCCAGGAATAAATGAGGGTATGAAATCCTTTCATACTGCAGAAAAAGAGAAATATGGGTTTTAAGGTGGCTTTGTCCAATGTTAAACTGGCAATATTGTACTAAAACAGGGGCAAATGAGCCTCAAATCAAAAACTTGTGACAACTTTTTTGGAGGCAGATGTAGCAGGTTTCTCATTTTAACAGAAGCTAGGGGCTGACTGAGCGGCAAATGGTTATTGCAAGATAGTGAAGCTAAAGTATACAGTAGTACAAACACTCAAGACTCAATATGAGGTTATGATCCTTAAATAATTAAATCCATTTTTTTTTAATTAAAGCCAAAAATAAAAAAGATTGAATGAGTTTTGCTTGTTCCTGAAGTCAAGGACCCCAATGAAATGATGATGAGCCGTATCACTGTGAACTGTTTATGTGCCAATGTGTGGATGTGTTACCTTGACCAGTTCTTTCTGAGGCCAGATCTGGATTGGCTCCACCTGCTGGGGCGTCTGAGTCTGAATGCCATAGGTGTTCAGGAACACCTGCAATCTGTGCATGTACAGACAGAAGAGAAATACTGCATCAAACTGACATCTGAAAATGTTAACCCTCACACGCTGGCCGAAATCAGTCATTGCTGCCAGTCATTATTCCACAGCCTCTATCAAGGCAGCCTAATTATACAGTATATAGTTAAAGCTATACTTGTGGCTGTAGCCTAGACATCTTTTTCAGATATCTATTATGAGTAGAGAAATATTCAGAATATTATGAACGTCATACAGCTGATCCATTGTTGGAACACAGCTGTGAGAAGGAGGGGCTTTAGCGCAGCAGCAATTAAAACTTCAGGTTAACAGGCTTCCTCTGACCCTGTTTAACACTCGTACACCCACTCTCTCTCGCACATGTGTCCGAGCATGCCTACACGCACACACTGGGGAAAGTGACAGATGCTGGAAGAGGTCAAAAGAGAGAGAGAGAGAGAGAGCTGAAGGGGAGATAAGTGGAAAATAACCTTTACTTGGTGGTCTGTATGAGCACATACACATATTATTCATATTCATATACAAACAAATGCATTACCTCTGGCTTTCGGCAATAAGGGCCACGTGAATCACAACATCATTCTCTATGGGGCCCTGTGAAAAGAGACAGAAGAGAGACTTCAACATGTGAAACACGTCCGTGCTACATGTTGAATGTGGGGGTTACATTACATTCATTTGACTTTTAAATGAAGGTACAATGAACACAGGGTATTTCTGGATTGGGTTTGTATGTTCACATGGGATTCCTCAGCATATGCTGGTTTCCTCCCATAGCTGAAAAGCATCGAAATAGACCATATAAGTGGATGTGAGCATGAATGATCTCTACGTGCCCCAGTGACCTGTCCAGGGTTCACTCCACATCATGGATTTGGATCATGCATTCGTTTTGCAGATAACAAAGAGCATTTAGTTTTGACCCCCCCCCCAGAAGGGGAGAGAGAGAGGTAAACGAGAGAGTCATTTCGGTGGTTTTATCTTTAATCGCAGACATTTTGGGCTTGAGCACAATCAAGGAAACCACAGACGAGACACTGCAGTTGTTTGTCTTTGAGCTGAGCACCTGAACACAGAATAAATCACATGCAAATTGAGGCACAAATGTTGAAAGAGAAGTTGAATTTTTGGAGTTTTTGCTTTGAAAAGCTGAGACTGCATCAGTGTGCTTGTGGAAGCGGATGGGAGAATGGAGAATATCTTTACACAACCACTGTCATCTTAAGGGATGGAAGATGCTTTTATTTGTCTGTTTTCTATCACCCCTTCTTTCTTTGTTCCCCTGTTATTTTTATTTGCCTGTAAATGTGAAGTATGAGCGTTTGCATCTGTCAATTTGTCCCGTCTTTACAAGCCTCACTGAGGTGAGAGTAACAGTATTTCTGTCAGCTACGCTCTGCTAAATTCCACATTAACATCTCGTTTCCTTTAGCTGTTATTCACTATTGTTAACAAACAAGCATGTCTTTCTCCTTTTCTTGCTTTCTCTCCATACAAGAGTTGTATGCTTTGTTATATATGTGTGCACGCATACTCTTACGGCAAGTCCAAAGTGTCCTCACTCAGCTAAAATGTCCTCATTCCATAAAATCAATGTTCAAACAAAAAGAAGAGACAGACGGGCAGAGAACCATTTTGTTTGGTCAATCTTAGGTAGTTGTAACCAACAAGCTCATTATGGTCAATCAGAGAGCAAAGAGGGAGCAGGGAGAGTGGGAATGGCTGAGCAGAAGAAAAGAACCAGCTGAGCAAGACTCTCTTCTGATGAATAGCAGAGCAACGAGTCCTAGAATACTGCAATGCAACTCGCTCATTAGCGCTGGTCTCTGCGCAGACAAAGGACTCATTTGGCAAAGGACAAGATATGGAAATGCATAATGGAGACACGAGAGAAATGTCCGCTTGCGCTCTCTCTCTCTCTCTCTCGCTCACCCCCATCCCTCCCTCTCTTCTCTGCATACCACTGTCAAACTTTGTCGACAGACGACTGTGAAAACCGCAGGGAGGAAAATGAAATGAGGCCTCGAATGTTTCTTTAAACAACCTTTTCAGAGGAACCCTAAAAACATCAATGCAGTGTGACCAGAATGGTGTCAAGTCTGAGAGGGTAGTGGAAAAGATACGTTATTTCTCCACAGGAACCCAGCCATACACTGGAAAAGGGGTATTTAACAAATCGTACTGGACCCTGGTTGTGCTCAGTGGTGCAGTCGGGTCTGAGAGTCACACCACAGCTCAGCACAAATCTAACAATTCAAGGCCTTTGTGCCACTCCCTGGATTAGATTGCAGATTACTGAATGTAAAGCAATAAGAGGTTGATTTAACAAGTGAACTGAACACAGGTAATTAGAGTTCTATTGCAAATCGCTTACTGCAATCGCAGAAGACCTCAAACGGATTGGGATGGATGGGATGGATCTGACAGAGGAGTTGTGTCGCGCTTCCTCTACCATGCTTGTAAATGTTCTTGTGGCGCATTCAAGCATCCTGGGCGTTTGCCAAAATAGCACGAACGTCAGACTAAGGAAACTCAGCAAAGAATGTGGATATGGACGATTAAAGGAATTAAGAGGAGAGGAAGTACTGCAGAACACCGAGAACAACTGGACATGAAGCAGCTACACCAACGGGAGGTTGGAGGGAGGTTACAGCACTGATTTTAGGAATCTTACGGAAAACAAATCAGTCTGACTGAACTCAAAAGTTCAACAACCTCATGGATGTGGATGATATCAATGTTGCCACATCGATGATAAAGGTCTTGTTTTAAAACATATTCCACTGACATGAAGCCCCATGCATATAAACAGCAGAATTTAAATATTTGAATGCTTAAGGTTTAGACTTTCCATGACTTTATAAAGAAACAAAAGTTCTTAGGGTCAATTAAATCATTTGAAACCAAAGTATTTGGCGTTTATTGTTGTAGGATAAAATTCATTTATTCATGCATTCATGAATTAAAGGAATTCAAGCTACAACATTAATGAAATACTGCTTGTCGGATGAGTGCTTGAAAAAGGCAGAACAGCGAACTGAAGACTTTGGTGGCAGGTGGAGAAAGCAGCATAGATGGACAATTACTGCACACACAAGTTGGCAGAGCTGCAAATATGGACATAAAAACCACAGAAACTTGGCAAGACGAAATGATTAAGGTTTACTCATGCCTTCTGTTCTGAAGTAGAGAATCCTGCAGAATTGGGTCTGGTTCAACAAAATCACACAATTTAAACAATTATACCATAACTGTGATCCTAATGAAATTACTTGAAGTATAAAGGCACTTAATCACCAGCCAGTCCCAAAATAAAATTGCAAAGTATGGCACTTCATGCACAGACAGGAACCACGGGAATCTGTGCCAAAGGCAATTAAGGGCACTTTTTTGAAGGGACACAAGGACATTTGTCTTCACCTGCAAAACACCAGCTCAGCAGTCCCAGGGCCACAGCCCTGTGCTGAGGAACACTGGCCTGCCCCAGTCTGACACACATTTATTCTTAGAGGCTTATGTTATTTTATCTTTCATCATTAAAAAACCACCTAAAACAAACAACGATTTATCATCAGTTCTGCCGAAGCCAAGTATTTTAACATTCCTTTATATTCCTCCCTTCTTACCCTAGATTCTCTCCACTCCCGTTACAGCCTGAGGACAGATGGATATTAGTGGTTAAGGGACTGAGTGCTGATGATTCATTTTCCTTGAGGAAGGTAAGTTTCCTTGAGAAACTTATTTTAGTGCATGCTCTGGTATCTGAAGCTTCTGTATATAAAGTAGGAAGACAAGCGTGAGCAAAGAGCCAGATCTTACTGTGATACTTTATACACATCAACGGGGTTTGCTTGGTTTCACTGATCACGGCCCAGTAACTGACATTACACCCGATGCACTGAACTGAATCTAATGACAAATGACAACATGGAAAGACTTCACAATGTGACCTTTGACCTGTAGCAAGGAGAAAGGACAGAGAAGTGCTGGAGTGGACCGGCCAGAAGGGCTCGGCCACTCTAAATTTGGTGAAGTCAAACGCCAATAGCTGCTGAGTTCTGCTGCGGGTCCCTGCAGAACAGAAATGAATTTCAGCTTCGCTTCATTTGACTTTTTCTCCCAAAATGAAAAGCAGTCAATTGTGACACAAGATGAGAAAAATGTCTGAGATCCATCTTTCTTTCCATCCTTCTCATCCCTAGTTTTTGTCTTTAATTAAATTATTTCTTTTCTTTTTCTTTTCTCCCCTTCTCTCTCTCTCTCTCCTCTCAGTGCCACCATACCCCTCTGTCTTCTGCCTATTCATCCACCCTGTTCTTATCTCCGTTACTCATTATATCCTTCATTACTTCCCTTTAAAAATACAATTCCTCCTTTTCCTTTTCTTCACTGCTTTTAATTACTGCATCTTCTGCCCTTTGTTTTTTTTCCTTCACCATTTCCAACCATTCTGCCCTTAGTCCTTCTTCTTTCCACGATATTTCCTGTTTCACATTTATTCCAACTTTCTTTATCTTCCCATTCTTACCTTCTCTCAGGCTTGTCTACAAGTCTGAAAATCAGGCAGCTGACAAAACATCTGAACTGTCGAAATTTTGCACTTCTCTCTTTTTCTTAATCACTTTCACTTTGAAGATAAACACCTTTAAAGAGGGTTCGGTAAGTGCAGCAATTTAGCAGCACTTTAACCGTCTGCTGTGCATGTCTGAGAGTAATATGCATGATTAGTACAAAAAAGTGAGAACAAAAGCACTGAGAACATATAGAGGTGCAGGTGAGAGCCTTCAGGTCCTGAGCTGCCAGTGTTTACACACACACACACATACTTCTTCTTCTTCTTCCCCATAGAAAAATGTTTACAAGTACACAGTGACCTTTTAACTGGTTGACTAATTGATGGGCTGACATTCCTTTAAGGATTATTTTCTCTTACAGCTCATTGTTTAATAAGAAAAAAAAAAACCCCTTCAAACTCTTTTTGAGTGCAACAAAGGGAAAAAACAGTCCTGAACTCAATGAGACTTGACGATGCTATTTTCAAGGTCAGGTCCCTCAGAGAGTGGTGGCTGGCAAAGCGCAGCATGAGGAAGGCGGCCTCAAGCGAGCATCGCATCACAAAGGAATAAAACATTCTAAGACTTTCATGAAGTTAAAGCAAGCGAGGGAACGTATCCGCCGCGTCCCCTACCAAAGAAAAACTATTAGAATGAAATATAATCCCTTCTTTTCATGCCACCACTCAGACGAATGACCCTGGGCTCAGGATCGTCCTCAGGATGTTGGGCTCTGTGCAGCTCAGAGATTCATATTTTTGATGTTTCAAAGTTCCATGGGTTTAACAGAGAGGCATTGGGAGGGGTTAAAAAAAACATGAAAGAAATGTTAAGGCCTTTTTCGATCGGTGATGTGGGAGAGAAAAATGCCTTAAAGTTACATCTTTTCAAAAGGTCACCTGGTGGTAATAACGACAAGACCATGACGAGAATCTGTCACCGTTTTAAATTGAACAAAGTCACAGGAATGTGCTGAGGCGGGAGTCTGATTTAGGGAAATGCTTTGAGCCCGGCGAGGAGGAGGAAGAGGGATGGAGAGATGGCCGCAGAGAAAGAGGGAAACAGATGGAGGCAAGTGAAGAATTGGATTGCATTCCACTGGCGGGTGTAATTGTGAAGGAGCCCTGACTGAGGGAGCGATATATATTGTTCCCTGGACTCAGTTTTCCACGGAGGAGAGAGCATACACAGCTAGCATATGTGTGTGGGTGGTAGGGGAGGAGGGGTTTTACATTACACATTAGGGTTTGAATACTGCAGTGAAAAATAACTGGATTCCATGATTTGACGCAACAAAAAAATTGAAGGCCAAGCAGTGACGGGGGGAAGCTCTTGCGATTTCCTCGCGTGGGTGTTTGTTTGAATGTAATGCTCCATAATGCCTCAACGTTCCATCCCCTGACAAGACATTTCAAAGTCGAGGCGAACACAAGGCGGCAAATGAACAGCCTCACACAGACACACTGACTGTGTGTGTGTGTGTGTGTGTGTGTGAGCGCGCTGGCACTGACCCTGTAACAAATATGTCCTCAGAGCTCGCACTCATAAACACTGAGCTGTTTGCACAGAAAGATGTACGACACAGAACGGCAAACACAGGGGACAGATGGGCATTATGGCTCCGATGTGCTCTCTCCTTTTTCTCCTCCATTCACAAACCGGCAGAAAAAAAAAGCTTTGAAGCATAAACAGACTGGCCTGTCTCTTGCTTCCAGAGGAGCAGTTACAAACTGGTCCCAACGCTTCCCTTTGTACGGAGAGACACGACCCACAGACGTCGCACCCCTGAGAATAAATATCTGTGGTTACAGAAGGGACACGTCTGTCACTTGTCACCAACAGGTGCATTTTGTGGAAATCAACACAGCCCCTGATCGGCTCAGTGTCCTCAGCTGACGCTTTAAACCCACAGGTAAGGAGGGAAAAACCCATTTGATATGATACACATCATCCGTTTCACTCCCTTTTCATTCCATGACTGTGGAGCGTTTGCAAAAACGTAATTCAATTGACAGAGGACACTTTGAAATGGCTGAGAGCCTTTAGGATAACATAAATACATCGCTTAACAAATGATAAGAAAGGTAAAGCAATCATCGAGGAATGTTTAAAACATGACGAATAACTTCATGCTGGTGATATGAAAGTGTAACTCACGCACAAGGTGGACATTAGTGTATGACGTAGACAAACCGATAATAAGGTCATAAGAACGTGTCATAACCCAACACAGTGGCCAGTGAACTGAAGAAGACTGAAGAATATATTTACATGACGACCCACTTCAGCAGGAAGAAAATGCATGTCAGGTGTATGAATCCTCTACAAATGCCAACGCAGACCAATAAAGCACTTTCCTCAAAGGAATGAAATGATCATGACAGACGACAGAAGGTATAACTCCACTCTCACATGCTGACCTTTTCACATTAAAGTCTAGTGCCACAGTTTTATTGGAATTACTGCCGGGTAGAAAGATGCCTGTGTGAATAAATCAATATTTGAAAATGAAAGTGGAAAATCTTGACAGCACTTAATTTGATGTCTCTTTATTTAATCATTTGCTGAAAAGAAAACTAACAAATAACAAAAAAAAAAATAAAAGAAACGTCTGACCAGCCTAACAATGCGGCACCATTTCATCTGGCATGTAATTTTGGCTGTTCCACAACAAAACTCAGGGTGTAAGCAGAGCTGGTGGGTGTACGTGGGAGTACAAGCCGCTCACCCAGAAAGAGTGTGTTTGCAGACTTCCAGCACTAACCAGCATCCAGCTGAGAACAGAGTCCGGGTTTTCTCCTCTCATCACAACTGGCTCAAAACTCCACACCCACCCAACCCTCTGAGCACAGCGGCAGGAAGCACTGATGTACCTAAATGCGCGAGGAAAGTGACAGCCTTTTGTTCAGGCGAGGGTTGGTACGAATTGAGCACAGCAGGATCAAATATTTGATCTCTGCTCAGGTCTTTCCCTTCTTTTTTTTTAACCATCTTCCCCGAGGCTGTGTATCCTGGCAGCCTGCCTACCTTTCTGTGTGATACTTCAGAAACAGGAAGACACTGTACACCGGAGCTGGCCAATAACACTGACAGTGAGATGAAGAAACAAGCAGGGGCCAAAACTATCAGACACCGCTAATGGTTCCCTCCTGGCACAGAGTGCAGCCTGGAACACGGGGGAGGAGCGGAGGTGTGTCTGCAGGGGTGCTGTTAAAAAAACAACACACACCCTATATATATAGCAAGACAGAGAGAGAGAGAGAGAGAGAGAGAGCACTAGTGGAGTATCAAGTGCTAATGCATACAAAGTGTGCAACTATGTCTGAGTGATATCCATTTCCCTGCAGTTTAAGGTCAGTAGCCATCTCTCTGGGGCTCTTACTGTCACAGACCACTGGGCTCAATATTTCCGGGCCACCATCAGGCCATTTGGCAAACAGCAGGGTTGAGAACACACTCAATCAGTGTGTGTGTGTGTGTGTGTGCTCCTGTACTTATACTGACATATATGAGCACCTAAGGTTACACCCAACAGAGTAAATACTTTTTTGCAAAGTGAGGACATTTTGACCGGTCCTCTCTCGAGTGTCAGTGAGGTTTGGGATATGCATTTGTTTTGGATTGATAAAGTCAGGGGAAAGGGGCAACAAGTGTCCTCACTGAGATTGAATGTTCCCAGCCAAATTATGGGGATTTTTCCTCTTGGTTGAGACAAATAATAAGCGATCACCATCATGTACATCATTACATTACAAGGTGAAGATGTGTTAAGGTTAGGTTGAGGCAGTTTAAGGTTGAGGTTAAGGTCAATTTTAGGTTAAGGTTCAAGTAAATGTTAGGCAAATTTGTGTGAAATTCAAAACAATTAACATTTAACATGAGTTCTGCCTTTTGAATTTAGACTCATTTAGACTCATTAATTTCCAATCACAGAAACAAGCAATGGCACATTGATGACACTGACTTGTCCATTTCCCCTAACAGGAAGAAAACAACAAACTAAATTCAGCAAATTCATGTCCTGCAGCAAATTGACTGGCAAATATTGTTCACAGCAGGATGAGGTCACGTCTCCTGTCTACCTGCACTCAAAGCAATAATTGTCCTCATCACAGATTTACACTCAGAGGTCTTCAACACGCTGCATAAGAAAGAACAAGTCTATTGGAGCTGAAAACTAACCTAGGGGGTGAGGGAGCCACTTATGGAAACTCTGGTTCCTTGAATCCGCAAAGCATCTTGAGCTCAAACAGATTGATTTGTGACATGAGCTAAATCCTGGAATTCACTTTGTGGTCAGCTGAAAATGTGTTGGCCACTCCACAACTTTCATTATAGATCCAGCTGTACCGGGTCAAAGTTTCTGTAACTGTGTCCTGATTCTCACTGACTTTAGTTTGTCTTCAGCACTGTTCTGGTTCTAGTAGATGTGCTAGTGCTAAATGTGTTTCATTAAATCTTGCTGTCCCTACTTTACCTCTTATTTTCAGAAAGGGCGATATGTATTATAGATATCAGAGGTTTTCAAAGTGGGTGGCAGATCTCCCCATGGGGGGACTCCAAACTGTTTGAGGGGAGGCTCAGTGAATGGAAGAGAAAATGAATATTCCATGAGTTACTAGATTAGTTATAAACGGCAGAACACGTAAAAACAGCCTAAATGCAAATGATTTTGCCGAAGAGATAAAGAACTTTACTGTTTTTACGTTTCTTCAGAGTGGGACACGAGTTAATGCCTCAGAGGCACGTGGAAGTTGGGCAAAACTATGCAAGTAAAGTAAGGTGGAGTGAGAGGGCACGGCTTTCCCAAACTTTGTCTGAGTGAAGGGCCACAGTCTTAAAGACTATCCTGATATTCATATTCAGCTCTCACTTCTCAAACTGTTTTACAAGTTCAGTTTATGATTTAACTGTGGACATCCTGCAGAAGCTGTATGTATGTGCATAGTTATTCTGTGCTTCACAAATTTGCTACCAAACTGTACATAAAACACATTTTTAGGGCATTTTGCTTCAACTGACAGGAAAGTGCAAGCATGAAATAGGGAGAGAGAATGAGGAGGACGCACAGCCCAAAGGGTCAGGACGGAAGCAAACCCGCGGCTGCTGGAGGACGCCCGAAGCCTCCGTCTGACAAAACTGATTTTTAACAGATGATGGTTTTATGCTTTGGAGTAAAATGGTTTTGCAATAGAGTTTTTTTTTGTGGGCGAGGAAAAACTCCCAAACAGCAGTCTGGAGTCAGAGTGGGATCTTTAACGCCTCTGGAAAATAAAATCTATAACGAGTACATAATCATTGCTCATGGAATTACAATTAAATGTACGAGTCCCACAAAAACTCAGCTGGTGGGCGTTTTCCATCACACACATTTTTACCGGTGACAGTTCGTGTAAGTAATAAAGACCATCAGTTCCAGCATCTTCATGTTGTTCCTTATTGCTCTCTGTCAATATGTGACAGGCAGAAAACATATTAATCTGTCAAGTGAAATAACGCAAAACAAACAGCAAGCAGAAAACACCAAGTTCATGTGGGATCCCGTCAAACTGATGGACTCTACATTCACACAACGTATTTAATGGCGACCATGTTAGTCTGTGGTCGGACTCCATTGAAGGTGAAAGCTGCTCGGAGCTAAACCGGGATGTTGGCCCGGCATTAGACGCTCTGACATGTTGCATTTTGTGCTCAGATAAAAGGCTGTTCTGAAGAAAGCCGGGGCTCCACACCCATTAATTTTAAACATACAGAATGAAATTAGGCCATCTCTGTTTTTCTGCCTCTCTCCCTTCCCCTGTTCGTTTCAGCCTCATTCCCTCTCTTCTGTCTGACCCTCTTAACCTCCCCTCCTTGTCCCGCCTACCCGTCTCCTCCTCCTTTCCCAGCTCTCCTCCAAGGACATTTGCTCGCTCCCTCGAGCTGTTCTACCCAATCGGTGGCTTCTCTTGACCCACACCTTATCTCTGATTGATGACTGACGGCACCAGCAGAGTGGACTGCATGGCAACTTTTCCATTAACCTTGTTTTCACGTGGAGCCAGATACACAGCTATGAGAGAATACTGACACGAGCCAAAGGCTCCTCAGGAGTTATGCAAGGTCACGGTCTGAGCGGTGCGTCGCTTTGTTTCTAATCCGCACAAGTGCTGCTCTTGCGAGCACTTTGCCGCGTGTTCGTGAGCGCACGCTGTCTATTGAATTCACACACGAAAAACAAAACAACATTCAAAGAGGCAGATGGAGGGAACGATAAAGCGAGGCAAACCGAGAGAATGTGGCGCTGCTGCCGTGCCAGAGCAGCTCAGTGGATTAAGGCTGTAACATTTAAAGCAAGTGTGTGGCATAAGGAACCAGCTAATTCACTTTTTATAGCTATTCACGACTTGTCTGATCCACCCCCCCCCACCCCCGCCGCAGTTGCTACGCCTGCTGCGTATTATTGCGTGTTTGTCAGTGCGATGTCACGCCACACTCCCAAGGGTGCGTTTGATCTGACTCACCCTCACAGAGCCGGGAGCGCGTTGTCTCTTGTGCAGATAAAACCCCGGCACAGTTGACCACTGCTCTTTGGTGGCTAAATATATGGAACGCTGCACTTAACCACAAAGTCAAGCTACTAAAACACATTTGCCGCTACTGTTAGGACACAGCGGGGCCAGTAGTAAAGACGCTGAGCAGATTTTTCGCAGATTTTGCAAACACTTCCAAGTTGAGGATCTTAATGTTACGGCTTCATATTATATTTAACATGATTAAAGTTCATTACGGGGGGAAAGGATTCCTTTACGTCAGGCTTCACTTTGCATTAAAGTTGCATAAACGCCCCACTCGCCAGCTAAATCTCCACTTCCCGCCCTCAAAGTGCTGCTTGTTGGAGGCTAAGCCAATGTTCCCTTCCTGCTGAGATGTACACACGATGCAAATTTAATACATCTCGCCTGCACCGACAGTGGGGGTCCACAAGTCTGAGACCACTTTCCCCACACGTGCAATATGGGGAATATGTGCAGCGTAATCGCAATTAAATTTAGACTTGCCATATAAAATTGATGCTGTGTTGTGCACATTCTTAAGACGTCCTGCTCGGGCAGTGTTGCTACGTCAGCTGCAACACATCAGGAGTCACTTCCACTTCTGCAGGGCATTTCAGGGTATGGGGGGAGTCATCGCGGGTTTACGTGCGAATGAGATTATTTGAGAGTGCGGCATGTGAATAAAAAAAATAAAAAGAGAACATTGTGATCTTGAACATTAGCAATTAAATTAAGCTGCTGGTTTGTGTTCAGGAGGAAAACAATTAAGAGACTGCAGAGTAATAATATTTTACTGCAACCTATACTGATGTTACAGTCTTGTAATATCTGAATGCATAAAAAAGATCCATCAAATTTGGGTGCTGTAGATATTTCCGCGCAAAGGATTTACACGATGCATTACACATCACACTATTCAGGTGGTATCTTGACATTATTATATTGTATAAGTTGTTGACAACCTTGTAAGCTCCTTCTCCTTCTACTGGTTTTTTCCTCAGTTCTGAATGGCAGAGCTGATGGCAAATAACCCTGAGGTAACCTTATATAAGTCTATATGTGGAAGCACACAGGACGATATTGCAGACTATTCATGTGTTTAATATTGTGCAGCATCTCATTCTCCCCCAGCTGCAGAATGAATTCATGCAGGGACTTTAAGTGGTTGCACAACATTGGGTATGAATAATACACGCGCACATAAACTCACAAACAAGGTTGAAAATGACAACACCCAGGCACACACACATGCACACACACATTGGTCTTTTCCATAGACTGAGATAGTGATATGTAAAGAATAATCCAAGCTCATGCATAGCACATGTTTTTTTTTTTTTGTTTTTTTTTTTTTTGTTTTTTTTTTTGGGGGGGGGGGTGCACAGGACGTGAAGTCAATTATACACATACACAGAGGAAGAGGGAGGGAGCGTAGAAATCCAGCCTTAACTGCATGTGAAAGCTCAGCACGCCCATGTGCCTTTCCTGCCTGCAGACCAAACACTGGACGTCAATGATGCAGAGGCAACAAGACAGCTGCTATACACACACACACACACACACACGCACCCAAAGTCTTCCTCAAAGCAAAGTAATATAGTAAATCGAAAAAATTGTGCAGCTACCTCTGACTACTTTCCTGTTTCCTCCCTTCTGTTTCCCTGTCCTCACTATTTCTCTCCGCCAAGTTCAGAAGTCTTTGCCAGGGCCACGTGTATGCAAAGTGTCTGCTTGAGATGGGGAAGGTGTGAGAGAGAATATCGCACGAATAACAAGTGAGATAAAAAAGGAGCAGGCACTAGCAACACAGAAGTCAGGAGTATTTCAGTGTTTAGCGTCTTTCCCACGGACACTTTGGACCGGAGGAGTCAGGGATTAGAGCACTTATTCTAATTCGAAAACAGCTTTTTTCCTTTTGGAAAAATTGGTCATCTGCGGTTTAAAGAAGATAATGTGCCACATGCGGACGGTGCACGTTGCACAAATTATGCCAACATGTGTCCGTTTTTTCAGACGTGACTGAGGCCCTGACACTGAGGAGTTCAAAGAGTTAATGGGCTCTCATGAGCACCAAGACTTCTTGTTCCCTTCCCTCTGACCCCCCCCCCCCTTCACTGGCGCCGTGCACTACACCGCATGTGACAGCAGCAAACCATTTACGGTTTGAAACATTCACCTTGACGCTCCAGTGGGTGGGCAGAATTCATCATCTCCTCCCCACCGATTCACCCCGTTCACTGATGAAATGGCGCACACTCCGTTCGCCTTCATGGACTGCATTAACGTCAGTAACAAGTTGTCGGCTCTTTAATAATCTCATTAACAAGTTGTGTGGTTCCGTTCAAAATGGCCATGAAAAAGATAGTGCCTCCTCACTGGCAACAAAGCACCACGCCTGCAATCTTTTCATTCTCTCTTCCAGAAGTATCCGTTGAAACGTTTACTTGCCTGGACCACATGCAGCTGAAAACATCAAAATAGATGTGATAGGCTTTTGTTGATGGGCTGCATGCAGAGCGCTGCCTGCTGCCATTACAGGCTGGGCTCACAGCAGGCCACCATGCTGCCTGAAAATCCAGCCCCTGACAAAGTGTATTGTGATGAAACTTCAGATAATCTTGACAAAATATGCAGCCTCCCTACCTGAGGGCAGTCTGGGATTACTCACACTGCATACTAGTTGGGAGGCTGGATTTAGAACGGCATTGCAGCAGATGAATACAGGCAGTATTCATGCGTTTCCGTCCAGTGAAGCATCACACTGTATCACAAAACACTACTGAGCTGATGTTGATTTAACATTAATTGATCCCAGTTAAAGGTGTGGTTATTAAGCAATTAAAGACGATCATGCACAATTTGAGAAATATTCTGTTTGTTCTCTTTTACAGCATAATTGTACCCTAGAGGATAATTCTGCAGCTCAATCAATGTGATCAAATAACACTAAAGCCAAACTCTGTAGCTTTGAGAGAGCAAGAGGGCCCTTAACTGAAAAACAAGAGTATTACCCATGATCCCCGGCCTCCCAAACAAAAAGTGCTGCAACAAGTAGACCTATTCTCAATTCAGATTAGATTCATTCTTGATTTTTTTCATGATAAAATCCATTTTAACATTCCTTCCTGGTGTTTAATGCCTTTCATTCTCTTTGACTGATCGACAGCTTGGTGGTATTCATTACATTGCTGGGCCTGATTCAGATTCTGACATATTGCTGCAACCATGAGTGATTTAGTGCTTCTCACAGGAAATTGTACCTGCTCATCAAAGTTCTTTAGAGCTGCCCAGCGAAGAGTAAGGGGTAAGAGGAACCATTTTCCCTAGTTTCACTGTCATTTTGAATGCACTATTTTGATGTAATTACGTTCCATATTGTTGCAACATTTGCTGCAAGCAGACATTATGTTACCACACTGTGAACGTCTGAACTTCTGAATCGGATCATAGAGAAAACTAAAATTAAACCATGGCTGTGACCCAAACAAAAGCTGTGGCACCCTTGCAGTCGTAAAGCTCTCACGTCTCCATTACGACTTAATTGGCCTGTTAGGATTTTTATGGCAGGTGAAGAATAATAACATTAACATGATGAATCATCGAAAATTTCAGAACTTGATATGTGAAGAAGAGGGATAGAAGTTCGGGAAGATCAAGATAACGCATGAATAAAACTGAGTCAAAAGGAATCCTTACCACAAAGGGAAGGCTTTTTCCTCTGTTTCTGTTCTGTTTTTTTATTGACTGTCATTCTCCCATCCATCTCTGCCTTTCCCCTGTTTCCTCAAATCTTTGTTTCTCTGTTGATCTTTCTCCCTGCAACCTGCATCTAAAAAAAAAAAAAAAATCCACCGCTGTGGACCTATGCTGCTTCTGAGCCTAGCTCCATCTTATCACTCCAGCTACAGAAGAGTGGTACATATCAATCCACAGTGGTGAGCAAAGAGAATGAACCTGGGCACTGGGCACGTATCTCCACACTTCATCTGTGTGAAGCTCCGAGCCGATGCTCAGATATGGATTAAACCTCAGACACCATCAGTGTTCAGAGAGGCTGGGTGTCAGGGAAATGAAATGGGTTTCATTCTCATCCACAGGACATCTGAGTACGTTGCTCAGGTGCTGATGGATGAATTAAATAATTAAAACTCGAGCTGAAACGAATGAGACAACAAAGTGAGCAGAGTAGTGGAGTAGTGGAGAAAGGCTCATATATAACAAGGTGGAGTTATGGTGTGTTTACTGTTGTATATCAGGGAGTTTCACGCTCATAGCTGATCCAGCCATGTCAGCTGAGTCAGTGACAGAAAGGATGAATATGAATGATGAATAATGAAACATCCACATCGAGTACAAATGCATTCGACTCACTATGAGGAACAACATCCAGCCAGATCATGGGGATCCATCCTCCAATAATGTCTGTGAAGATTCTCAGTCATCCAGGTCATGGTATCCAAAAGCGTAGCAACAAGGAAACCGGATGTGGTAAAAATCCACCAATAATACATCGTGGTGAGGGTGACGCTATAAACCTGCCTGAAGTTAGGACAGTTTTACAGTTGGGGTAGATAGACCCAGCCCAGCTGTTGTCACCTCACTTCTTCACTTCCTGTCAATTTGGGGGCCACAACCAATAAGAAAGTGTTCTTCGGCCCTCCGAGGCAATGGAGGCTTCTTACCAAGCCAACCGAAATCCCATGATATGTGCACTGGAGAGGCGATGGCAAGCAAGGCAAGCGAACGAGGGCTTTTAAATCCTGACAACCAAGCTCGGATATATTATGTAGATTTCAAATAAAGAACTTTCATTTCCTTCCATCATGAGTGGGCAGTCCACTTGCAGCCCACTCTCAGCAGAAAGTTCCTACAGCTACTTCATGTACACTCATTTTGACAAGCAGCACTTGATTGTGGCAGCACAATGAGAATGAAAGCCAGTGATGATAGTGGATCAAAGTCAGATTAGGGCTTATACCTGATTGGAGTATCGCATGCTGACGTTGCGCTGGTCCTGGCGGGGCACGTAGCGGTGGACGGGATCAATATCTTTAGGGCTGATCAACTCATCCACTGGAATATGAGCACACACACGCAAACATAGACTCACTATCAACAAATGTTCAGTGGTATTGCTTTTTCACATAAAAAGATTCAAACTAGAACTGATAATTGTTAACTAATCATTAAATTATCACACACACGCTGAAGGACTGACATACCCAGCAGTTTGGCGATGTTGTACAAGGCCTGACCCCACAGGAAGACCTTCCCATCACGTCCGGAGTTGCTCGGGAAACGCTTCTGGCTCCCATGCTTGTTCTGCTCTGCCTCCACAAAATCAGCCGGTACGTAGTAGTACTTGGGGATGATAGCATGGCCTGGCATGAGGGACAAGGACTGTGAGCTGGGTGTGTGGAGCACCAGAGAAAAGTAAGATGTAGGGTAGTGACAATAACCAGCAACAGTTAATTTACTGGAAAAGCGCTTGTGAAGCAATGAAGCCAATTTCCTCCATAAAAAAGATCTTCACATTTTAGTACATAGCCACATCCATGATACAACGGTCATCATGGGACCTGTCGTTTATGATTGCCACCAAAACAATAAAACTTAACTTACTTGTATGGCTGTCACACACAGGCATGTCCATTTATTTTCAGACTGTACAGGCAGCAACTAAGAGCTCGTCCCTCTTCTTTTTGTCACTGACAATATTTCACTATGTTAAGAAACATTAAGTAGACTGATTCTTAACCAAAGCTGTTGTGTCATGGGAAGTGTGACACATAAGTTCCCTTAATACTGTAACTTTATAACCTACTTTCTGCACAGAAATTGGGAG
The DNA here is from genome assembly GCA_016785235.1 of Pseudorhombus dupliciocellatus. Lineage (NCBI taxonomy): Eukaryota > Metazoa > Chordata > Actinopteri > Pleuronectiformes > Paralichthyidae > Pseudorhombus > Pseudorhombus dupliciocellatus. Next base: position 389,993 of record JAFBJW010000365.1, on the reverse strand, counting down.
AAATGGGTAGAATGATCAATGGTCTATATTTCTGCAGCACTTTTCTGGCGTTGACCTCCCAGACCTACAAAATTCTTGAAATGACACTTTCAAAAAAGGATCTGTATCAAAAAGTGAAATGAAATGCCTCATTACAGGAGAGCGTCTTGGGTGCAGCGCCATACCAGTGCATTTACAAATGACCAAGGTTGAAAAAAAGGATTGCATTGTAATAGCCATTAAAATCCCCACGAGAACTCCAGGACTGTTAAATTCATACATAACCGGTACAAAGGCTCTGCGGAGACACAGCTCTGTCTCACATCATGAACCCTCTTTTCTCCAATTATTATTGCCTGTTCCAGTATGAGCGGAATGATGGAAACTCAAAGCTCCTGACATCCTATCATTTGACTGTCTCCCCCCGCAGCTACAGGCACTGGTGAATCTGGAATCCAGACTCTCTGCTCGTGAGGAGAAGATGAGTTCACTCGAACGTAACGCCTCCGTGAGCCTCTGTCACAGCGTGCGGTGGATGAATATGGATGACACCATTTAATAAGTGAAAGATTTTCATTGCTAGGAGGGAGCAGGATTCGTCTCAGAAGCTCCAAAGTGAATCATAATGATGTCTGATGAGATAAAGTTTGATGTGTTTGAGTATTTGTAATTTGTTTTCATCCATCAGGAATTACTTACCCTCATATGACTGGAAGATGATGGGCTCGAGGAGGTCCTGGTACTCTTGGACCTGGGCTTTATTTCCTCTAAACACCCCTGCAGCACACACAATGGTGAAACTTTGTAAAGACACGTATTGTTATTTCCACTGTATCTGTACACGTTTTCCCATTTGCATGCATCTGTATGCGGATTAATGATTTTCAAAGTGCTCCTCTGCATTCATCAACTCTGCCCGCCCTCTGTTTGGTGCCGCGCAGGTGCTCTACAGTGTTTCTCTCCCGCTGTAGCTCGAGGCACGGCTGTTGAGAGCAGTGAGGGTGAAACTCATGGGCCATAAAATCAGAACAATGGGCTGAGAGATGTTTAAATGCTCAGTAAAGCTGAGTGATCATGGATGATAATGAATATATGGGATCATCTCTGTGAGCCATCTGTTTCATACACCCATTCAGCAGAAACCCCGCCCAGCGTTAATAGAGAATCAAAAGTTGATCAGAGCAGCTTGTGTCTGAATGTTGAGTGTTAATGCTAAAGTACTGCTGAATGTGTCACGCATCAAACCCTCTGTATACAACTGGCCACCAAGTTCTCCCAATCAGACCTCTGCTTTATGAAGTTAAACTGCATCAGGCAAGCAAATATGAATGACTATAAGGTCTGTAAACTGCAACTAACGTTATTCTGAAAATCTACACTTCTTACATTCTTACATCATTCCTCACATTTGCACATATCTCATGAATATTTATTCCAAATCTTTGCAAAGAATTAAAAGCAATGTCTGTCTTCAATTTTCCCAATCAGCCACTTAACGCATCATAACAAGCAGCTATGGACAGACCAAGGCTTACCGTCAATCATCATGTAGATAAAGAATATGGGGAACTCGCACTCGATCCCATCAAAAAGCTGGAGAGAGACAGAGAGGGGAGGAATTATTACTTCTCCACTTCAGAAAGAGCAGAGAGGCACAGGGGCTTTAAAGAAGCAGATGGCTGAACTTTAGTTGCACCGAATATAGAACAGCAAGGCAGAGGGAGCAGCTACACAAGAAATGACATTGTGAAGGAAAACTGACAAAGAATAAGAGTGTATCTGATCTGTGAAAAAAAAAACAACAAAAAAAAAAAACAGTGTGATGCTGAACCATCGGAATCAAGGTCTGTTGATCTATGGATCACATTTCATTTGCACCAGTTCGACCTCTACTGCCCTCGGAGGAAGCGAGCACATTTGTCACGTTGCTCCACTAACATAATCAGGTTTTTCATTTAATTAAACCTCTGACTCTTCTTGGCAGGCCGTGATTGACTGAGCGATTGACTCAGTGACCGACCAGCTGATGGATCTGAATGAGTAATTGATCATGATTTCAAACATTACCAAACCACAGCATCACACACATTCACACCCCAGCTGGCTGAAGTGTATCATATAGAGGAGAAAGTCAAACGAATCATATTCATCCCACCCCAAACTCTATCTCAGCTTGTGCTGACCGACACACAAACAGCCGCAAAAACCCTCGCCTCTGTCGGTAACTCCATATAACCATGACAGCTAATCAATGTAAACTTGTAAAAAGCTGCAGAACTGTAAAAGTAAAAAAAGTAAAATCAGTCACCACCAGAAGCAGCTGCATTCACTATTCAACAAATAGAACTGACTGTAGGCTTGAATTTGCTTCATTAAATGGTTTTAAATGGCACCGTGAGATTCTGCAGGTATCTGCATAGCTTCAAACTGTTTCAGCCGAGATAAGAAGCAACAGTAGCTATCAGATGGTGGCGAGAGATGAGAGAGAGAGAGGGGGGGGGGGGGGGAAAAAAAAAACGGGGGGGGGGGGGAAAGAGATACCGGAGCGGAGGAGAGAGAGGAGGGAGTGGGAGAGAGTGAGAGGGGGAAAGGGGAGAGCTGAGGCAGTCACCCAACGAGGCCTGTGCTTTTTGGTCCACTGAGGCTGTAAACAGGCACGGATCCCTGGTGTTTTGTGCTTGAGCAGCTCAACTGATTGGTAAAACTGTCTATCACACAGGCTGCTGCTCTCTGTCAATGGTAAACAGGCAGGGAGCACCGACGTCCGCCCTGCTGTGAATTCTCTCTTAAACAACAACAACAACTTCACTTGATGACTTCTGCAGGGAGACCTGGTCCAACTGTGTCTTCTCCTCTCCAGACAGATCTCATGCTGTGTCAAACACTCCCCTGGCATGTCGGTAAACTGTACGATGGCATATTTCACTCAACGGAGGGTAACATTCACCTTTACTTGCCTTTTGTGTGAGTAGCCTGTTGCTTTTTACTCTCCTAACATTCCAAACACCAGTACAGTGCATGGTTTTAAGCCTCCCTGTTTGCTGGGCCTGTGTTAATGCACCTGAGCTACTTCAAAATAATTCCCTGCCAACACACTGACCTGACGTAGACATTTGAATGATTCACTGAACTGACATTTTCACAGCATCTAATAAAAACTGCGTCCTCCTTGACAGAGAGCATTCCAGCTATGAAACAAACGTTGCGTTTTACATTATAGACCATTTCCTGTAAAGTAGTTGATTCTATGAATGTAACTGTCAGGAGGCAAATAAAAACCTGAATATGTGTGTGAAATAAAAATCACAAAGTGGCCGGTCTGTAATTTCGACCTGCAGCCAGAGGACTGTCGTAGGTTGTCTCAGGATGTAGAAGAGGACATGTTCAACTCTGTCAGCAGACGGCCTGTCTGTGGGCCTGTTTATTAAAATTATATTCATATTGAACTCATCATGTGTCCAACTTGTGTCCCATGTCAATACACCTACTACTGTAGTGTATATGGGGAGGCGGCCTTAGGTCTACACATAACTGAAATCTTGTGTAATATCCACTGCACTGGGTAATAAATAACACGATGCAGCACCGCATTCTCATATGTAATGAAATATTTTTTCACTATACTTACTTTTTGTATTTGCTGATGTTGTAAGAAATATATTGCTGTTAGTAGATGGAAGGCAAATGGCAGCAGCAGTGATCATTAGTTTACTTTCTGAAACTTCACTGGCATCAGTGTCTCTGATAATAAATCTGTCTGCACGGTGGTGCGCTGCCAGACTTAGGGCAGGATGGAGCAAAGGCATTAAACTCTTAGTTCTCAGCTTTAAGAGTCTTGTATCAGTTTAGCTGCAGGATTAATGGGAGATTTTTTTTCAAAGTATTCCACATGGTTCAGAGACGGTGCCCCACTGCTGCCCTGACACTGAATTTTTGGTGTGTTTGTTTTCACCAAAAACAAAAAAACTCTCATTTCCACCTTTCGCAAGTTTTTGACAATTCGGGAGATAAAAGAGCAGCCAAAAGCAATTTAATTTTGTGAAAGTGATATTGTTTCAAACGTTTTTCCGAGCCACATCGCAGCTGTGAGCGCCACAAGCAGCAATCTGCCAGGTCCTGCTAAAATACATTAAAAATCAGGTCACTGCCAGCCACAAGGCTGAACCACATTTTGTGTTTAGTTATTTGAAAAACACATTTAAAGCAAAGCTTTTTGGAACTTTTACAGCAGTATTTTCCCTGTAAAGAAGAATCATCCAACACTCGAATATACTACGACTGAAATGTGCGATGTTAATGTTTTCCAGATAGAAAAAGTTGTAATCATTAAGTTAGCAACAGAGACGATAGACACTGAGAAGCAGTGTTGTTTGTTTCCGGCCACCTGGTAGATGTACCAAAGTGCATCTGTGGTGTTATTCACCAAATCTTTATGTAACCACCCGACTCTCCAGCTGCTTTAGATCTCTGACTGAAAAAAGGAATAACACCTTTTCATGCTTATCTGTTTTAAATGTCACACTCAAACACTTTCAAACTTTTTTATGTTTCAGCACTGGGAGCCACAGACGTGTTCCTTTTCCTCACATTCAACGGGCGTTTGCCTGAAATAAGCTCCAAGCACATTTCTGAACATTTTATGGAAGCTTTCTGGATGAAGCTGCTTGAAGGAGAACACAGGCAGCAGCTGAAGTCTCATGCAGAGTGTTTCAATGTAGACATGCCGCATCGAGGAGACCAGAAGGTACATTAATATTCAAATGCTAACGAAGCATCATGAACAATTGCCACTCCCAAGTCTGAAGATGTCTACCACAGCATCCCGATATATCATCAACAGCACTTCAATGATGATGGAGGGCTGGAACTGCTGTCTCTGTCTATAGAACATATGGGTGTTTGGATCCTATTGGACAGTGGTGTGATAAACAGAAGTGTTGAAGATGGTGCATCTGTCTGGAGCATCCGAGTTAGATATGAAAGTCTCTGAGTGTAGACACTAGAATGTTATGTTGGTTGGCCCTTTATTTAAACCCGACCTTGTGTCCTGCTTGGAGAGAGAACAGAGTACCTGTGGAATTACACTTTACCCTCAACATCTGCTCCCCCGGCGCCACCTGATCAGCGGTTGGTCGGCAGCCCACTGCTCCGCTTCCTTGTGGATTGGTAAAAATGCACAGACCAATTTCTCCAAAGTCATGTGTTAAAATGTATAGCAGAATAGCTTTAAATATCCATGACCTGAAAATCAGCTTGGGTTCCAGCTGACCATGATATTTATTCACCATTCTGCAAAGTTGCAGATGCAAAATTGGTTTTGCTTGAACCTTTCAAACAGGTCATTCTCTATATCCTGACCTCTGTCGTCAGTGGTGCTTCCAAGGGCCAAGTTATTTTTATATTAAAAGTCATAGTCAAAGTCTCATATAACTCAGATGGAGCAGCACTTTCTACATCCCAGGTATTTGCTGGGTTTACCTGTTCTGGACAACACCCACCTTCATTTCTGCAGGTTTGTAGTAGCGGCGATCCTTGTCTTCGTTGGCCGTGCGGTAGCCATCGCGGAGGAAACGTTTGAAGCCGTATTTTCCCCTCAGCTTGCGAACTATCTTGTCCAGTGTTTGACTGTAAAGAGCATCATCATCCACTGCAAAGGCAGGATAGCTGATGGTCGGAAGCAAGGCTGCATCTGTGTTCTGCAGGCAGAAAAAAATGGGACGTAAACAACCGTCCCAAATTTACGGTTGAGATTAAACAATGGAGAGACGTTCTCATACCGATACCAGCCTTGGAAAATTGGAAAATCTGATACCTCATTGGCTATTTCAGTGGAAAAAAACAAGTTTAAATGTCATCACTTTGGCAATATTTCAAACTGATCTGACAGAAAAAAGCGTGAGTAAAATACATATAAAAGGTTTTTAAATCACTGGTATTAGATCAATTAACTCTCCACTGTTAAGCAATGGTTGTACTGCAAATACCTTCCATTACAACCATGACCTCAACCACACAATGAACACAATAGTGTAGGGACAACTTAGAAAAACAACTAAGAATGTCCTCCAGTGCCCCAGTCAGAGCCGTGACTTGAACACAACCAAAATATGTAAATGCTGCCAGACCTTCTTGGAACTAATGGTCTAAATATTGAAGCGTTTGTATTTTAATTCAAACAATACAAATGTTGTAAAGTGGTTCAATTGTGACTGATAGTGGAATTTGTTTTTTCTGATGTGAAAACAGTGTGAAGACTTGATTCACAGCTGATAGCCGGGAGCCTCTGGTTACAAACAGCCCAATTGCCTTGTTTAAAATCTTGGACCCCAAAATTAAATTTCAATTGGCTCAATCATTAGGAATGAATATTGTTATTAGGCTCGACAAACTATTATGACTGGTCATCTAATGCTCTCATTACAGTTTGTATGGTGACTCTATTACGGAATGAAAATGAAAGCTATTAAGTACCAGCTTCACTGCACAGACCTATGAATATTTAAGCATTATTCAAATTCAAAGAGCTTCCATAAATAAGACTTGCTCTCTATGTTCCGTGTGGGCTCAGCAGCCGAGGTGCTGACAGCACTAATAACAGCAGCGGCGTGTTGTCTTTTTACCCCAAACAGCCATGAAGCAGTTTGTCAGTGTGAGATGTGTTTAACTGTTTGGTGCCGCTGTTGTCGCGTACTGTAATCTTGCTTTTAATTGGCTCAGATCGCTGCAGAATGGAAGTGCAGCTCTGTCGACTCCAGTTCTCGCTCATTGTTCGATTTTACAACCCCAACATCCTCGACAGCTGGGGCAGCTAGCAGAACACATTTGGTGCCAGTATTGAATGTGTCCAGAATTAAATATTGTCCTCCAATAGTCAGCCATAGCATAGGAGCCACAGAAAACATCTCGAGAATTTGGTTCTCTTCCGCCATCTGGTATGTTCATTTCTCGCTACTACCCTTAATGTCAATCTCTACTGCGGCAACGCCATGTCGTCCAATTACACTAATTTCCCCATGCGCTGATGGCAGCTATTCGACCTGAAACACTCAGCCCTCACAGTGAGAGAGTTGTGATCATTTAAGTGCCTGCAAGTGGTGGAGAGGAGAGAAGGGAATGTTTTTTTTTTTTTCTTTTTTGCCTGCCGTCTTTTCAATCTGCTGCCTGAACAAACTTTACCTCCCTGCAGCTCTGCCGCCAGTTGTCAACATGGAACCATAAAAAAAAAAAAAAAAACACAGGGATGGACTGTGCAGTGAAGGGCACCATGAAGGAAAATGCATCGTCGCAGTACAGATACTCACTTGATATGGTGAAGCATGTAAGTGGCTTGTTCCAAGTGTGAAATTAACCTTTTTAAAATATGGCATGTGTGTGGCAGGCTTCTATTTTAGTCTTTGAATGGTAGAGATTATGCACACAGCTGCTCGGCAGAGTCACAGAGAGCAAGGAGGGGGGAGGAGGTTGCAGCCACATGCAATGTATGACATTTTCCTAAGATCACACAGATCAGGTTGCTAGCTCTGAGGCTAAACAAATACATCATTTATGCTGTGACATAATGAAGGAATACATTGGGTCCTTTTTAAATCAGTAATTAAACGTCTGTTTAAAACATTATACACCTACTAGCTTTTAAGTGAAGTTCTAGTCTTCACTGGAATGACAGTTAATAAAATTACAGATCAATATTTCCCAAAAGATTAGTGACAAGATCACTAAGTGATGGAGAGGTTTCAATTGTTGTCCCTTAACCCACTGCACAGTCAAGGCTGAAAACACAGATGCAGAAATGCACTTGTTCAGATGTTATCTGCAGCTCTTCCAAATCTCACATGTACTCACGTGGGAGCGAGACTCTCGGGGCAGCAGGGAGCAGAGGGTCTGCCTGTTCCGGTTGTGGGCGTCCAGATCCACAAATATCACAGACCACGAACAGCCCTGCAGAGCAAAACACACGCATAACATCGTTGACACGGGAGAACTATTCACCTTTTACAGACAGCAACCGAAAACAAAAGATGTTTTTTTTATTTCTGTGCATGCAGAATACTCAATTATTTATCAGAGGAAAAAAAATAGAGCACACAACGAAACTATTTTGCTGTTTGTACATTGTCCTAACAAACAGTTATTTAAATGTCACAACCGGAGCAAAGAGACCTGACGCTACAGTATCAGAACGTCATGAGACGGGCCAGCAGAGGCATCTCTGTTTAAATAGTGAAGTTTGTTCACCCAAAACTGTTCTGGGCTGGCTATCCAGCATTAGCGAAACTTAGTAATAGCTCATTTGAAACCCACTTTAAAGCGCCCACCATCACATCTCACACCTACGCACATCAAAACACACTCTCTCGCCGTGAAAGCAGGCTGGTATTTTTGGGTTGCCTGTGTTTTTGAAGTACAGTGTGGGAGTGCTTGAAGAAGAGTCAAGAGTCATCGTATCGTTTGAAAAGTCCCCCTGTACAACAACAAAGCGACGCTCGTGAAAATGCAGCCTGCGTGTGCAGTGCACTTCACCGCCTCTGGGAGAGAGGGAGGGTGGCGGTTCATGTTTTTACTCAGGCAAGTGGTCAGACCTTGCCTGTCCGTCCCTCCATCAGACTTGCCCACTTGAAACCGACCCAGTCAATTTCTGCTATTTCTAATGTAATGCTAGATGTATTATGTATGATTATTGTCACAGTCTTTTTTTGTCACTCCAAAAACTGGTCTTGCTGTTTAGTCGAATCAGCAAGCTATGATAGTTTGCATAATGCAGTGGACTGCTGGCCAGTGACGTCAGCAGCTGACCTGTCGGTGAAGTGACTCTCTCAGAGAAACCTTTTCTGCTGCTACTGCTGCACAATGCAAGATAACTCACAAGCACGGTTTACCTTGGAGATGTGCTCAGATGTTAAAAATTTGTTTAAAAACTATTTCGCCGTTCATTAGAATACGCCATACTGCCATAATCACATAATATACACATAATATAAGTCAAACATTATGAGCCACCACACTCTATTCCAGAAAGACATCAATGTTGCTGCTGTTGTTATTGCTTATTATGAAAGTTTGAAAATGTAGAACAAGCAATGTAGTCAACTTTCTGTGCAGTGATTTGCACCAATGAAACGCTAAGAATCAGAAAACTCAAGTTCTCTAAGGGGAAATAAAAACTGAGGAAAAAGAGGACATTGCTGGACTGAGGCAGGTGTATGTCTGCTCCAGTGCACCCCTGCTCACTGGCTGTGTGAATTCGGGGACGATCCCTGGATAGAAGGCGTAACCTGTTAGGATTTGATTGTCCATCCGTGTGTACACAGCTCTAAGAATTTGATGGCAGGCTTTAAAGTTTAAGGATCCTTCTCTCACAGAGATTAATTTTATCCACCCACTTCAACTCATCACTCCTCAAAGCTGACATCTTTGCTTCCGTTTCCTCAAAAGATGATGGAAAATCAAAACTTGATGAGACCGAAGGCTGCCTGTCCATTGATCCAGCACAAAGGCTAAATGTGTCATGCACCCACAAGAGTCTGCAGCCAGTGTTAAAAGTGATAGCAGACTGTTCATAATGTGCTTAATGGGGATGACAGTTACCCTAAAAATCTAAAATGATAGCGATCAGGTGTGAATAATATCTATTGTGTTCCCACTGTGGGACAAGAAACTAGATTTTACACACACACAAACATATGCAGAGCGTGGATCAGGGATCATAAAGCAGCATATACAAATGGACTATTTCTGAAAGCTGAGCTCAGTGACAGAATCTATTTCCAGGCCCGATCACAGCCCTCATTTTGCAGCTGATCAGAAAAGAACCACTGACTCCAATATGCACTCATCCTCACGGCCCCACGCCACGATTACAGCAGCACTCCAAGTTCACAAGCATTAGGTGGCTGGAGGAGCCAAGTGCAGCAGAACTGGAACAAAGAGGAGGAAGAGGAAGGAAATATAACAGGAGCAGGCTTGTCAAGTGGAAGGCTTCATTTTCAAACCTGTTAGTGGATATAACCAATATCCCCATTTCTCTTCCTCTCCACAGAGGCAGGAAAACAAGTACACATATGTGCTAATGGACTTTATAAAGCAGAGTGGGAGAACTGTGGGCATCAGTCAATGTCTGCAGGAACACAAACTCTCTGCAGAGCCAAACACAAACAAAATCAATCTCCTTCTTGGACAAAATCTTGATTCTATACTACGGTAATGATGCCTACAGCCATGCCTTTACATGATTTCACCTACTGAGGGCACTGCACGCATCGCACATCCTGCAGCGCTATGGAGCTGTAATGAGCCTGTGCAGACCTCCCTTGAATTAGAAACTAGGCCGTCTATCTATAATGGGATCTTGTGTCAAGAGACACAGGTGGAAACATACGAGGGGGAGAACATGTAGGAGTAGGTGAATCATTCAAATACCTGGTTTCCAAACAAGTTGAATCCATTGATGGCCTCGAGAGCAGCTTTAGCCAGACCCACCGAGCTGCAGAGAGAAGACACATCTTATATTCTGCAATCCATGAACATGACAATTCTTGTGTTGTGATGAGGACAGGGATACATGGATCCTTCAGTAATCAAAGGCTTCCAAAAACACAAAGCTCTCAGAATGACGTTCATCGATTAACTCACTATGAGCTCAGATTCAATACAGCGGAAGCTCCTGAGATTGTGATCTGCTGAAGATGATGAACCTTTCACTGCAATCCTCTAGCGGGCTACTCTGATTGAGATGCAGACTAAATGTGAATCAATTCCACTGTCATTTTGCTTCCCTCTCTATCCTGCCACGATTTCCCTGGCAAAAAATAGGGGGAGGTAAAAAAAAAGAAAGAAAAAAGAAACTTGGCAAGGGAATGGCATCAGATCTGCTGACGTATCAAAAATGGATTCAATGCCAATAGGGAAGCCTGAATCGATGCTTCAAATACATCAGGTGGTGCTTGGCAAATTCAACCTGGAGAAGAGCTCTGTGCAAGTAGCTCTGAAGACACACACACACACACACACACACACACACAGTGAATTGACCACTAGTGGCCAGCACAGCTGTCAGCACCTCACAGAGATGTGATGCTTTTTCAGGAAACAGGAGGTGTTTTAAAATAGCGATACTAGGAAACAGCATCATGATGCAACACGCACGAAAATGTTGCTGTAAGGCTGTTGGTCCATGAGGTTTGTCTGTGGATGGCCAAAACAACATGCCTTTACAATAAAGTCACATCAGGTTGAATGCTTCATATGTTACCACTATATTACCAACCACCACACGATGCCCTCCCCCCAGTCCATTGTGTATGATCCTGTGTCCTCAAGTTGCTGTGTGTTTAATCTGCACAACAAGCTGTTAGTGCAACTATAACTGCAATGGCACTCAGTTGGGCAAATACCTCGAGTCCCGTTTGATAAAATAAGACAGCAACGAAATTCACGTGCTCATTCGTAGAAGTTCCTGAAGTGTGTCTGATGTGTTTTTATCAGGCTCTATAAATGAATCCCTGGGAAATCTGTGAAAATGGAAAATGCAAAACACCCTCTCTCCAGGGTTAAAGCAATAGATACCAAAGATCCATCCCCTGATGCTTATCTGTGCAAAATGTAACAGGTTCTTCCCTGACACATAACACGTACTTCCATCAACATTCATTGAAATCCAGTCAATTGTTAAACTATTAATTTAGAAAAAAAAACAGGCAGGGGTGGAAAGGCAAACTCTTTTACAGAAATCATTAAGATTTGCAAAGAAGATAACAATCTAAAAAGTGGAAAAAAACATGAAGCGTATCATGTTTTTTTCCACTTTATGCCACTTCACACTGAGTTTGTGAGTCACTTCTGTTCCCTGTGGAAAAAAAAGATTGTCCTTTACCCAACTGATCATTTAGCAGCTAAGAAGAGTGATATTTCACCCAGGTGTTGGTTGAGACCAGAACAGCTAAATTCATCGAACAGGACTGAATGAAAATGTCATTTACACATCAAACAGCCATAGACAACATTACCATTCCATTAGAGTAGTGGTTCTAGCAACCTGACAAGTGCAATTTAATTATTATTTATTTGATCTGACTTTATTAGTGAAATATGTGTTTATTAACAACTGTGTGTCACTTGAGCATCTCAAGGTAGATTCATCAGCTAATTAGACTGGAACATGTCATTACAAAGATGTTTAAAGCAATAGTTAGTAATATAATGGCAAACAACCATTTAAACCCATCTGCCTATGATAACAGTATAAGGAGGGTAATCAAAGCATTAATCATGTTATAATCATATTATGATAATAATGTGTGAAATGAAAAGAAGAACACATCATGAAATATACTTTCAACATCTATCTAATCACAACTTGAGACATCTAGTACAAATTATGATTATCAGATTCGATATATTACCTTAAATAAAACTGGACACAAAAGCAATTTCAATGATTCATTTGATTTGATATCGATAAAGGCCGTCTCTCAAAAATTAAATGCTCACACATCCTGTCCTGCTCTTGTTTTTCTCTGAGCCTTTTTTGTGCCCAATTGCATTTTGGGACTAGAAATGTCTGCTCAGTTTGATTATTTACACATCCTATTTGCATCTGCCCCAGTTCACGATTGCATTTTTAATCCATATTACACAACTACGCATGTAAGATCGCTTACTAATCATTGAAATCCAGAGCATGACGACTGAGGAAAGGAAACACAAGCGGCACAAGACACAGCGAACACTGTGAATTAGTTATTTTTTCTTAAGGATACCCTGACAAGCTGCTGCCAATAGCCTTGCAGTGCTGGAGATAAAAAAGAAGCATGCCTCCTCCAGAATTTTTATCATAGAAGTTAACAAGTCAAGTATTGACACATTACAGTTTGCCTGTATAGTTGATAGAGGTTATGTAGTTAACAAACTGGGTGCACAGGACCTCAGTGCATACACGTCACCAGCCTGGTGATCTACCTTGAATATTTGCTGCTGCATCCTTTGCATAAATATTGTCACCCCCACCAGGAAGGTCACGCCCCATGAATTTATATTATTCTTATTAAACTAACATTCATGAAATATGGTTTAACAAAGCTGTAAATATGCGGTTTATTTTTTTACTTTTAAGTGAAAGCTTAGGTTCACAAAGTAGGCGTACAACAAACACCACATCTAATTTTAAAATTGGTCTGTGTCTTAAGCTTTCTAGAGGGGCAATCAGTCTGAATACCTCCGCAGAGGCCCAGCAGTCTCTCAGTGAAACTACATTTGAATTCATTATGCAAACATTTTATCTGGATCTGCACCAAACTCATAAATATCAGTCCCCTATATTCCATGAAATCCCTTACAATACCAGAATCTACAATCTACTACAATCTGCACTGAAAGTTGTTCTTTCTCATTTAAAGAAACCAGCTTTAATACAAGCAGACAATATTACACAAATCTACTGATAAATACTTAGACCAAACAAAAGGCTTAGTATATTTAAATAACACATTTCAGTTCTCTAATCCTTGTTCAAAGGAATATTTTTTATGAATTCCCTTTGAAAACAGATTTACTTTTTGCTTCCTGATATTTTAAATGACTTGTGCGTGGTACGTTTCATGTTCGGGTCCCAGACCTCTGTGGTGTGTGGTGAGCATGCCCCCTCAGTTCATTTCCACTGGCCACTGGGAACAAATTTGTAATCAATCATAAAAGCGTTTAGCCCAGAAGAAAGCAACGCTGCATCTCTCGCTCTTTCATATTTCTATAGCTTCCTTCTTTTCTCGCTGACTACACTGTCTCCTGTTGTTTTTGGCACAAATAGATTAGCTTTTTTTTTGTTTGTTTGTTTTAAGAACCTCCTGCTGTCTCACACACACCCACGCATGCATGCATCCATCCACGTGTGCTTACACAAAGACACACACACGCACCATTAACAGGGGCAGTGGGATCAATGAAATGCTAACGCACAACAGTAAATTTTACTGCAGTGACTCGTGACACTGTTCTCTAACACTGTTCACCAACACACGCTGGTGAGTCGTAAACTACACCGATGCAGCCAGCATCGGGGATGTGGACAACCTTGGTTAAGTATTGTGGATTGTACAGATACACAAAGCGAAGTCTTCATGCTGAGTGACTGCATGTCGGCACACTGCAGTCATTACTATATGTACAATTACTAGTGTGTGTGTGTGTGTGTGTGTGTGTGTTGCTGAGCTATTGACATACCTTGAATGCAGCTCAGTGCTGCCATTGTTGTATTTGCTGCCTCGCTCCCACATGCCATAGTCAGGCACCCTGTAGGCCCGCTCCACACAGAAAACCAGGTTCTGGATGAAGGAAACCTGCACACAGAAAACACAGGAACAATAACGACTACCTGCATACAAACACACAGCATCTTACTGACACATTTCCCGCAGCAGCTATTGGATCACGCACAGTCTCCTGCACATACACAATAATGTGCAACCGTTCATATTGATCTGGGCCAAGGTGTGTGACTCTCGCTCTCGTTGGAAACCTTAGTAAAGTGAACATGAAAGCTGATTCCTCATCAATGCTGCAGTCAAACTGGCCCTGCAGCCAGTGCACATGAAGTGTCATTAAATAGCCACGGCTGTGGTATGTGAAACTATCGCAGCGTCTCATGAGACGTAAGGGACACATATCACTACTTCATTCCATTGATGGCAGATTTTTAATTATCAGTGAATCACCCGTTCATTACACACTCCAGGACCCCATCAGCGGCGTCCTTGATCCGATCACTTAAAAAAAAGACTCATAATTTTTAAGTTATAATTATCTAAGTTTGGAAGTTTGTCGTATGGACTGTGCACGTCAAGAAAAAAAAACAGACAGAGGAGGACATGGAATGTGTGATGACTTAAAGGCCTTGAATGATTAAAACGACCTGAAAGTAGCAGTGTGTGTGTGTGTGCCTGACTGATGTGAGATTTAATCTAAAATGACAAAGCAGGGAAGAGAGAAGAGAGCGAGGATAGAACCTGTGTGAGGACTTAAATAGGGCAGGCTGTGAAGGAAGGAGGGCAGGGAAGGAGGGAGCTGAGCAGATGAGGCAGGGGAAGAGAGAGAAAGGTGTTTGCTCTGTGTCTTATTTAGGGTTTTATGAGAGGAGTGATTAAGAAGGGGAACTTTTTAGTATCTTAATGGTATCTTAATGAATGTTACTGCCCACTGGCCAAACGAGCCTCTCTATCTCCCTGCTGCCAGCGCTGCTTTCTTTTGGAGGACGTTCGCACACGTTCTCTAGAACCATGCTATGTTCCTGTGGCTGTGAAAAAAATGCATACATATCTCTAGAAAAAAGAAAAGAAACACAGACAGGAACATACACACAAACTAATGAGACGCTCCATTTCATGCTGAACGAAAGTGAAAATGGCATCTGGACGGAGGTCGATGCATCTTCTCAGAGGACATGCATCAGCCATGGGTTAAAAAAAAAAAAAAAAAAAGAAATACTGCAATGCAGCACAGTAAAGCAAACACCATTAGACCTCACACCTCAGTGGCAACTTACAACAAACTAATAAATGATGCTGTAATAATGTGATTAGTCCAAATGAAATGCCTTTCAGTGGGAACACAAATCACAACAATTTTGATTTGAGGGTGGGCGGCAGAGGATGATGGGGAGGGTCACACTGCTTCAGTATTAATTACGCGACCAACGCAAGCACTGCTTAAACATGCAAATTACAGCTGCAGCAGAAGCAGGGCAGGCCTCACAAAGCATAACAATGTGTCAATTTCTTTGCCATCAGTGAATGAGATAATGAGGGGAATGAGAATTGAGGAGTGGTTGAGTAAACACAGCGAAGGCTGCATGCTCCCACTAATAAGTGCCATGTTGGTCATGTTTTCTTAAGATAAGGCCTGATTTAGCAAACAAATGCTGAACTCTGTTACCAGCAGCAAAACTTTGTGGTTCTGAAGCAGTTAGTAAATCTACAAATAAGCAGACTATAAAAACTTGACAGAATTAATGAAGTTCCAACTGCTCCTGAAGGCCACACAGTAAACAACACGGCACGTAAAGTTAACAGCTGCATCGCCTTGTTGGTTTATTAAGAGCGGTGCATAAAGAAGACAGAATCTGACAGCAGACAGATACATCAAACAAGGAAGGAAGCCTTCAAAGAAGCTTTTCAGGTAGTCATGAATAAAGCTGGTGCGCTGCCAAATAAGACGGTACTGGTTCGATTCCCAAGGGAACGTTAAAGCCCCCGTGATGAAATCGTTGAAACGTTTCACTGTTGAAAGTCAATTGAGCATTTCAGAAAAAATATAAATGTGAGCCGAGCTATAAAAGTGAGATACTGTCCCCTGATCCTACATTTGTGTCGGCTCTAGGATATCAGCAGGGGATTTAGGGTACATCTAACTGGCTTTATAAAACACTAGGTTTGACTTTATAGCAGCTACTTGGACCCTAAGGAGGTACCGTCACAAATTCTATGTTTATAAATATCAGTGGATCTAAAATTAGTTTGAGAGTAAACATTGTTTTACAGTGAAACATTTTCACAAACGCATGTTTAAATGAAATGCTTGAAGATGCCCCAGGACATTTTATTAGAGCATATCCATCCAGCTATCATCTGTAGCTCTTAGTCTTTATAGGTAGTGTGGGGACTGGGGCAAATCCCAGTTGACAATGGTAGAAAGACAAGAAAAAACACATCCACGCTCAGATTTACACCTTTTAGACTTTGATTTCAGGCTCAGGAACATTGCTGAGAAAAGTCGACAAGGCAAATTTTGAGCCCTGCAACCATCTCTTCCCCAATGGAATTATCATCATGCTAATGAAATTGCTAACATGCTGCTACTGCTTTCTCCATTCAAGGAAAATATGTTTGTGATTTAGCACTAAAAAGGAAAGAAGTCTTGAAACTGGTGGTGAGGGCAATTCTCCTGCAGGTACTTGGCTTTAAAACGAAGTAGACACATTTTGATTTTGACCTGCTTTTGCAATCAAATGAAAAGTGAGGAATCATCCAGTCTGTAGGATTTACGCTACGGGCGTCAGGGTGCATACAACAATTGAAATACGTCAGCTACAACCAAAGTAGTTGACAGACACTTCCTTTGCTGGAGCTTCGATACTTGGAGGACTAAAACTACTTCCAAGATAATTAACCTAGTTTACTTGAAAAATAACATCAGTGGTTAAAGCAAAGATGGACACTGATTGCTGCTGGTAGATGGACCAGAACATATGAGATGCAATCAACAGGTCAGGGTGTAAATCCCCGGCGTCCAGCATCGATTACCTCGGTAGCCATTGTAGTGTCTTGTTTACCTCATCAGTGTTGTAAATGATCTGAAGACCAGAGCAGATCATCTCCACCAGGTACAGCAGAAACAGAGAAACAGCATCGATCTGCAGCAATAACAGAGGGAAGAAGAGATGAGATACCAATAAAAGAAAACACTGCCATTTGTACACTGTGTCATGTTTCCAAATTTGCCAATACAGCTGAGTTTGATTTCCTCCAAACTGCAGTGACTGAGGCATGGGCAGTATATTAGCTTTAGGCCTTTGGCATTGGATTGGTATCATCAATAATCCAATTCACTTCACGGCAAAGTCGCCGGAGAAGAAATAACAGCTAAGAAATAAATGGATCCAGAGAAAGTCCTTAACATTTATACAGCATTGATAATTTCTGTGTTTTCCTTTGTCACAGGCAAGTAACCTTGTTGTTATATTTTGACTCTACATCTGCTTCTATTGATTTATCGGCCGCCCTCCATCCAGACATTACACCCCAACTTCACCTCTGTCCACAGCATTGACAGAATAAGAAGTTGTTTAGTTCCAATTTAATGCACATCCACCTCTGAGGTCAAGTCCCTTTTCAAACTGTCTGTGCATGAGCAAAAGAGAGAGTGACACTTTTATCCCCCTGCGTGACTCTCAATAACTAAACCTTTCACGAGGAGGTCGACAGTCTAATTAGTTTACCCTGTTGTTCATTCATCATTTGTGAGGGTCACTTCTCACTGAGTTTGTTCTCTCAAAAAAGTAAGTTCTCTTATTTCTAATATTTTTACTTTCATCAGAATAGATCATCCTCCCTGCCTCCTCCATGTTAATGGATGGGACATAAGCCAAACTAGGACATGACAGAAGAACGAATAAATATGTTTTAAAGATGGTGCCGGTCATGCTCACGTGTGACCTTGTTACCTGAAATGGCAGCATTCATATATTCCAGGAAATTTTTGCAACATTTCAAAGTTGAGTAAGGAAGTGGAGTTATGCCACCCTTCTTGATAATTCAGTCTATGAGTGAGATTCACAACTTGAAGCCAACAACCCTATATATTAGCAGTCCATCAGGATATATACATGTTTATTGTAATGCATGCAATTGTTTTGTTGAACGGTGACTTCACATGTCTGCTCAGTGGCTGACCTGCAGGTGGTGGTAGTCGCTGTAGGAGTGAACCTCGTCACCGGTGTCTACGTCAAACACTGAGTGCAGACACTTCGAGGGGCTGGGATCCTGTTTAAACTGCTCCACCTGTTTAGAGAGATGGAACGACAGAAGAGATTAAAAAATAAATCAAGATGAATAAAACATTTAAAAAAAGATATTTAATAATTATTCTGATATTCAAGTTTCGTTGTATTATGACTAAACAAACAAAAAGCCCCTTGCACCAATGTATGTATACGTGTGGAATGTGTGGAGGCCAGTGGTGCCATCCTCCTTCCTGTCTGCTGTGGCTCCGGTGGTCAGTGTCTGTAACATTTGACTAGTGATTTACGTTTCTTTATTTTGTTTTATTTTGTCCATTCATTAGGCCCAGAAACAGCTGATCATTAATGGTCCTCCCCCAGGTTTTGGGCCACCAGGTTTTCTCCCCATGGGTCACATGGCTCCACCTATGCCACTCTCCTATGAGCATGAGACCTCCCAGTCAGATTCATTACCGCTCCCCAAATCCCCAGCGCACGGCTCACGCCATGGAGATTAAAATCATTAAAAGCATTCAAATTTTCTCATTCATCATTCAAAAAAAGAGAGGATCAGAATGAAAGGTTGAGGTAGGAGAGAGAGAGAGCGAGAGAGAGAGAAGTGTAAAAAACAAAGGTGGAAACTGACATGCAGGTGCAGGGAAAGAGACAAAGAAGAGAAAAATTCAAAACTGCCACATCTTAACTCAGACAGCTCAGGGTCGACCTGAGCAGGCGAAGAGCATGATACTTCGTAGAGGGCGTCTGCTGTCAATACATTTTCTCTGTAAAGAGTCGAGCTGTGTCTCAATTCAAGAGCTGCTTCTTTTGGGGGCTGCATCTGATTGCATCACAGCGATTGAACAGGGCTCCTTCAAATCCAGCAGACAACGGCAGACACGCTCCTTCCATCACTTCTCCGAAACTGAACAACCTCTTCTGCTAATTGAATCTCATCTGCTGCTTCTATTTCAGCTGCCACATCCCTGGTATGGCGGCATGCTTGAAACAGTCTCTTTATATCTCAATTCAAACATCATTTCACATCTTGCACATTTTTCTTCTTTTGTATTTAGAAATCAGAGCTTACATTTCGTATTGTATTAAATTGTTGACAAGCAAACATTCAGTGTGGATGGCAGAGTCACAGGGAACACGTTCTTTGTATGTATGACAATAAACACTGTCGGTCTTGAAGACCGATGTGTCGATATTTAACGGGCCTTTAACAACCTTACCCTGAAATCAGGACTGCATGAATCCATACCCACAGCAGTGACTGACACAATATGTTGTTTCTCACATGAAATCAACTGGAACAATCACCTGGGCTGATGCTGTTCAGCATATCACAGACTGCTCTGGAGCAGATGAAGTCCAGTCAACATGTTGAGTTGTGCTTTTGTGTGCAGTGGTTTGTTGGTGGCTGTAGGTGTGTGTGTGTGTGCCACAAGGACTCGACTACACACTGAATCATGTCTAGGCCGCTAGCCCCATCGCGCAGCGCTATAAATAATTGGCCCTTTGTCCCATTTTTACCTCGCTTGTTTCTCTTCTTCCCACCTCTCTCCATCGTCAAGTCCCCGATCGCCGTCTTCATTTTTCTTTCTACCTCCCACCCTCCCTTGCTCCTCACTTCTCCAAGTCCTTTCGATTATTCACCCTCCTCTGTCTTTGTTGTCCCTCTTGCTCTCATTTTCTCAGACTCCCACGCTTTCCCCTTGTTCTTTCCTCTGGCACACTCCCTCTGCCCACCTTTCCCTCCCTCGCTTTGCTTCCAAGTCGGTCATAGAGGAGACCCTCTGTCCCATTTTTACTGAAGCTGTTCTACTTCCTGCCATCCCACAGCGCCTAATGTGTGTGTGTGAGTGAGAGGGAGATAGAGAGCTACCTGTGTCAGCAGCTAACGCAAGGTTCATGCTCCTGTAAAACGTACTTTTTTTGTTCATGTCGCTCTGAATTCCATCTAAACAGAGCCACCGAGTCAAGTGGCTTTGTTCTCTCAGTACACCATTATGAGCTTGGAAATGCCGAGTGCACACTCCACACAGTTTTAGACTGCCTGTATGCATTTATTTTGCATCTAGGGCCAAAACATAATAATCTCCTCAAACCAGTTATCAGTCGTCAGGTCAACAGTTCCTTTAAAAAAAGAGAATGGTCTCACAGTTTCACATCATTACTTGTTGTTTTTTTTTCAGTATATATTATATTATATGATTGTTGTACTTATGTTGAATATATATACAAAACCCAACTTCTTAGGGTTCTGTCTGAGGAAGGACTTTATACCTCTGTACTTTCTGTGGCTGCATCTGCTTTGATCGTTTATAGTTTCTATGCACAGTCGGGGTCCCTGAGCAAAAAAATCAACTCCACCAACTCTCACAGTGACTCACGTTACATCTTCATCAGAAGAAAAAGGATTTATTTCATAAAGCCTTATCATTCTGAAGGACACCACCTTGGTTCCCTATATACCATTATATAGGACGACAGCGGGGGCCAGCTGCTGTATTTGCTCAGGGATATTTGCTCCGCAGTGGCCCTGTGTCACGTCTCCATTAAAAACGCCATGTTCCCAGTAAGTGTTGGAGACAGGCCTGTAACGAAAGCTGCTCTGTGTAATTAACTGTGTAAACGCAGCTTTGTAATTAAGACACAGAAAGAGCTACCCTAAATTAGGTCGTCAAGGTCGTCGCAAGATGAAACAGAAAGGCTTTGAAAGGCACACGCTGTGCACATGCACGTACACGGCGGCACAGCAGGCCGCACTGTTACCAGCATACAACAAATACATTTGGTTCTGCTTCAGGTGCATTAAATGTTTTGTTTCACAATGTGTCATCCACAGCCTGCAACACGGCACGGCATGAAATTTTCCCCTTCAGAGCAAAAGTCTTTGGCAATTAACACATTTCTGGTGATTAAGCCCTTAGGAGTAAAGCAACCGATTCCCATTGTCATTCTATTTCGATATGAAAGAGGGACCAGATGTGTCCAGTGCTCCAGCTCTGAGTGGCCTTGATGAATAGCAGCTCTGGAAAAAATACGACTTTGATCTATAATCCAGCATGTAATTGCGAGGTGCTTTTCTGCAAACATGCAGTGTGAAGGCTGGTTAAAATAAAACTCACCTTATCAGACTGTCTCATGTAGCAGTAGAGGATCCCTCTCATACACTTGATAGCAGAATGCTCCAACTCGTGCGTTCGCCCCATGTTGTCATCGATGCGTCTGCACAGCGGGGAAAAGAGGGAGAGCGAGGGGGCGGACACAGTGTTCTTTAAAGATAACAATGAGTTTAATGATTAGTTTTATTACAACAGTGCTGTTGTTTTTTCTAATGGTTGTATGCTTTTAACAAAGTAAACAAGGCGGTTAGCAGTCAGAGGAGCAGGCTGCAGACAACACATCAGGGAGTCATGCCTTCAAGAGTCGTTGATTTCCAGACGCACTTACAGCATGCTTTCATTTTAACTTAATCAATGAAGTATAAAAACAAAAACAGCGCAAAAGCTTCGCCACAGTTCCAAAGCCCTTGAGTAGTTCTCTCTCACATGTAAATCGCATCATTGGAATGCAACATGGCTTAACAAAAAAAAAAACCCCTGTACTCTGCTAACAGGTGTATAATGCCGGAGTGAAAAGGCAAGCTACAGCAATAAAATCACTTTTGGACTAGCATCGCGGTGTGGCTTGCGCTAATCTTGGCAACTTATCACTCAAAGAATCAATTACATCTGCAGCTTGAATATTATATGTCAGGGTGGGCAGATCAGAAATGCTCACGACAAAGGTCACCCCAATAATGACATTGGATATTGACAAAGGAAAGCAAAACCACTGAAGTAAAACCTGTTTGAACTTCAGTGCTACGCAGTGCATTAATCACCCTGTCTTTTAAATGTGACCCTCCACATCAAAACTGATTGCAGGCAGAGGGTAAAGCAGGCTTTTCATCTCCCAACGTCCTGCTCCCACAGTACAAGCATCTAATATGCATGAGATGATCCTGCAGTGACCGGGGGGGTTGCGGGAACATACCCAGCTCTTTTAATTTAATTACAATTAATCAGAAAAATACAACGTGTGTCAGTAAGGTTAAAAAACAGCCCAACCCCCATTAAAAAGTGATAACGCATAAAAAGCCATGAAATAAATAATTAATGGTGACTGGAGAAAGTAGCGGATACAAGCGTACAATGTCTACTTAGAGAACAAGTTAGTGGCAAATCCTTCTGCCAATGCAGTCATCGACTCTCAACCGCACTCGAACATATACCCATAGCAGCTGGGCGTGAAGTAAGTAATGGCACAAGCCAAGCCTGTCAGATGAGAATAATCTTAATTAAATCCCAGTGACACTTCTAATAGGAGGCAGCCATGACTGATGACTGGGATCTGCCGTTGGTCACATCACTGCGGTAAACTCTATTTTTACCCGTCTCCCCCTTCAGTCTCCTTTCTTCACTCTCTCTCACTCTTATCTCGCCTTTCGCTTGATTCCGCCCTCTGCCCACCTCTTCTCCTTCTCTCTCTCTCTCTCTCTCTCTCTCTCTCACTCTCTCTCTCTGCTTATCTTTCTTCCATCAACCCCTCCCATCTCTTTCCCTGTCATATTAGATGCTCATTTTATGGAATTTTCTAGAGGCTAATCAGTGCTGGCATCAAGAGTTGGGACACGTGTTAAAGGCGTTTGGGGACTTGACTCTTCCCAGTGATATTACTGCCTCTGAACCAATAATGAAAGTGACCTTAAAAAGTAAAACCTTCAAATCACAGAGGCACACTGGAGGTCAGGGTCAGTAGGTGTGAAACTTACTGAGAGTTTAACTAAACGATGAGTTCAAGAAAAAGGGATATGGATCAGTGATGGTCAACTGACGTCACTCCACAGAATCAGAAGTGACATTTGTCCACGTCACTAATGCCAACATGGAGGTAAGGTGGAGTATGTTCCACCCATACAGCACTCATTGCACCATCACACATTCTGATGTGTAATGCATCATTTATCACCTTGACAAGAGCCATACATCATCAAAAAAACTGCACTACACTGCACAGAATTACATTTACGGTCACTTACATATTCATAAAAAAGAGGTAATATTCACTGATGCTGCAAGCTACTATTCAAAAACAGCTAAAGTCGCAAAAATGGTTAGTGTTCATTCTGATGCGTTATGTATGAATTATATAGCTTTATCCTCAGAATTTTAGCACAATATTATGGATAACAAGATGGTAACTGGCAATAGCTACTAAAATACCACAAAGCTGTGTAGTTGTGCAGGGTTCACTGGTCACTGGGAATGTGTGTGTATTTACCAACCTGTAGGCCATGGCCAGGGCCCACGCACCAGCAGCACAATACAAGGAGTCCCGGACCTTGGCCTCTTTGCATGTGGAGCATGTTTTGACAGGGAAGAGGCCTGTGGTGGGACTCTGGTAGTTCAGAATGGTTGCCTTGACTAGATGAAGAGAGAAAGCAGAAGTTGTGACTCAATAGTTATTGCACGAATAGCAATGGCACCCTTGAAAAACACCACTGAAGAATTAAACAGATGTTACACAACCAGCCAAGACGCATTGCTCTATCAGACTTTACCAAACCAATGTAAGAGCGGAGCACTTCAGCTCCACGCTGACAGTGCTGCTTCTGAGAGCACACTCTCGACGACCTTAATTTGCCTATTTTCACTGCTGCGCCGAAGGAGCTTAGACATATCAGTGAATGCTAGTAAATATATCTTAATAACTTTTTACAGGACGTCAAAGTTGAAATATGACGGTACAGATGTGACATGGCTTAATATGAAGTGAGAATATAATTAACATTCAATTACAACTTAAATAATACAGGTGAAATTTACCTGCGTGTAACTCACTCTATTTCGCCCACCTCACTATTGTTGTTCCAGTCTTAAGGCTTTGTGTACTAAGACAATTAGAGATACGGTTATAGCAAACATAGCCAAGAAATGTGTTCCCATAGAGGGCTCTGGCAGGTGAAACCAGAATTCTCCAATCCACGACCTCATCAAAGAAACTTATTGGTTTCATGACAGTGACAGAAAATGTTAAGTGAAGAAAGTTCACTTTAACCTAATGAATGAATTAAATCTATGTAAGGGAACTTAAATTGCTCCACTGGCATTTCCTCTAGTGCCACGTTCAAATAAAACATCTACTACTGACATATGAAAACTATTTGGTAAATTACTGTGAGAAATAGCACTTGTCTCCCTTATAACTTCAATACTACCATGAATTTTTAATGGGGGATCAAAGTCTTGACTTTTTAAAATTAGGACCGAATATATCTGTAATTCCTGACCATGCCTTGTCTTTGTGAGCATACTTGTGTATGTGCTGGTATTAGTGTTAATTTAAAATTGCTTATTTGTCTAATTAAAGCCACTAGCATGGCTGGAGACCAGTTTCTCTCCTGGCATCAATGAAGCCACTAAAAATAATCTCTGTTCCTCAAAATTATATATTTAGAAGCTTGTTTTGAAAAGAATCCCATCACAAGCATGAAATGTCTTGGAGGTAACTCACTGCCTCATTAAGTTTTTGCTAATCTATAATTATGCAAATGAATTCCACCTCTATCTCCGCCCACCTCTCAGCCCCTCGCCTGCAGCTGCGACTCCGCTCATCACACATGCAAGCCTCTGCTTGTTTTATACTTTATTAGCTATTGTGCGCTACACAATGTGCCGGCAAAAAAAGAGCAACCGGAAACCAACTCAAAAAGGTGAGGATGAGTGAATTGTGGAAAGGTTGGAAAGGTTGCTGTCAAATGAAAGTATCAGGGTGGTGATGTAATATTTTACTCTCCACAACAAGGGTTGAATACCATTTTCGTCTTGATTACTTTATCAAACTGCTTATTAGCATGAAATATGTTGCTAATGCTAAGACAGACCTTGGTTCTCCTGCCAACTCTGACTTAGCGCCAGTCGCTAATGCAGCTCACAAACTACTGTTCGATGGAAATATTCCAACATGACATGAACTGCTTGTTTCACTCATTATGTCTGGTATCATTTAAAAGTGAACCGCAGCATATGGTGCTATGAACAATAAAAGCTTATTTGCATTGGGAGTCATTAATAATGTATGGGCATCTTCTCCTTACTAATTGCAATCCTCACTGCAGACTTAATTGTTTTATAAATTCAAGAAAAAATAAATGGCAACAAAACAGATTATACCCATATTTTACCAAGGTTAATGATATATGAACAAGACATCTCTATTCAGGCCTTATTTAATTTAGTTAAGATACATTTCGAAAGTAATTTATTTCAGAGTTAAGTTGTGATTTCTGGCTCCAAAAGATTGGGCTTTGACAGATTTGTGTTTTGATAGAAATCTGCAGAGACAAAAACTCTATTCAGGGTTTGGAAGAAAACACACTACTGAGGTAAAATAGCCCAACATGAAAAACACTCTGAAAATCAATAAGGTTGTCCCATTTCATGTCTCTTTTATTCCCATTTGAAACTGAAAACTGCCCAGTACTAGCTTGAAGATAGCTACACAAAAAGAACACAAAGTCGACCAAGCAACATACGTTTATAATGACATTGAAATACTCTCCGACAGAGCCCCGATGCAGCAGAATATCATGTTTCTAACTCTCTTGATCAGATGAATACTTACTGTTTGAGGGTACAACAGTCAAATAAGTATACAATCCTTGTGTGCAGTGCTGGCTTCATCAACATTCAGGGACTTTACACCGAGTCATTCTTGCTGGTGTAACCAAAGCGACTGGAGCGCTCTCCAGCGTGTAATAAGGTCACTTCTGTGGAATTAGGGGAGACATTGTTCCTCCAGGGATATGACTATGACGATGTGACTGCACTAAACTGACGAGCGGAGATAAACGAACATGGTTCAAGTTCACCGACGCTCATACTGGGCATTGCTTACTGAACAGAGGACAATGGAGGAGAGCTCCTACTGCTAACACATCATAGAAACCAATAATATATGCTGAAATATTACATACTCAAAGTGAAGGCCTCAGGGAAAGTAATTTATCTTTTTCACAAACACACACACACACACACACACACATATCCTCCCCTCCTGCAGAGGTCTCCTCACTGATGACTAATCTGTCTGGAGGGATCACTTCATTTTTCCTCAGAACATTATGCCGGTGCAAATGAAGGGGGCATCCATTCTGCTCTGTTTGTCACAGAGCAAAAGAGAGACAGAGAGAAGGAGAATGGTGGGAAGAGGGAAGGGAGGAGACGGAGATAAGGGGTAATAGAGATAGAGAAGACTGTGTGTGTGTAAAGAAACAAAAATAAGGAGGTATGTTTAGGCATGTGCGTGCAGCCCTCTGTGTGTGTAAATATAAAGCATCAAAGTAATGGATGCTGGGAGAGAGACTGGGGGTGGGCATGTCAATTTATTTGCCTGCTTGTGTGTGTATTAGTCAATTGAAGGTGGCAGTCACATTGGCAGGGGGATAAAAGAGGTTGATGGGGGTGAATTAGGCACAGTATTAATACACCTCTCAGGTAGCCCACCGCCCAAGTATCAGACTAATGAAATACGTGCAGGCACACATTGAACACACACACTGGCAATACTGGTCTCCAGAGATTCAACTTCAACTGCTGGACTATTAAAGTATTTGCATTTGAAGAGATGGACGCTGAATATAAAGTAACCCATGTGTAAGAACAAATATACGGAATGATTGTTTTTCCCTTGCGTGGAGACTTGGTGTCAGTGTTGAGTAAATTAAATGTAGCGCGCACACAATCCTTCATTTAACGGGTTTCCGCTTATATGTTAATCAGTATTAGGATTGTGTGATTGGGTATAGGCTATAGTTTTACTGGGGCTGAAGATGAAAAACGATATTCACATGACTGTTATGTAAATTATAATATTTTGTAATATTTAAATAATTATGTAATATATTTGTAATACTGTGACAATTTTGAATGAAAGCCTGCACCTTTGTCTTTGTCATTTTTTTCTGGCCCTTTAACTTTGCTGATATCGATCATGAACACTGACAAACTCATTATTTTGGAATAAAAGGATGAACAATGAATCTGCTCTGACACGTTTATGGCCTGTGTCCAAAATCACTCACTCGCTCACTCACTCGCTACTGCTTACTTCACTGTTTGTTGAGAAGAGAAAAAAACATGTTTGGACGTCAGACAACATTATCACCTTGTTTCCACGGGTTCTGCCATAATGCACTGCACTGCTTCTATTTTCATTTGTAGGACAGGTCGGGCTGTTCCTGCTGCCCTCTCCCCTCTTTTGTGCACAGCACGGTGGTAAATATTGCTTGATTAGTCCCTGTTAGTTGTACACTACTTTTCACAATGCATTGTGGTACATCAGTGCACTGCATAGGGTATAAAAAGCTTCTCTTACCATTCAGGCACCACCACAAACATGGCAAACTGGTTATACAGTGCACGATATAGTGATTAGAGAGTGATTCCAGACACAGCGGTGGGTTCATCTTTGCGTCACAGTGCTATGAAAGTCATCATTACATGCAGAACATGAATAATGAGAACACTGAACGGTGTTCATTTTCAGACCCCAACTTTCTTGGGATGCAAATCAACTGTTGTTGGTAGTTTTGTGCCATCCATCAAGCTAATGTCCCACTAAATCAGCAGCTAATGTCTCAGACGCACACAATCTGCTCTTTCACAATGGGCCATTTCACTGCACTGACAGGGTGGAGAAAATGAGAGAAGATGATGAGAAGGAGGGAAAAAAAATACAGCAAAATAGATTGAAAAGGGTAAAAAATAGAGAGGCGAGAGCAAGACGTTATTTGTGCAGTTCCACAGCAGATGCTACGGGAAAGATTGGAAAAACACAGACACGCGATTATCATCCTTCATGCTGGTGTCTGCCTGCTACGGGTGATGCGGACATAATGTGTCCTGCAATGTAAAGTCTGAAACATGAGCTATGGTGTCGTGAAAAACAAATGGCTTTAAAAAATGTACTATGCTAACAGTAGGGAAAAATTTAGAAGTGCAACCTGTCTTTGGGTGGGATGAGGAGAGAACATTAATATCCATCACATGACTGGAGAAAGCAAAGACAGCAGGTGGGGTTTAGCTTATCACAGCAGAAGGACTCTCATGTTATTTATGTAAATGGGCATGACCTAAGCATTTTAAAAATGTTTTTTTTTTTTTTCAAATGTATTTCCATTTGCTGTAGCTCATTAGTTAAACCATTCTGTGATTACAACAGAAGTTTTACAATTAACTGCTTCTGTCTCCGACTAAAGGGTCATAACTTGCACCATTAACCGCAGATTGCATTATCCTGGTTTTGTTCTTACAGAAACAAATCCAACCAAACTAATGGAAAGGTCTGCTTTTGAGACTTGAACTGGCTGAACACTGAAAAAGAAGAAAAGCAGAAAAGAGGGAAAGTGAGTGAAAAAAAATCGAGTTCAGACGACCCAACGCTTTTGCAAAAAACTCACAATAATAACTATAAATAATAAAACTAGAGAAAGAAATCAAAAGGTTTGGGTTTTTTTCATTCTCTCCATTCCTTAATCGGTGTGAGCCAGTCGGCGCAGCAATAGAGCCTTCTGCCTCCAGTATTATCACCAAGCAGGGTGAGTCAATGGAGTGTGGCCACACAAATACGAAACAATGGAGAGGTGAGACAGCCAGAGAGGAGGGGAGATGATGGAGAGATGTACTCGAGGAGATAGGGGTAAACTTTTTCTCCTGCATTGTTCCCTTGATGACAGAAAACAGGTACCAGATCACAATAAGCTTAATACCGCTGACTGAGAAAGAAAGAGAAAGGCAGAAAATGTAACTTTTGATTTGTCATTGTCATCCCAGCCTCACCTCTCTCCACCTCTATTCCTCCATGAAAGTGAGAGAAAGCAGGTATATTGGCGCGTCTGGGTGCTGGCGATAACAACGTTGGCTTTGTTCCCTGCTTGAATTGGACAAGCACTCCCAGCAGCCACCCAACACAACAATTAAACAAGCCCGACGTTCAGTGCGGCGTTTTCGACACACTGCAATCTGGCGGGGGCTTTTCTCTGTAAATCTATGGAGTTGCAGCTGATGCTGGAGGCAGCGCTGCGCTCGCTGATAGCAGCAAATCAGTTCCTACTGACGGCTACACCTGTTGTACAATAAGCGCTGCTTATTGTCTTCTGTTATTTTCCAAGCACACAGTCGCATGCAGCCTAATGAAGCAGACACACACATACGTGCGCGCGCACAGCCCTGTCTGCACGAGTATAGACCACTGAGTTGTGTCCTATCTGCCAGCAATGCATTCATGTGAGAAAACAGTTCATCCAGACCAGGAGGTCAGCTTTCACTCAGAACGCATTGACAGCCCCTCCATCCAAGCACACCTGGTGCAGAGGAGGTTACTTTTCCTTTTACTCTGATTATTTGTACCATGAACAACAAGACACACGAAAGAGCAACGCTGTTACTCCAGTTGGATCGTGACCCAAAGCTGTGATTTGTCTTTAATCTCCAGGAAAGTATTTTCCTTCTCTTCTGTTCACAGTAAGTGTCATAGACACAAATTTCTAATCTTTACCGCCATTCAGTCATTCACACAGACGATCATATCAGGTCTATACTTACGTTTATTTTATTTAGTGTTTTTTTTTCCACTCTCTCTCTCTCTCTCTCTCTCTCTCTCTCTCTCTCTCTCTCTCTCTCTCTCTCTCTAAGCAAAACAATCGATTCCATCTGAAACACTTTCCAAAGAATTCACAAGCAGACAATTCTTTCCAAAGAATTGTCTGCTTGTGAATTGGGTTGATGTTTTAGAGTTGTCAGCCCTGTAATTCTTTATTACCCAGCACCGCAGTCCAGTCAGTGTAAGCTGGAGTGAGTGACATCATTCTTTAACTACCACAAAATGGAGGATTTATAGGTGAAGCTGGTGCAGAATTGCAAGGAGAGCGCGTGTTGTTAGGTTAGAACATACATCTACTGTCTACTGACACATTGTGTCTGTTCAAATGTGAAAGCTGACTCTTTCTGCAGCATAAATAATCACCACTCATCCATGTGCTCGATCAAGCGAGGCCACCTGCTGAGCTGAGTCAGAGAGAACCTGATGCATTTGAGCTGATTGTCGGTTTACGGTGATGCGATGGTCTATATCGTCTGTGTCACAAGAACCATAAGTGCTTCTTGTTCTCACATGCGTTTAATATATGCTATTAAAAGTGTGTAAAAGTGATTTGTCACAGAGGTGCTTTTTATCTGTTTTAGAGAGGAGGGCTGCCACATCTTTAAAATGATTTGAGACACCCTGTAGC
Organism: Pseudorhombus dupliciocellatus; assembly: GCA_016785235.1. NCBI lineage: Eukaryota > Metazoa > Chordata > Actinopteri > Pleuronectiformes > Paralichthyidae > Pseudorhombus > Pseudorhombus dupliciocellatus. The sequence goes on along the minus strand of JAFBJW010000365.1, from coordinate 359,193 downwards.
CTATTTGAACGTATTTTTCGATGAACGTCTGCCAAATTCAAATGAAGTAAGTCATTCTCTGTCAAGAGGTCTGTAATCACTTTAATGTGACTGGTAGAGATACACTGACACGCTGCATCAGGCCTGACCTATTACCAAATTACTATTTAGTTGACGTAGCCCTTTTTCTGCCCCTATAACTGTGCACAGGGCGTGACCGGGGGGATATGTGGACATAGACAGTTCATATTTACTCTTCCTCACAGAGTTAACGTGCTCTACTGAATCATGCATTTGTTACCTCAAAAATAGCAGCTGAGAGAACCTAGGCTTATGTCCACTGTGGCTAAAACCCAGCCCTGATCCTCGGGGACAACATCCTGAGCTGTATTACCAGAATCTAAGAGCCACACACAGCCAGGGGCAACTCATGATCCAGGCCTCTGCACACTAAACCCAAGTGTATCTGCTTAGAAGAAGTGAGAGTGTGTGCGTGTGGGCGTGCGTGCGTCATCCCCTCATCCCCTGGCACATCCCCTCTCTTGCACTCTGACTTGACCTGTATTGATTTTTTTGCTGTGAAATAAAAAGGAGAATAAATCTAGTTTGTGGAGCAAAAGAACAAAATAAACTATATTATTGTATAATTTTTTTTGGTTACGCAGATTCAGTCCACATATCAGACTTGACAAAAACTATGTGTGGAGATGGATGATTTCGCCACTTCCTCTCATGGTTGCAAATCAACGGCCCTCTTGCACATTTGTTGTCATTAGTGGGACTGTGTGGGATGAGTTAGTAATTGATGAAAGGTCCACCATTACGGACAGCTCTCTAAATGCAGCGAGTGCTCTGACATTGGAGCCCCAAATGTGACATTTCCTGTTTGACCTCTGTGTTTTATGACAGCAATATCTCACAACATGTTTTATTGATACTTCCCTTCTGTAATAAAAGATGGTTTTACTTGGTTGAATCAGAAATGGAGGGTACTGTGTATTCAGCTGTGAGGCAGTAATGTGTGGCTCCTCTTGTGTCCTGGAAAGGTTACACTTGCTGATCCAGTGCTGCACTTGCAGCTTCTGGTAATTCGGTAATCAGGACTAATGTGTATTTATCTCTGCTGCAGTGAGGCTCCCATCTCCAGTATTGATTACACATGCCAGCGGCATCACCTGGAGCTGGGCGCACCAGTGGGTTGTCTGTCGCAGAGTTTCTGTCCCTCTCAAGTTTGTCTGGAGATATGAAACAACACTTCCGTTGAAAGGTGTTTATTAAAACACCAGTCATTAAGTTCAAGTAGGCAGTATGAGTCAATGTTTCTGCATTATTCATGCACAAATCTCCATTATGTAAATATGATTGACTGATTGTCCTTTCGAGGTAATTAAAACCATGAATACAAATAAAGCTTTAGTGTATGTACGTGACCTCTTCTCAGTCAATATCTGTTGCAATCAGGACTGAGACGCCTGCTGCCTCCACCCCCCTACCCCTGATTCTAAGAGCCTCTAAACCAGGAGCACCCACAGGATCCCTATGTCAGTTCCCACTGTGAAACACTGCCGACTGTGTTCGGTGCAGCGCCAAGTCAACAAAGAGCACCTTTGCGTGAAATTAAATTCAGGTCAGTGCATGCTGGATTTTTTATTTATTTTTTTTTGCCTCTGTAAAACGCAGGAAACCCCCATGCACCACTTTTCCTCTTGCCAGCCAGGAGCAATCTCTCTGTAACAATACAGTGCATCTGCAAGATGTAATCACGATACCCAAGGCTGCAATTTTGGAATATTGTCAATGACAAAACAAGTACAGCCTTTACAGTTGCATACATTAGAACAACAGTGTGGCCATGTTGAATTTAGGCCTTGTGGTTTCAAAGAGAGTAATGATCAGGAGAAAAGAGGTTTTTCTCTCCAGTCACATGCACATAATACAACTGTTGGTTCTGTGGTTGAGAGCAGTGCACATTGTTTCAGTTATCTTCCAGTTTCTGATGCAATTATTGCTCAAAAAGTGTTTTGCACTTATGGCCCTTACCCTGCTGGCCCTGCCCAGGACTCGACCCCAGGACCTCTTATTTTGAGGCGGCAATGCTAACCACTGCATCACCATGCTGCCCCAGGATGGAACAATAAATAAATTCATATTTTCCAGTGTGCATCCATACATTTTGTTACTGCTGCCAGGCTGGGGGACAGCTGGAACAACTTGTCCCTAAGCTAAGAAGCCTTATAAAAAAAAACACAATGTGATCAATCAAATTATTTTTCAATTCAAAATTGAATTGTTTTCAAAGAAAATATGTTCACTTAAAAACAGAACAGCTGTCCCTTCTGTTGGGATCAATGCAACATATTGTGTAACCAAACCAGATAAAAATACAAAAGCGTGACTTTTTAGGTTCTTGCCACTGACGCAATATGTACTCACCAGCATTGTAGTAGCAGTCCAGCTTCTCCCATAGGGGCTCGTCCTCCCGGTGGAGACTAGACAGCTTAAGAGGTTCATAGATGGAACCTGGTGGAGAAAGACACCTGATCAGACACCTATCTTATCACTGTGGGTCCTATATTTTCGGCCTAATTTTTTCATCCGTCCTTTTGTTTTCCTTGCTCTTATGCAGATGAAAAAAGGTTTGTGGTTGGCAATAATTTATGGATAATTTCGTTCATTATATCATCCCAATTTTCCAGTGAATACAATAGAAAAATAATCACTTGAGGACAAAACACAGCAGACACATGCCATAAGTCAATTTGCTTTTTCACTGCAACACACTGCATCTCAAAGGGCTCAACACACAGTACAATATTCAGGCCGTGAGCACAGGAATTCAAATGGTAATCTGACTCACCACCAGATACTCTGAACATCTCCCTCTGAGCTCAGAGCGAGCAGGAGTATGAGGGAAACCCTGTCTCTAAGACTTTCTCTATTTTCAGACACTTTTCACTGTTGAGATTTGCATTTTAATGGGTTCGACCTTGGGTCAATACCACAGGTACTGAAAAATTTACAATGCGACTGAAATTAGCATAATTTCCATCATGGTAAAAGTTGCAGGGGACAAAGCCAATCCATCTCTTTATACAGATAACACTTTTAAAGAGTGTAGAGGAAGTCTAATACTCCAGCCTTAATTTTAGATGAGACGAGTGTGGGCTGTCTGAGTTTGGATGGTTTTCAACACTCACATGACGAACCAGAGTGACACAGACCCCTGACACACTTAACAATGCAGACAACTACTGTATGTGCCTTCAAGTCTAAACTTACTATGTGCTGTCATCCATGGCTCTTTCATCCTTACAAGAAGAATGACAAGATGATGGAAACTAAACCCACAAAACAGACTATTTATCAAAATTCAAATTACAGGTAAAAAATTGTGATCTGTCATTATTGTGCAAATACACATTTTATGCAGCCCAAGACTTTAATAACCATGAGACATTGAAAAATAATAGGCCTGTTATTCTATTTCCAGTTCTCAACCTATTATGACAAAGATATTTTCCTGTGATCATGAAATAATAATTTAGCCTTTGATGTCCTTTGATGATCTCTACTGATCACCTCCCTCTGCGTGGCTGACCACATCGTTTCCCTCAGATCTGCTGCCACTACTTACCAATTCGGAGAACTTTTCGATGAGGTCGGGCCGGAGCGGCCCCTGAATCAGCCATTCTCAAAAGGCGAAATTAAGGCCAACCGTCATCAGCTAAATCACAAATCTACAGCAGCTCACAGGAAGGCGTTAGTAGCACAGTTAGATTTGAGACATGCATAAATCAGCAATGATTAACACCCTGGAGATATAAAGATGGCTATGATATGTGAGAAACATTCACAGAATAATTACAATGCACTGTACTTCATTAGGAGTGAAAGATTAAGTTTAAACCCTGAAGCAGAGGCGGATCCAGGAGTAAGTAAAGCTTGCAGCTGACTGCATCACAAATTATGCTTGGATGTTGGACTAATAATTGACCTCTCTGTGTCAACTGTGGCCACATTTGGCCCCTGCTTTTTTAATCCTACATCCACCACTGCTTTTGAGAAAAGTAGAATAACAGTAAATTATCATGAGGACAATGTAATATGAATATGAATGTAATAGAATAACTATGTCAATGATGTCACATGTCTAGTGCGAAAAGAGATTCCAGTGATTGTTTAATTGATAGGAAGTTGCAGAATTTGGCTCAAAGATCAGGACATGTATGATTGAGTTTTTATTTGAAAAAAAAAAAATCATGAAACTATGGGGACAGTGTATTTAGGATTGAGGTATTACTAACACATCTCATGAGTACAGACTGAGTAGCTGGATGAGTTATATCATACAATACAATGGTATGGCTTTACTATGTTCAAGGGACATACACAGTGTAGAAAAACACATTTAGTGGATTTGTCATTATTCAGAAGTAATTGTGTCAACTGCTGCAGTGATGTTTCTATCGCACCACTTTACTTCATGTGCTTATAAGTGTCAGGCAGACAGACACACACACACACACACACACACACACACACACACACACACACACACAGTGAGCTCAGGGTGAGATGTGACAGTGAAAGCAGACCTGATCAGAGGATCTTTAAATAGCTCCTCTGACCTTTCATGCCTGCACCGTCAATGCGGTGGACACATCAAATGGGCAGATCGAGTCACATTATTCAGCACCGCCACGTTCAGCAGCTTCACAAACACACGGTGTCACACCAGCAACTGCACTCAAGCATCGAGCACACGCGTCATGCAAAGTAATGAGTCAGACCTGATCTTTTTGATCGGGCTTTGAATTCCAGGAGTTTCCAGCCGACATCTGCCAGGCTCGCCATGTTTACATAAAGTCCCAATCGCAAGGACATTTAAGCGTTTCCCGTATTGGCTTTCAAAATAAAAGACATGTAATTGTCCTTCCGTTCAGCCATGTTTAAAATGTGACTTGACCTTTTCATAAACTATAAAATTACTATTTGAGACTTTATATTACCCTATAAGCAATTTCCAAGATCGTTGTGTTTACAGTATTATGTTCATTTCCAGTTTGATTTGTGCTCGACACTTAATTTGAAAGTAAACTTTCTCATTTCTGGATGAATCTAGCTAGCTTGATATGTGTGTGCCCTGTCAAACTAGCCCTTGGCACGACACTGGCGTAAACACGGAAACGCTGATATCACACGATTAAAGCCTTATCATCGTGTCTGTTCTGTCTGTTTTAAGAATGTTTTTAAATTAAAGAGCACGTTTCTAAATTCAGGATGAAAGTTTGAGAAAAAGCGTCATTGGAATGAATAACCCTGTCGTTCCAGCCGCCGTAAAGGAGAGTGCCGTACTGCAGTCGGTGTTGATGTGAGGAGCAGGAACAGCAGAAGGATGTGGACATCACAATTATACATTTCGGCCCTTCTATCTGTTTTTGTTGGACGACACCAGACGTCAGCGCTTCAGGATGTAACCGCGGACCTCTTCGGTGCCGAGAACTACGGGACGGTGGCCGCGTTTGGAGATTTTAACTCGGATAAACAGAGCGACATCTTCATGATCAGGGAGCGTACGTGAACGCCTCAGCGGCAATTGTTTACAAATACAATGTGTCGCAGTTATGTTACATGTTGTTATTGTTTTTCACTGTGTAATCCGTGTACAATGTTTGTTTGTTTGTTTGTTTTTTTACCAGAGTTGTGAAACAAACAGTTGAGAGCGAGGCTGACTTCATTTAATGAATTCACTCATACTTAATCAATATTCATATTTTTGACTTCTTCTTGTTTCAGAATCTGAACTGGTCATATTCCTGGCTGACTCGAAAATACCCTACTTTAAACCGAAAGTCCAAAACATCAAAAACACTTTGCCAAGGTAAATTACATCTGTTCAACAATTGTCTAATTATTCTGTAGATTCTTACTCTAAACCATACATGTTTCCTTCCTGCAGTGCAGTTTAGGTGTCTTGACTCACAGGGTGGCTGTGTTTGCTCTGTAGGAGGGAAATGTTTGCACAGAAGCATAGTTAAAGCAGCAGGTGCACCATGTGACCATTAGTCTCATGCTAACGCACAGTCTTTCCTCCTGCTTCAGCGATACCATTATCACCAGTGTGGTTCCTGGAGACTATGATGGAGACTCACAGATGGATGTTCTTCTCACCACTCAGACCGGCGCCAAAGCTGCAACGTCTGTTTTCATCTTCTGGGGGAACAACCAGACACTAGGTACAGCTTCGACAGCCAGATGCTGCTGCACACTTCTGACCTTACTGTGCCCTGGGTGGGGTCTCAGCATTACTGTTCACCTTTAGCTTATTAAACTGACCTAGTGCGTGCAGTGGTATAACAATATGTAATATTTATACAATATACAGTTGTGCTGGGTTTTAGGAAGGTATCATTTGGAATTAGAATGCACCGCTGCCAAGGCTTAATGGTGATCTTAAAAATAAAGGCTGCACCACATAACCTTCACACCAGTGAAACCACAGTTAAATTCACAAGATCAGGTTTTTATTTGTATCTCCAACAATTTGCACCCTCTGTGATTGTATCTGAATTTCTTTAGCAAAATGCATACATTTTTCTCAGAATGACCAGGGAAAATCTCAAATTGTTAAAGACAAAAATTTGGGGATCAGTCCGTTGATCTGAATCAGCACCAAAATTGAACTAGTTCAGATTACTAAGAATCAAGTTATCATCGATAGCAAGGTAACAAAGGACATATACATACCAATATATAATCCTCTGTGCACAGTGAGGAGTGCACAATTGATCTAGGTCAGAATTTTAAAATTGTCTTAACCAGCTCTCACGGTTTTGTCATTCTGTATCATCATCATGATTCCATAATGTGTCACAGTCTGTGACATCATGTTGACAATGTGTTTGGATTGTTAATGCCAGCTCCATTAAAAAAAATAAATAAAATAAAACTTAAAAAGCTTAAATAGAGCACAGCCTTTATGAGCTGTTATCATTCACCCCAGATCAAGATATCTGTGAAATGACTTCATGTGATTTATTCATAGATTTTAGAGTGTGAGGTCTACAGTTATTTAGCCAGCTTTCATTTACTCATTGTCTGTCCACCCTGTTCATCCTTTGCAGATATGGATTGGCTTAGACTGAACAAGACCTTCACCGATCAACCCCTTGTTATGGAGTAAGTAACCCTCTGAATTTTGTACACGTAAAGTCTTGTATAGTTATTTCAAATTGTAATTTTGTATCTCAATTCAGATCATTGTCAAATAGCCCTTACTTTGACATGAGGACAGAAAAGTTCAGTGATGATAGACATGCAGAATAATTGGTCATTGCCATAATATTAATATTGAAATCAACACTGTACCCCCTCGTGGCGTCAGCAATACAACTGCCCAGTGTGAAGTTGTTAACATCAATGGTTATGGAGATATGTGAGTTACGGATAGACAGATATGTTTTGAATATATATTTGAAACAAGTCAAAACAGTTCAGTTAAACACTGGGTCCAGAGCTGTATGCTTCTCTCCTAGTTTAAACAAAACCTCAACATTAAAAAGTACTTTCTGCACGAATGTATGGCTTGTACAGTATCAAATGAAATACAATGTTTAATTTAGTGTGTTGTTGTCATGTATTCTCCCACAGCTTCAATGGGGACATGATCCCAGATATCTTTGGAGTCACAGACTCGACGCTTACTGAAGTCTGTTATCTCACCGACAGGTACGATCCCTTAAACTGACTCATCATTCACTATGAATATTTATGTGATCCTCGTTCTTTCTAATGTTTTGGAGCTTTTACATCTTGCTGATGGATTTGATGCTGTTTAGGGTTCAAATGTGGCACAGTGCACTGACTTCGCCCGTCAAAATGCGAAACCCTCACTCTAATGCTTTCATCGACCTCAACAAGGACTTTGCAGCTGGTAAGTCAGTGAGGTGTAAACACATCAGTGCACTTCCTCAGGGATGAATGTTATTCAATCTTAACATTTCTAGCAAAATACAGCCAAAACTCTTTTCCGGTCTCTTGAATTTGATAAACTGACTTGAAATTCTCTGTCCAAATGTTCCACTCCCTCTCAGTGAGCAGTTCTCCAAAGTTGAGGTCATCTGGCCGATCAGGTCAGGTGCAGGTTGTTCTCCGTGTCTGCTCTGTTGTGGAAAATTGTAGCTGAAAAACAAAATCCCAGCCTGCCTCAATGGCCTCATGGGTCGTTAAGTTTAGTTATGTGGCTAATGACCTGCTCTGCTTCCTAATATCTGGTACAAAAGCATATAACTACACCTCCCTATTAATTTCTTATTTGCATAAATATAACAATTGGTGTTAATTGAGTTCAAAATTATTTGATTTAGTGAAAATATTTGGAAAGCACAATTGCCAGTCTAAAAATGATTCATTGTCTTTTTAAACATATAATTATGGTGTGTGAATTAGGAGCTCATTTGCTCTTTCTTTCCGCATTTCTTTTCATCACCTCAAGCTTTTCTTTTCTGAGCCGTTACTGTCACTAGAAGCACGTGCTTATTGGAAATTGCCATGAGTGTCTCCTTTCAGCCGAAACCATTATTTCTTGGTGCGACACAAAAATCCATGATCTGCTACTTTTAACATATCCGGGTATTTGTCGCTGAAATGATTTCCTAATTTTCTGTTGCTGTCTGGTTTATAAATTCTGCCCCAGACCGGTGCTGATCTTAATAAGAGGCAGAAGTAATGAAGCTGTAAACTTTATGCAAATACGCAGGCGTTGCTCCATGAAGAGCCTTCCTCGAAGTTTCTCATGCACCTTTAGAAAAACTCCTGGCAAGAGAGCAAAACATTTATTTGATGCCAACAATTTTCAAGTTGACTAAGAGAGAAAGGCAGAGCCATTTTCTTAACCAGTGAATGGAGAAATCCCCCTGTACTTGTTTTACAGCATCTTGCTCCCGCCCTTCCCACTAAGTGTGGCGCTGTCACTTAGACTTATGGTAGGATTTTTCTTTCCTCTGGAAACTAATCCTTGTGTTCAAGGTATTCAGAGTGGATTTAGTCATGTCATACTCACTGCAGGTGTCTTTTTGTGTCTTGTGGTTTTATTCCCAGGGCTGTCACACTTTAACCAGAGCAGATTTTAATTCATATTTAACCAGTATTTGGATTAGGAGTGTGTCAATACATTTTATTTTCTATTTTTGAAGTATAAAAAAACATGGGGGCAATATTTTGGTTGTTTTGTGGGATGTGTTTGAAAAGAAATTGGATTGTGTTGGCCGGTCATCACTGGTTTGTATTTAATTTAATTTATTGCAACTCATCTGTCAGTCAGAGTGTTGGTGGAAATCACCTCTGACCTTCTTTTCTTAACCCATGCAAACACACACACACACACACACACACACACACACACACAAAGACCATGGACTACTGATCACCACCTCCTCCCACTCCCAGTCATACACCAATATACAGTATGTTTGTGTAAATTCATTGCCATCCATCAAACTGAATAAATTGACTACATATGCATAGTTAGTTATACTCTTATGGCCTTAAGGTTATTGCTTATTTTATCACATTTAAAAAGCAGAAATTACATTTCTTTCAGAAATCCAATACCACCCTCAAAAATTAAGCATCCCAGATGTAAACATGACTATTTTTTACATCTGGAGTCTGTACAGTAGAGTCAGTTTTTTCAATAGTTATTTTGCCCAGTTTTTATTGCAGGTAATCAATTCATCTTTGTGGAAAAAATAATTTATGCCCACTTTGACCCTTTCGTATAGTCCACTTCCCACCCATTAACATGGAGGAGAAGGTGTTTGTGACCTATACTGCAGAGGGGCCAATGGAGGGAGAACAAATGGCTTCATGTATGTTCAGTTATTTTTAGTCTTCTGCGGGTGAATGTGCTACAGGACTGACACAGCCTGCGGGGCAAAAAAACATCTGCTGGATGTCAGACTCCTTGGCTGCCGGTGTCTGCAAGGGCATGCAGATGGAGGCCGGGAACGAGAGAGAAGAGCAGAGCACGCAGGAAGTGAGGGAGAAATTAAGCCGAGTCGTGGAGCGGATAAATGGTTGGATGAATGGTCTGAAAGAAAAGGATGGATGGAAAGATAAAGAGCCAAGGAAGGGTGGGAGGGAAGGGGTGAGCAAGGCGTTGGGTAAGTCTTCAGCACAGCTCGGCTCACTGTCTGCTGTGACCACCTGCTCCTCTAAGCGGCACCTGCTGGAGCGTCACAGTGCGGCTTATCCAGGGACAGATACGTTTTGAAGACAATCTGGGGCCTGCTAGTTAGTAAGTTAAGATGTATTTAAGCTGGAATCATAAGCCCCATTTGCACTTGCCAAAAAACTCACTAACACCCATTAACATCTGGAGTTCACAGTTTCATTGGCGGTGACAGAAACATGGCACTCAGGTGCACCGATTGTTCTTGTTGCTACTTTTCTTTCCTTATTTTGACTGCTTACATATTGGTTGGTGCACTTGGTACTTTGTCTGTGCGGTCCAAGAACATTCGGGGCCGTGTCCAACTCCAATCTCAGACCAGTGTCATTGCTGTAAACAGTCCTCTGATCGTGTACTGGCTGACCTCGCTTTCAGTGAAAGAAAGTCTGGAATTACTTCCTGGCTTCTGTCAAGGCCGTCTTTGGCCCACTACGGACTCTCCAGCCAACCAACCTGGCAGCAGCCCACTGGCTCCTGATCTCTTTTGTTATTATCATCCTCCTCCAGCCACTGTTTGTAACAGCAAAGCATTCATAACAGCCTTGTGTTACCGCTGCAAACAAGGTATTATTTTTGCCTCCGTGCTCATTTCAGGTAATTTCATGTCAACTACTTTAATTGAGGCAGGAGAGAGCAAGTGTTACATGCCTCTGGGAGAAGTTTAGAAGATGGATTGCAGTCCCCCCAGACTCACTGTTTTCCTCTGTAGGGTAACTTTACCAGCAAAGTACTAACTTCTGGCTGTTGTCTGCAATGGGAATGGAATGGAATACAAATTTTTAAAGGCTCTGGTTCTGAACAGCAGTGACTGTGTCACTACACATATTTGTTCTTCTATATCATTGCTGACACTGCACCTTTATCTGCATGTGGACATGCATCCAAACAAGTGATCCAAATTATTCAGTCACCATCAAGTTTGAAAGAGGGACTGAAGAAAACAATGGAAATGTTTTACGAATATAACATTGCCTCTGCTCTCTATGGAGCTTTCTCCTGTCGTGCGTTTTGTTTCCATCTTCCAACCAGTTGCTTTCTGATGCATTTATGACGTCTAACGTGCATTACCAGGGGAAAAAAAACAAAGAAAAAAAGGAAATTGTTTCTACTGGCAGTAGTATACAAGTCAATCTCCTTTCTTTACTTGGTTTGTCTGCCTTTAAAAAACTGTTTATCTTAGAGGAGTTTAAAAACATTGTATGTTCACTATATTGCCATCATTTCTAACTCTTTTACCACAAAAGTTAAAACGTAATTAAGCTTTGAACTGGTTTTGCAGATTTAATTAACTTTTCAGGTTACTTTTCTCCCCAGTGACAACCAATTAGCTTTTTGGATGGTTCGGTATTATAGAAAAGGTGGCTGATGTGAGTAGTTGCTACAATAATTTATGGTTATCAGTTTGCCTAATGATGGGAGGAGGTGTGTTTAACAGTGAAATGACTAACACTGAGGATATAGCCCAGTAATGGATCTGTGTCCACAGGGTCATATTAGCTAACAAGAGCCACTGCATCAGTTCAGAACTAGGATGGCTCTTCAGGAAAAAAAATGAGGGAACGTGTTTTGAACTTGCATTTGGTTTTAATTAAAATTAATTGTAGATATACTGTTGGGCAGAACATGTTCAAGATTCTTGACATATTGCTTCATTGCTAATCAGCAGCTACAATAACAATGTGTGCAGCATCCAATTAAACTAGCTCTGTGTCAGGGTTAGCTGTTGATTGCCTGACTAATAAAGCAGTTGTGATGGTGATTGGGGAGGAGAGCACCTAACAAGGGTGGTCAAGAAAAAGAAGTGGTTATACAGTTATTAACATTTACATGTGGATTTCAGGAATAGTGTGGATAGAAGGCATAATTAATGTTGGGCTTATTTTCAACAACTGTCTTCTTAGTGTACACATTCCAAAACAGAGACGAACATCTCCCAGTGCTGAAGTCTCAGCCTCCACAGCCGCACGCAGCCTACATCTTCATTAACACTTCAGTTGCATATGTGCCTCTGCTCCTACGTTCTAATTTCCCCCAATGTATAGAGATTTGGAGTGAGCTCACAGGCATGTTGGGGACGCCTGGCGCGATCTGCCAGCCCTTTGAGGTGTGGTTCGTTTGTAACATGTCCGCCTCCAGGAAAGTTGGCGCGGCGTCAAACAGGCAAAAGAGACTCCGTGTTTATTTTGGTAAGCAGGCGTTTTTGCAGATAAATGAATAATAGGAATAAATGAGGCAGAGCGTTTCCCCTCTGATACTCACAGCGCTATGACCGCAGCTTTTGGTTACACCATCTTCTCCAAAATGAATCGCCCTTGTCGACAAGGAAATGATATTGACGTACAAAAGGCAGTCAAATAAAATATATAAATAATTGCTGTTTTAATTAAACAACCTACACTGAGGTATTTTATAAAAAAAGAGTAGATAAATGATCCCTGCCTGCAATCTCATATATATATATATCGAATTGAACTATAGTCATATCTAGATGGATAATGATCATATGTGTATCAGAAATGTTTTCATAACATCTATTTAATAGATTAATATTGAACCAAATATTTTACAGCCATTCATTACCCATCAGGGAAAACTCAGTGACTGATCCCCTGGATTTTCTTTTAACTGAACCATGATGAGTCAAATATTCCATCAATTGACTGCCATGAAATTTCCCACATAAAGTCAAGCCCGAAATTATTCATACCCCTGGCCAATTTTTTTACTTAAAGTTACTTTTATTCAACTTTGGATTGTTTGTTTTTTTGGAAATGTCACATGCATGGCATAGGTAACCTCCTAAGAACAGAGCCCAACAGAAAGTATGATGAATGCAACACACAACTCATTATTTCCTTTTTATGTTTTATGTTTACAAAAGGTGCAGACATGGTTGCTTGATAAGCAATAGAAATCCAATGTGCTCTAATCCAGGTTATATCAGTGTCTATTCTGGTGCTAAGCCCAGTAATTGTTTCTACAACAATCTGTATTAGTACTGTGCCCTCTATACATTTAATGACTACACAAACAGACATATCAGTGCTTGGCACACATACAGATATACTTTGTTTTTGTGGTCTATATGAGCTCTCCTTTGCTTGTTACAAGAGTTCTGTGAACTGTTTCTATTTACACATTTGCACATGTGCAGCATAAACAGCTTTTTGTTGAACAAAATAGGATAAAAAGTCTCTGTGTTAGTGTGTTTGAGAGGGTTTGGCCATAATCCTCCCTGTAGCTACGGCACCTACATTGTTCCCTGTAATGGTTTTATGAGATTATTTTATCCGGGAATAGCATAGCTCCATTCTCTGCTAGGGTGTTTTGCCATGTTTGTGAATGAGTCGTTTTGACAGATCAGTGTGGAAGTCACTCAGTGCAGAGTAGGCCGACATATTGGCTCAAAGACGGATTTATTCTGTACAGCTTTTCACGTTGTTCCCATCCTGGATTCTGCTTTTATCTGAGCATTTTTTGTGCAGTTTGTGTGTACGTGTGCGTGCATGCATGTGCGAGTTATGTGAGGAAAGCCTGTGGGCCTGTTGATGTGACTGAACGCTTGAACTAACATCAGGGTGTTCACCACAGTTCATAATTTTTCCTGTACGTGTTTGTGGGACATTAAGTTGCATGTCAGTGTTTACATCAATGTGTAAACCATACGAACGTGTGTATTCATACAAAACAGTGCTGTTCCCATGACACTGATGCACAGTGTTCATGTTTTATTGAAAGTGTTTCGACAGAGTTACAAAGCAAGCCATGTTGCAGCCTGTGGGAGAAATAAGAAAGAGAAAAGAACGTTTGAAGAAGGCTCTCAACCTCTCAGCCTTTGTCAGACATTTTAGCTGAGGGTTAAACATTGACTGACGTATTTCACTGCTTTAAAAAGTGATGTGCATGTAATGGCACTTCTTATGCTGACTTTTCTCCCCCAGCCGACGAGGTAGCAGTACAAATATATGTTTTTTAAAAACTTTTCTTCTGCTCCGTGCTTTGACACTATAGTAAATCGTCTCCATGGGCTTTGGGCAAGTTTGGAAAAGCTCGTTTCACAGTCGGCTGCTTTCTTGCTAGCAGAGGGACAGGGCCACATATCAGTGGAGGTGGTCACTGAAGATTTGGCTCCAGTCTGCTCACTTCCCTCTGTCCTGCACCAGAGGGACACTCTGACATTGAGTGTTTCGCTATAAATTTTGAGAAACATATTGAAAATCTTGGTAGGGAACATTACAAAAATATAATCAATAATCATGTTCTGCAGTACAAATTAGAAATACATGAATTTAATATTGCTGTCACCGCTTTAATGGCTTCGTTACCTTTCTTGGCAGGACGACCATAACTCTTCAGAAAGCTAGAATAATAAAGGAAATATTGGATCTTTCCATTGGTTCCTTTTCATAGTGTTCCTCAATACTTTATAAGTCCATTATTTATAATTTATGATAAATTATTGACAGAAAATAATATAAAATATGTATGTCATTTTCAATTGTGTATAATCATCTTAAACTCATAATAACTGTTTTTTTGGAATCTTTGGTTGAACCCTTATGTTTACTTAGGGAGTGCTTCGTTTTCCATGGGGTCAGCCATGTTGAATACCAAGTGTCTTAAGTTTCGTAGAATAGACAAACGAGACATTGGTGGCAGAGAAAGCCTTTAGAATTGTTATGTTACTTGAAAGCCACCAAGGCTGCAATATTAAACTTCACTGCTAGATTTCACGCACTTAAGCTATAGAAACAAGGTGCCTCCTTATTTTTCACTATTTTTTCACTGTATTCCTTGCAAGTCTCAAAGCTTTGACTGTGAAAGTCCAAAGGTGACCAAGCTGTTGCTTCCAGGCCTCCACAGCTGGGGGATAGCAGTCCCAGTCCCTCAGGTTGTAGAGTCAGTGTCATATTTTAAGCTTTATCTTAACTTTATGCAGAGGTTTGCACAGGGCATTCTAGCCTGCACATACTAAGCAGGAGATGCTGTTTTTTCACTGAAGGCTGCAGGGTGGACTACTCAATGTCATGCTGATATACAAGGTCCTGGTACGAACTTCTGTTCATATGCTGCACCTCACCACACCTGCATTGTGTATTCCATGCCTCCCTGTTGCCTGCCCCATAGATACAATAGTGCTCGAGAAGTCAGAAGTTTCCTACTTGTGCTGTTGTGCTGTTCCATCAAAACTTGGAACAGTTTACAATCCACATTAGTTCTGAGATAATGTGAAGTGCCTTGCACTTAGCTGAGTCAGAGGTAACTAATGTGACTGGAAAAAATATATTTTTAGGATTATATCTTGACTTTTTAATTAGTCCTGTTCACTGACATGGTGGAGGCAGGTTCTGAACTATGATGTAGCTAGCCCCTATTTGAGCAATCAAGAGGCTTTGGCTTCACTTTTGGAAGCCTCTCTACCACAGACTGATGTCATGATGCAGCAACCAGTGATAATGAAGGAAAGCAGAGAAGATGACTTTTTAATGATGTCTTAATCGATCACAGAGGCTACTCCCCAAGCTGTGTTCTCGTGCCTCGTCTCTTTGAGAAAGAAGTTTGTTCTGTTAAATGGTCACAGGAACAGGCAGCAGATATCAAGAGATTGCGCTTGAAGGTCTTCATATTTGACTAATCATCTTCCCTGACATTTCTCTGCTCCCTCCTTTGCGGTTAGTGCTGCAACCTCCAATGTCTGTTTCAAAGCAAAGGATCTGTTTCACTTGTGACGGCTGTGACATTCCCTCAGAATGCCAAAGGCCATATCGCTGTCCAGCTGAGGCATGGATCAGTCCCAGGGTTACAGACAGAGGGAGCAAATCGATGCAAACAGACAAACACAGAGGACTTGACTGATATGCTGCAGTATGGGTTATGGCAGGACGATGGACAAATATACACAAGATACACAAACACAAGAAGATACGAGTGAAAGCGCAGGGATTTTGCTGGGCTCTCATCCTTCTTATTTTGACTTGTTACAGTCACACTCGTTCAAATGCCCTGGTGCACACAGTGACTTAAGTACACACACAAAGTGGACAGTTGTCCCTTAACTTCCACAAACAGCGCAATGTGATCAGTGGGCATGGTGGCCTTCCTTGAGCCCATCTCCCCAGCTCCCCTGAGGGGATGGAGCACACATCTGTGTGTCTGCTTGTGTGCATGTTTGTGCATTTCTACGTGTGTCCCTTTGACAGCCAATGGGGGATAGGAGTCACAGCTTGTTCACTGAGTAACAGGCTAACAAATCACCTGCTCAGGGGCATTAGGGACATGAAGAAAACAGAGTATCAGCTCTGCCTCCCTTTCTGTCCCGCTCTGTTTTTTCATCACTCTATCACAGTGTTTCTCTTATTCTCTTCCCCTAACGTTTGTTGCTTTTTTAGTCCTCCCATGTTGCACTTAATGTTGCCCTATGACACACACACACACACACACACACACACACACACACACACACTGAACTCAACCAGCTGGGAGGGTGGTGATGATGAGTGAAGTGACAGAGCACATGCACAAACACACACAGTGGATCAGACATTAATGCCGCAGCCACGGTCCTGGCTGTCAGATCTACTCTCCACTGCAGCCTGCGTAAACCACAGCTACTGCTGCTGCAAGGGCTTTTACAGGTACAAAGATAGGGGTGCTACTGTTTCTCTTGTTGTTCATCTCAGATTTCCCCGTCTAGACAAAAGAAACGATGAGCGGGGACCGGATAAGTGCTTAAGGGAGGACTAGAAGTAAGGAGAAAAAAAAAAAGATATTTTTAAGATATTGTTAAAGCTCACTGAATATGCGTTAACAGTGTCCTCTTTCTGAAATTCACACCTAACCTAACTATAACGATCTATAGCTATTCCTTCATTAATGCTTGCTAATGTGAGGCTAATTAAAAGCATTGCTGTGATATAAAGTAAAGGAAGTTTAATAGTCCAATTCTTCAATCAACAGACAAAAAGGTACATAAAGAACCCAAAATGGTGGAGGCTTTACTGATGAGAAACAACAGAAATATTTTTTTGGCATCTGTAATAAAAGAGGAGATGGTATCCTGTCACTCCTCTGGTGCACCTATTTGCTATACACATGCGCTCAGCATAACACACAGCCTCTATGAGTTAATGTTAAACATATTCCTATCTACTAATTTAGTTTTCGTAGATAGAGTTGAGCTGTTGAGATCATCCTGTTGCTGACCTTCTTTTCAAACCCAGGAGTCCATAGCTTCCCTCCCTGACCAAGTCTTCTTACTCACTTTGAGAACTTTGAAAGACTCACGATTCAAACAGGCGCACCAGGCGATGATGAGATGCAGTTGATCCATTTCACCAGTCTGCCCAGCGGTTTACTGCATATATTATTTGATTTGCCCCCCTTGCTCTTCTCTATTCAGGGTGCCTGTGTTCAGTTGTTTCTTTTGAATGCATGTTTTGGGGCCATTTGAACCAAGTCGACAACAGAAATGGTGATAGGGAGTTTTGACCAAACGGACAAAAATGTGGCAGACGATGCTTTTGTTTTCATCTGAGAAGCCAGTTGTAGTGGAATTTAATATTTAGTTAAATACTGTGTATAAACTTCAAATCCTCAACGCAATAAGATGGGCAAAAGCTGACTTCGTTCTGACACCAATTAAAATGGGATCTTGTATGACGAGTATGAGTAAACCATATATGTAGTGTTATGTAAACAGTGAAACGGCATTGTTGACTAACCTGTCTTTTCTTGTGACTCAGAGCTGATGCTGAAAAAAAAACCTACAAGTTTGATACAAGCCCACCATATAAGCTGCTAATTAAGCTCACAACGCTGTTTGGCAGAATAAATCGACTGCAACGATACGGCCCACGGTTTCGACAGTGTTGAGGCAAAGGTCAAATGGATTGGAGAGTCTGGGAATACATAGTTACGTATATATAGTATACACAGTTGTTTTAAATGTGCTATATAAATAATGTCCAGTGTGTGTGAACTTGCATGTCTATCGGCCAGCATAGGAGTAACAGGAACTAGTGTGAACAAAAGCAGTGAGCTACAACTCTACACACAATCCCTCTCCATTCTCTTACTTGCTCCCTTTGCTCCCCTATGCCTCCTGCGTGCTCTGTTCAGTTACCACCCCTCACCTGGATGTTCAGGGTGTTTACTCTTGTTGTGAATCAGCCTCAGACAATCCCATGGCTCTGGGAGTGAACTGAACCAAGTTTTCCAGATAATTTCAACACAGTTCAGGTAGACTGGGCAGTAATCATATGTTAGAAACACAAAATATTTTCTGGTCAATCTATCAATTGCAAAAACCCATAAAAATGCCCCTGAATAATCTGATTCCATATAAAAGAATACAGCAGGATGGAGGATGGTTATTCACTGCACTGAAATTGACCATAGACAGGTGAACGCAGGATGTGAAAGGATCCATCAAAACTTTTGAAAGCCTAATGATACATTAGTGTGCATTATGGTTCATTTTAAAGGTAAATATAGGTCTGGCTTCCTCTCTAATGAATTTATGTAAGTCTAAGCTACCAAGTTCCACCACTTTAGTTTGAGTTTTGGTCGAGACCTGTGACTGTTCTTCTGTCTGTCTAAATTCCTGAGCCACAAAACTCTTGATCCACAGCAGAGATGCTACAGTAGGAGTGCTGCAGATAAGAGGGTCAGTATGTGCACAGACACACAGATAGAGGGAAAGCGATAGTGAGACAAAGCAAGGAGATAGTATAGGCTCTCTCCTGCTGCCATCTATTCTTCTCAATGTCAGAGTTCCCCTGCTCCGCCGAGGCTTAGCGCCCGCCTAGCATCACCCTATCTGTTTATACAGAGGCTAATAGGAAGCCTGGTCTTTATCCCCACACTGCGGCTCAACATAATGGAATAGAGAGACATAATGCTGCTCCAGTCAAACAGTCAGCGGAGGCCTTTAAATTGCTTCCAATCCCCTTAACAAATCTGATGGAGAGGCTATGAATAACTCAAGGGCCACTCATCTCCCCACTGTCTCTTCTTTCTTTTTCTCCTCTCTTCTTTTCTCTTTCCTTCTCTTCCATTTTCTTCTCGTCTCTTCACTTGTTTTCTCTAAAGCAGTATAAACCTTGGTATTAACTTGGATTACCTCACTTTGTTTGATTTTTTTTTTTAAATTAGGAAGTGCAATATACGGATCGGAATATACGTCCCTCTTGCCTTTCACTTTGATTATCCCAAACACCTGCCACGTGCAGTTTGCAGCAGACATTTTAATAGAGAACATATATTGACTTCTGTCCTCCGTAGGTGAGCTGACTTAGTGAAATTACTTGAGGATTTACTTTCTCTAATGCTCACAGATGTGCTCTCCCAAATCTCCCATGAATCAAAGTTTTCAAACCTGGGCCGGGGTCGATGTAAACATAACTGCATATTAATGATAAACAGAGAAGAGATTGATAAATAAGCAATGACTTATTAATTTGGTGAGCGATTAGATGTTTTTGTGTGTGTTTTTATTTTTCTCTGAAACAACCTCAATCACTCATAGCAGTCAGAGCAGAGACCAACACTATCGGCTGGCTTCTGTGTTGCAGTCTACCTTGTTGTGCTATTTGTTTCAGTATACTTGAGCTGCAGCATCTGTTGCTCTAACACCCTGCTATTAGCAACAGTCACACTTGCAATTATTGTCTTCGTGTGAAAGGAGCTGCTGATTGAAGATGATTAGCTGGATCACAACCTGATGACAAAGTAATTATGCAGATGCGCACACAAATATTTTAATAATGTGCAGAAATCAGCCATATAAGGTGTGGGAGGGTGTATATGTGTATGCGGCTGGGCTGCTCATCATGTACTTGTTCATATGGGTGTGACCATGTGCTTTCTGAAGTGTCATTGTTAGGGAAATGGAAATTGAACAAAAATGAAAATCCGGGAGTGTCAGAGCGGAGGAAGGCAAAAGAAATAATCAAGTGATTATAGATGTGCTCTCTTGCAATTAAAGGATTAGCATGCTTTTGCTTTGTAGTGATTTTGTTTTGGAAGCCTGTTTCAGATTCAGCTCTACCTTGAAAGCTAGATAACCTGAGTATCATTTGCTTTCTTTCTCTGTCTTCCTTTCCCATGTGTTTTCTGATGATGCCTCGTGTAGCAGCGGCTCCAGCCTTCACAGTTAGAATGTCTTTAATTACCCAACGACATGACATACCACTTAAAGCTCTGTATCCCTTTTGCTGTTATGCAACCCCACCCACCCACACACAACACATTTATATACCTCAATTATGTACGCATATTTCCCCAGCGGTGGAGTATGACAGCAGTATTAGCTTATACTTTAAATGTGTATATGCAATCGTGATACAGAGTGCCAGAACGGTGCTGTCGTACGAGATTCAGATTGCCTTTAGAGTACTTGTTGTCAAAGTTGACAAATGCACTAAATTGTTTGTGATTCTGTTTAATTATGGGTAGACATATTTGAGACACCACTGGAATTTATGAAAGCAATACTTTTACAAAATATATTTGTATAACACCAGTAGAAAAAGCATTCAAAGACACTGAACAGTAGATAAAAAGCTTAACTCTTAAAGTTAAAGAACAAAGAAAAAGTAATTAGTTTCAGAAAAAAAATTAATTTAAAAGGACATTCAATTCCAAAATGGGTTATAGTAGATGGAAAATGTATTTATTTCAGGATGTT
The DNA here is from genome assembly GCA_016785235.1 of Pseudorhombus dupliciocellatus. Lineage (NCBI taxonomy): Eukaryota > Metazoa > Chordata > Actinopteri > Pleuronectiformes > Paralichthyidae > Pseudorhombus > Pseudorhombus dupliciocellatus. The sequence continues at coordinate 338,296 of JAFBJW010000365.1, read as the reverse complement.
TTGTTGACAGGTTTTCTAATGAGATCACAGCACTGCCGAAGGTTTCAACACAGTTGAACACAGACATTCATGATTAAGTAGGAAGTAATCCATATCCATTCAACCATCCATCCATCAGCTACGCTGCTTATCATTTAAGGGTCACAGGGAGGCTGTAGCCAATCCCAGCCAGTGCTACAGGAGACATGGGTTGCACCATGGCTGACACATGGGCTACATCCACACAACAGTCTTTTGTTTTAAAAATGAATTTAGATCTTTTTGAAATCTCCTCTAAAAAAAAAATCAAGCTAGCAGAGTTTTGCATTTCCTAAGATGCCTGAATGCACCTCTTCCTAAAATGGGACACAGTTTGAATATGAATGTTGAGGCTTGCTCACATTATTGTATACGTAGCCATCCACTCAAGGGCAAGTCAGCAGCCCTGCATGTTATTGGATGGTGGGCAGAAAAACCCACATTGGTACAGGAAAAAAACATGGCACTGCACACAGAAAAAGCCCAGGCACACCCGTATTAAAACCCATGGATCCTCTTTGCTTTGAGAGTGTGTCAGTGCTAATCACTGCACTGTGATGGCCAAAGAAATTTAGATAAATTGCACTGCTTTTGCGGAATAAAATGTAGCAGCTGTCTGGGACACTGCTTTTTTGGAATGATGGCAATTTGAATTTAGCCCTAAAATTATGCAAATTAAATGATTTCAAAGGAATAGTTTGGAAGAGATAATCGGGCCTCATGAAGCCTTTGATTCAGGCCATCTTGGCAGTTCACTGCGTTACTGCTTCGTTCCTGCTCGCTTTTTTCTTCCGAGCCCATGCTTTATGGGATTAGCTGGCTTTGATGGTCGTGTTGGTCGGCAGCAATCATACAGGTCTAACAGGATTACTGGTGGCTCGTTATGATACTAGGACAGCCACCGTGCCTGCTTCATGTTACTGTGTGACCTCACAATCACCCTTTATCAAAGTCCTGTTTGTGTTACCTTCCCCTCTGTACTCATCCTGTCTCTGTGCCAGTTCTGTTTGTCTGACATGCTGTAGTTTTGATACTGGATGGAGGAGTGTACCCTTTTGTTTCACCAGAGATGCTGGTGCTAGAAGGCTCCACATCCATTCTCACATCAGCATTTGCCACTTTGGTTTGTAGACACCTGACTTACTCTGCAGCTTTTTGGAAGTTAGTCTTTAGATGCTGGGACAGTTTAGTACAACTCTGGAATGTAGCGTCAGCTTATTATTAATCCTTAGATTAGTCTCAGAGATGAGAGCCAGTCACTTATCTGAAAGAAAACCTAATTTAATTAATTACACTACCAATACATTGAATATTTGTGCAGAATAACTGCAGAGATTAATGGTATGAATATCTGTGTAATAATTTGCTTTCTGAGTACACTAATGCGAAACTAAAATCAAAGCGAGGCAATGAAATTAAACTACTTAATTACACAAATGACTTTCACTTAGCCTCTACTTTGTTACTGTTCCTCACTGCTTGGGGTGTATAATATCGCTTCTGTCTTGAAAGAGGCCCTTAAAGGCCTCTGGTGGAGCAGTAAAAGTCCTGAAAAACAGTAAAGCTGTGTTCAAGTGAGTGATAGTGGGAACACTTAGGTTTATATTGCTAGCTAGCGCTTTACGAGACTGTATTGAATGCTCTATGGCAGGAACCCTAAGGAGAGCTCATGCCAGAAGAATCGCATCAAAATGAGTGTGTATATTTTCCTCTGTTGTCCCTAAAATGCGTCGCCTCTCACGGAGTAAGTTCATGAGTGTTACAGTGTCCAAGACCAAAGCAGGCTGAAGTTAAATGTGCTACTCAAAGGCACTTTCCACTTTGATGCCCTAAGTTTGCACCGTCCGTGGTGAGAGTCAAACCAGCGAATTAAACTGCAGAGCAGTGTCACATTGGACTTATGGAGGATCCATTACTTGAGAAAAGAGTGGCAGTTGTCATCTTGGGTAAAAAATAATTGAGGCAATTGTCGAAGAGAGGAAGTTCCCCCCCACAGCGAGAATGTTAAGTGTTTACTAGATGAAGATCTCACCGTGCAGCTACTCCGTCTGCCTCATGTCTCTCTCACTGACACTTTGCCATTACACCTAATCAGCCAATCACGACTGGATTCTGTCTATAGAGCCTGATTGGCTGATTACCCAAGCTCATCAACACACCACCCGGTGCGCCTCCATACACACTAAGTAACCCAGTCAAGCACGTATATGCTCTGCCTGTGTGTGCGCACTCTCATTTGCCTAATCTAAGCCTGCAATTTTTATCCTTATTTGCATATGTAAACTGTCTGTGCGGGCAAGTCCACAAAGTAACAAAGATTCAAAGTTTAGCTTAAACAGTAATGCACCTTAAAAACGGTTTGACTTGATGAGGCCATACGCATGATGTGTGTCTGTCTGTCTGTCTGTCTGTGTGTGTGTGTGTGTGTGTGTGTGTGTGTGTGTGTGTGTGTGTGTGTGTGTGTGTGTGTGTGTGTGTGTGTGTGTGTGTGTGTGTGTGTGTGTCATAGAGTCTCTAATTACACTCGAACTTTTTTAGAAATGTAAAAACGTGCATACAATATTCTAAATATCGACCAAAAGTGTACAACATCCTTTCAAATTGGTTGGTTGATGGTGCTTCCCAGTTGACTGATGAAATAAGGAAAGAGTTTTTTTTTTTTTTTTTTTTGTGGAGGGGCCTGAATATAGTGGAATTATGAGACAAGAGCATTGAATAGATCAACCACAGGCAATACGGGCAGATTTAAATATATTTGCTCCAACAAGCACAGCTTTCACACAAAGCACAATTTGACAATTGTGATTAATTAAACTGTTTTAGTTATAGTATAATACCTTTAGGGATGTGCCTTGCTATCGCCAACACAACTATGCACAACGCACACAACTATTCATTCTTCCTGTCATTGCTCCACCCTTGCTTCCCTCCATTCACCACCCTTCCCCTTGTCATTTGTATATTCCCATGCAGGGCACGGCAACAAGTTGGAGTATAACGGGGCCCCGAGGCAGATCAATGCCAATATTTATTTTATGTCCAATTACAAGGGCAGAACTTCAATCCTGAGAATGCAGTGATGAAAGTAAACGTCCTCTCACAGAGGCAGAGAGAAAACCACATTAGATTTGCAGCCTGCAGCCTGAGCTCCAAGAGCAAAGAATATGAGTACAAGTGCAGGTTATAGGATTCCAGAAGAGTGAGCTACAGGCATTACCAGGGGCTGAAGCCTCCAGAAAGCAGAGTGAAATCCTGCTGCTTTCATTGGTATATCTCCGACTACACTTTTCCTTCTTTTTCCTTGCCATTTCTTTTGATGCTGTAAGAAGTCAATTCATCTTTAGCATGAGGACTTCCACCTGTACTCTCATGTGAACGATGCAGTTCTGTTTATCCCCATTCAGCTCCTCAGCTCCTTTTACATGATAATGCTCAAATAGCTACATTATTTTATAGAAGTTATTATGGTGTCTGGAGTGGGTCTAATAATGCTCATTCTCATCTCGGTAATAGTGATGAGTTCATACATAAACCTTTTTTTCGAGGTCTGTACCCATTTCTAAAAAAATGGTTTCACTGACAGTTTCATTGTTTACTTTTCACATAACAAAGCAAAGGGGGTTCTATGCACAGATGGGTCCACAACGGCAACGGATCCTGGCAGAGGCAGGAAGTTACATATTCATCCAGCTGCTTGGATTAGGTGATTTTTACTTACAAACAATGTTGGCTGTTATCTCCTCAAACTGTTTTTTTTTACCTGGAGATATTTTTTCTTCCTCACTCTGGCTTACTGTGGATCCAGAAGGGCATCCCCTGGTGTGCTCTCACATTCAGCAGATTTTCTGTAAGCATTATACAAGGGGCCGAAGCTTTTTTAACAGAATACAGGCAACATTAGCAACGTTTAACTGACTTTATATTGATTTTGCATAGTGTCTAGTTTCCTTTGCTGAACTACAGCTTTTCTTTATTATAGCAGAACAGTCCCTTCTCTGTGTTGGATTATAATTGAAAAATGAATCAACATATTGCTCCATAAATCAATTCCTCCCTTTTGTGTCTCTGTCGCCCCATCACAGATTTATTCCTGACAACTGAAGGCCCAACGTTTGAGACCTGGATTAGCAAGGTAAGGGATCTTCTTCGACTTTTGTTGCCCTAAGTCCTTTTGTCTCGAAATCCTGTCTTTGAAAGTTCTTGTTGAGTGCAGTCAGGGCAGCCGTGAGAGAGTCAAGGATGATTGCTGTGTGCATCATCATTTTGTAGCAATCAAGTCAGATGTGTTCTGCTTCTTCTCGTATTTTCTCTCTTTGTAATACGTTTAGAAAGTAACAGAAACATTGCTGCAGTTATTACTTGCCACAGGACCAAAAACACAAAGCCGTAGTAACAAACCAGTGATGTTTGAAAATCGCCAATAGAAAACTAAGGGAAGTTAACACCAACAAGAGCTTGTTGTTGTCTTCTAGGTGTACTGTGTATGCCTACTACTTTTTTTTTTTTTTATGGAGTGTTAAAAGTACCACCAGCCCCTTCACCCGCTCGCTGTGAATCCAATGGGGGACCCTGGCTTCTTGCAGTTTTTAGAATGGGAGCCAAGTGAAGACAGACCACAGATAATTTGGAGGCTCTTAGCCTGACGTTTGTGTCCACACGTGCACCTCCTCCAGAGGAAATTTGAAAGCAGCAATACAGATCAGAGTCGTGGCTCCTGGGTAGAGCACACCCACTCACTCACTGTGAATATTTTAACCATTTTCCTGCTGTGCCCTCACATGACCTCACGTGTTCCCGATGTTTTATGAGTGGGCAAGCATGCAGCAGTAACTAATTCTGACACACATATTACAGGGTCCAGTCAATTTCAGGAAAATGTCCATACTTTAAAGCAGATTGTGTTTTACAAGAAGCAGACAGGGAGCTAATGATCCTGTTTGTTTACATCGCAGCTATCTGGCCCCGGCCATTGATTGTTACTAACTACTGCACCAATCTAAAGGTCAGGTGTGCAAACAAGGTATTCTCATAGTGATCAGAGGGATAACCCACAGTCCTTCATTAAGTTCCTTATTGCAGCAAACTGATCTACAAAGCTTTAGTGGTGTTGGGGATGCAGGACTGTTGACACTGCTGCAGGACTAGTTAATATTCTGGGAGAGCAGAGTGGGGAGGCCGTGGCTCAGGGTTTTTGTCGAAGGGGCCTATTTGAAATTCAGCAGGTTGAGGCACCAGGCGAACAGTAGTCTATCTTATCACAGAGAAAGGGAACAGCAGAAAGGAAGGGGAGGGGGTGAGGAAGAAGAGAGAAACAGAGGGAGATTGAAGGATTTGGCAGAGACTGAATGTGTGTACGGTAGAGAGAGAGAAAAAGAGAGAGAGACGGGGCAGGAGCAAAACAGAGCAAATAAACTGCCATGCCCAAAGACCAAGAGGATGCGTGATGGGTGGCAAGTATGTTGATCAGGTGAGGACAAGAAGCAAGGGAACTTGCAGTGGAAAACACAAAGATTGTTATGGATCAGTCTGCTGTTTAAAGAGTTTTCAAAAAACAATTTGGCTGAAAGCCCAACGTCATTTGTTTTTATGGCCATATGAGCAGCACGGCTCTAGGGATGACATTGCTGGTCTGCCAGTTGCTCATGACGGCACATTTGTCCACACTGAAATGCTCAACCCTGTGATGAATCGCCAACAAACTTGGTAGCGATGTCTCTGGGGTTGACTGTATATGGTGAGAGACAGCGGGTCTCCACTTCCTCATACTATATGGAAATGAAGCAAAAGTATAAATGCAGGTCATAATTCTCAACCATTCTTCACCACCATTTGCATGCTTTTTGTGATTCTTTTGTGATTCTGAAGTATGTATTAAAAATCTATGGAGGAAGAAATTGTAACAACTTTATTGTTCCATGCTGATGTTAGCATTAAGCTCAGAGTTCTATTGAGCTCCAGCCTCTAATTTGGTGTGAGGCTGTTTGCCGTATTTGATAGTTTTGATAAAAAGTATTTATTGTATAAACTACTGAACCTGCCGAAACAGTGCAAACCTCTGTAGTTTGATTCAGATTTCTACAGCCAAAATAAAAACATCAAAATGTGTATTATTAAAAAAATTCAACTTTGGCACCCAGTCTTTGGGTGCCTGTTGTTTCATCTGCCGTCCTTTGTTTGACTGACATAGAGCAAAACAAAATAAATGTAGATTTTGCCTCCACAGAAATAGGAAACTATTTGACATCAGTGGTTTTTATTTGAAGTCTCCCTGAGTGTGTACATATGAAGCCTTCTTTTGTTTGTCTTCCTCTCGTTTATTTATAATAATTGAGTCATTGTTCAGTCTGTTATGAGTTCTTCTCTCCGTTGGAACGGTCAGTGTCGCACGCAGTGTGTCTTGTAATTGTGCGCACTGTTCCTGCTGCTAATTGACTGATAACGTTTCATTGTTTGGTGAAGGGGAGGGAGGGGATTCGGTAGCAAGACATTGAACACGCACTCAGAGACAGAAAGAGTTTTAACCTTGTCAGGAGAGAATGATGTTCTCTGGAATCTGTAACACTATCCCATTCTATCTATGAAAAAGCCAATGCCCTCCTCTTATCCTGACACATTTTCAGCTTTTTAAATTCTTTCCTCACATTCACAGATAGAAAAGGTCACAACTGGATACATACAGAAATACTCTCCATCTGAAAGCATGTGACATACATGACCGTGGAAGGACGTGCGCCCACTCACAAATAAAAACACACAAGACCGAGCAGTTGCCCAGCATCCTCAGAGCATTAGACCCCTGTTAATCCCACTGCGGTCTTCGGTTCAATGCAGCCGCATCTATCGGTCACAGGCCAGCACACTCCTTGTTCTCCAGCACTCTGTTTTAATTACTTTTCTGTTTTCTTCCCCCTAAGTCTCCCTCGATCCCTTCCTACTCCTCTGTTTTCCTGCGATTACCCAGGAGAAGGCAGCCAGAGAAGGGGGGTGGGGGACAACAACCCAGAGAGACATGAGTGAAGAGACGTGTTTTCATTGGCAGCTGGTTAGAGTCAAGGGGTTTTAAAGGTCAACGGTACAGTGACTGACAAAATAATTAAGTTCATCCGTGAGTGATTGTCATCTTATTCTCCTGAATGTTCTGCATTCAGCTGTATTTTAACAGCTGTGTTTGTGATGTGTCTCTTTATTTATAATGTTCATTCAAAGCAACACTTCTGCTGCTTTTTTCCCACTCTGACACAAAGACAGGCAAACAGAGACATGCTGATGGATCGATATAGTTAGGATTACAATGTCAGTCACAGTGTGCATGTCCAGGAAGGTGATTTACATGGGAAACGCTCAAACATCCTGCTTTATTGGGCATTTAAACAAACTAATCTCTGGGGGTGGGTTATAGTTGTTTTTTCCTCAAGGAAAATAATGAAATGGCCACCCACAAAATAGCTAATTTCATGCTAATTTGGCATAGTCATAACTATTACAAACGTTCCCTCTGGTTTTAAATGCATAATGCACACATTGTACAGCTTATATAGACCTTCCCTCATAGAGAGAAAGCAATTATCCTGATATTGGAGGAAAAATCCTTAAATCCAGTCATTTTTTTTATTGAAGATTTGTTTTCTTTGAATACATAATTATACGACATTCACCAAACAATCGTGGTTTGTTTTCAGTGCAAAATAAATCAGTCCTCTTTTCTGATAAATCATATATTTTATTTGACAGGCTTTAGTGGGGCACAGCACCTTGTTTCACTATCTTTTTTATTTGAAAAGAAGTTTATCCTTGCTAGCGTTTCCATACATGAAATATTGATGTACTGCGTGTCTGCAGTCTCACACATACGGGCTCTTTGAGTAGATCCAGCCTTTAATCCCATTGTTGCTAGTGCACTTTACTCGACATATACACACTTTCCCCATTAGTGTTGTCATTAATCCTGCATGATTTTGTTGTTTTAGTCCTGTTTAAATCTAACAGTTGCCAAAAGATAGACTCACTCACCTGTATTTTTTTTTTCACCTCCACAACCGTGTCAGTGTCATTCATCTGCACGGACTCTGTGTGCATGCGTGCGTGGGTGCGTGTGTGTGTGGCTGTGGCTGTCTTACATGTGTTGGATGTGATATGAACAGAAGGGGAGGATAATAACAAGACATGTAATCCTTTCATCTTCACACATCAATCATCTGCTTCCAAACTGTTGGACACACACACACACACACACACACACACACACACACACACACAGTTTTAATCATGACATGTGCCACATTGCAATCAAGCAAGCATCACCAGTCAACACATGGAGAATTGTGTGGAGAAAGCCTATTTTGTGTGTGTGTGTGTGTGTGTGTGTGTGTGTGCGTGTGTGTGTTTCAGAGTTTGTCATTTTTTTTTCCGTGGCTCAGTTGAACACACGCAAAAATTAAATTTCAAGGTTTAATTAATTATTAGTTTATTTTACTAGTTTACTGTGTATTTCTTTGTGTTGCAGTAATTTATTGGAAGGTTAGTCAATAGGAGACACTCAAAATTAAATTGACTGATATATAATGTTTATGCAAAGAATTACATATCATAAAAAATGTGTCAAAAACTAAATCCAAGCTTTTATGCAAATTATATTTAAAAAGTCTACAATTTATAGTCTGACAACCAAACAAATATATTCTGCAAACAAATATCAATGTATGTATAAACTCATATTGATGAAGAAGATAAATATCGAGGTCTCTTACAGTTCATTTGATCGATTCATTATGCGTATTGTTATTAATGCTTATTCAGCCCTTTTATACACACAATATTTCAATATTAAATTAATTCAGTGTAGGAAGGCCTGCTTCAGATGTCAAAATAATGATCTGCTCACCAACCTAAAACTCAGGCTACCCCATGAATCTACTGGCCCATCACATTAGCAGCAATATTCATTAGTCTGCTAATCTCAATGTCCCAGGGTAGTCAGTCTGCCAGTCGGATGATCAATTTGGCACCTTCTGTAACAGTCTGTCTCGAGGAATAAGAATCATGATACCACCAGAAGCCTTAACAAGCTATGCTGGCATTTCTGCAGGTTTGTCTCAATAAATATTCCCATCATTCTTACTGTTGTTTGAAGCTGAACAGATTTACAATGAGAAGAGGGAAGCAAAGCTAAAATACACAGTCTTCTAATGAGTTGATGTCATTTGTTTGTTATTGTTGGTAGAACTTGCTGTGCTTTTTTCTACCTGATCAGGGTCAACACGTGTATTATGTGTGCTCTCTTTGGGAAAACCTTGGTTAAAACAAAGACTTCCATATGATATTGACCCCCCCCCACCCACAACCACCACCAAAACGGCATGATAGTGTGTTGCTTTATGTTGTCATGACAACAGTGTTAGAATCCATGCATTATTATGTGAAGACGAATAATTACTTAAATTCATTTGTTGTAATTTAAAATAACCACTTAAAATGTAATATGGTATTTATGTTTTATTTTTTTTTCATTTTCTATTTCATTCAGGGGACATTCATGTTTGAATGCACTGGTTTCATAGGTTTGTGATGACTTATTGTCAAAGTAGTACTGATATTTGAGCCCTATCTAAATGCTGCTTCTCCTGTTTGTTCCTCGTGTCATTAAATGACACTATCACTGGAGAATATTAGCATGCATGTATACAGTATATCAGGCAAATGTTTCACAGTTTATTCATTTACATTGATATGTACATACAAATATATGTAGATTTTGACATAACATATGTTGTTGTGTCTGAATTATTATTTTATCTCTCTCCTCGTCACACACGCACAAAATTTACCCCTAACATGCTTATGACCTCTTCTTTTCTCCACTTTTCCTCCCTTGCCCACTGTAAAGGGCACCGCACACCAGTGGCATTCAGTGTGTGTCACAACACTTACTCCCATCGGTTTCTTTGTGTGGCGACACACCAGCTGCATCAAGAGGCACATAACCTGTGGTGACACTGCATGTTAATACATGCCGCAGCTGTCAGGTCAACAATAACCAATCCTTGGTTGCAGTTAACTCGTTGTTCAAGGAAGTGTTTAAACAAAGTAAATATTTCTTCTTTGTGAATTGTAACACTGGGACCTTTGACAGATATCATTTGCCCATTTTAAAGATTGTATTGATTTACTGTTAATCAATAAAGTATTTATGACATAATTTGCTTTTTTTTTGTAACATTTACTTAAATAAACTCCCTGCTGCAATGAGGGCTTGTAGCTGCATATAAAAGCAAAAACGCAAACAAATGGTACCATTCAGTGAGATACCTCTAAGCGTATTTAATTCTCCAATATAATGTTGAATCTGTTTTCAGATTTTATCTCATTACATAATGAGTCTCTATCTAGGGGGCTAGTTTCCTTGCTGTGAAAATCATGCACGCAGTCTGCTGGTTATTTAGAACCATGCAGCCGCGGTATTCCAGCATCTGATTATTATATTCACAGATACGCCTCCTGGGAAAAGGATGCTTCTGCGCATGTATACAGCCTCATGTATATGCACACATCACACACTGACAGAGACAACAACAGCCACCTCATGTTCTTTTGCAATAGCTCACTGAAGGCTCCTTAACATCGTAACCTGTAGCATAAAGATAATATGCACATCTTTACACCTGCTCTCAGTCTTTATGTCTCACACCAGACCCACTGGATCTGTGACATGATACACTACATTTATTGAACTGAGGTTGACTTATTCCTGACATATGAAAAAAACAGCTGCCCACAGTCCAATATGTTCCAATGAGTTTTTATAGCACTTCTTAATCCCCTTTACTCTTTTCTCCCCTCTCTCTCTGAATATCTGTCTATCTGTCTCTCTATCTAGGACGGGAACTTCACCAAATCTGACATCATGCCAGCACAGCCACCAGCCAGCGTTGTGGGACAGTCATCCTTTGTCGACTTTGGTGAGAAAGACATTTTGACAGACGCAGTGTGTTTGATTTGTTGTGAGAGACACACGGAGACACATTTAAAACCTGTGGCTTGTGCTGTGGGGATATGGATTGAAATCAGACAGAATGTTAAAAGAAAAAAATCCAAAATACAGGAAGTCACTATGTAATCACACTTACAGTAAGACACTTTTTATCTGTGAGTGTGCATGTGTGGTTGATCCATCCTGATCCAAGCTCACCTCTCATTTCAAGCTGCACAGATTTTGGTTTTGGAATTTTCTGTACAGCTCTGTCATCAAACAAACCTTCTTTTTCCACACACACCACACTTCTCAGCCCTTCCCAGAAAGGCTAATCTTATTCATGCACACACACACAGTTACAGACACACACTCTGATATACACACTCAATCCCACATACAACCAGAGTTTTCTGAACATCTTATCCCCTTAAACAATCTTAGCCAGTGGTATTCATTGTTTTGCTCAGCTTTACATTTATCCTCAGCAAATCTCTGCAGGCTCTGTAATCTCCAGGCTGCAGCCTGTGCCCCACAAAGTGGCCGCTGGTCACTCTTGTATGAGCAAAACTCCTCAGCCAGAGGAGCAGCCTTCTTCTGCTTGTTTTTCAAGGTAAATCCCAGTCTGATAAACAACCTGATGGTATACAACAGACTGGATTTAGTGGAGGGTTAAAGAATTACCAATTTAAAGCCCTCTCCCTCTCAGCTTCTGCTGCCAGAATAGACAATGTGCTGTATGTCCACCTGCAGCTGGTCAGGTGACCGGAGTCTGCACACTTCAGATTAGGGGATTGAGCTGTGTGAGCACAGTCCCATCAGCGCAGTTGATTCATTCCAACCTTATCCAAAGAATTATTAATTGCACATTCATCAGGGTGATTAGAGCTATCTGAAATGACAGAAACTATCTCAGAGAAATTTGTATTTAACCTGTAATTACACTTTGTTTTTGGTCCATGTCCTATCCACTAAAATGTGGGTAGGCATGTTGTGCAGTATCTATATGCAGTGTTGGTTGTGCCAGACAGGCTAAACACTAATCGACTGAAATTAGAAATATGTGCTGTGAAAATCATTTTTGGGGAACTATGGTTTCAGAAATTTCCAAATGTTGCAGCTGGTTGGTAAATTGGGTTGCTGACAACTGCTTGTATCTAGCTTGGGTAACTCACCATACTGTATGTGGAACACTGTTTCTGTGGAAAGAAGTTTACAGTGAGACAGCAGAAAAAGCAGCACAGCTAACAAGCTACAACACATCTTGTGTTTCCAGCATTCCCCACAACTTAAACAGCGAGGTCAGCAACTCAAGGTCAAGACTGCTTGCTATTGGTCAAATTCACCAAAATGGATATTGACAGAGTTTCTTCAGCCCTACAGGCAAATCCACCAATGGTTCCTTCGACAGTCATTATTTATATTCGCAAAATGTCAGTGTTTCAAAGTCTGGTGTTACTAGTCTTAAAGCTGAGCCCTATCCTTTCTTGCAGCAGCGATTCTTAAGAGAGGAAAGTTAGCTTGTCCAAATACCATGAACATTGAAAGAGAGACCCCAGCGCCTCCCAGTTTGTCTTGCGTGGAGTGAAATGTTGGATGCATTGTTAATTCCCCTTTGTGAATTTTGTGTACATGAACATACCCTAATGCACACAGAGTTTTGCAATGATGCAATTTTCTATTGGCGAGATTGATCTGTTAATCTCAGTGCAGCCAAGGGTGTCCATCAAATATTTAGTGAACAAACTTCCCCTTCCCCAATAATGTATGAGCTAGAGGGGAAATGATGTGTGCTTGTGTGTGCATGTGTGTGTGTGTGACAGCGCGTGCGTCACAATGGAATCTATGTGACAGCCTGCCTGTTTTGTCACTTCGCCTTGCAAACATGTACGTATAAAAGTCATCATCTCTTGGGGCGGTTATCTTTTTTTGCTTAAATCTAAAGCTAAAGCTTATCTCGACAAAAACTTTTTCATTTCTTTAATCTTTTCCTCTTTATTTTTTTTTTCCTCCCTGGGCTCAGAAATGTCACTTCAAGACGTTGCCCTCGTTAGCTGGGGATTGAAGCCTTTGAGGGTCACGCTTCTAATAATCTGGCAAATTCTAAGAGAGAGCCAGAGAGAGAGATGTCTTGCTGGATGAATAAACATTTTTGGTACTATTTTGCCTGCTTTATTAAAGCCCTCCTCGCCTGTCGCTATCAATCCTTATTTCTCTTGATCTGCTGTTTACTTTCTATCTACAGCTTATTCGCTTTTCACGCTTGTTCCTCCTCCTTTTTCTCATCTAAACAGCTTTAGGTGTCACATGGATCTTAACACTTAATTACATTGTTGGAAAAGAACTGGAGTGACCTCATCATTTTTTCCTCTGGAATAATAAATAGTCACCAGTCACTTACTTATCGTGCTTAAAGCACACACTTTTGTTTAAACACATATAGAATAATTATATTTGATACTAAAGGCTGTATCATATGGGTGTTAGCAGCAATAATTGAGTTCCTGTTTGAAATTGAGGACAGATTAGGTCAGATTTTCCTCATCAAATATATTAGATTGGAATTTAAAACGCATTTATTATTCTGTTTTGTATTGTCTTTAGCATACAGTCAGGCTGTGTAGAGTTGGGGATTTATAACAAAAAAAAGATGGAAGACTCACTATCAATCAGAGGAGATTGACTGTGACAACAAAATTGGAAAACAACACTTGCACTCTTATAAAAAAAAAAAAAATCTTTCTGTATTTAAATGCCACTTGTCGACAGTGGATTTGTGTCAGCCTGAAGCATCAATTGTTCTTTCTTTTATAATCTGGTACAGATGTAAAACAAACAAGCACACAGCTCGAGTGAACGCTGAAGGGATACAACACTCCCTCCTCTTCCTCAGTGTTCACTGCATGTGCAACATTAGATTGTGAAGTGTCATGTTTTTGAATCCATACCAGTCTATAGAGACGGTGCTATACAGTGTTACCTCAACCACAATGTTTGACTAAATATTTGAACTGTGTCACTCCCAGCTTCACAGATCACACAGCTGTAGTTATATTGTTGACCCATCTTATTCTGAAGCTACAGTTATCCTCTATGAGCTGTCGATAAAGTTGATGTCGCTAACCAATCTTTTAAAATGATTTGTCAAATGACATCATTGTTTGTGAGTTGCACAGATGCTCTTATTTTATTTTTTGAATCCATCCTTGTTTTCCCTCCTGCCCACTGTAACAGCCTGTGCTGATCCACCAGTGAAACTCAGTTGGGGTTCTTAACATTCCGTGTTTGTCCCTCTGTGCGCTGCCATCTTACGATGACCAGTTTCTCTCCAGGCTAATTAAAGACCACGTCTCGGTTTTTCCCTTGAATCGATGACCGCGGGGAGGCAGAACGACAGAGGAGAGAAAAACTCAGGCAAATGAAAGGGCGAAGCAGGAACGGCACACTTCAAAGATGATATGAGCCGAGATAGAAAAGGGGAGAGAAATATGGGTATGTGCTCAACTGGAGGATCTGGAAAGTGGCGAGGTGAAAATGGCAGGGAGGATAATGAAGGAATTAAGGAAAAGAGGAGGGAGATGAGAGGGGGAGGGAGGGCAGAGAACAGCATCACATCCCTGGGTGATCTAGAATGAAAATTAGTTCCATCGCACACCAGAGATATTTCTCACTCTATCCTTCTACCTTTACCTTTCTCTTGCTGTATCCCAGTGCATTTTTCCGGTATCTGTCTGGCATATATGTATGTTAGGCAATGCATTTATAGCACAGCACTCATGTCTAAATCCTTATGGAGCTATGTTTGGTCAGTTTGTCATGAATACAGCCGTCTCTGAATACCGCATTGTGTGGTGACATCTCTGCATTTCCACTGACAGGAAGGCCATTTAATAGCTGGAAGCAGCCACGCTACCTGCCAAAGCACCTCTTGGAACGCAATGTTGTTTTCATATTGTGACCATGACATCTAGATCACAGCTAATGGCTTATGTGCCGTCATCCTCTCATTTATCGTTGAAGTTTTCAATCTGTCTATATTTCAAGTTATAGACAGATTGACAGATCAAGTGCATTTTCAAATTTCAGCTTGCTTTTTGACATGTGACCTCTTTTTCCATTGATGTGAGTGTGTTTGGTTGTCTGTCCAGGGTTAACTCTGCCTTTCGCCCAGTAGAAGCAATACAAATAATAGACCGATGCTCTCTCTCTCTCTCTCTCTCTCTCTCTTTGTGTTTTTACATTCACATTGCAAATTCAATTAATCTCATTTGAGTGACATTTTATTTTGCTTGCAGTGCGTGTACGTATTGGGTGAAAGCTTTGACAACTTTTTTTTAATTATCACTCTGAAGAAGATTATTATTTCATCTTTGAATGTTTTTTGTAACTTACTCAAAAGAAACATGACTGAAACGATAAACCTGAAACTTAGGGGGAGAATTAGTTTGGGTCTGGGAAAAATTGGGTTCAGATCTCGATCAGATTCATTGATTTCCCAGAGAATATATTTTCTCTCTATTACTGCTTATGAGATCCAAATGGAAAAATCTGGATCTCGTGAACTTCAATAAGATTTGATTAGGGGACTGAGGGGTCTCAGTGGACATGTGCCATTTCTATTTATTCATTCAATTTGGGATTTTCAAAGCATTTTTTGCCCAGTGCCCAACTCCAGCAGAGCTTGACTTTGTAACTGAGCTCAGTGTCCTTTATTTCTAATTCTGGCCACTTCCATCTCACTGGATTGAAGATAATGTATCAGTGTGAGTCCTGGGTTTAATGTGTGGTTAACTGACAATTCAAGCACAATCAATTAAATAAATACCTTGTTTCAAAATGGAGTAAATTATTATGCATGTGCGTGTGCAGGGATGCGTACTGTAACCAGTCCTCATGCCTTTTCATTGTGTGCTTGTGCCGCTGTTTCCACCTCGAAACTCTAAATAGATGCACAGCATATGCCAGACAAAACAGGCCCATCTGCCTTATCACTGAGGTAATTGCATTTTTCAAAGTGACAGCGGCCGATGCATAATTCATCATTAGGTAAAGCGCAACAAAGTCCCACATCGAAGTGTGTCAGCAAGCTTCACCGCAGGTAGGATGGAGGGAGGCTGCTCTGTGACCAGCAGCTCGCTCAGATAGGGGGATTTTTTCAGACAGCGAGACGGGAATGTGTTTGGAAATGATATTTAAAATTGGAAAAGCTGTCATCATTCTGCGTGTGTGTACGACTGCGTGAGAACGTGTGTGTGCGTGCAGGTAAGTCAACATGTTAACAGGATGGCCTTTTTCTCTCTGCTCTCCCCCCCGGCGCTCTTTACTTCACTCATCTTATTATACTGTGATACATCCAACCACTCCTTCTCTGCCTAATTCTCTCTGTAGCCATTGCACTCCTTTCACAGTTATTTTGTTTTCGGCTGCCTTGTCATGTTTTCAACCTGTCTGTTCTGCTTTCACAGTTCCACATTCTCCATCACGTTCTCTCTCTCTGTGTCACACTCCTTGAAATAGGTTTACCTGTTAAAAAAATACAGAGTTTCTGGAGCGCTGCCTTACGAGTTAAGACCAGAGCAAGTTGTGTAAGCAGCATCGCATAAAAGCATACATCTGCATTTTTGTTAAAGACATCCCCCCAGACTATATTAAATGCGGCAAAGGGAAAAATAAAATCTCCTAATCAAGCAGCATTTTGTGATATTTCTTGCATTTAAAAATATTCCAGTCCAAATGCAAATTGCAGAGTCTCCCAGGCTTACCGTGTCTGAATTCAGATATTCATTTGCACATCTGAATATGCAAACGACTACGCACATCTGATACAAAAGTGTCCTTCATTAACGGCAAAACCTACGTTTGCCTCTTTCTGAGTCTAATATCCACTGCTTAGTGAGTATGCATAAGTAGTACTCTCAATTAAAATAATCCACCCACAATGATACACACTAATTAACACTTTATTTGTGAATTCATTTTTAAATGTTCCAGTGTGGTATGGTACACATGTTGTGTATTTAAATGGAAATACAGGATTTACGAGACTGTGTTAAAACATTCTGAAATATGCAGAGGATTTTAAAAGGAGGTGTGAATTAGGGTGCAGAAAACAACAGGAACTAATTATTAGTAGTGGGGTCTGTTGACTAGGCCCAGTGAATTCTCTCCGAAGCCTCAAAGCCGCAAATGGTATTTGGAACAGTCGTAAACACCTGTACACCTGCATGTTTGTATAATTATACAATGATTCAGTCTCCAGTATTTTGAGCCTTTGAGCCAAAGCTGCTGATTTCCTGGGATTGTTGTGCACACGACAGTTTCTAGATTCAAGTCAGAATGGAGTGAAATTCAGAAAACACCCAGAGAGCAGTGAAGCTGTGGACTGAAACAGTTTGTTGATGAGAGAGTTCAGAGTGGAAAGCTGCGGTAACTGAGATAACCGCTCTTTACCACTGTGATGAGCAGAAACTCTTCGAAGAGAGAACATGTGGAACCCTGTGGCGGATCAGCTGTAAGAATCTGCTCTTACACAGGTTCCACTCCTGCAGTGGCACAGACGAGCTGAAGGGCGGGAGATGTAGTCAGTTGTGATGATTCTGTGTCAGTGTGATGAGTCGAATCTGCAGCAGGATTCTATGATGATGAGAAATGATGTGAGCGAACCTGGAGCAGAGACTGAACGGACCATTTACTAGGTTTGCTGAATTTGACTTCCATCTAAAATGACTTGATCTTACTTTAAAATGAGCACTCAAGTGAGACCTAAGGAGTATTCAGTGTGATTAGAATTTCAGTTTTGAAGAATTACAAGGTGAACACACTTTGTGTTGTGTTATTTTTAAACTGCGTCGATGAATTTATTTTCTCCCAGTCTTGAGTTTGTTTGAACTCTTTCTTGCTTGAGGTCAGGATCACACATGTTCTACGATATCTGCATCTTTAGCGCACACACTTGTGCACGACAGTGCCACACACACGAAGCTCCGCTCCATGAGATCACAGGGTTCATAATGAGACACAGCATCCCACCATTTTGCATTTAGTGTAATTTGCATTGTTATTGGTGCCATGCTATATACTCTGTACTCCGGTGTGTATCTGTACAGTACATTTTCTTTTCATCCCTCCGCTTTGCTATTTTCCCTTTAGCTATTTCCTCTCCTTCTTTCTCTTCGCCCTCTCCCAGGTCTGTCCTCTCTTCAAAGCCCTCTCCGTTTCCACCCGACCTGCAGCTCCCTGCCACTGCAGCTCTCTCAGCCAATATCCATCACACCATACACAGTCAGCAGGAGGGAGAGAGGAGAGGTAGGGAGGGAGGGGAAAGACAGGAGGCAGAAAATTGGGGCGCATAAAGAGGAGGAGAAATTACAGAGACAAAAACACATTAACGCTGACATTACCAGTGAGAAGGGAGTGACGGAGAAGTGAGCGCGAAGTGGAGGAGACGAAGGAGATCGTAGCAGGGATAAAAGAAAGACAGATGGATAGATAGATAAAAAAAAGGTAGTGATGGAGGAAAAGACTGGGGGACAGAGGGAGGGGGACCTCACTGTGTTTAACAGAACTGATAGTCTAGCATGGGAGACAGAATGGTGAGTGATAACCTGTGTTAGCCTGGATTAGCTCTGGATTCTGTCTCTCCCCACTGCTTTGTTCCTCTTCCTCCAGCACCTCATACCGACACACCGCTGTGTCTATCTATTGCAAAATAAAGCTCTCATCCTCAGCCCCAGGTTGTTTCCATTACACCCACAGTGATGCAACTCATTTGAACTCATTCCCCTCATCTAAATGTTTTGTCCAGAGAAGAGCAAGGTTTTGGTTTCAGGCGGCACAGGATGCTGTGCGGGCCCGTGGCCTCTGTGTCGGTGTGTGTTGCCTGTTTAGAATGCAGGCTGAGTGGGAGTGAGCGAAAGAGTTTGGAAGTAGGGCGCTAACAGGAGAGTCGCGACTTTGTAAAAGAGTGAATGTTCAAAATCAAAGCAGCCGAGTTCAGATATCTTGTCATTTAGTTTGACCCGCCCTGTCTTGAAAATACTCCATAAATTAGTCAACAGAGTACATGGAATAGAACAGACTAAAGTTATTTTTAGTTACTAATTTCTGTAGGCACTAAATATTTAAGCCACTAATGGTTTTACTGCATACAAATGCACGCTGATTAATTTTAAGAACATCACTTTTGAATCACTTAAATCTGAAATTGTTATTTATATATAAACAGTTAAGCAATTAACCTTTTGCTTATTTTACATAATTAATATGTTAGTCTGCACCAGTGTATCAACCACTGGTCCTCGACAGTTTTCCTTAACTTTTTAAAGAGTATGATTTTCAGTGCATTTAAGGACTTGTTGACATATTATCTATCCCACTGTATCTCATATTCTCCCTCACCTTTCCTCCCCCCTGTGAGCCTCTCACATAGTTGCCCCTGACAGCCACGTTCAGTCTCTCCTCCTCCCCTGCTTGGTGCTGTCATTTATCATCAGTGTCATTCAGCGCTCCCCTTCCACATGGCACAACATCTGTTTGGGAGTGTTGCACTTGCTCTGTTGAAAACCGTTCAGATACGCCGTGTGACGAGAGACCTGGAGGCAGTTTCCCTTTATGATCCGGGTTAATTTACATGCCAACCCCAGAGTGCGTGTGCTGTGTATTTATGAACTCGCCGATTCTCAAAGTTGTTATTCAAAAGTTCAAATGCTAAGTTTAAAGACAAAAAAAAACCAGTAATCTCACGCAGGTGCACTGATGCGTTACACACTGAGCATAATTATCAGGCCTCCACTGATTGTAGATTTACTCGATCTAGATCTTGGCTCTTGGTTTCCTGCAGAACAGTTAAATAACTAAATAAATCATGGCTCCTCCATGTTGGTGGAGGGCACATGGACCAACTAAAACAAACAAATAACACATTAAATATTGTTTTTCGAAAAGATGTTTTCTGTCCTCACACCCACTTCATCAAATCAAATTTTATTTATATGGCATTTTTCATGCATAAAAGCAATACAAAGTGCCTCATAGAGGCTACAAACAACAGGGACAACAAACCCCCATAAATACACAAAAAGACACAGAGACACAAACTCATACCCACTGCACACACTAAAAAGAGTCATTTAGTGACAGACTGCTGCATAAAAAGAGGGATTTTATGCTTTAATTCCTTTTTATGTTGCAGCTTTTTCTAAACTGCACAGTTTAGACATTTTTGAGTTGCCTCTGTGTCCTCATGTATTGCCAGGGGTATTTCATGTGCCAATATATTTATGACCCCACAAAGGTGACCACCTGAAGATGAGAAAACAACGAGTAGATCATGACCCTCTTCACACATATGTCCATCTGGTGAAAAGTAATTTACAAGCATTCAGCACCAGTAAATGAGTGATTGTTCTTGACATGAAGTGTGTGTGTGTGAGAGAGAGAGAGAGAGAGAGAGAGAGAGAGAGAACCTGTGAGCCTGGGCACTTTGAAGAGTTGTTGTTTTGATTATGGAGCCTCTGTCCCTGTTCATACATGAGATGGGAGTCATGCCTGTATTGTGATAATAATATGTAGTAATGGAAATCAATGGAAATCAGTGGAGAAAAAATACTTAAAGTCAACTGGCATTATTAAAAGGCTTCAAAGATAGTGAAGCTGGGTTGTGTTTGCTCATAGGAAACAAGCAGGTGTTCCTGTGATCCATCTCGCACATGGTAAAATGAAAAAACAGGAACAGCTCTCTTTGTGCTGAGCTCAAAGTCGACTCAAAAACAAATCTGAAGTATTGTGATGGAGGACAATATTAAAATAGCACAGTTTTAGGAAACAAAGGAGGCGTCTTCCCACCATTTCAATTCAGCACTGTTGATTTAAAGGAATTCTTTGCCTCTTCTCTGGCAGATGGTGATGGCTATCAGGACCACCTCCTCCCTGTGTGTTTGGATGACACCTGTCAACGCAGTGCCATCTACCTGGCCAAATCAGGCTCACGAGAGGTAAAAACACACTTGCAGGTCATTCTTTATGTTATGTTGCCAGTCACTTTTCTGTCAGATAATATACATGCTACACAACATCTCTCACCTCTCTCTGTCCCTCCTGCTAACAACTTTTTCTATGTTTTTTTTCCACTGAATCTGTAGATTATTTTTGTACTAAGTGACTGACTTGTATAAGAAGGTCTGATGTAATGTGTTTCTGGTAACTGGCTAAGGTCATGCAGTGTTTGTTTAAAAACCACTGTTGTCTTTTTCAAGCTCCATTCGATCCCTGTGAGGAATACCACCTCACCAGAGGCTCTGTTGCAATGCCAGAGCCTCTGTTTAGCAGTACAATGGCTATGTCTATTTCAGGAAGGCATTAAATATGTTGCTCTCTGCAGGGGGCTCTCGCTTTGAAAGACATCAGGGGCTGATCCAGCAGGCGTCATTTTGTTTTTGGAGTTGGAAGTAATAGATAGGCACACACAGACTCATGTGATTAATATGCACATATGTGCGTGGACATGTTCTCTCACAGTCGCACACACACTAACACAAACACACCCACCTCCTCTGCCACCACCACCACCACCACCTACGTACAGAACCATCGTGTGTGATTCTTTTCATTTGCATCCTACCAGTTGGCAGGAGAGCCTGGTCCTTTTTCTTCCTTCCTCTGCCACCAGAGAACTAGCTTCCACTTTTCTTTCAATCCAAAATAGAAATATTACAGGCTTATCAGCATGTCCGCCCCCACACATATGTGCACACAAAAGATAAACACACACACACACACATTCTCCTTATGGACATGCCTTCTTTTGTTTGCCTGTCAGCAAGACAAAGAGAAAAGAGTGAAGGAATAAGTGAGTGAAAGAGTAAAGGAAAGGGAGGTAGGGGAGGCAGAGAGAGGAGGACTTACAGGCACTGATGGATAAAGTGAACACATGTTGTGTTCTGTGCTGGTATGTGTTTCAAAGACCGTCATTGCTGTCAAATAGGGAGCCATGCAGAGAGGGAAGGGTGGGCAGAGTGAGGAGGAAAGCAGCCTCACTCCAAGATGCACCGCTTTCATGGAAGGGGTGATAACAGTGTGCGTACACGACAGCCACCCTCAGCAGAACCCACGTTTCAGTCAGTATGTTTCTCTGCACCACAGTACAATGATCTCGTCAGATTTTCATTATTTGTTGTGCAAGCACTCTCTGACCCATAATTACATTTGATCTCACGTCATTTGTGGCTGTGGGTTTCGGTGTGGGAGTGGGGCTCCATAACAGCGGCTCCCCAGCAATGTTAATGTGGCAGCGAGCCAGTAGATGTCCTCCCAAGAGATATCTGTACCTCTGTACTGTATCTGCTCACCAATATGGGGTAGAGAAAAGAGATAAATGGAAAAAATATCGGAATGTATGGGAGAGTGGATCTGACCACTTTGAGAGGGGAGCCCCATCAGACGAAATGAGGGCGGGAGATGTACGTAGGGAAGCGGAGCGGAGACTGAATAAGGCAGATGATAAGTACACAGGCAAAGGAGTGGGGAGCTGCCTCTGGGTATGCATGGAGGTCCCGCTGAGTAGAAAGTAGCGTGTGTCCATAGTGCATCTGCAAACAGTAATGTTGTCCTTCCTGCTGTCTCAGCTAAAGCCCTGGCCGTTACCTCTGCTCGCAGCACCTCCAGGCCTTTAGTTCACCCTAATGGAGGAAACCACAGGGGGCTCCCAGCACCTCTGCCTCATTTTGTTTAGTCACAGACGCACATTGATCACATTTATTGCACACTGAACCTTGCTTCTTTATTCTTTTATGTTGTGCAACGCAACCATCCACAGGCAGTAGTGAAGTGCCTGTGGTGTCAAGGAAATTGTAGTAGAGAAAAAAAAAAAAAATCCTGATAGCATGTCTATAAGAATAAGCAGTGAATTAGCCTGGATATGTAGTGTATGAGTTTATATTCCAGTCTGTTTTCCAGTTCAATACAAGAATATTTAATCTGTAGTAGCTGAGCAAAGGCATATCAGCATAGAAGCATTTTTAAACCTTTGCTGACAAGGCTTTACAAACTAGTAAATTTTCTAACAATATCTTACCATATATTTAACCCTTGTTTATGTATTATATTAATTATTCTCTAAATAAATGAATTCAATCAATCCATTTAAACTCTCTATTTATATATATATATATATTTATATTTTTATTTGCTGCAGAATGTTGACAAGTGCTCGTAATTGATCTGAACCACTCAATAAATGGACACACACATATCTCCCAAACATTGAAAGGTCAAAGTAAACATATGTTTTATGGAATACTCATTCAAACAGCTTCCACTTAATGTTCCAGTGGTTACACAGAGCACATACCTGTAGTTAAATTTGGAAATTGAGCTTGGTCACTTGAACACGGACTTTGTCAGTGGTTTGTCATTAAACCATAGAGGAAACATTCCAATTAGAAGGTCTTGGACTCCAACTTGAAAGGTTTTCAGCTTCCATGCAGCTTTGTTACAAATAGTCCACGCAGCATCATTGAGTGAGTGACCCCAGATGGCCACTGTTTGGCTCCTGCCCAGATCCCCTGGCTCTGTAACAAGAGAAAACAGGCTAGCATCGATTAGCTTTCAGGTTGTTATTAATGTGACTTAGTACTCATTAATGTTGACTATATTTTGTGGTGTCTGAAGACAGGAGAAAATTACAAACAAACCCGTGTCCTTAATGTAATACAGTTTGTTCTTATACAATATGTAGGCCGAGCAGCGTGTTGCTATGAATAATTCCGTACTTCCATTGTTACTGATTCAGCAAATAATGCTGCTTATATTGAGTTAGCCAATTCTGTTCTTGGCCTCTTTCAATTTCAGTGGGGGTGGTTTGCTGTTTGTATGCACATGTATTTGCTTATTTGTTCACTTGGTCAAACCCCAACTATGCAGTCATGCAAAACACACATGCCGCCCTCATGAAGGCTGAGCCAGATGCTCACTGTGGCTGCCCAGACAGTGCAAGGGCAACCAGTATGAGCCAGACGGCTTCCTCCCAGTCATCCCAGTCAGCTGGTCAGTCAGTGGCCAAAGAGGTGACAGTGACAGCAGGTAGCAGCGTCCCCATCCTGCCCAGCTGACAGGAAGACATATGGTCGGGCTCCACCACTGGCTCTTGACTGTATTTTTTGGCTTTGATTGACAAACTGTCGTCCTGTTTCCACATGATAATAAATATACAATCTGTATCTTGCTTTTTGTGGTTAAGGACATGTCAGGGCAGTGTTTGGTTGTCAGAATGCAGCGAGTTGTTGAAATAGATGGAAAGGGAATCTAAATGAACAGCTGGGGTTTATGAGATGAGATTGGAACACAGATTTGATGACCAGCATTTTGGTTAAAAGTGATGTTTTTGGACACATGCTCCACAACAAATGTAGTTTGAGGAACAAACAGTAAACAGCTGGACTGGGGAAACAGATGCGACATTTGACTGAGATAGTCACATTTTGATGAGCAATCACTGAGTGATTACTCCAGTTTACTGACATGGTGGAAACCCTTGTAACCATTCTCATGTTCCCAAAAACAGCATTTAAGACTTCCCAGTGTCAGACTGTTCACAGTCAGTCCAATATGGTGATATGCTGTTATTTTGACCTGCAGTCTGAGCCAGTTGAAAACCACTGAGGACAAAGAAGAAAACATGTCCATCCTGTACTGTAAACCAAGAAATGTGGAGCCAATAACATTGTCCCACATCATCTCAGACATTTGTGGAAATATTCCTTGATTCCTATTGTTCCTATAGTTGTTTCCTATTATGTTTCAATATTTGGTCTCTGTGTTTTAGTACAGTACAGTCAGAAAACCCTCTTATCAGTTAACCAGCTTTACTGAAAAGGCAGTGTACTGTGTAGCAGACAGGTCTGGACTTTAAAACCATATTAAACTGTCAAAGATATCAGACAGTGCATCACATACACTCAGACCCATAATCAACGCTATGAATATACGGTTGCCATGATAATAGCAGGAATACAGCTGAGGAGCAGTCACATGCTCTTCCCACGCGCTCGCTGGTTCAGGCCCATGCTGCCGTTCAGTGCCAGTTCTAATGTGATGAGCGTTACAGTCATTATATCACTGGGATCATAAAAGCCACTGCTTCATTACATGCCTGTTTTATTCCCTTTATTTTATTGCCTTGGACAGCCTTGTTGTCTGCCGGTGTTACAGTGCCTGCCCACATCGCACCGTAAACTCAGCTCCCACCTCCCACCTCCACCGCAGGCCGCCCGCTTTTTAATTTCTTGGCCTAATGAAGCGAGATCTCTCTCCAGCAAGTTGAATCAATGGGAGTCTCTGAGCATGCCGTTCCTTTTTCACTTTAGTTGTCAGTAAAGCCAGGAAAGGGATTTTATGCTGGGTTGGGGGTGTGCTTGTGTTTGCGCCCCTTCTGGTTTTCATGTGTGCTTCTACAAGCAGGCGTCCATGCTTTGTGTGTGTGTGTGTGTATGTGTGTGTATGCATGCGAGCATGTGCTGACTGCACACGCTCTGTTTTCCCTTCTGTTTGATATAAATCCATTTGTATGCAGGATCTTTCTCCTCACAACCATTAAAGGTATCAGATCACCTCACAAGTGCAAATCACATCATTTTCTTCCCATCCATTAACTAGGTCATTTGAATCTCTGCAATAACACACATAAACATACATTTATACTTGTTTCTCACTATGTAAATATGTTGACATTTGAACCAGCTAATGTCAGTATTGAATCATTTAGACCTGGGAACACGTCGGGAGGATGTAGGGCCACATATTAATCTGCAAAGAGACACATTTGACATTACATACATCATACATCAAGTCATCTGTTATATTTACTGATTAAATGTCAAATCTTCTGCGGTCACTGGGGATGGACTAACTGATTCATTACTTATTTAACTGACTCCTGTGACAAGTTGGCCATTGTTTGCAGCTTCTCAAATAAAAAAATGAATTGATCCAATTAGGAAAGTTCAGTACCCCCCCCTCCAAATTTCCAAACAGAGCTGCTAAGCAATCCTCTGCTTTCCTCTGATCTTGTGACTTCCCATTTGCTGCTGTGACTTGCTAATTGACCACAATTAATTCTTTCATTATCTGTTTTTGTTCTGCCATATGTTCGCACAACATGATCAGCACTTATGATTGTCTTGAGGTAATATCTGAGAGAGACAATTAAGCATTTTGCCAGGGAACAACAACATGTATCGATTACAGAGACAGCCTCTACTAAAGTGCGAGGCTCAGTCCTGTTGTCCTGTCTGATGAAGCATCTCTCAATCACTTGACGACAAATGCTTATGTTCACATCATGTGGGTATCATTGTACTGTATTATATCTGTATCTCTGAGCTTCCTGCTCATTTCTTCTCTCCATCCATCCATCCATTATCTACATAGCATGTAGAGGGTCGAGGGGGAAGCCGCAGAGCGAGAGGCAGGGTGCATCCTGAACAGGTCAGCATTATATTGCAGGACCAACATAGAGAGAAAAACAATCGATTTAGAATCTCCAGACATGCTAAGCCCCAATCTGCATTTCTTTGGAGAGGATCCCATGCAAGTATAAAGGGAGAACATGCAGACTGTATCTGAACCAGGAACCTTATTGCTTTGAGGCTGCAGTGCTCCACAGCACACCACCATGCTGCCTGCATTTCTCCTTTATTTTACTCCATTTCATCATCTTCTCACTGTACCTTTACCTCGTCTCTTCCCCTTGCTGCAATGCAGCGATGAATTTCTACTAAGAGCCTAACGATGGCTTCTACCCTCAACTATCTTGTCGTGCCAAAGCAGAATTTAACCTGACGCATAACTGACTCTCTGCATGTTTGTCTATATTTTGCACACTTAACTAAATGCTATTATTATTCTCCACACTTTCCCTCTCTCCTCCTGTAATCAGCATTAGGAGGAAAAAAAAAGGCAACAGACAGTACACCGATTGCCTGAGGGTGAACACCAGCACAGCGGTCTGCTGACAAAACTGGCGGACAGCAAAGGCCTCGCTGTCCTGAGAGAGAATATCATGGCAGCACTGAGCATAGACCAAAGGACTTCAGTTGAAAGATTGACTCACCAGTGAAGTCATGTCCCTTGTGGACTGAGGAGCAAAGAAATTAAAGATGTTGCTGCTTTGTGAAAGCATGGTCATCTGCTATATGAAAATAACCTTTTATAACTAATGAATAACTGGAAATCATGAGATCACCACATATCTGCAGCTGGCACATCCTGAATGTGATGTTTATTCCAAACTATAGTTTATTATATTCAGCAAATGCTGGATTTTGAATTGGATCCAAATGCAGTTTGGATTATGAGCCATCACTAGAATCTACAGTAATGTCTCATTCAAACTATGTGCATGTCTGTAATATTCAAGCAATTCTTCCTATCTCATATCCTTTATTACTTTCTCTGCCCCGCTCTTCCTCTCATTGGTTACTTTCAGAGTTAATAAAGTTAGTGGAACCTGAGGTAACTGAGGTTAACACATTTTCATGGAATAATGGTTCCCCCTCTGTCAGTGTGCCCATGTGTAGCATTGTATTTTCTGGCTACTGCTAATGGGTCTGTAGGAGCCACTTGGGTCCCCTCACTTCTCACTGCCAGCCACTGCACCGTGGTCATTTCCAGAACGCCCATGCACTCTGAATCACAGTAGCAAGCCTCACATTACAGCTTTAAGCCCATATGGCACAGAGCACTCCTCTCAAACCACATTTTCCTATCACTTAACGGCCATTTAATGACAGCATGACTAGACAGCATTGCATTAAAGCTCCAAGTTCATTCTTGACCTTTCAGAAGTATTCAAGCTTGGTCTTGCTTTACCACTGTTTATATTACACAACGTGCATGCAGATGTGCATAGTCAACCTACTGCAGCCAGTTCACTCCCTGTTCCAACCTAGGGAGCTAAACTACACCCTGTTGAGTTTTTATGATAACTCAAAGCTACTTCAGGTTCTGTCACATGCGTGGAAGGTGAAGTGAGGGGTATTCAGATGCATCATGCAACCTTTGCAAACTAAATTCAACACAATGATCCATTATATTTTATACCAATTTTAATGTTATATAAAGTGGTAGTACCCTTTATAATAACAGCCAAGAATTTTGCCAAAATGTATGCTAAAACCAAAGGTTCAATGTATGGCTTTAGCTTGGGTCTGAAATCAACAAAGCTGAGCTAAGTACGCCACTGTTTGTCACTTTCAGTATCCCCTTCTTTGTGGGCTGAGTCAGACCAAAAAATCTTATCCTGTGGATTATTCAAAAGATATACGTGAATCTCCAAGGTTGGGGCTTGGAAATATCAGTCTTCGCAAGGTATATCAGACATTCCTTGACATTACTTGACACATTTGGGTGATGAAGTTTTCAATTCAGTTTAAGTCTCCACTGTGCTCACAATGGAGCAAAACCTTGCTGGAAATTTCTCAAGGCCTTGTTTTGTATTTGGCAGCTTGTAACTAAACCTCTTAGCGATGTAAAATGGTGACTATTGAGTGCCTTGGATCCCAATTTAATTCTCATTAGAGAGTTAACAGTTGAATGTCTATTATTTGGTGAATGAGTGAACAAGGCATTGATTTCAGACGCAGGCCAACACTGGTATATGTCAAGAGCTGGAGTATAATTAGACGGGTAATCTAGTGAGAAACAATTAATGTTCCAAACTGAATGTACTGTACCATAAGGTGAAACATGCCTCTAAGGAATGTCTACTTCTGATTGGGTTGCTGTGTGAATTAGCAATGATAATAGTGTATTTCTCTGGTTCTCTTTCTCCCTCACATTCATTCCTTAGTATGAAATTCAAGAGAGTTGGATACCAACTTATTGAATTGGCTCTAATGAAAGCAAGGGGACTAACATGCCCGTCACTGGTTTAAACTCTATTGTTTCCTTCACCATCATGTGTTGGAATTGCAGAAGACACAGTGGGAGAGAAGGGTGTTGAGACATAAATGGTGACAGTTAAGGCTTACACCTACTATTGTGTTTGAGCTATGATGCAACTGCTCAGTGAAATAGCATTCCCATTAAGTGAGAGTTGATAATGGTCTCAGTGAGGTCTTTTAAAGTGCTGTCTCCAGCGGGCTGTTTGTTTTTATGGAGTTTAGCAAGTGTACCTCCTCACCTTCGCCACTTCCCTCTGTAAACTTCAGCCGGTTGTAGCATTAGAATAAGAGCCCCCTCGCGGGCCCTCAACATTACGATTGTCATGATTACGGACAGATGCTGCCTTTGTGTTTGTTGAAAAGATGTGCTGTGACCACACACAGTGCAGCTCTACTCCAGAGTAGCATACATAGGCCAGTAGTTTCTGTTGTAAGCTGTCACTTTGAACAGCTGATTGGCAACAGATTACTTAATCATACTGTCTCACTTTTATTGTGCAGGCAAATTCTGATCACTGTTGTTATTTTCTGATGTCATTACAGTGGGTTCCGATACTGTCAGATTTCCAGCAGAGGGAAACAGTTTGGAGCTTTGTGCCAGGGAGCCTCAGCCAACCCTTGGCACTGCACCTTGGGGACTACAACCTGGATGGCTTCCCTGATGCCCTGGTGGTCCTGCGCAACACCAGTGGCAGGTAGGGACACAAATGCACACAATCTCTCACAAGTCTTCTAATGGGGTTGTGTTTGTTGTTGAGGTGTCTCATAATCATTTTTGCTACACAAACAAGTAAGTGTAAGTCTTCATTTCACGTCTACTAAGTGATTGGGATATTGCTAAAATTCAACTAATCCTTATTTGGCAGGGTTTCCCTTGGAATCCTATCAAGTAGGTCTCTGAACCCCACTCCAACTAATCTTTTCAGTACCGTGCCTCACTGTAGGAGCCCTAACTGTGTGTGCCGGCACAGTTCCATACAAACAGCATTTGCAATGTTATTACCCCAGTTTCAAGAATCTGAGACCATGAGTGTCATGGATTTCATGCAAATCCATGTTTTCTCAGTTTACACTCGCTTAGTTATATGAATTTGTCATGTAACATTCCAATTTGATGAGATTATGCTTGCTTAAGTATTCCAGCCGAATGCAAAATTGAATTGATTGGGAACCTAATAACTGCAGATGCATACTTATATGGCTTATGCAAATCTGGTTAGCTTTTGAGACTATACATCTGTTTTTTTTACTCATTAGATTTACTCATTAAATTACCGTGAAATTACTGTACATTCTCTTGGATAAACATGTCTTCATTACAGTTGCCCATCTTAACTTTTCAGTACAAGTTGCCAAGCTTTCACATTTGGGCTGCACATATTAATGTGGATACACATGGACAGAAAATATTTCTTAATAAATCTACTGCATTTTCATCCTCAGGTTCCTTCATATAAGGGCAGAGGAAGTTGCACCTTGTTTGGGCTATATAAATAACATTTGATGGATTAAGCCTTATTGAACACCATCTTACATTTCAACCAACTCCTGGAAAATAACTCTTAATATGACAGAAACATTAGACATACATTTGTATGATAGCTGACATTTATGGAATTAATGGCACTGTCCTTGGCTGCAGAATTCAACATTTTTAGAATGATTTGCGGTGAGCCCCAAAAATCTGACATTGTAGTGTAATAAAGAAGTGATTGCATCCTGTTAAATGGCTCACAGGGACAGCTAAGGTGAGTGTGTTCTTCAGTCTACAGACATGACAACCGATAAGGGGGCCCTATAAAAACACGATGACAGCAGGTGTTAGGACATCCTAGCCACCATGGACACGTGTGTGTGTGTGTGTGTGTGTGTGTGTGTGTGTGTGTGTGTGTGTGTGTTGAATGACCTATGAGGATTATCTGGCCCTAGAGATGGAGATAAGATAGCCAAAAGGGTCAAGCGTTAATGTGCATACTGATTGTGGTGTGTTTGTGTGTGCATAGCTTAGAGAGTGTTTGAGTGCTTGCCTTGTCAGAAACAGTAAGATGTTGACTAAGAGGTTCAAAAGAATCACACACATGCACATCTGAACCCTACTTTCTTGTCCACTCTCTATATAATCATTGGAAGTCTGGTCAGGCTTAACTCTGTATGGTCATCCCCATCTTGAAATGACCTCTAATCACACAAGCTATCGCTTCACTCTTTAGTCCTTCCCCTTTCTCAATTTCCTTCTCATTTTAAGCTCGAGCAATTTAATCCTGTGCTTGGCCCCATCGTTATTGTGGGACTCCAACAGAAACATTCAAAATCACATCATCAGCATATGGAGGAAAGATGAGGATGGAGGGTGAAGGGATGAAGGGTGGAAAGGTCAGGTTGATGAGAATCAAGAATGATTTAAAGGCTAGTGTAGTGTCCTAAGATGCCTTCCGTAAAGTATGGCAGTAAAAACCATCTTTCTACCACCATTACAAGGCAAATGAGTTCTGGTGGTATTGGTCCAATGGTAACTGGCAACTTCTTTGCTGTAAAGAGTTATGAAATTAGATAGAGCTCCCAAAAGTCAGTGTGGTCCTGCTAATTCTGTTCTCCAAAGGAACATTGTTTCAGAGGTCATGTTTGAATGATGAGGTGTGTCTGTTTTTGTTTTTCCGCCATTTAAAAAAAATATCTCCTGCCCTCTTGCTTACTTTATATTCAGCTGCATTCCATGCTCTGTCCTGCACCGGCCTTCATTTTGTCTTTGATTTCCTTCTACTTACTAAATATTTGCAGAGCCTTGCACTGTATTTTAAATCCCATTCCCTCTCCATCCCTGTCCTCCTTTCTCTCTCTTTCCACTCCATCACTACCTCCTTGTCCTTCCAAGTAGTTATTTATAGCTGCAACTCAGATAAAAGTCCTGCCAGTTTGCGTCACCATCAGCAAACAAATGCCTTTTTAAGTGTTCAAAATAGGAAAACAGAAGGAGAAAGGGTGTGAGATGAGATTAATTGGGTGGCGTCAAAGAAACAATGAACAGATGGAGAGAGCAGAAGGAATAAATAGAGCTGGGGGGTTATTACAGACCCATTTTCTGATGCATGTCTGGTTGGACGCAGATGTAACCAGTGGTTTTGGTGATATTGCCTCATATATAATATTATTCACCTTATTAATGCATGGTGGTTGAATACCCTACTTATTTACAACAACAAACCAGAAATGAACTGCTGTATATACTGATGATACTGATGGTAAACTCTGGTTTACTCCATCTCCATCTTGGACTCCATCTGTCAATGAGTTGAAATTACAAAGCCTAGCTGCATCGAATATCTGTGGAAACTCTGACAGTTCACAGATTCTTTCCTTACGAACTGGGGGAACTTGAGAGGATCTGTCAAGAGGAAAATAAATAGCTCAAATCCAGGTCTGCAAAGTTTGTGGAGACTTACCCAAATGGGCTGCATTTTGGCTCATTGAGTGTAGACTTGAGTGGTAGCAAATCCAATTAAAAACAAATCAATAGCACAAGTAAGAGTTCAGTGATGCCCCACGGTCAAAGTGCACGCACTGTTGACAAGAAGACACATAAGGCGTGACTTGTGTTTGTGAAACGTCTTCATAGATAAGTCACAGCCTTTCTGGCATTATGTTCTTTTCACAGAACCAAAGTTGACCAGCCTACGCTAAAACATAGTTCTACTATGATGTGGGGATGCTTTGCTGCCTGCGCTACTGAAGCTATTGAATGCATCCAAGGGATGATGAAACCAGAGAACAAGGCATTAAAGAATGAAATGTGGTATCCGCTTTCAGAAAACTGGGTGTGAGGTCAAGGTCTTGGGAGTTTCTCATACAAGTATATGTCCAGCTTTTTAAGAGAAGGCTTGAAAGGGAAAATACTGACTGTTTTAACCTTGCCAGCGGTAAGTTCTGACCCATATCCCATCTCTGAAGGTTTTCACCTTCGAAGAGATAAAATCTGGCTTTGCAACAGGGTTTGCACACTTAGAAACAACTTTAGAGATTTGCATGGAGCTTCTGGCCAGTGCTTTCAACCTCCAAAACACCAAAATTAAAAACTGGAATTACGCCATGGGCCGAACAGGATCAACATTTATTCACCAGGATAGACAGGATATTGGATAAAGGAAAAAAATCGTTGACATCTCTGTTCTAGACAATTATAAGAAACGTTTAGAGGCTGTCATTGCTCCCAAAGGTCCTCCAACTAAATATTAATGAAGGATGGCAACACAATATTGTGTCCAGGGCACATTTTCTCTATGCATATTTTCAGAAAATGATTTTTTTTTTCTTCAGCCACCTTGGACATTTTATTTAAAAAAAAAAAAAAAGTCAGGGAGTTTGGTTTTACAAAATAGGTCCATTTGCATTCAAGTTGGAGATATTGTGATTTATGTAGATGATATTCAGTGGTGCCAATCATTTTAAGCAGGAGAGTATTTTGTCCTGAGAGAGAGCACGTAAGACCTGCACCTCCTGCTGTGCTTTGGAAATAGATCAGTGAATATCAGCACTTTGTAGGAACAACCACGGGTCACTCTCATATAGCTGTGTGTTCATCCATGCCTGCATGCGTGTGCTATATGATTGTATGTGTCAGACATAAGCTCTTATAGAATGGGATTATCCTCGGCTGCAATCAAGCGTTTTTCCTTTTCCCCACTTCACTGTGACATACGTACACTGATTAAAAAGTGCATAGGTCAGCTTTAATGTGCGATCTGCCGCCAGCGGCTTAGACTTAATTACATGTATGCATGTGTCAAACGTGAACATCACCATGCGTTTCTCAAGTGCTTGGAAAAACAGCTGCGAGATCACCTTCCCTGCAATCTCCCGTCCTGTCGGATCAGCACTCATAGATCTGAGGCTTTAAGAGCGCCACGGCTGTCATCATTCAACATTGGCAGATGACCACCAGTCAGATGAGACCAACAGATTACTAAAGGCTATAGCTGTCTCATTTCCCGCTCAGGCACACGCACAATGGATTAACACCCTGCAGCTCCCTGTAAGAATGCCTGCAGACCACAGTTCACCACAGACATGTGCAGGACATTCAGAAAGACTACTTGATGCCACTGCAAATATGGAGTATCCATCAAAACATATTGTTCATTATTAACTCTACACTGCCTCTTTGAAAGAGAATGTTTTTGGGTTTGTGTTAATGCTCCGGAGCAACTTCACAAATTTTCCCTCCCATTAGTGTGCCCTCCTCAAAGTGATCAACACTTTCTCTCATTTTTTATTTATTGTGTCCTCACCATGTTTTGTCTTTTGAAGACACTCAGTGGTGGGCAGTGAAGTTACCTGGTTCATCTGCAATCAGACATTTATTGTCCATGTTTTTTTTATTATATTAAATAAATATTGTTTGTTGTTTGTTAGAAGATGTGTTTAACTTCAGACCAAGACCAAAAGTTACTTTACCTGGCTCCTGACAGCTATAGTGTGCTGGCTGTCATTTTTACTCCATTTTGTTTTTGTTTTGTTTAAGATTTAACAGAATATGCACCAAACTCCCGTGATCAGAAACATTCAAACAGATGATTTTCAAAGTGAATGAAATGGCAACATGGCATAGCAATGACAAGCTCCCGCCCTTCTATGCAGAGACTGCTGACATTTCTCAGCAGCTGGAAATTACTGCTTATTTTTCTAAATCACTGTACTTGCAGCTACTGTCATCCTGGTATTCACAATGCATTTAGGCTTTGCTATCTACATGCTCCATTGTGGAAAGAATAATTAATTCATTAAATGCTTGTCTTACTTTTTTCCAGGACCTTCTTGTTGTCTCATAAGGGCTGAATAATTAAAACTAATTAATAATGTATAAAGTGCTGTCGTGGAGGTTTTTCTCTCAATATTTTGCAGCTATAATATCCCAAGGAAAATCGTCCTGATGCAGAGATGACGAATGTAGCTCTGTTTGTGATACAAGCTCCTTCATTGTTTTATCTCTCTAAATAATATAGACAGGGTCGGAGTGACAACTGAATCACTGTGTGAGAAACTTTAATTGGATTTACCGAGTGGCTCATAGATTCAATCTCAACAGTCTTATTGTTACCTCTGCCATGGGTGCTGTGTTTTTTTCTTTGTTAGTAGGAACACACAACAATATTGTTGGGGGATGAAGCATGACCAAAGGAAGCACCTACTACATTCTTTGCTAGTTTGTTTAAAGGGATCCAGGATTTTCTTCCTTTAATCTTTCTTTACCATTGCAATATGAAACCTTTTCTCAAAAGTTTCCTTGTTTCCATATTTTAATTATTCATGTATATTGTTTAAAAATATAATAATAAAATAGATTTATTTAGATCCAAATTGAAAATCTGATCTGTACCTGAAACAATGTGCATTTTGTAATCTGACATCCCTCTTGTACATTTGTGTGGAGGTCTACAGGTATCGTCATTGTTTTGTTTAGTCATGTCAATATTCACAGGGCACGTGTTCAGGTGTGGAGAGCGTTCCCGCTGAGCTGCTGCAGTTGTAGAAGTGTTTAACTGTTCTACTAATGAAGCGTGTAGTGTTTTTGTTTGGTGTTTAAATTAAAGTGAAGGGTGCAAAGCGTGGGCAGCATTAGCTCTGTCGCTGTGCTCTCTCAGCTCTCGTAAGGGTGGCTAATGTCAGAGGAAAATAGTGATCACTTTAAATCTGCCTCTAGGCTTTTAGAGGTAAATGCCACCTACAGCACAATTGCTACTATGGAAGACAGATGGTATCTGTTGTTGGAAATGACAGTTGGTCGAAAAAAAAAAAGGTTTCTTGTTAATTCTGTGAGGCTACTACCTTTTCTAGCATTTGACACGTCCAAAGAAGTGTGTCATGCTAAAACAAACCAAACTGTAGTTTAGTTTGATCTGGAGGAAAGTGCCTTTTAACATTTTAAATTTGTTACAATACTGGCTCAGTCCAAATGTGATAAAAACTCGTCAATTATAGTACTGACAGTCTGACCGTCCGCCTGCTCTGCACAGAGAAAGACACAGGAAATAAATAGGCTTGTGAATATTTCTTTGTTCCCTCTCTCTTTCCCTCACCACAAATTAGTACGTATTAGAATGTTTTCTTGAATACCACCAGAGATACCACCATGGAAACACTCTCGAGAATGAAGAGCCCTGTCTTTGCTCATACCCATTTACTTTTTAAATTAACGAAGTTCCCATGTTCAGGTTTTGATGCTCTCTGAGGAATTGAGCATGAGAGGGACTGCTTGTGTTCACAATGAGTGCCACAGAGAGGGAGATGGAGAAAATGTGTGTTTGTGTTGCCAAGACTATGTGAATTATTGGAGAGAGGGAGGCAAGCTCCCTGAATGTGTTTGAGAATGTAGTCGGTTTTCTGACTGTTCTGTCGAGAGGAACAAGTCATTGTACAGCACTGGTGGCTTCTTATTCAACCACAGTCGGCACTGAAGATAAATTATGGATCCCTTAAAAAGTCAGCAGAATCCCCAGATGTTCATATTATAGGTCTTTGTTGCTTTCTTCCCCGCGTAATTGCTCTTTTTCTCCTTTTTTTTTGAGAGAGAGAAAATGGAAAAACAATGGCCAATGCTACCACTGGAGGACAAGGAGACAGAACAAGAAATTATAGGATTATTATATAATGAGTGTCCCTGAGCAAGCAAGCATGTTGACTCATCCAGACAGATTAATGAGGAATGCATCCTAAACTCAACAGCTAGTTTTACCGATGTCCTCCTTGGCTGTTCAGAGCAGTGCAGCTTTGCTATTCCAACAATAGTTATGATTTTGTCTGTAGATCTTGATTTTTTTTTTTTTTTTTTTTTTTTACTGTTGAAACTAAAAACAGTTTTTGTGATTTTGTTGAGGATCGGACTAACCCCCTAATGATTGTAGTGGACAAACTAAAAGTGTTGATAATTTCACATTCAGAGCAACTAGGATCCTTACTCATCTGAAAGTCAAAACAAAGCATGTCTGTACATGTGCATGTCTTCGTCACATTTCAATGTGACATTTCAATGTGATGATTTGGGTGTGGCGTGTGTACACTATGTTGTCATCATCATCGGTATGACACTCTAAACTGAATGAACACCCAAACCAAACAACAGCTTGGCAATATTAGGCTGTCCATCCATACATTTATATATAGGCCCTATCTGCACTACTTGATCTCACCTGCTATGTATTATGCATTTGTTTGTTTCAGATACACACCAATTTATTAAATACTGATGTCTTTACAATGTCATTTTACCCTCAGTTCAAAACTCCTGAAAGTGGTTCTAATTGCACCAGAATATCCAATCAGAAATCGATTTAGGTTCAGAGATAAGCAGACATGGGCGTGTTTGTGGGAAAGCTTTTAAGCTTTTTGTTGGTTCAGTTTGCCAGCTGGAAAGAGTAATTGGACTCTAATGGCATAACAAAATGTTGAGCAAGTAAACAAAAAATAATTTGCTCCATTCGAAGGAATGTGTTGAGAACAAACAGTGGTTATCTGAAAAGTTCAGGGATGTTTTGTTCCATGAACATACAGTATCTATGTGTGTCCATTGCGGTTTCATATTAATGTGTAGAGCATGACTCATGAAAGGACTTTTCACTGGCTGCCAGTTAAACCTGTTCATGGCTGTCCTCATGACACACATTCCAGAGCGCTGAAGCTGCAACACACTGCTGAAGAGCTGCACATTAGTCAGAGGTAATTAATAGTAGATGTGTTGTGTCCAAATTGGAGGAAATTATAAACCAACTGCACTTCATTTGGGTCCACAGCAACAAACCTATCAAATCAAATGAGAAGTTGATGCTTCCATTGTCCCAATAATTTTGTGTTTGAGGGACACAGGAGGACAGACATACTCAAAGTGAAAGATTTAAATTTGCATCGATTTGATTTA
The DNA here is from genome assembly GCA_016785235.1 of Pseudorhombus dupliciocellatus. Taxonomy (NCBI): domain Eukaryota; kingdom Metazoa; phylum Chordata; class Actinopteri; order Pleuronectiformes; family Paralichthyidae; genus Pseudorhombus; species Pseudorhombus dupliciocellatus. The sequence continues at coordinate 300,471 of JAFBJW010000365.1, read as the reverse complement.
ATAGCCAGATGTATGCTGTCTGCCTGTCTCCTCTTTATTTCTTTGTGTACCATATTTACATCTGACATGAAAATGTGTTTGGAGCATTAGTAATTGTAGTCGTTTGCTCACTGTAAAGAGTCGTAATGGAAGCACTTTATCTGTCGCTGTTACAATAATAGCTAGGTAAAAAAGGCCTCCGGCATGTTACGGGATTTCCATAGCAGCACAAAGTGTGATCTTGACATTAGCGACTAAATTAGATGTAGTCAGTAATGAAATAACGTCGATGGAGAACAAAGCTCCTGCGGCTTTTTAGAGTCCCCTGCTATGATGACGGTGACTAAAGCGATGATTCCCTCAAGCAAGATGTGGTCCGACTACAAGACTATTTTTATACACTAGATCATATTTTAGAGCAGCTCAGCCACTCTCTTTACTCAGGTAGACTTGGAATTCACAGGAAGACACACTCACACACATCCATTCATCCAGTGCCCTAAGGGGGACAGTGCGTCCTGCCGGCTGTGTGTGTTTGATGTTGAAACGGTCCACCCCAGCTCCATAAGAGCCCCCTATCGCAGGAGAAATGGTGTAAATGTCACACTCCATCCTCCACTGGCCTGCTGTGCGTGGGGGTGTGTCTGATAGAATGTGCTCATAGCATGTAGCCACACATGTAGCAGTGTGTGGTGAGAGGGAGCTATTTCTGGAATATGAAATTAGGTCACAGATGGAGACGGCAGAATTTAAGTGATAACTGTTCTATCTCACACTTTATGACAGCACATCCCACATATAAGCGTTGATTAGCACGGGTGGTACCGGTTGGATCCATCAAGGTGCACTTTCAGATGTTACATGTGTCTCTGGCGGTGTGTAAATCACCAAGAAGACAGGAAAGGCCTTCAGGAGATGTGACACAGACTCACGCCAGCACAAACATAGCACACATTTAGGTGTAGATCTCTCCAGGCTATAGGTCAGTGAGTGCCTGACAGTAATTGAATAATGTAGTTAAACTCTTTTGCAGCAAAATCACAACAAAGGTCTCACAGTAGGAAAGGCATTCTGCAAGCAAGGGCAGGAAAAACTCACATTCAATTCTTTGTGTGTAAACCCCTAAAATCAGTCACAATTATGTACTCTCCACAAATGAAGACTGTAACATTTAATGATGTACAATTTGATGATGGTTACCCACCAACACATCTGTTGTCCTTCTCACTCGACATAGAACTAATGTTTTACTTTCTTGTGTTCCATGTTTCGTTATGCAGCCGTTTAAAAGTCCCAAAAGATACTTGTTACCATATTTGTGAGTGTGAATAGTAAGTGCAAGTCCAAAAAAAACCCAAATAGAGACTTTCAGTCTTGACCCATCTGTTCTGGTTTGTGACAGTCCTTCATGATGTATTTTTCCTAACTCATCACATTGCTCAGACACAGAACTGGGGTCAGTGGGGCAGGGACGATGTTTAAGTCAGGACATCACCCCAATCCGTGCCTAATGAGAGCAGAGTAACACTTAATGTTCTTGGTTATGTAAAGTTCAGTGCTCTTCACCTTGTTGACGCAATGATGAATTCCATCACATTAAGCTTTAGTGTTGCTGTGAGTGCATATGCGCGTCTCCATCTATCAGTATGCATCCCCACCAAGGAGCCGCTAAGAGCTTAGCAGGCCGTTGCTAGGCAATGCTATTTAAAATCCATCTTTGTCTGTATCTTAGCTGTGTATGGCAGCTGTGTTGTCTCTCAGTTTTGTCGCTGTGGTAGTGCTAGGCATTTGCCGTGTTAGTCCTCTATAATATATTCTCTCCAAGATGCGCATTTTTAGCAAGAGGCCGGTGTGTCCTCAGATAACTTTCCAAAAGAGAATTCACTCTGGTGTGCTGCTTAGTTAGAGTGTAATGAAATGGATTGTTGATTGGTTCGAAGGAATTATGCCACGTTCTGGTGTGCGGCGCTGCAAGCTAATACAGCAAAATCTGCAGAGGTGGGTACGTGGGCTTCAATAAAGTAGAAATTAATTTGTAAACACACAGACACACATGGTATTCTTTCTCAGTAATCTTTGCTCAGCTATTTAGTCTAGGACAAGGTTCCATTGTCAGCATTTAAATAAGCCTAAATCAATTATACTAATCCCAAACTAACCTTGGTTCATTTTCACCATGTGCTTGTAACCCTCAACAGTGTTTGAAGATTGATAGTCACCAATGTGTTTTACACATGTCTGCAAATAGACCCAAGGCTGATTTTACTCATCTGTGAACCTGGGCTTTGACCAACAGTGCCACAGCAGTTATTTTGTCAATACTAAATGATTCCAATGAAAATTTGACAAACTACCTGCTTTTAAATGGTGCCTGCAGGGATGAGAGCTGGCAGGGAATTCAATTCACATCATCATCACCCTCCTCCTTCCCCTCTTCCTCCTATTATTAATTTTAAATGTAAACATGTAGCGTTGTTGTAGAAGATTGTTATGAGTCGTTAAGGCATAGATATTTATTGGTAGGAGTGATTTATTGGAGCTGATGGTTGAGCTGGGGAGCTCTTGAGGTTAATGTGCTCTCTTATGTGTTCGTTAGTTGTGTTGGAATATCACCATGTTGGCTGTTTTCACAGAATTCTATGGCAATCCATTATATATGTGTTGTCTCACATTAGTCTTGATTTACTGGCATTTACTGCCAACGTTAACCGCAGAGGCTGATAGCATAGAAAAAAACAAACAAAGCTGTGAGCAGGCAGCACTATTTCAAAGTCTGTCTTGTGTCCCTGTGTATTAACGTTAAACATCATTGACCCAGTGTGCAATCTTTGTTTTCACTCCTAAAAATCCAGTCCATCCAACAAAAAGATGGATTATCCATCATAATTCCACAGAGATGAGACCACACAATTTCAACATTCAGATGAGTTTAGTGTATTTATGTGTTTTCTGCAACTGTATCAGAAGCTAGGTCTGTCATTCTGGAAATCTATTCATGGGAAAACATCAGCTTAGCCAGTGTCTCTGCCACAGGGGTTAAAGTCTTTTGCTGACAAATGGGTACTTTAAGCCCTGTACCCAAATTGACACCAAGGCTTTGCCAGTGATTTTACCAATGATATTTACCCTGCTTCTTCCCAGTTACTCGACTATTCAAGTTTATGTAAGCCTTCATTGTTTCCCAGCTTGTTGACAGGCAAGCTAACAACACTTACTTAACCCAAATACAAGCAACAAGACAGATTTGTGGATGCTAGCAAGACTTAATACTTCACAAGGAAAGCGATGGAGATGGTGATGTGCTGCACTGGTTGCTCAACACACCAGCTTTTCTTTTCTCATTCTTGTGTAACACAGTTGTAAAACAAACTCATTCGTAAGTTGCTGTTGTATGATGCTCCAAACAGAAAAGAAAGAATGACTAAAAGAGAGGTGACTTGGTGGCAAACCAGTGTGTGGTTGCAGCCGGGGAGAGATGTAGAGGATGAAACAGGGAGTGAAGGCAAGCAGACCGTGTGGAAGGAATGACACAACCAAAGAATGTACTTTGACTTTGATTGTGTGTCATTGCCTGTGTTCGTCACCACAGCGGCGCCTCAGGGCCTTGACAACATATCACTGTCTGACTGTCACTTTGTCTGTGTGGACCTGCCTACTGCTTGTCTTTGCTCACCTTTGGTCCACGTCTCTTTCTCTCACTGTCAGCCTCTCTCTCACACGCTGGCAATCTGTCAATAGTTCGGTCACACAAGAACCTGAGTCATTCCAGCTGCAGTACATGTGTGTTCCTAAAACATGGTAGTCGTGAACATCACTTTGGTTCAGCCACCGCTTCCACAACGCTGTCTATTCAATGAGTGTAAGTCATTGGATTGTGCTCCTGAATCACCATGGGGAGTGAACATACCTTGGTTTTCGGAGGGCATATACATACTTTATTTCTTTTTTCCTATATTTTAGTTTTTCTTACAGTCATTTAGATTCAAGATTCAAGAGTCTTTGTTATTATAAAAGATAACAACATTTTGTGGAGACTCACAGCTTTTTTAAAGAAGCCATACATTAAACAAAAGGAGCATTTAAATAATAAACATATGAGAAGTGTTAACGAATATTAAATACGAGCGGCTTGGTTAAAAGAAAAAGCAAACTGACTTGTTACTGACTGTTCAACTCTTCTTGCCCCTTAGATGGATGTGACAGTGCAAAGGGACGTGCCTTCTGTTCACACTAGACTAACTTGAAAGACATTCTCATTATCAGGCAGAGGGTTTGAACGGTGGTGGAGGATAGCAGTGAGCTTTAACTTAAGGGTGGAAGTGTCAAGGCAAGTAGAGAGGAGTGCACTGCTTTGTTACTTCCAATCAAATGCTCCCATCCTACGCACTGTGGAATAAAAGCACACAACCTGAGAGCATTTTCAGAGAGTCCATGGTTTTTTGACTGGCAGGGGTATCTGGAAATAAGGCAGGTGGGTGGGTGGGGGTGGGAGGCTTGAGTAAGATGTATAGATGAATGGATGGATGGATAGTTTGCTAGTGAATAGTAAGGGTGGAGAGGCAACAGTGGCCTCTTGATGCATTGGAGGTGGCAGAGAGAAGGGTCATCTGTGTGATCCACTGGTCATCGTACTGCCATCCTCATGCCCCTCTGGAGGCCAATTAGAAACAAGATAGAGAGAGCTAGCAGCACTGGAAGACACACACACACACACATGCACACCATCACTGGCAGCAGGTTCATACAATAATGGAGACCCTGAGGCACACAGAGACAGTGCTGGGCTATAAGTGCTGTAAAGGCTGTGTTTTGATTGTAGATTTAGTCTTTTTCTTGCACTTTATAATTAACATTTAAGTGAGATGTGACTCCACAGATGGCAATTACAACATTAGTTGTTTTTAAGACACATCTTGTTCATTGAGTCATGGTGCCCTGAGGATTGATACTGTGATGTGTCCTTTAGTGCCACTGTCAAGGTCTGTAATGCATATTGACATTTACTCCACTGCAGATTGGGAGGCTGCAGAAGCAGAACAGATGTGATCTGATGCACACACTAGACAATCCAGTCAGGAGAAAAAGTTTTTGAATGGTGATTTCGGAGAACTTGGAAGTGGCAGCAATTCAGGGGATCAAACGTAACTTAAGAGCAAAAATCACCCCACTTTTCCATGGTCCACCAAACAAAAGTCTTTTTTACACTGTACGCATCCATGTCAGAACTCAGTTCAATGTCAAATTGTACATAATAACAGTGCTGCCATTCAGCTGTTTCGTGTGTGTGTGTGCACACGTGTATGCACGCACACACAACCTATGGGGATTATCTATGTGTGACAGAGAGGGGGGAGTGATCCACCTGATAATCCCGAGTTCACCCACCCTCACCTCCCCTGCAGTGCTCGGGAGAGGTTGTTTTGAAGTACAAAAATATTGGAAAGGACACACAGACATCAGTGAATAACAATCTCATGCTGTCTAAAGTTCAGCCTGAAACTTTGAATGTTAGAATTGTTTGTACTCACAAACACAGAGTCCCCGAGGGTCCTCCACACTCTCTGTTAAAGTTATGCCTTTGGACAAGGGTGGTTCTGGTCAAGACACAGTATCGATGGATTATACGGAATGACCTTTACACAATCCCCCAGCTAATAAATGTGTAATCAAACACAAAGTTAAACCTGCCTCATTCTACTCCTTGCCTAGTCCCCCTACACACGATGAAGACATCCTGCACAGAAAACTGTCATCTCACCTGGCACTATTTCAGTCTGTGTGCCTGGAGCATTATGTGTCCACTTTAAAAATAAATTACATTTCTTCACTTTGCTGCACATTGCGTATTTTAAATACAGATGTTGTAATTATTGGAAGCTGAGAGGAGGCCTCACCTGATTTCTGCATTTCTGGCTGACGGTACAATAGCCAGATTATTGCACTCATTCCTCATAAATTTAAGGTCTGCTGTTGACGCTGATGTCAGGGAAAAACTGAGTGAGCGAATTTGTTTCCATTAGTGGGATGCAGCGATAATGATTCATCTCCTGTGAAAAAACACTGAGGTTAAGACTAACGGGATCCAGGGGTGGCTGTGGCTCAGGAGGTAGAGCGAGTCGCTGACCATCCATTAGCTCCCCGATACCTCCAGTCCCCATCCCCCAATGGCTGAATGTGTATGGATGCTGGGTGACGGGTACAATAATGCAGCCTGTGTGTGTGTGTGTGTGTGTGTGTGTATGAAAGGGTGAAAAGGACATTAACTCTAACCTGCTTTCAGTGGTTGATAACAGTGAACGATGACGTATAATTATAGTCCATTGAACATAATTGTAGAGCTATTACTAAGCAGCCTGATTCAAACATGTAAATGAATGATGATCAGGCTCCTGTTTCTGGGACAGATTGCAATAATGTACTTGTGAGGAGGGAACAATACATATTGTGCTACTTTCATTTAAATGTGCCTTCTTTGTATAGCACTCGGAGCGCCATGCCTGATAAACATGGTACTGAGAGAACCCCAGTGCCCACCCACACAGGTTCATGCAAGTCTTTTTGTCAAACCATCGAGTGCCATCAAAACGACTGTGGAAATGAAAAACAGCAATCAAAGCAGCCATTAGATACCTCATGGAAAAAAAAATATTATGATTCAATAGAATAACTGCACTGTCACTGTTTGATCACTTAGCAACCATTTTCCTAATGCCAGCTCTGAGAGGAGAGGCTTTTAACACTTTCAAGCAACTCTTTGACCACTTGTATTGCTCGGTTGAATTTGTGTTACATCAGCATTTATCACCGTATCTGTGTGTGTAACATAATGGGCATCTGTCATTTTGCTGCTTTTCTGCTGAACGCTTCGGTTTTTCTCTGTATTCCTTTTAGTTGGAGACATGAAAATGAGATGAGCTCGTTCTGCCATGTCGTATAGGGACACGCATCTATCTCTCTGTCGATAATAAATTTTGCCCAGTTTCAGGAAGTATATGACAGCATAATATTACTGGCAGTAATCAATCAATCCACCTTTTATCAAGAAGCACATTTCTTTTTTGTATCTCTAATCTTCTGCCTCTATCGGCCCCAGTGACAGGTTTTACTGCAAAGGAACGCAGATTTAATGTTTTTTCCAGCGTCGCCTCACACAGTCTTTCAACTTCTTAAGGCTTCCTAGATGGCAGAAGTCCCATCAGGCTCATAGCTTAAGGTCGGCCTTCACCTCCACTCCTAAGGCATAGTAAGGGTGGGAGGGGTAATTTGAAATCGTGAGAGAGGGAGGCCTTTCATGGTTATTCTATTTTTAGTCTGGCTTCTTTTTTTTTCCTGTTTCAGGTCGCCTCTTCCACAGAGATCTAGGAACAGGTATACAGGGCTAGAAAGACACAGGAGAAAAAAAGAGGCAGTTTCAATTTCCTCACAGATTCAAAGGGAGATTGTGACAAAGACGAAGCCCATAATACAGACAGAACGCTGGAGAAAAATACCACCGCAGTTTTATTTTATCTTGAATAAATTAGTCACCATGTGTCCCTGGAAAAAGATGGCACACACAGGGTGTGGTCGCAGAAAACTGAAAACCTTCTTCTGTATTCAAGAATCCGGTTCATATACGAAATGTCCTACTAAGACAGTGTGTGCACTTGGAAGAGGAGGACAGAAATGGAATGAAGCGTGGGATTATCCAGATTATAGTTATCAACACTCTCTGTGCTGAGAAACTGTCATTGTGATTGGCTGAAGATTAAAACATTGTGCATTTGAGAAAGTACCGCACCCTGTTGTCAGCGTCAAAGGAGAAAATGGTAACATGCTCTCTCTCTCTTTCCCTCCCTCCCTCTCCCAGTGGTCAGCAGGCCTTCCTGTTGGAGAACGTGCCCTGTAACAACGTCAGCTGCCATATTGTGGGAAGAATGTTTCACATCCACTGGGACCAATCCGATTTGGGAGCCATCCAAAATGCCATAATGGCAACATTCTTTGACATCTACGAGGACGTGAGTAATTTCTAATGACTCCATATAATCTGGGGTTTTGCCTTATTCATAATTTTAACTAGTTGTTCAAAAGTTCATATTCAACCTGACCTGTCAAAAAATACAAGTCACCACACAGAAGTCGTCTTTGTAAAAATGGACAGCCCTATACAAGCATCACACCAATCTGTCTCAGCTCTTTCTCTTTCCACTTTCCGCTCTCTCAGTGTCTCCTTGGACAGCGGTGTCAGATATGCAGCTCACGTGGCATCTCTTTCTTTCTACAGTGTTATACGTTGATGCCAAACGGCTGATTAAGCTCAACGCAGCAAACAACAAGACGTGTTTCCGCTTATGCAGAAAAGTGGATTATGTGCAAAGCTTTTGTCTCAACTGACTGAGCAAAAATGATTTTAAGTTTATAATTATTTCCTTTCATGCTCGGATTTGGACTGAGGATCGTACAGTGTCATGTTCAGTTTAGTGCTTGTTTGTGATCAGTAATGCAGTTGAAACCATGCGCAGCAAATTGTGTGTAAGCCGACTTTGCTCCGTCTTTGCCAGCAATTGTTTTCAAGGGACAAAGAACTTATTTATCTTTTTTGTCTGCTCTGCTGCTGTTTTTTTTCAAGCCCACCGTACGTGCTGTTTTTATATACTCATATTCTCTTTTCTTGTATTTCTTCCTCGGTTCCAATCTATAGTGACAGTAATGTGTCTTGTTTTTAGAATGCACCACGCAGCAACTTTAAAGAAGCCTAACAATATGGTCTTGCGGAGGTACGGCAAATAGGAGACATGCGTACGCTCATTTGCATACGTGTAGTTGTCAAAATCCTCCTTTTGTGTTTCCAAGGCTCTGCTCCCAGATTCCAATGAATATCGTGCAGCAGCTTTATGGCAATCTGTGTATGTGCTCGTCTTATCAGCATTAATTATTACTGCTTATGTGGTCTGTCTGTTGAATTCAGCTCTCGCTCTCTTTATCTCTCGCTCACCCTGGAGACAGAGGTTTTGGATGGGAGAGAGAGAGCGAGAAATGTGGTGAGGAGAAAAAAAAAGAGGAAGAATAAAGATGATAAGATAATGCTGGATCAGTCACCCAGGGTGTTAGAGGGATAAAAATAATGTACATCAGAAGACACACACACACACACACACACACACACACACACACACACACCATGATCTCATTGTCCCTTATCTATATGCCTGTCTTCATTTGCAGGGTATATTAGACATGCTGGTTCTGAGCCAGACAACGGGCAAAAATGACTTGATCATCCACGCTTTAAAGAACAATTTTGAAGCTGACGCCTACTTCGTTAAAGTGATGGGTAAGTGACTGATTTGCTCAGTTTGGTTTCAGTTCGCCGCCCTCATTCCTATCGCAGTGTATTGAAACAGCCAATGGCAGAAAGAAGTCCCAACTGGTCTGTTCACATACCACACACATCTGGAATTTACATAGTTAATGATGTTTTTATTTATACAATGCTAATCCTCGTAGATCAACTTTATCCAATGGGCACTAGCAGCTCTTTCTAAGTCTTTGAAAGTAGATGACTATTATCTTTCATATTATTAGATTTTTTTTTTGGCCTGGAGCTACTCAGTTGGTGGTTCAGAGAAGGGGATGTTGTTAAATTAAAATGGCTTCTGTCAGCACAAAACCTCTGTACTAAATGTGCATTCTCCCAAAAGGTCACTTAAAAGTCCTTAGACATCTTTTCATATTACATAAGAAGAAGTGGCAATTGACTGAAAGTGAAAGTGGCCATGTTTAAGTTGTTGTTAAGGAGAGGGACTTGTTTTTGTTAACATGGAACCAATTTTCCTAAATTTGCCTCTTTGCAGGCAAAGCAAGAGGCTGGAGGCGTTTTTGGATTGATTTTCTGTCTCATTCTCGTGAACACGTTTATCTAGAATAGAATGCCTTGTAATCGAGGATGAATCAACTGATTTTGGGGGCCATTTTTAAGGTCATGATGGACTCACAATGTATTTAGCTTTATTTTATATCTTGATCATGTTGAGAGAATATTTCCGAAGTTGTTCCTGAATATTCACTTGTTCTCCATGTTGACCTGATTAGATTTAGGTGCCTGGATTTCAAAGGTCAAGGACTCAGAGACCTCTATTCCCTGTGAATGTGATCTCTCAGCACTTCCCACGGGGACTTTCATTACATCTGGTGCAGCTCACTTGGACTCACTCGCTTTTTTCAGACATGACCTCTGGGTAAAATCCAGAGGATTGTCTACAGAGTCTACCTGCCCTCAGTCTGCTTTCACACAGCGGGAGGTTCTCTGCACACACACTTTCACAACTGCGACAAATCCTCCTCGATTTTTGTAGGCGAGAGGTTGAGCAGATGCATTAAATCTCCTGCGTAGATCATGTGATTTGTTCCTTTGTCTGACAGCCCTTTTTTCACATCAACATCTCCTGGATATCTCTGAACTTTACTACTGGAGAGCGATTCACTCACTGTAGCACAGTTTTGGTTTTCTCACGATTGAGAAAATGAACTGCAGTGTCCAGTGCAGCTGGATTTGCTTTCGGTGGTCAAACGTCAGCTTGTCAATGCTGGCCTCAAAAAGAAGTCTTTGGCCTCTTGAATATGATATCCAAAGACTGCCTGTGGGAATTCATTTTACGTCTTGAACTTAAAGTGATTTCGTTTCAGTAGTCAAAGGTCACAGTGGCCTGGAGAAAAAAGTATGTAGAACTGAGGTCAACTTATACGCCTATTTGATTGCTGTGTGGCCCCTGGTGCTTGGAATTATTAGTTATCAGCGCTGACTTTTATTAGGAACCAGCACTGATCATGTCAGATTTTGCTTGTATGGAAAATGGAAATCGTTGTAAATCAGTGATACTTCTGGGAGTTGTTTAAATATTTAATTTTGATGGTTTTACAGTTTTACTTCTACAAATGTTCAGTACAAACCGTCATCGAGTTCAAAGCTCCACTGACATCTTTACTGCACATTTTCCTCCTCGCTCTCTCCTCATGTAATGTGTCGCTTTCCATCCTTTATTTTCTGATACAGGTGTCAGAAATGCCAGAGTAAAACCTTTTCCTTTCCTTCCTCCCTAACCTTATTCTGTCTGTGCAGCGAAGATGACTGAATGTTAACTAATTAGAAAGAAATGGCACAAGTCATCTGTGTCGTTTGCTGTGTATCAGTCACAGATGATGTCTGGCTGGAAGCAGCTGGAGCATCAGTGTGTGCTCTCGACACTCAGACATAGTTTCATGTTTTTGGCACGTGCCCCTTTTTCCCTCTCAGTTAATAGATTATGTTTATTTTAGGCTTTATCATAAAATGTTTGGGTTAAAATCAAGACATGCTCTTTTGAAGTCAAAATATAGGTAGAGTGTTCGTACCTCGTGACATTTGAGGAAAGCAAAAATAGTTCCACTCCAGGGTGGGCCTTTGCACAGTTTAATCTGTCACTCTGCTCTGCTCATTAGTAAGAAAAGAAGCGCAGCTCATTTCAGCACAGTTGGTGAACAGTTGTTGTTTAGTCTTTTGGGAAGGGATGGGCCACTCCAGCTCCTCTGCTTTCAGAATCACACGCGCACTCATAAATCAACTCCATGCCCTTGTGAACACATACCACTACAGAGCGTTTACTGTAACACTAGCAGTGTGTGTGGGAATGAATATCATTTGTGAAGAATTACATATTCAAAGATTTGACCTGTCTAATGCATAAAGGACTGCCTGAGATACATTATACAGTACTTTTACTCATTATACAACATCTGGTTCTTTGATGGAATTCAAGCATGTGGAGAATGTAAACATTAAAAGCGTACACTCCAACAAACAGTTTATCACAGGAGCAAATGGTTACAACACATGCAAGGTTTCTGCAGGGTCTTGAAAAGACAGTTAGAATCATCTGAGATATGATTAACTATTTTATTCCAGGTCTTAAATCCCTGGCAGTCTCTGGCCCTGACCCAATTCATTCCTTAGCCCTGTCCCTTGATCCTCCCTCTTTGTTTTTGTGTGTGGCAGTGAAGGGGTAATGTTGCCCCATTTCTCCATGTGAAGCAGGGGAAGTTGCAATCTAACCCTTCAACCTTTGTGGATTTTAATCATAGCTTCTTATTTTAATGCAGTAGCAAATAAAAATGTATTTGATTTACTATTCACGGCATCGAAACAAGCGTGTTCACAGTCATTTCACCCTGGCACGGATATATTAAATTGAAATAACAGATGGAAACACACGGACTGACCTCCCAACACAATGATAAAAATAACAGTCGGCTAAAATCAGGGAATGGAGTACAACTGAAGGATATTTTAAGCTTTTATCTAAAGGAAGCTACTGACTCAGTCTGCCATATGTCAAAATGCATATTTCAAGAGCCACTGAGCTTTTCCTATTTGTCACGCTTAAAATATGTCTTGAATTGCTTTAGTCTTACAAGGGTCTTGGAAAGTCTTCATTTAAAGTCGCTGAAATCCGCACAAACTGCATAGCAAAAAATAATACGATGATCAAGCCTGGACGCCTCCAGAAAACTATGGGCTAGACTTTGTATACCATATCGTCTTCATACAAGTGTCTTTACTGTAATGGTTCAATACACTGCAAGTTGAAGCACCAATATTCATGAAGTATAATTTGAGAGGTAGGAAGTCCCACTGTGAAGATCCTTATAGGGGGCCTGATACAGGTCTTTGATGTGATACAGCAAGTTGCCAGCTTCTGTCTCAGCCAACTGATCCACACTCGGCCACCCTGCATTGATGTGGGAGTTGTGCCAAACTTTGATGGGTGATTCTACAAAGTTTTAATTGATGAGACTGGGATGTTAAATGAGAATTAGCTGCAGCTCACTGAGCTTCTAAAAGTGACACAACAACATCCTTTATTTGGTCCTGGTATTGATGTTAGAGCTATTCATGTCCCAGGATTGTTTCCAATCCTTTTGAAAGTTCAAAATACAACCAGTAACACCATGGTTTCAGGATAAGGTCAGACTTCTCTACAGGAAATCCATAAACGCTACTAAACTGGACTTTATGGTAGCTGGTGTACAAGGAGAATCACAAACCACATGATTCATCTCATTACGTTCAGACAGATTTCCATTTATCTCATGTCAATCAATCATTTGTTTAAAATGGTGCAGGTCTGATGTCAGATGACTGGTTAGTCATTTGTTTTAGTTTCGAAATGTTGGGAACCAGCAGAGGCTGCAGTGGTTTCGGGTGTCAGAGTAAGGTATGCAACATCTACCTGTTGTGCTTATGGCATGCTTTATATAAGCTCATGTCCTGACAGATGTCTCATATTTCAATTGAGTGAGTGTAATTTTCACTTTGCAAAAACCATCATTTTGATTAGGCTTCAACACACAATGTCTTAACAGCCGGGACTGGTAATCCTGAAAAAGCTAACGAGAGCAGGCACTTCGAAAAAATGCAGCTGAAACATCCCACCCCCACCCATTGGCCCTCTCATCAAAGCTATGCAACACACGAACGTGCGCTGACTGACAACTGCTAGAAGCCAGTTAGTCTCCCTGCCTGAAGACTCCACTCATGTGCACTAATGTGTAATTTTGTTGTTTGTCGTTTTTTTTAGTTTTATTCGTGTTTACCAGGACATTAAGATGATTTCAACACATAAGATAAAAAATGTTTCAGAAATAATCAACAAACCCTACATTTAACAAGGCAAGGAATTATCTTGTTTGTTTTGCTGTCTTTCACCTGCCTGCAGTCCGCTGGAGCTAATTCATTCTAAGCCCTAAAGAACATCTCCTAACAGACAGACAAACTAACTAAACAACAAACTAGAACTGCACTCAGTCGAGTACATACCTCTGCACTATTTTCCTGGCTAAACTCCATCTTTGCCAACTCATTAAAATTGGCTCTGAGGTTTTTGCTTAACAGACAAACAGCAAAACAACAAACATTACATTCTTGGACGACGTGATAAAAATGCTGAGGGTGTCGTCCCATCTCAAGAGGCAGGCAGTTCGAAAAGTGAAAGTCAATCAAATTTCCCAGCAACAATTTCCCAGTTTGGGGATGAATAAAGTCCCTACCTATCTATCTAAATCAAATTACGGGAAGTCAGCAGTGTGGGCAAATGACATAGGCGTGCAGTGCCTTGCCTTAAAGACTATAATACAATTGAAAACTCAGTCTCAATATTGAGCACAAATTCAGACAATTCAGTCAAGTGTTTGTCAGTTATTCTGACAGCTGCTTTGTGCATTACAGGCCTGCCTGTAAGTTTCCCTCCCCTTCCTCCTGCTGTGACTTGAATTCCTTTTTGTACCAGCTGCTCTGCATGCCACTGTTCTTTTTGTTATCCATGTTTATTCTCACTGCAGCAAATCTTACCCCACACGCACACAGTCTCTCTCCCACCTCCCATCTCCTCCTCATTTGAATTTACTTGCACTTTTGGTTGTAAATATATTATACAAGTTCAGTGTTGCCTTTTCTACATCCGGCCAAATGCAGAGTAGTGAGTAAACAACAAGCAATCAGAAAAAATGGAAGCATTACAGCCTGCTGACATTTGATTTATGTCGCTTGTGAACGTGAGCTCAAATCCAACATAATAGGCTTGCACCCCCACAGGTGAATTGTTTATTTACATGTTTTTCCAGTTGTCTTTGATAGCATACCTGATATCCATATTCAGACCTGACACACTATATCAGACAGCGCTGTATCAGTCAGTCTCATCCAGTCCTTTGTTGTGCAATCAGGCATCCTGTTTTCTGAAAATGCCATCCCTCCCCTGGGCCTTATTGAGCAAAGCCTGCTGGAGGATTGACTTTGTGTCACACCAGGTGTATATTTCTGTGTCTGTGTGTGTGCGTGTGCATTTGAGTGAAAGGTAAGATCCCATGTTGCACACAGGCTTCCTAGGATAAGTCGATGACAGGCTGGCCCCAGACAGCAGCCTTGCCTCTCTGCCTACCCTAGGCCTGGCCTCTTGCTGGGCTTTTCACACTGAGTTGACCTGAACCTGTGCCGCTCTGACATCGTATCCCTCCATGTGCCCAACATGCAGTAGTTCCCTCACTGGTGCATTCCATCAAGACCTGTACTTACCTCTGTTGCCATAGGAGCATATATTATTTAGTGGAGCTGCAGCCAGGTTGAAGTCTTGGCAGCTAAGGAGCCTTTCTTTAAAACAAAACACATATACAGTCTGAAAGCCAAGAGAAAAAAGCACACCAGCCCAGTTTGTCATTTTATTTTGACACTCCATCAAGAAGGGCTTTTCTCAAAGTGGTTGGTTGAGTATTATTTAGTTATGGTTGAACTTAAGTTTCCTCCACTTTTAGTGATTTCTTGGCAAAAACTTTGCATTTACCTTTCCGCTATTAACTTAATGTGCTGGATGAGTTCAAGTGTGTGTAATGGCAATGAATCAAAGCTAACATATTTTACTTCTGTTGTAATCAGCACACCTCTAGGGATTTTTATCTGATGGTCAGCATTCCCCTGACTGTACCTTGAGGGCACCATGATTTGTGGTTCACAGTGAAGTATTTCAACATTATGTCCAGACCACACGTTTTAATTCCCAGCTCCTCCACTCTGCATACCAAAGTGTCCTTAGGCGAGACTCACTGAACCCATGGCGTCGATGGCTGTACCCACAGTGTATGAATGATGTAGTATTAATGTTGCTGCATAATAATTAGTTTGAGTGGTCCCCTGGAAATGTAAATGCAGCCCATTTAACACAGATATTTGACATCAGTAGATAAATGAATCAATATTTCTTAACATCTACCTGATATATGTGATTTATTCTGATGATTTTGGTAATCCTCTTCCTTTTAGCCCTAACATGAGAATATAATGTAGAAAAATATGTTTATTACTTGTTTGCAGGGACTTTTTTCCGAACGTGTTGCTTCCCTCACCACTGATCGGAAGTAACTAGCAGCTGATCTTCTGAAGAGCCTGTCTACAGATATTTTTATATTTATCTGTATATGGATCAAACGTGATTTGGAAGAAAATAATGTGAATCTATTTTTATTTATGTATGTGTAATCAAGAAATCATTTCAGCCATACTTGGATTAATTGCTGTGATATGTGGTCCAGGTTTCATTTTGTTCAAATTAAATATCTCTCAAACTCAACACATGCCCACTTACTGGCCAAGAAGAGGTTCCTTCAGGAAAGTTCACAGAAAAATGGTAATGACAGGCAACATGAACACTATTAACATAAATCAGAATTTGAAACATGTAAACAAAAGTAAAGATTAGAAACGATGCATTTTAATGGGAGAAGGATTTTTGTAGCTGAAAAGATGAGATACTTTCAACCTCATTGCGTTTGGCAAGAACATGCTGTACACCATCCATACGCATTAAATTGAACCCCCCTGAGCTCAACTTGCGTCGGGGGGTGGTAGGTTTTGGACTCATGCATTGCCTCTGGTTCATTCTGACTGTGCAGCATCAGCAGCAGCACAAAATGACTGGGTGAGGTGTTACCCAGATGAGATTAATAAATATGTCAGTCAGTCACAGCGCTGGTCTCATAGCTCCAGAAAAAACAGCTGATCCAATCACACTGAAGGTTGCCAGCTCAACAAATGAAGAACTGACTTTAGAAATCATTTGTTTACTAGACGTTGCATGAATAATGTTCGGGCTGCTCAAGTCGTGCTTCTCTCGATCTGCTTATACATTTTCTAATGTATGCTGCAGCAGTATATTGTGAGTCATTTCAAGTATAAATCATGAACCACTGAAAACTCTGCACACAGTGTTGGAAAGAGGAGTCACAGGATTAATGAGCTCCTGTAATCCAATGTTTCCTGCATAACAGGCAGAACACAGCCCTGCCAAAGTGAGCAATCAGTGGGAGAAGAGCCTTGGCAACAGAGGTGACCAAGAGCCTGATGGTCTCTCTGGCCCAGCTCCAGAGATCCTGAGTGGAGATGAGACATTTCCACAGGGACAACCAAATTCAAAGTGTCGTGTCTGATTCTCTCCTGAGGTCACACAATTCAATCCTTGGTTTTATCAGTCTCGAGAGCCCCTCACACGCTCTCCTGAGTTTTCCACTGACGAGTGCTACAGTTTTGGCTGCTTCTCCAACTGCGAAATATAATGAACTGACGGGGCAATTTTTTAGACAGTGGGCTGTGAATAACAGACTCATTTATAAATGGATGCAAACTGCTAGAGCAGCATTTGTCTGCTTTAAACAGATTAAATGTTTTATCTTTTGAATGCCTGTTAAGTTCCAGCAGAGTGGTGTTACTTTCTCTCTCCTTGCCTCTTAATAGCTCTACTAAAGCTCAGCTCAGACGACAGAACTTGTGGTCAATTCAACCCTGATTCTGCCCCGACGACCTGGAGGAGGTAAAACTCATGGTATAGATGTGTTGCCCATGTGAGGGGTTATAGAACCAATTGTAAAACCTGACTTGTATGGACACCCGACATGTATTAAACGTGTTTTACGTCTAGGATTCAAAATGCGAATGATTATGTCAGTTCTAGATGGGCAAAGCTAAAACAGCTGAGACAGAGAGCGCAGCAGCTGACAGCGCTGCTGAGGACCAGTGAACCTTTCCGAGACTAACATCAGCTCGAATGCTGCTGTTGAAAGATATGTGTCAGTTAAAATCTCAAAGGAAGATAACTTGTGTTGACTGTGTCTTTTCAGCAATTCTCCCCTCTACACTTGTTCAGCCTGCTTCTTGTTTATTAACATTAGAGAAAGATGTCTCTCCACGCCACTCTCCGTTTTGTTCTCATCATGTCGAGGTGACATCAGAGACAGGGGGTTGGCAAATTGCTGACTCGTTCTCTGACAGGCTTACATTACGCACGCTTTCTGATCGGTGACGGATATGCCATCAGGAGCCTTCCTACCACCTGAGCAAGTCCTGTGATCATGTGTGGCATTAATCATTACTGGTAAAATTTGTTTTGGTCTTTTTTAGAAAGACCTGGAGTGTGAATCGCTAATTGTGTCTACTCTTTTTGAATGTGGCTGCTCATTAATCATGGCCAGTGTTTGTGTTCGCTTGTTGGATCCACTCAGGTCAACCACAGTTTCAATCCGCTCTATTTATCCTCAGGTCCAATTAGGGCTTAAGAAAGAATTGGATCTCTGAAATTCCTTCTTACAGATGAGAGCGCTTCCACTGGTTAGTTTTAGAATTTGGGACCAATATGATACAAAATGAGAATGCAAAAAAAGGAATTACTGTAGTAGAGATGGGAGAAATCCTAAACTCCTCACATGTATAAAGTAAGTCATATTCTCTTATATAATATTTTAGCGCATCTCACCATTAATGACATTAAGTAGTAAAAGTCAACTGGAGATAGAGAGATAGAGATAGAGGAAGCACTGCAAAGGGCCGGGTCAGATGCAAACCCATAGCTGCTGCAGCCTCCTAAAGCCTCCACTTTTCCATCAGTTTGACAGAGTTTCAGCTCAGGGTAAGATAAGGTAAGAGTAAAGGGGAGTGTGAGACAAGTTGCAGGTATGACTGAGGTTAGAAAAAGTGTCCAGGAAAGAAATATATAATGAGTGAGTGAGTGCTTTTTAGCTTCAAAAAGACGAAGAGAGAGAGTGACAGGCAGAACTGTATGAGTTGATTAGTTTCCTGCTGACTTATTAGGATGCAGATTAGCTGCATTGAGAAACATCTGGGAGCTTTACTCAGGCCCACATACCCCCTTCTCCTCTCCTCACCTCGCCTTTCATCTTCTCTCTTCCCGAACCAAATGCAGTTATCTTCTTCCCCCTTTCCACATTTTCTCACTCTCCTCCATTCTCCCTCTTTTTGTCATTTCTGTCCCTCTCCCACTTTCAGCATGTGTTTTGACATCGCTCTCACCTGTCCCCCTGCCACTGCTCTGCCTCTGTTTTTGTTTCCTCTCCCCAAACACCTTGTTTCCTTTCCTCCTGCTTCCTCTCTGCCTCTCTACAGTCTACCAGCGTTGTCTTTTATTCCCTCTTTTCATTCCATTTAAATGACAACAAGGATATTTACATGAAGGCTGTGTAGCTCAGTCATCTGGGGGAGGATCTGACTGGAGGCTTCATATTCAGATTGGTGTGAATGTTTGTTTCCTTGCTGCAGCACACAGAGACAGACTGAGTGGGAGTGGCTGCTGCCATGTTTGTCACAATAGCACCCAGCATCAGCTCCTCTTGATGGATGAAGACTTATTGGGCTTTGTAGCCACAAATAGGAAATATAATACAGTGCACTGCATATTAAAGCCATTGAATTCATCATAAGCAGGGATTCATATTTTTTTTGGTATCGTACGACCTCAAAATAGCAGGAATTCCTCTCCCAATGCTACTTTTATTAGCCTTTATCTTGATAAACCTGAAAAAGAAAAAAAAGAAAAATGACTCTCTGTTTAGAACATTTTCTGGAATGAAAGTTGACTTTATGTTAGTAAGATACTCCTTTTTCTTACCACAATCTTTTACTTTGTAAAGAGAGTGAGAAAATTACCTAAACCATTTTTTCCCAAGGGCAAGGCGCCTATAGCAATACAGCCTGAATCAATTTCAGGTTTTATTAAGTTCAGCTTTATTGGTGTGGACCACATCCACTGAGAGTTGAAGTGGCTAGAAGACAGACCAATTAGCAAATTATGGTTAGTGGTGTGGAAGATGAAAACAACAAGCCAGCACCTCATTTTAAATAAGACGTGAGCACCACTTTTGATTTATGGCTCTGACGGCTAATCCACTCAGCTGAAAAGGATTATTTCTTTTCAGCCTCTGACAAGTTGCTGTACTTTTTATTAAAAATGTAGAGATAAATAGACATAAATGTTTGCCAGTAACAGTTCAACATGCACCTTTATTTGAGTGAATATTAGTAAGTTTAACTAGCAGAGAATTGCCTATTTCCTGAAGAATCCTGGTGATGGCCTTTGAATCCATTTTCCAATTCATAGTTCTGAATTCAGTTTCTTCACCAGTGATGCTGCTGCTGCACTCGCGTTTTGCACTTGCTGAAAAAGGCCAATCACACGCATCTTTCTTTTGCTTCATTTTGAAAATATAGAAAATGAGAACTGGTAATGCATAGCATTTTAAAAATGTAGTGCAGAAGAAGGTATGGATATTAACTGATCTATGCAGTGGAGTCAATGTGAAAAGAACCTGCAAGAATGAAATGAAGTATTGAATTAATGAATGAAGTAATGAAGTAGTGGGACAGAAGTAATGTACTGGGTTTTTTGAACATATTTGTTGAACCTGCTGGTTTCAGCAGAGGGCAACAGTCATCAGCAATGTTTGTGCTGTTGGAATCATTTGATGTCAAGATGGTTTATTTCTATATACTTTTTCATTTTATAGTGTGTTTTATTTACTTGGAATGGTCTCTACAAACAATGTTTGGATCTTTCTCAGCAGAGAAACTTGATGCTGGTCTTGATGCTGAAACATTGGGCTGAAAGTCATATAAACTGCCACATGTTTTTCTATAAAATTTAGATGAAGTTTTCTCACCGCAATTAGTGAGGGTGTTAAATGTTAATCTCATTGATATGGCCAATTCCCGTAATGTTCACATTATATATTTATCATTCATCTAAAAGTGAAACACAGTGGAAGCCAGTACCAGCTGCTCAGGGACACTGGCTTAACAACAAAAATTTTACCCAACGTGAACGCTGAGCAGAAACAGCTGCCTCTGGGATTTGAATCCCTTTAGTAGTTCCTTGTCATACTTACACTTTAACCTGACAGTGGCCATTAAAGTGTCTTAAGGGGACAAATGTGGATTTGATTTTAGATTTCAGTTGTTAAGGCAACTAGTTTAATGGGAGACAGTTGGTTGTGTGACAGCTTTATCTTCACAGCCTTTTTTAATAAAATTAAAATGTCTTTCAGTATCCAGACAGAAATGCATTTATTGTGCAAAGTGGGGGTATTGTCACACATATGCTATGTGTATATTATAGCATATTATATTTGTATAGTGTATTATGTGTAGCACTATTGTTGACATTATTCTTTCTGAATGAATTATTAAGCAGTGAGCAAGCGGTCCTCTCTGAACTTACATG
Organism: Pseudorhombus dupliciocellatus; assembly: GCA_016785235.1. Classification (NCBI taxonomy): domain Eukaryota; kingdom Metazoa; phylum Chordata; class Actinopteri; order Pleuronectiformes; family Paralichthyidae; genus Pseudorhombus; species Pseudorhombus dupliciocellatus. The sequence continues at coordinate 279,424 of JAFBJW010000365.1, read as the reverse complement.
CTTTTTAAAAGAAGATGTCAGCCTGCTGTCAGTCACAGTGTGTGTTGGTATGTGTGTGTGTGTGTGTGTGTGTGGGGCATGTGTCGTGCCTGTTCATGTCTGGAAGCAGCCCTGCGGTCAGCACAAGCACCCTGAGGACAATGAGATGTGATTAGCATCTCAGAGCAAACGCCGCTCAGCTGCCATATCGTTGCGTTTGCGAGTACAGTGTGTGTCTGCTCGTCTCTCGTTGACTCCCGCTTGTAGTCACTAGTGCTGACACGGCATGCCATGTCCCCCCTGTCAGGATCTGCACACAGCTGTGTGTGTGTGGGTGTGCGTGCACATCTGCCTCTGCGCATCTGTCCATGCATGCGTGCGTCACTCACATAACAGCTAGAGGCTGTGTTCTGACGTACGCATGTAGTTTCCATGGCTCCTTTAAGTGTCTTTTTATTGAGGGCAAGTGAGGCTTCAGGTGAGGCTCCTGCCCAACAACAGGACTGTGTGTTCGCAAGTGAAGTTCCAGAAATGTATTTAATCGTCTCTGTACTGTGAGGACTGCTGCTGTGTATTTTTTCCAGTGGGTGAAATTGCAGCGAAAGGACACTGCAGCTATGGAGCTGGAGTGCTGCAAGGTTTGTAACAAACAAGGTGGAGCTGAAATCAGCGTTCTGAATCAATATCTTTAGTATCTGATAAAAGAGTCAGAAAAATCGTGTTGTGATAGTGTGATAAAATAAATGTAAACAAGTGTGAATGGTCTTTTAGGGTTGGATATGATTCATCTAACTCCCCCCTGGCTGCTGGAGGTGGTTCTACATTTCATTACTCCCTCACTTCTGACTATTGTTTCTGATTCAGAGATGTATATCCTCCTAGCATGGGCAGAGTGCGCAGGCTGGTTGGTTTGTGACAAACAGGTACACCGGCCAATTATTCCACTCGTTCTTTGAATTCTGTCAGGAAAAAGTAGAGTTTCATTTTATTTGGATTTGGAATGCCAACAATTCCCGCTTTGTTTAAAGGAAATAACAGAGATACAAAGGTGTATTTTTATTCACTAAAATAGCTCATTTGGTAGAGATTTATATTTAATATTTAAATGTCCCTTCAAATACACAGCAATTCAGGAAATTCGAAATTCCAGCCAGGAGTAAATGTCAGCACCTCAAACCAAACACCTCAGCTGTCAGTAGACTATGTTCAGACATTGTTCGGCTGTGAAGAATGTATTGTCCTAAAGAACAAGAAAGGCTTTTTTTTAATCCTCTTCATAGAACGCATCGTCTTCCATGATGAGGTTAAGTAATTTTGTATTCTCATTGCCTCTTTTGTGAATCTTCCACTCAATCCCCCCAGCATTTGGTAGCGCAGTACACCACAACATGAGTTCTATGTGGTGAGAAATGACCTGATTTCTGGTGTCCTACTAGAAAACCTGCAGGACGGATTAGAAACACAGAGGCTTCTCTTATCCCCAATAACAGCATATATAACAATGTGATGGATTTTAGAAGTCTAAAACCATCTGTGTGGTTCTATTATTTAATCAGAATTATAACTAACTGGCAGCTGCAGTCATGCACCCACTGAAGCTAGACATGGCCCCACATTGACGAGTGAAGCAGTTTGGATCATTAATCTGACCATTCACTCACACTGAGCTGGGCTTCATTAAACCAGATATCTTCACCAGACTCTTCCTCAAATCTAGATCTTTGATCACATATGTTTGACTCGCCACAGAACAACAGATTCATGGTTTGTTTTATGGAAAGCAGTGTTTTCCTTTCCAATGGGTGACTGGCCACAGTTTTGAAAAATTGGCCGGATTAGTCAAATAACCATCTAATTGGGATGTGCCAGTTAAGCCGATCTCTCACAGGCCAGTTGAAACCTTCTTTGGGGAGTGGGCCTCTCAGCAGGAGACCAGCGTGTTGACTGTGAACTGAGCACTGTCGGAGAATTGTATGTAATTAAATACTGTGCTGAAAGGGATGTGTCCCTGTTGGGATATTACACATTTTCCACCCATCAATGATGTTCACAAGAATGGCACCCAGTCGAACAAATACCCCTGCCAAGGGTAAACAATCCTAATGTGTTTAATACTTTTTAATTAACATTCATATATTATTTAGAGAAGTCGATGGACATATTATCCCAATGAACCTCTCGGACCGTTTACTGTGATGATGGAGTGTTTTGGTGTTACTATTCGGAAAAAAGGACCATCTTACAATGTTAGTTCCTGGAACCTTCCGCTCAGCTGGATCAAATCCAACATTTTTGTGTTTCAGACCGACATGGTTTTAAACCACAACCTCATTGATGGAGGACTTTAATCTCAAATTCAGGCAGAAGCTTCCTGATTCTTCTGGCGGTCTCAAAAATGGCCTTTCTATTTATCACCATCATCATATGTACACATTTAGATTTTCTGCTGCACACATAAACATGCCATCCCTGTTTTAGTGTTTAACAGTCACACTTCAATGTTTAGTTCACAGAGACAGGGCTTTTGTTAGTTACAAGAGAAGCGTACACACTGATAAAAAAGTAGATTGTTGTGACACACACACACACACACACACACAGAGCGCACACAGACCAGTTTGTCCTCCACTTGATTAGGTTAGTCCTTCAAAGGAGCTGCCATCAGTCTTAATACTACAGCAGAAAATAGGCTAGCTCAGTGTAATGGAGGCTGTGTGTGAGAGAGAGATAAAATGTCATCAAATTTACAGAAAAAAACAAATCCTGTCACTTGTTTCACAAAACTGAATATTTGTTACCTCTTTAGGATATTTTCCGGCTTATGCGGTAACCCTTTCAGGACCAGCAGACCTCATGGAGCATTAAGCTCACTTACATTATCTCTGATGTCCTGATTAGATTTACTTCAGTCCCTATGGTGTGTGTGCTGTTTAGTTGGATTGGAACCATGTTCAGGCAGAGTCAGCCACACCCAGCAAAACCTCCCAACATCCCCCCCTGTTGGAACCCCAACGTGCTCGACTTTATTATTCACACACCTCTATTCCAATAGAGGGGTGTTTGAGTCTCAGTGGTTAACAGTGTTGCAGCCAAAGTGACCCCTTCTTCAGATATAATAATTCATCAGAAGGTCTCGACATTCATATTCGACTGAGGTGGCATCTTACAAACCATGTCTTAGTCCTCAAAGTCCCCGGCTGGAAGCAGTGACACTAGCGGCCATAGCAATGCAAATGAGTACCTTACAGGTGCCCTTGGTAAAGCGGTATGGTAAAAGATGTGTGGTTTTCTGTCGTCCAAGAGAATGTGAAGGTGCCCCCGAGGAGGATATCAGAGGACATCCTGCCTCACAACATGGTGTAAATGATGTTTTTCTCAGTAGAATATCAAATGTGGGACACTTGGATGATGGTCCTGTTGCGCTTCCTCCATCAGCCTAGTGGTGAGTAGATAATGTGTGAGTTTTAATTTTTCTATTCCTTTATGCTGTCCACAAAGGAATGAAAGTCCAAATAAGGATAGCTGCACAGACCTGTGTGTCTCTTGGCGCGTGTGCATATTCAGGCTTCGTGACATAGTTTGTTCCCGTCGGTCCTTTTGTGAACCGGCGTCTCTTTCTTTAACACCAATGGTGACACGAGATCACAGTTTGTGCTGCAGCCCACAGAAATTCAGCGACTCCTGTAGGAAGGGTTCTTTTTTTTTTTTTTTTGCAATTTCAGCTTTCTCAAATGACCTGCAATGGCCACGCACGCACGCCTGTAGACAGAAAACTGCTGAGTTGAAAACAGTTGCTTTGTTATGTGTGAAAAAAATCATCTGTGCTGCAAAATAGATAGATGTGAAAGAAAAGAAAGTAAAGTTGTGGGGTGTTGTGGGCCTGTGGTCCTGCTGTTCCTGTCTTTGTCTTATGTCATGCGTTGTCTTCCCAGAGAATCCAAAATGAGGCTGACTTCAAATAAATGGCAGTCTAATGCCTGTGTTATTGATTTACAGTGCCGTTGATAGCTGTGCCTATAGCCTGACCTCAAACAAACGAGGAATAATCCGACCCCTATGATTTATTGATGAGCAGTGTCCTTCCTAGACGGCCCACAGGCCTGTGATGTGATGATGGGGTATGACTATAGGCATGGCAGTCTCCGGCCAGTCTGCCATGAATACTTCAGACTGTTAAAGGCTTTGATTCTTCAAAGCTAAATCACCTCATGTTTTTTTGGTTTATTGTGACTTCATTCAACTAAGCTTCTGTGGGGTACTTGGAGAGCCAAAAGCCTTTAGCTCTTGAGACAAACTGCAGTCACCTTGCAGGTTCCAGATTTCTTTCACATACACTGAAGGCCTCTTTTCATGCCCTTGACTTTCATGCCCTTGACATTTTATAATGCAGACAATTACTGAGAGTTTCTGCAGTACCTATAGTACATGATTACAGGACATGCTTTGAAAAGCCATGTTAAATCACAAAACAAGCAGTGACTGATGTGCAGTGTGGCCAGTGCAGGTCAAGGTACACATCTTTGACTTTGATAGGAGCTCCATCTGAATTCTATTTCAGCCATATACTTAATAAGCTTGTGAACATCAAAGAAGCAAATTTGCTTTTGCCCCACGTACACCATTTCTTCTTAAATCAAAGCTTGGGGAAAAGAAATCCTCTTGTTTATTCACACAAAATGATGGAAGGGTTACCACGCACAGGGATCAGAAGAAAATGGTGCAATGCAGTCGTCAACCCTCGTGCACAACTGCACTTTTGTGAAGAATATGTATTACCTGGTCAGTTACCAAAAATGTGTCAATGAAACATCTAAGTAAAACCTGCTTCATGGTGATACTTTGCATATACTCAATGCCTCATTAGTGATTTACAATTTTTTTTTTTTTTTTTCACAAATACTATTTTATCTGTGGTGACCATGTTATGCTGCAGCCAGCTGGGCGTGACAGCTGTCACTGAGTTGCAGCATCTTACATTTGCTGTTCACACAATCAGCGGAGCTACTAGGTAAAGGATCGTGGTGTGGCTACTCAACTAAATATCTGGAAAATGCAGTATGAAGACGAAATATTTAAAAAAAACATTTATAAATTGGTGACTGGATTCAGTCAACAGAAATACCTGAGTGCTTTGTACAGTTTTTGAGACCCTGACTCTGTAGAGGAGCTGTGCAGTGAAATGTGTCAAACCTGACATGGGTGCACTAATATAAATTCAGATGTTCTGCAATATATGTGCTCTGTTAATGCATTCAAAGTAGTACAGGTCAATGTCAAGTATTGCATGTTGGGAATGGCAGTGGTGTCCGCGACCTTCGACCCTACACAAATGAAATCTGAAACGGAGTCACCTAAGTTCATTTGAGTGTCTAAAAAATATTTCACAGAAGTCATTCTCGCAGTTCTCCAGACAGTCAGAATTACAAATTCTGACTGCATGTTGTCGTAAAAGAAAAGCTCTGGTTATATAATACAGTTTTAAGCGACCCATTCAGTAGCTGTCTGAGCCAAAGTGCTCACCCAGTTAATGGTCAAGCACACTTTGCCTTTTTAAATCCCCCAAAAATATTTCCAAGTATTCATTTTATAGATTTCCCTGGGTAAACCAAATGTAGTTTCCCAGAGTGATGTTTGACACCTCATAGTGACGCTGCAGGGTGTTTGACTGGTTGTTTTACAATGAAAAGTGCACAACATGAACTTTTAGGGTTTGTGTGACCAAAATGAGCAAGTAGGGAAAAATCAAATTAGAATTGACTGGGTGTCTCCACTAGTGCGTAAGAAATGGTGTGAACTGACGCACGCGTTTGGTAAGACAGCAGCTGCACGAGAATAGAACGCTGTCTTGCCCCCTTTATTTTGGCCTTAATGAATGATTTGTTAATGCTTAATGGTGCTGCGCAGTTCTGTAAATATCTGTGGAAGAATGGATAGAGGAACCTTTGTGATCGGTGAAATGTGCACAACAACAATTAGGGAATTGTCAAGACGAGGAGAGATCATGTGGTTTTGATCATCCAGTGACAGAGTATATAATAAGCCCTTTAAAACAAGATTTAAGTCTTCATAGGGTAGTTACAGTTCTTGCCATTGTGCATATGACTTATTAAGAACATTTGCAATGAACAATGGAGCACTTAGTCTCCACCCGCCCACTGCCTACGCAAATGAACCAGGCCTACTGTGATGTTCTTTTTCAATGGGTGCAACGTACTTGATGCTGTTTACTGCAGCACTGGGTTCAGACCTTATTAATACAATATTGGGCTTTAGCGTGACTCCATCAGGCAAATCAAGGCAACCAAGACCCGCGATCCTATTAGTGTGCTATTAAAGTCACTTCTCTAATAACTGATTAGCAATTCAGCTGACTTTGTCCTTGCTTGGCTTGTACAGACAAATAAGTGAAATGCTCGCATTGTGCGCATGTGCGCATAAGTCCAGTGAATTGTTTGTACGTTTATTTTCTGTGTCTGTTATGGCTAGCCTTTTGATCCTAGCCCTCCCTCTGTCTATTCGTTGATTGTCTGCCTTGTCAGAATTCCACGCAACAAATGACAAAAATGATTTGAATGCGTGAATTGTGTTAGTGATCCTTATGTTACTGATCATTGTGTTAGCAAAGTGTATTTCTGTGCTTGATATTTCATATGTGTTGATACACTGGTCCTTCGGGCAGAGAAAGGGCAGCCTCACAGATAGTTCCTGGTATCCTGCTGGTCATGTAACACATGCTGAGCAACATGACTGACTCTGCCTCCTTCATCTTTTTCAGTGCTCAGCGGCCTCTGCTCCAATCGCTGCCCTGAAGATGTGAAGGTAAGAAATCTGTCTTTGCCTGCCTTTTGTTTTTTTTCCACCTCTTTGGTGAAAAAAAATGTGTTGTTGGGTGAAACAGCAGAGCTGAGCGATCTGGCCCAAATCCATGTCAATATATAAATGTGTTCATATCAGTCAATATAGATCATTATTATGATAAATGTCATATTATTGTTATTCCTGTTTACTTTGGCTATGATTATTAACCCTATAAGCCAATCATTTAATGCCATTTGTTATCCTGACTTGAATCAGGTCGGTCTCAGAGTAAGCAGTAAAGGAATTTTTATTTTTTCCTGTTCTAATGTTAACACCATAATCCAAAATATTGCTGAATAACATGAATAGTCTGAATCATGTCAACGGTCTAACAGATGTGACGCAGACTTGACCTAGGTCAGTGTCTCAGTCTGAATGAGGTCAAATGTTCACAAATGTTCTTGAAAACTTTTTTCAGAGTTTAACATAGTCATTATTTAGGGCGGCACTCGCTTTCAGCATCATTTGTATCTTCAAGAGCTAACGTGAGATGCCCATGTGTTGGTGGCCGGGGGAAACACCGCAGTAGCAGTGACTCCTTCCATAACCTCTTACCACTGGAAAATCCTTTGCAAAACATATAGACTTTGACACCGACAAGAGGCTGCTGGTACTCGAGTTGTTTTGGTTTTCTGTCTTCTCTTCCACCCGCTTGTTGTCTTACTGAAAGCTATGATGAATGCAGTCGACGACTGAAGCTCGCGGCTGTTTCTACTCCTCTCCTCTCACCATCCATCAATCCTGTCTATCTTTTCATTTCGCCCTCCCACTCTTCTTCTTAGTCACACCTCTCCTTCGCTGTCTTCCTTTCAGCCCACCAGTCTGCTCTGTTGCTCTCCCCCGCCTCTCTCTCTCTCTCTCTCTCTCTCTCTCTCTCTCTCTCTTTCTCTTTCTCCCTCTCTCTCTCATTCTTTCTTCGACCTCATTTCCATTCCTCTCTCACTCGTCTACAGAGTGTCACAGCTTACGGGGCCAGGTCTCTGTCACTGTGCATGTTTGCATGCTTTAACAGTTTCATGATTGGCTCATGGCGGATCTCTTCATTCACTGTCATCCTTTCATAATGAAGAGATAGGAAAACTTCTCTGTGTCCGCCCACACTGCCGTCACACACGTTTACACTCAGTCCAATTTTTCGGCAGTTAAGTCAGACATTGGTTGTCACCTAGTGAAAGTCAAACTGTAAAAAAGTGCTCAAGGTCGCTGAGATACCGTCTGTCTTTGTGCCCACTCCTGCTCCTGTCTTCCCCTGTTTTTCTACGTCACCCTCGTTGTTTATTTTTCATCCCTGTCCTCTCGCCTCTTCTCTGACAGGCAGCTGATGTGAAAAGACAGTTCCAGAATGTCCACATTTGTCAGTTCTTTTCAGTTGTGTTTGCATGTGTGTTTTTGCAGCCCTTTGGTGTTAACCAGCCAGGACCCTATGTCATGTACACCACAATGGATTCCAAAGGTTACCTGAAAAATGCCTCAGGTGAGTGCTTTCTTCTTATGTCTCTCCGTCGTAGCCTGCAGAAACGACAGAGAGATGTCTGCTTTGAAAATGTCACTGCCATTTATGTATTAATAACCAAACCTCTTAACAACGACAGCTGTCCTCACTCAGGCTGAAAACCACAGGCTTATCAGAAGGGAGGGAACATGCACATGCATTGATTTTATTGTCTAACTTTTCTCTTTTTTTTTTAATTCATGTGAAAGTAGCCTTTCTACCTCAAAGGCTGGGGCAGAGAGGGCAGCTCAAGGAAAGACAAAAACAAGAACTTTCCCAAAAGTTGTGTAACTGAAAGGAAAATCAATCCGTTTGATAAGCTCCATGGTACTACTGCAGAGCCGGGTTTTGGTTCACACTTATTCTCTTCACACTTAAAGGCCTTGGTAGATATTCAACAAAGTGGCCCTTTCCTTTTTTTCTCATCTGTTTATATCAATGGCAAATCTCTATCTGGAAGGACCTGTTTTTGTAGTGGTTTTGAACCGCAGCTTTGTGTTATCATGTTTCATTGTGCAGTGATGTCCAGTGGAGTGATGCTGATGATGATGCAGGATGACCCAAAGCAAAACTGTGAATTTTCTGTTGCTTGTTGTCCCAGAGAAAGTTTCAGATGTCCCCCATTGCGCCTGATTACGACGAAAGACAAATAAGCAGTTAACACTATGGCCAGTATTTCCACCTTAATACCTTTCAGTTCAGAAACAGAAAACTATTCTAACAGCCATGGTTTGTGGTGCCGTAAACATGAGAAACTAATCCTGTAAACATGTCAGTGGGCTGTGAGGGTTGTGGAGGGGCCATTTTAAGACCAGTCAGTTTCATGACAGTGTAAATATGATTTTTTTTTTAATACTACATAGGAGGGCTGGTCTCAACTCATCATCTCACATAAACAACGAGTTAATATTGTTCATGTTATGAGTTATAGAATCAGTGAGGGCCCAAAAGATGACATCATAACCGCTGCACCACCTCAGACTGCTTCAGACTAATGAGGAAGGAAGGACATACAGGTACAGGGATGTATGGAGACATTGAGGACGGCAGTGCTGCGTTGTATTAGCTACAGTTAACCTAGTTGATATTACATTGTGGGAAGGACAGAGAGGCGGATGAGGACAAAATGCGCTGACAGCCTGGGGTCAGGGATATATATAGTCTGTCTGTGTATGTGTGTGTAAATGAATTCCTGTTTACAGCCTAACAGTTCTTTGTTATCGGTTGGTCCTGTTAGAATGATTCAAATTTAGAGGATGAGTAGGTAGATCACAGTTTAGCATCATTATTTTCTCACCACAGTTATACAGCTACAAGCTCTTAGCAGTAAAAGCATGTGCTGTAATGGCTGCAGATTTCAGTGAGGTCTTCTTTGTCCAAAGTGGAAAAAATAAAACTGTCCTGTATTTAGTTGATGATTTGGATGAATGGGCACACAAAGTGAGACAGTGGAGAGTGGGGAGGGCTACTGCCACCTGCTACCACACCCACTGCACAGAAGATGGAGTGATAAAGAGGGATAAAGTGAAGAGATTGAATGTTGCTGTGTCTGATGGCCTTTCTGCATCTACTCTAGCAATACAAACTGGGGTCAGGTTAACCACAGACTCTTTAGTGACCATAGCTGTGAGTGTGATTGCAACAGGTTTTGCTCTTTATGTCAGCCATCCCATGTGCTGGCAACATGTTGGATAAAACCCTGCCTCTCATCTATGTCAGCTGGGACTGGCTCCAGCTCCCTCTGCCACCTCAGCGTAAAATGTATAGGTAATGGATGGATGTTTGTTCACGTGTGTAAACATTTCACTGGGTGGTCAAAATATAGGATGATGACATTTAGTGTATCTGCAGGCTTTCTCCAAGATTATGAATGCTGCCATTCAGCCTCAGGAGGGTAGTGGGTGTGATGGAAAATTTATTGAGAGGCACTGTTTTAACTCTTTCCTATGTATCATCAGTGTTTGCTTGCATGGGTTAAGGAATTTATTCAGGAGACAAGCAAATGTTTCTATTGTTGTAGAGGGTCTTTGATGTTGTGGGACATGCCTAACAGAGGTGATGTTCATTTGCAAGAGAAACAAGTCGTAAAGTCTTAGGTGTGAACCTCATCATTTGGTGAATTTATGACCTTCCTCTGTATCATGAGAGAGGACCTAGCATCTTGTTGTTATCTAAATGACATTTGTCTGTGTTGTTGTGTGCTCATCCTTGGGAACAATCTGGTCTCCCCCTTTTCTGTTCTTAGTCTTTCATGTTTCTGTATAAAAACCTTGTTGTGTGACAACTTGGGTTGTCACTCTCCTACCATGCGGGCTGGAGGTGAACCTCTGCAGAGCTCTATTAAATGACCCATTAGGACAACTCAGGACTGAGGAATTCTTCATTTCACATCTCAACTGAAATTTCCACCACATGGGGTTCACCACTGATGGTGCGTGATCACTTTGGTTCAAGTTGATGTTGTTCAGCACAAAACGGTAGTTTGTCTGTACAATGTTACCTCTGCCAAAGGGGGTGTGTTTGTCTGTTTGTCAACAGTAACCATTAAGCATTGGCATGTCAGTGATAGAGGACAATTATGAATATTGATCTTATTATATAATATCACAATATCTCTTTTTAAAGAGATATATCAGCACAGCGGTGGATACCATTGATTTGAAAGCTAATGCCACGTGAGTGCCATCTATTTAACATTATAATATCCTACTACAGTCTGCCCATCATAATTCTGACTTATTTTTCCCAGAGTGTTCAGTGCACAGATAGAGAGGAGGAGAGCGGGAATAGCCAAAGGCTTTGCCGGCGCAACTCCCCAGACCCCTCATTTAACGGCAGCAAAGTGCTGCCAGGGAGCGGGCTGCGTGCGTGTGTGCGTGTGTGCGTGTTTGTGTGCGGTGATTTAAAGTGTATTTATTCTGTAGCTTGTAGCTTGGGGAACTGCCACAGAGGCTGCCAGAGATGAGCAATGATGGGGCGAATGCAAACACACACACTCCACAACACACACAGTGTCCAGGCCTCTCCACCGGGGCCCAACGATCTTCACTTACCCTTCACCCTCCTGAAAGGAGGAGAGAGCAGAGAGGAAAGGAGAGATTATAATATGGTGAGAAATAGAGACAGGGACTGAGGAGGCACAGAATAGAGAGATATGAAAGATGAGTGGTTTTAAAAAAGGAGATCAGGGGTTTTTTGGGGTGAAAAGAGGAGGAGGTAGAACTTTAATCACTACCTAGATATCACTGTGTGTAGGTGCGTGCACCCCTGTGCGCACCCTAACATCTGTCTGTTCATGACCTTGCATGTGTATGTGTGTACATGGACCAGACAGTGGTGTACCAGGGCCCTTACTAAGCAGCTTGGATGGATGAGCATGGCCTGAGTTTCTGACAACACCACGCCTCATTATCAACTAACTCCTGCTGAGACAGGGAGGCAGGGGGGAGGAGGCAAAGGCAGGTGTGGTGTTGGAGTTGTATTAGTTGCTATTTATTAATAACCTCCTTATAAACTCTTTCTTTCTCCCATTGTGGACTCTCTCTTGGGGACGCAGGGCGGTCTCTGCTCACTGGTGTTCACAGATTCTGGCTCTCTGTGGCAACAGTGAGTTCATTATCATAATGAAATGGGATAGGATAAATAGGATATTACTGTTATCGTCTTCTCAAATATAAGCCTTGCTTCAACCTATCTACAAATAACACCCCCCTCACACACACCATTTACCAAATTGTGTTTTCTCAGTGGAGGATGCCATCTTAGCGAGAGCAGGTGGCTTCTATTTGCTCAAAGATACAGATAACGGAGTGTGGTGTCATCTTTAATGTGTTTTTTATGATAAACAGAACTTGAAAATAAATTATTCTCACTTAAAAAGTAACAGAAGACAAAAACAACTATGGAAGTAATTGCAAATGGCAGTTTGAAAGGAATAGTCATTTTAATCGTAAACAGTATTTTGGATGTATAGCTTCACATTTACATTTTTTTTAAATCATTTTGTAAATGTGAGGTTTTGTGTACAGATCCAAGAGCAACTTGATCAGTTGTTACACAATAAAAATTAGTGAAGAATTGAAGCAGCTGCATTTCACTGGTCTTCAAAACTGCTTGGCTCTTAGTATCTGTGTTCATGACTTACATCAGCTGTTTGGACCGACCCCCTTCCCCTTTCATTCCTGCTAACCTGGCACTACTGCAGCTGCCTTCAGAGGAGCATTTAGATGGACGGCTGATATGACTTATAGAACATCTCCTGAAAACAAAACAACTACCCACAGAACTTAATAATTACACAAACTCAGATTTACATATATATGTATCATCAGTGGACTGTGGATTAATTTAATAAAGCGTCCAGTAAGTAGCATAGCAACACTGACAGATGTAATTCAGCAGGGTTATTTAAAGCAGAGCAACAGCCATGGAAACTTAAAAGGAGATAAAGTGAGTGTTACCACCAAAATATGGAGGTTGTTGATGTGGATGTTTGTCCATCATTCATTGCCAATTTTAATTCATTGATGGTAACAGCTCATAACCTCTGTATCTATAGTAACAGTCAGCAATATTCTTGACTTGCCTGGGAGGTTGTCGCAGACATATCATTGGAGGTGAAAAGTGCTAAGACTTTTCTTGAAGATACTTTTAAGCTTTTGTGGATTTGTTATAACATGCCATTCACTCAGGCTTTTAAAATGTATTGCATCATTGCTTCCATTAATGTACTTCATCCAGCTTTTGCCTGTCATTACTTTAGCTTCTTTCAACCCAACATATTCGGCTGTTAGCACCACCAATTAGTTAGCTATCTAGATAGAGCCAGGGTGTCTATGGTGCCAGATAATTGCGCTCAGAGGATACAAAGGATGAAGAAAGAGAAGGAGGATGTTTGAAAGAAAAGTGACAGGAAGAGGGTGGACAGAGATGGACGGAAAGAGAGAAGAGGGAGCACTCACAGGGAGAAGAATGATATCAGGCAAAGATCAATGTGGCGCTCTCTGCAGACCGTCCAATTAGGCTAATGAGATCAGGGGATTAGCAGTGGCTCACGCACACACTCTCAAAGAGCTCACACATTCATTGTACATGCATACAAAACCTTTAAAAAGGCACATGTTCACCTGCAGCAACTCATTCTTATTTGTCATATCTTAACCTTTTGGATATTTAAAACATTCAAAACAATGTTACATGCAAATTACAATGCAGTGTGTGTGTGTGTGTGTGTGTGTGTGTATGGACTTATGTTGATTTGAACATTCACATTCAGGAGCCATTCATACTGGGTTGTGCTGCATCATAGCAATGCCCGGAGCAGAGTCGTAAGACCAGCCTGTTGCACTTACTGTCACCCTGATCTATGGCCACAGAATACTCCTGTTCTCAGAGACCTCGTCAGGTCAATAGCGAGTGTTACCCCATCGTCAAGCCATTATATTGCACAGCTTATGGAAGATCAGCTTGGAGCACACAGGGAGAATTCACAATACGGGACTGCGATGGGCAAGTAGGTGGATGAGAGGAATGAAAAGAGCCAGAACGGGAGAGGAGGAGAGATTGCAGAGGACGGAGCTGACAGCAGAGAGGGGTGAAAATGAGGGTGGAACAAAAGAGAATGATAGAACACAGGACTGAAACTCAGAGAAATGAGAAGAGAGCAAGGGAGTGGGAGAAATATTGAGGTGGTCAAGGAAAAAATGAGAAGGAGAAGTTACCCTCTGCAGAGACATGGAGAATTACTATTGATCAGACTTAGTGTGCTTTTTCGCTTCCCCCTTTTTCACCCCTTAGCCTCCCTCCTGCGTCTCTTTCGTCATCATTCTTTTCTTCCCCATCCCTCCTCCAGCCCTCCCTCTGCTTTCATATGTCGTTTTTTTCGTTCATTTCTCACCCCATGATCTCACCTCTGTCACCAGTTCATAGAATTATAAAGTGTCAGAGGACTGTGTAACTTTTAATATATCACCATTCCTGCCTGTGCTTCTGTCTCTAAACCCGTGAATGAAATGCTTGTCTCACAGAATTGAAAAATGGAATCGAAAGAAGTAAACATCTGCTTGTAACTCAAATCAGGAACCATGAACGCTACTAAATCAGCAGAGCAAAAATTTGATTGGTCACTTGCTTAAGACACATTTTGTTGAGTTGTTGCTTTTGATGTAATTAGCACTGATTAAAACACACAACATAAATCACCAATCATGGATCAGGAATAATTTCATGCCAGTATATGCTACATGTGTGTTTGATGGTGAATGGTGGTATCGGCTAGCTCGTTATTCCCACTGTGTAACATACTCAAGGACTAAAACCTGCACAATTAATACAATCAATCCCAACATTTTTTAAAATGTTCTTACAGCCACAAATGGTAAACAGGTAAATTAATCAAGCTAAGTGACGTGTCCGTCTGTCTACCATCCTCCTCATCTAACATTTCAGTACAATGGACAGAGAAAAATTTAGTGAAGGGTACTGTCCAAGGTCCTGAAGCATTTTAGCCGTTATCCGCTGTAGGTACTGGTATCAGCAAGGCTCATTGCAGTAGAGAGTCACTCCAAATGACTATTAAGTCCTCAGGATCCCTGTCACCTTGCAAATACACACACACACACACATACACAAATAAATGGGCACATTTTCCATCCTTAATCAATGTCCAGATCTTGACACTGTTGTGAGGTCCAGAAAGGGGCCACTCCAGTCAAGGTGGACTGGGCTGTCTGTCTGTGTGTGTTTGTGTACTCCGAACCCTCACGGCTCCATCGCTGCAATTTGCTTCTTTTATCGCCATCAGGGGAGAAAATGGTTTCCATGGCGACAGGCACTACAAATTTCTCTGAACTATTTTTTTTTCTGTATTGAAGCCCTGGGGAGTGAGAGTGAGGTTTTGTGCATTTGTGTGTGTGTGTCTGTGTCTGTGTCTGTGTCTGTGTGTGCGTGTGTGCGTGCACCAACACTGTAAGAAAGTTACGTTTAATTTCTTGATGATTGCCTGGGATCATATTTGTATATTTCTCACTGGACTTGCAGTTATCGTCTCTGTCAAGAGTTTTTTAATATATATTGAATATTACAGATTCTTAATTTATTCTTGATTTGTTATTTTTCTGTCCCTCTGGTTACATGCATAAACACAACCTGAGTCAGTGTCAGGCTGACACATCACACACTCACCCTGCCTGCTTGCCTGTCCAGAGGTGGTTAAACCTCCACACAGGACAAGATTCTACATACAGGTGTGTTATAAGACCTTAGCAGACACACACACAAACTAACATGAGGGTTCTGAAGCTCCCTCTGAGACATTCAGGTACTCATGTGTCTCTTTATTTCTCTAATGTTTCTTACTTGTTTTGCTAATCACACCTTCTCCTGCCCGTTAGGAGGTACCAGTGCTTTAGATGTAGTTATCAATGAGCATCCTAATATCCTTTTATTTTGTCTTCACTAACTTCACTAGCTGGATTTCTGCTATGTGAGAAATATGAAACAGTAATGTGGGAACAATTAAAATGATTTCAAGCAATTCAACAAAAACACTGCAAACCACTTCGGACAAATTATTTCATCTTAGTTAATAGGACAGAGGAGAATACAAGTTCTGTTCAACACTGGCAAAGGTTACTACAAATTAAATAAAACATTCAAGACCAAAACAAGATGAAAAAAACATACTTTGATGAAAAGGGATTACCCTTTGTAAAGCACCAGGAAGGACCAGGTGAGCTTTTAATTGTGTCTTAAAAGAAGCAGCAGATGTGGCCCATAGGCAGATGAGAGCATTCCTGGCCTTGTGAGACGGCACCGTGATAGCTCACTCATGGTGCAGAGCCCGGAGGGGAGAGTGAAGAGTAGACGGGCATCACAGAAAGGAGTGATTGGGATGTGTTGAGGGATAGTATAATAGCATGTCAAAACACACAAGCTTCTTTGTAATATTTGCTGTTCCAGTGCAGTGCCGGTGTTGCCCATTGACACTATATTCATGTAAATACACAACTCTATAAAAAAGTTGAAATTTTTTTAAATAGAAAACATAACAGCAATAAAACAAACATAGTGATTTTACTTTGCTGAAAATTTGTAAAATAGGATGTAATCCAATGTTAGGAATTACCACTGTTCACAATGCCTGTGAATGTCTTTGTCTGTCAAATATGGTGACTTATAGATCATTTAATAATTGTCAAAATAGGCCAGATATCATTGCTGCCAGTCGTCAACCACTGCTGTAGGTTATCAGACGACAAAGACCCCCACTCACTTCAAAGTGTTATCTGTCTTTGGATTTAGTAATGAAAATATTACATGATACACCATATTGTACAATTTCTCCAATTATTAAATTCAAATGCCAAATGACATACATAGATCTGTGGATCTTTCTCCGATAGTAAACTGAAGCTGTTTATCTCCTCCTCTAACCTTTAGGAATGTGTATTCTGTACCAGCGTGTGTGTGTTTGTGTTTGGTCTATATTACATCTTGTTGTTGGGAATCCATTTACACAGACACGTTATGGCCGCTCATCTTCATTTGCCATCATGTCAGTTATTAGGTGAAGATGTGTTTTAAGGGTTAGGGAAAGAAGTTACTGGTTAATGTGAGAGTAAGTCACCTAAAAGATCTATTTAATTCAGTGTAATGTTCTCTGAAGTCATGAAGACTGTCTGTGTCTATGAATGTACATCTTTACACCTTAAGACTGAAGGTAGTTGGTTTGTGTTTGTGTTTGCGTGCTGCGTCTCCAGTGAGATGGTCGGATGTCAGTCATGTGAGCATAGTAGAATTCAAAATATATCCAAATATATCTTCACACACAAAGCAGAAACACTGCGATACACTGCTCCACATAATACCCTTTTGCCAGCCTCCCCATGTTGTGAAATGGCTTCGTTCCAGCCTTGGCTACGTCATTTCCAAGTCAGTCTACTCTCTCTCACACACACACACACACACACACACACACATACACACACACGCTCAGCACTCAGCAGATGCTAAGCCAGGCTCCCTGTCTACCTCGTAACCCTGCTTGATCCTCCATCATGCACACAGGCCGAGACCCTGTCCACCCTGCTGAGTGGCCAAATGCAAGCCATACGCCACAAAGCAGCAGTCCGTCAGAGACATCAAACCAGGAAGGGTTTGAAGGTCCAATCCTCTAAAAATCCTGTCCTGTCGAGCCCTATGGACAAGGCTGATTGGCTTCTTCTGCCTGACTCATTTCAGGTTGGTGCCCTGAATGAAGCCAACAAAATGGTCACCACAAAGACCACATCATGGTCCATAATGAAAACAAGAGTGGGTTTCAGGGATATGGTGAATGCAACCATGGTTTTGTGCAAATTATTCCTGGCTGTGAGGTTTGATTGGTCAGGTCCAGTAGCTGTCTTCACTTCCTTTACCCTGCAAGATTTGGGTCACTGTCAGGTCGTCAGTGATCTTTTCACTTCATTCAGCGAGCAACCATGAAATGATTTCATGCCACACAAAGCTTGTTGTCGAATGAGAAGCATAAATGCAGTCGATAAAAGAAAATATTAAGCTTTTACAATAAGCCAAGAATGCTTTGCAGGATGTAGTTGGACTGGACAATGTTTCCTTGTCAATGAAATGGAGATTTAATAATCATACATCACCAAGACACAAACCAGTGGTATCCTAAGAAACAGAGAAGCCAAACTACAGCTTACAAAAACTCAGAAAGGAAACGGCAGAGGTGTGGAACAAAGTCTTCTGGGCTAATGAAACAAAAACTCTATCAGAATGATGGAAAGAGGAAATAGAGGCGAAAAAAGAACCGCTCATGACCCAAAGCCACAACCTCATCTGTCAAATATGGGGCTGGCTCTGCAAGGACTCAGGTATGAAAGACTGCCAACTACACTGGTATTTACTGAGGGTTTCACTGCTGATAGCAGCAGGAATAAATGCAGACCCATACAGAATCAACAGTCCGAAGACTCAATGTCGATGTTGTTTTTTGGGTGTGGCTGAAAATGTTTAACAGTCACTTGCCTCAGCTGAGGGTGAGTGAGACAATAGCATGCAAGCTAACAGACAGCGAACCAAATTTCTCCCTTGTTCACAGTCTCTTTTCCTCTTCTTTATGTCCTCTGACAATGTCCTCTTTGGTTTCTTTGTTGGCCCTGGGATGATGGCCCCACTGGGAACAGCAAGGTAGTTGTTTCTTGCTTGCTTGCTTTTTGCTCCGGCTCTGGTTGTTGGTGTGTGACATTTGCCATAAAGCCAGTCATTATGTTCCAACACGTCCATTCCCAGACAATCCAGGAAGCATCCAGGGGACACTGATGTAGGTTTATGTACCATCAAAATGATTTTGAACTTATTTTGAGATATAAAAGCTCCCTACTGTTGCTTAATTTGATGATTTCTTTGACTTCATGTTTTTTTCCAGTCACTTTTGAATCCATAAAACACATTCTATGTCTGTTTCTTTCTATATTTATATGTCAGCCAACTCTGACATGTGTACTATCTGTTATTTTCCTTCTAGCTTCTGAAGCTCAGATCTCTTAGAATACAAAATGTGTAACTGTACGAATACTCCCGGTCTTGACTGTGTAACTCTCACTTTACATCCTCCTCGATGTCAATGAATTTACCAGGTTGTGCACGTTGCTCGTACAGCAGAACACAGCTTTCCACTTTACAGCACTGGTGCAGTTCTCTATCCCTCACCCACTCACACACGCTGGTGCACCTCTGCTGTTTCTGAGAAGAGTATGGTACTCTTCTCAGAAACAGTGAAAAGCTTCTTTTTCGATATCTGCCATATGTAATTATAGCCATCATGCTGCTTCTTCACAACACCATAACCTGGCAGTAAAAAGCTGGGAGAGGAGACTACATAGAGCAAAAAGCAAGTCAGAGAAAAATGACTTATGAAAAGCTTTTCTCTGTTAAAAGGGGGCAAAAAGGCGATGTGTCCTTTCACTGTTATGGACAGGCTTTTAGTGCTTTAACACTGCAAAGCTGCCACGACTGGTTTTCACCTGTTTTTAGCTCCTCACTTTCACCCTTTGATTATCTCATTCCTTCTCAGTGTGATGGTCCCAAGGTAAAATGGCAGCCTAAGGAACATGAAAGGAGAGAAGCATTAAGTTGGCCTGACTGGACCCTGGTGCAGATGAGGTGGACACAGCTTTGTTTTAACTGAGCTGAAGTTAGGCAGTGATTCAGGAAAATGCAGAGAGAGAGAGAGAGAGAGAGGCAAAGCTATTCTGCTCCTCTCGGCCTACGATTTGCAGTCCATCCACATTAGTTCTGATCACTGACTGCCTCGAGGCTTTCTCTCTCTCTTCTTCTTCCTCCATCCTGCTCTCTCTCTTTTGCTCTCCTTGTTTACCACGTAGAGGTTGATTTATGTCGGCTGCACTTGGCAGAGTTGGGTGGCGTGGGCGAGAGCTACAGCGGCTGAAGGGGCGGGGTGGGGTGCGAGCAGGAGGCAGGAGAAGAAGGGGAAGTGAAACAAGTAAGGCCAAATCGAAGGGATGTATCAGGGGATAGGGAGCGAGGGGAGGAGAGAGCAGGAGGCGAGAATCTAAGGTTTGAATGGGAATAGTTGGTAAGGAGGGAGATGCTGCGGACGGGGGGTGGAGAGCTGAGGAGAGGAACAGAGGTGCTGGACTGACCTCAGGTGTCTCCCTGTGATTTGTATCTTTTATAATGCATCTTCATGTCAGAACACAAGGCCTCACACTGCGGTCCCTCTTGCTCTGTCACTGCTGCTTTGTGTAAGCTCGTAGGTTTGAGTCTTTTCCCTGACAGTCATGGTCAGGGAAGCTCAGGTTGGAGCTGATTACATCGCATTAGATAAAACTTGAATGGTCTCTTTGGGAAATCAGGGCCTTAGCAGCTGCAGTATGGAGAAAATGGGGGTTACGTTCACAATCCTGTTTTACAGCCCAAAGCTGTGAAGCTCACAGGCAGCTCTCTTCACAAGCCTTTAAGAAAGAAGAGCAAAACTTAAAAAACTTAAATGATGAGATAAATGTCATGAGATGCATGAAATACTGCTGTGTAGTGCTGCCCTTTTGTCCAGCGCCACACCTGAATTTGATGGGTTCTCCCCTGAACCATACAACATTCATACCACACTGTATTGACCCAGTCTTTCTCTCTCTCTCTCTCTCTCTCTCTCTCTCTCTCTCTCTCTCACTCGCTCATTGCAGCCGGCCAGTTGAGCCAGTCCGCTCACTTCTCCCTGCAGCTGCCCTACACTGTGCTGGGCCTTGGACGCAGCGCCAACTTCCTGGACCACCTTTTCGTCGGCATCCCTCGGCCTCCTGGAGAGACGGTGAGGAAATATGAGAGGGTTTTATCACTGCTACAAGCTGCACGGTCTTTACATTTAAAGCAAGTTCTTTCAGAGAGGTGGCTGCAGGCCTCCACAGAATAAGAAAAGAGAGGACAGACTCAAATGAACGAGATAAACTCTGTCAACCCACTGGGCACAGACTGCGGCTAAAAATGTGTATCCGACTCAAAACCTCTATCAGGCCACTTAGGAGTTAAATAAAAAGGTGGTTTAGAAATCCTGAACAGAAACAGCTGTGTCCTTCATCTTGCATCTAGTACAAGTAGCAGTAGACATACAGTACAGTATATACTGCTTGGTTGAAGTTGTTTTTTCCCCGCCAAATTTAATGCAGTTGTGGTTATTATGTGGTTATTGAATTAAGTTATTAAATTAGGATAATGTGTTAAAAAAATAAAAATAAAAAAATGTCATAACCTCGATTAGAACAAAATAAATATTTGAGCATGATTTCCTTTGTTCACTAACATTGCTAATCCTTTTACATCTGCCAACTTGAAGAATAGAATAATCGTATACTAATTCTTTTTGACAGTATTTCATTCTATAACCCCTTCCTAAAACATTAGTTTTCATATGTTATTGAATGTCCTTCTGTTAGCGGTTTACCAAAATATTTTGTGGTTGTGTGTGGGTGGTGCAGATCTGGCTCGGGGCTACATCCAGTACTGGTTTTATCCTTCTTCATTTTTAATTGCCAAATAGGGTACTATTCAAAATTTCCATTATTGTCTCAGAGAATAATTCATGGCTCTTAATGAAAAAAAAATCTTGCACATTGGGCGACGTGTACTTATTAGTTTTTGATGCAAATTTGATTCAGACCCAATTAAAAATTTGTATCCAGTGAATTTGGGGTATGGGGTATTTTTTTTAAGTTTCTCATCAGTTTTATTTTATAGTTTCACTTATTTGTATTTTCCCAATAAGAGTCTTTATTTTGAGGTAAGCCCTGCTCAGTGGAGATGACGTGACTCGGGGAAGTGATAATAGAGCAGTGAGCTCCCTCGCTGGAGTTGAAATACCAACACTTCTGCGTTATTCTTCAAACACATTTATAACAGGGCTGTGAGTATAGACGATGTATGAATGACTCTTTGGATGGGGCCCCGTGTGTCTGTGCCCTCTGTCGTTCTGCAATTACGTTTATATCAATCAAGTAAATAATACATTGGTGGCATGGTTTTAATCTATTTGTCAGCTCCATTTCGACACTACACTTCTCAGATATCATCTCTCCTCAGCTCAGCTCTCTCTCTATCTATCAGCATTCGTCCCTTATACACCCCCCACCCCCAGTTGCACTTGTCACACTGAGTACTAGGCACGACTGGGCCATTTATTTCCCTCCTGTGTGGTACGGAGGTCTTCGTCAAGCAGCTGATTAGAATTGCAGATAGGCCGGTCCACAACTGAGACTGTAGCGCACAGAGAACGCTCCTCTCGAACAAGTTGTCCCCTTTCCATGCACTCCTGTTTTTCTATGCAAAGAAATCTGATCTTTTTTCTCCCCCTTCATTTTGCCTCCCCCTCGCCCATTCCTTCTACAAAGTGAATTAATGAATGCCTAAAGATGTGGTCCATTATGCAGAGTAGATCTTTTTTTTACCCAGAGGGACTTTGGAAGTGGAGTCACTGCATCAGATCTACCTGTAATGAGGAGAAGCTTTGGCAAGGGTTCGGAATCCTGACCGCCACAGCACCCTGCTCAGTAGGCAGGTTCCTGTTTGTCAACTCTCTTCATCTCTTTCTGTCACTTTTGTTTTGTCTCCATTTTTTTTCCGTCCCTGCTCTCATTCTCTCAGTTTCCTCCACTGTGCCCTTTGCAATTTTCTCCTCCAAACTTGGAGTTCCTGCCTGCTGCTTCACAGAGGGAGAGGTTTTGTAAAGTATACTTGTAAATCTTCCATCTTCTGTCCAATCATTCCTCTCTCTTATTCAGCCTCTCCCCTCCTGTTCACTTATTTTTCACCCTGGGGATTCCCTTTGCTGCTCAAAGTGGTTTACTTCACTAATCAGTCCCCTGCTTGTCACTCTCACTCTTTCTCTGTGTCTTGCTCGCCCTCCATCTCTGCGTTTGTCTCCCTCGCTCTCTCATCACTGTGCCAGTTTCCCTGGCTTTGAACCAGACTCTCTCTTTTTCCCTCTGAAGACTTGGGAACACTTTTCTCTTCCAAACAGCCAGATCGGATCTGCTCCCAGGCAGCAGCGGTGCGGTCTGACTCGTCTCCAGCTCTGCTCCCTCGCCAGTTGCCGCACCGGCGGCAGCGCTTTCCAAGAGCTAAGCGACAATGGCTGGCGGCAGAAATGTGCTCGTTATGTAAAAAGCAGTGCCATCGTCGCACGCTTATTCAAAATAGCTGCGAGATGTGGTTCCTCGCAATTGATGGAGAGCGGAGAGCTACAATTAAAGAGCAGCGGCACTTCCACGTTCTGCCAAATGGAGAAGAGGAAACTAATGAATTCCTCCCCGCCAAGACGATGATTACAGCTTTCAAATCACTGATATGATGCCCTGCCCCCTATTAATATCTCTTAACCGCTGTGAACTCTTAACCCCTGAGGTGCCCGGGCATCAAAATTAAAGTCAAAATTTGACTCAGGAAAACGTGATAAGAAAACAGATGACGATGCGGGGTTCTCCCAGATATCAAAGCTCCGTACACAGAGGTTAAGTACAGTCTGTGTCTATGTTTTGTATCGGATGTTATCACTGGAGTCTGTGCCTTGCGGCTGCAAAGCTGAAACTGAAAGTTGAAAAGAGGAACCGTTATCAAAGACAGTGTTGCGAGTTACTGCAGTTCAGGTCCTGATGGTGAACTTATGGCTCTGTCTTAAAGTCAGTCTCACACTCAAGTGACGAGACAGGATTTGCCCTCACTCACGTGTTCTTCCTTGGGCCCTTAACTATACAGAGCCACAATCACATACAAACTTCCAGTAGACTTCCTGCAGTTTTATTATCTTGGTTGTTGTGTTTATTTTCACTTCACATTAGATCGTTCCCCTAATGTCGTCTTTCACTTCTATTAACCCGTCCCCCCCCCCGTGTCATTTTTTGTGCGACGGCTCCTTGTTAGTTTTTCTCTCCGTTTTTCCACCTCTGTATATTAAATCAAAGCAATCAACTGGATTACACGTCACTAAATATTATTCTGATGGATGAAAATCAAGTTAGTCATTACTGGACAGCTTGAAAGAAATTGTTGTGACAGTAATTACCCTGAGTCACCTCAGAGTTTGTATTTGAAGACTGAGATAACGACTTGTTCTGCAGGACACTGAGCCACAGGAATATTTCATCACACATGCAGACACACACACACACACACACGTCAGGGGAACATAGTTGCTCCCCCAAGCAACATTAATTTATTTCAAGTGGCAGTTTGTCCATGTCATAAACCTATAGCTTTAAATAGCCACTTCAGGGTAGCTTAGAAAAACCATGGGACTCCATTACTCTGCCCCGGAGGACTTAACATACATATTTTGAGTGTGTGTGTGCGCGCCTCTTCTGCAGATATGCACGATTGCCTCAATTGTTACCATATTGTATCACCTTACATGTGCAAACAGTTCATGTGTGTTCTCTATCTCTTCAGGACATAAGAATGCAGGAGTGGACAGCCATCATTCCCAACTCTCAGCTCATCGTCATCCCCTTCCCGCACGACCAGCCCCGCAGGTACACTCCCTCCAGGAGACGACACACGTGTTCCCCTGTTCAGCAGATTGATGCTTTTTGCCGCTCATCTGATACCGTTTAACCACATATTGAAGACGACGTTACCTAAATGTGATCTCCCTTCTCCCTCACACACATTGTCACACTGTCACACTCGCTTATCACATACCGTGTACTCTCATGTTCGCATTGTTCACATGGAGCCCAAACCCCAGGAGGAGCTCCAGATGGCTATTCAACACACACACACACACACGCCTGTGCTTCCTCCTCCAGAGAGCCACATAGCACTTGTGTATTCACCAATCTTGCCAGACTTACTGTCACACATGCATGTCCCCACATACACACACCAGTGAAATGGGATCCAACAAGACAAGAAATGGGAACACTGGTGTTTATCCTACATAAACTATCATTTGGAAGATGATATGGTGTGATATATTTACTAAATCAAAGAACCTAAATTGCTGAATTCCCAGTTCCCAGGAATCAGAAGCACTGAGCTGAGTTTTGTGCAGTTATTTCATCTTAATTAAGATTCTTTCTCCGCAAGGGCTAGCTGGGTTTTTTTCCAGCCGCAAAAATCTATGATGAAACTTGTTTGTTTTTCACACTCTCTCTCTCTCTCTCTATGTCTTTAGTTGGAGCGCTAAACTGTACCTGACTCCTAGCAACAGTGTGCTGCTGACAGCCATCGCCCTGATCGGAGTGTGTGTCTTCATCCTCGTCATTATTGGCATCCTGCATTGGAAAGAGAAGGTTAGACACATTATGAGCACGCAGAGAGGCGTAGTTAACGCTGGCCTCTTCCTCCTGATTTACCACTTCGAAGTGACGTGTGTGTGTGCGTGCGTGCGTGCGTGCGTCGTGCGTGCATGAGAGAGAGCAGATTGGTCACAACAAGCAGCAGATGGGTCTCACTGTCCCCATCCTGTATTCCTCTCGCCTCCCATTGAGACACACATACATGCTCTCTTGCTCTCTCTCTCTCTCTCTCTCTCTGCCTTTCTCAACGTATCTGTCTCACTCTCACCGGGCCACAACCTGGAAGGACGTTCAGCAGTAATTGCCTGCTTCTGTCCTTTCAGCATGGCAGATCTGCTGTTCATTACAGCCATAAATGCACCCCACAGGGAGCCCGTACAGGTCCTCACACGTGTTCTGTGCGACGGCTTCACACGGTACAGTAGCAGCAAAGTGTACCCTGACATAGCGTGGCAGACGACATGAGACACCAACATTACTTACCGCAGATTCTTTGGATTGTCTTGTTTTTTTTTTTTCTACACACAGTGTGGTAGTGCTGACTGCTGAGCTGATTGGTGCGGCAAGTCGCTGCCATCTTCTCCAAGCCATCTGCTGTGCGAGTGTGTGCACTTAATGTGTGTGTGTGTGTGTGTGTGTGTGCACAAGACTCCATGTAACACACACAGAAGCACTCTAATTGTCCCCTTTCTGGGAAACGGCCGTGAGCATAAGCTTCATCTAAACCAACTCTGCTCAAAAAAACATGGCTGGTGCCTCAACCCAGCATCTAGATATAGACGAGTCAGCTCAGGTGGATGGGAGGAGAGACGTGTGGGGGGGGGGGGTAAGGTTGTGCGGAGCCTTTTGAGGGTAATGAGGGGAAGTAAAACGAAAGTGAAAATAAAAAAGTCGTTCGCTCTGCTCGTGTGAGCTGGTGTTATACTTCACCTGGGATCAAATCTGGCATGTTCACACAGGTGAAATGAAGGGTTTGCAGTCACAGGGACACAGACACTTTATTCATCCCAAACTGGGAAATTGTGGCACACATTAGAGTGCTACATTAGAGGGTCCAAGTGGCTCGATGTCTACTTTATTCATATGCTGATGAAAAGCTTTTCCAATGCTCCCCAGTGACCCAGTTGGTCAAACCAGTTATTCCCAGAAGGAGCAACAGAGACTTTCCACTGATATTGAATTAGTCTGCAACCCGGCTCAATGATAATAATGTTCTCCAACCATAATTACAGGAACGTAACACTGTGTGCCTCAACAGTGTCTATCTGCCCCCTGAAGTCGATTACCAGAGGTGATGTGTGACAGGACTGAGTTCAGACTGACACCGTTTGTTATTGCAGTACATTTGGAGTATTGCAGCTTTAATAGGCAGCCATCTGTGCTGTCAGGATAATGTGCTGTGACCTCCTGCAACTTCCAGAGAATCAAAATCGAGGGTGAATCCTGTTAACCCATCGCTATCGTCCTCCTCGTAGCTCATCTTCTCCCACCTCTTCGACGGCGGGGCGTCCACTAAGGTCAGGGCAAGACCGCTGATTGACATTTGGTATTTATGTGTGTTTGTGCTGGTATTTGCTCCTTTGATACCAAAGTCGTGTGGAGGGCAGAAGCGCGTCCTGCCCTGCCTCACAACAACAGCCAACCGCAGCTTCTGCACCGCTGCCATAGCAGGATAGAATGGGACAGTACAGGAAAGGCAATAAATAAAATAAATTATGCTTATTATGTTATTCCCTCACTTAAGATGTATCATCCTTATCCAGGCCAGACATTCGATCCCTGTGAGACTGCAGCATGAATCACTTTCCACCTGTCTCCCCGACAGCAACCCTTCTGACTGACACAAATCAATGGCTCCGCAGCTTAATGATGAATCTGGCTGAAAATTGACAATTTTCTAGTATCCCCTGGATAGTCAATTAGATCTGGCTCCAACCACAGCACAGCCCAGTGAGTTATTTATCCAAAGGAAAGAGCATCGCATCAATCCATCTGCTTAAAACACATTTCTATAAAAAGGAATAAAAATGCACAACGTGAGTCACCCAACTATGCTGCTAACTGGAACCTAACTGATGACAGTAGATGTGTTGCTGGCCGTCTCGTGCAGGCAGCACGTTAGTCAACGTCAGGGAAGGACTGTTCATCTCAAAATCTGTGAGCTGCACCTGGGTTCCATCATTTCAGTCAAAAACAAGGTATTTTGACTGAAATGTTTAAAAAAACTGGGGAGCTCGGCATCGAGCAGCTTGTTGTGAATGGGCTTAATTGGCCTGTGGTGATGCTGGTTGCAGCTTTATATTTGAAATTCTCAACAATACACATCCCATTTGTTCCAGTCACAGCTATGGGAAAGGTTTCAAGTCAGCAGTGTGGAAACAAAAAGGTTGTTTTGCTCGTACAGAAAAAACCCCAAAGAGTGGATTTCAGCGAATTGTTTTATACAGACTTTAAAACTGCGGTCTGCTTCTGTCTGAGCTCAGTTCCCCACTAATCTCACATGAGATATCTATTGTATATAAATAGTAGACAGCACTGTCACCAGTCTTTTTTCATGTATTTTAGTGCTGAAGTGCTATGAAGCAGTGACCTCCAAGTATGATAATGTGCTTCAGCCCTTTCATCCTGGGCCCCCATCAAACCTTGCTACACTGCACGGCCATAAAAACAATGTCCGTCCTTTGCTGAGCCATTATGGTCTCAACAATTATGGCATTGTGAAATTCAAAAGAGCTATTCCATATAAAATTAATCTTTTGAGTATTCACTTACTCACTGCTGCTACACAATAAGAAGGTCCGGGGTTCAAGTTTGCATGTTCTCCCTGTGCTTGTGTGGGTTTCCTCTGGATACTCAAAGTCTTTGGAGGTTAATTGGTCAATTTAAATTGTCCATTGTGTGTCTGTCTCTGTGATGTCAGCCCTGCGAAGAACTCTACCCCTGCATCAGTGTGGTGGGGCATTTCAAACAGTTTTGCATCAGAATCAGTGACTTGGCGTTATTTAGGACTTGTGGTGCCTCTGTTGAAAATGTTCACACAGCTGCCACAGCTTCTCTCTCCTTCAGAAACAACTGTACATCATCTGTCCACCGTGGGGAACTGTGTACTCTGAAATTACAAAATGTCTTTCTCAGGCCCTCGGTTCATGAAATGTTTCCCAGTCTATTGAGGACAATGTCGGCTGTCAGTAGAAGAAATTGCTGCTGTTTCCTCACCACAGCAGGAATATTAAGAGCATGTGACGGGTGCAGGACCCTCGGGGAGGAGATGTTGAAGGGGGGGTGGCGTTCTATGCTGCAGCCTGTCAGCTTGTTCACAGCTTAGCTGGGTAAGGCTGCCTCCAGTCATCGCACCTGTCTGTCCGTCTCCATGCCGACATGATGATAACAGCCTTTTGCCTATATATACGCACGTATCCTTACATGGCCTCTTCATGCTGATAAGGACTTTGGGTCTTGTGGTACATTTTGGTGCATGTACACAAGCCATGGTTTGTCAGAACATCTAGTTAATGTCAGAGTTAGAAAGTGGCAGGTTCAGGATGAGTGACCACAAACTGCCTGTGGAACAAAGAAGACACGACAAAAACATGGAACCAAAAGAAGAGGGAACATGTTGGACGGATGTGGCTGAGACAGAGACGTTGAAATGCCTTTACAAACATATAAAACAAACAGTTTTGCTGAATAATAGCAACATGTCTTCTCTTGTCGTCGCTGCTCACCTTGTTCCGAGGATCCGGTTCCATTTCATTTGACCGGACAGAAAATTTGTTCACATGCACATTACTGCCTTGTACTTCACTGACTCAAGTGGGTGTGGAGTACGTCGAGCTGGTTGTGAGCACTCTAGGCAAGAACCCTTCTTCCGTCAGAGAGAGAATGACATACAGCACCTTTAATTTATTCTATACTCACTTTCCTCTGCGCCTTTTTCATTTTTAATTATTAGGTAGTTGTCGTTGTTGTTGTTGAACAGGCCAGTGGGACCTAAATACACTCATGTACCAGTGGGTCCATTCGATTCGAACAGCGTAAACATGTTTAGTCAGGGAATAAACCAGGGGCCCCGGCTTTAGCACTGAAGCTGTTGAACTCTTCTGAAGTAGTGTGCTGCTGAAACAGTCTCCTTCGTATATTTGCAGGTGCCATTCCTGAGCCAGTCACTGTCCCTGCAGCTCGCTGCTCATTTTTGTGTCTGTACTCCATGTTTGAACCCCGTGGTGCCTGTTCTCCTTGTACCTGGGTAGGTTTCCTCTGGGTGCTCCAGGTCAGAGGAACCAGTGGCAACCTAGCGTGGGTGTGAATGTGAGCATGAATGACTGCCTCCATCTTCTCTGTGATTAACTGTGGAGCAGCCAAGGGTGTGCACCCCCCCTCGTCCATTAGCAGCTGGGATCGGCTCCAGCTCCTCACGTCACTGAGGATGAAGCAGGCTATAGCACCTCCTGGCCTGTGTGTGCTTATCACTGGCCCCTGGTGCTTCGTTCCCGCACTCGTTTCATTTTCATTAAGGTTGCAGATGAGTTTAGGCCATTAATGTGTTCCCTTTGTTTCCCGTCTCCCTTAAGAACAAGTGAAATTAACTGACATCATCTGCTGAGGCACAGTCAATATTTTATAGTGTGTGTTTCAGGCCACTATGTTGAATTATATTCTGCTTGTTGTCTTTCTCTTATTTCTTACGAGTAATCGTTCATTTTTATATAAAAAAAACATGCTGAATGATTGTTGTAGTTGTCATAGTCTTGTGTCAAACACTAACAGACACGACAGAATGTACTGATTCAAAATGAAAGATAAATAATGTTTTTATCATTTTGCACTAAGTTGAAGGATTATCTAAAGACATTTGACTTTTATACACTAAATATATTTCTCTCCCCCTTATGTGTCCACCAGAAAGCAGATGACCGAGAGAAGAGACAGGAAGCCCACCGTTTCCATTTTGATGCCATGTGAAGTGCATCATGGGAGAACATCCTATCCTGCACCTGGCCCCAACCCTCCCACGCACACACACACACACATTTTCGCACAGGCTCATTTCAAGGGCCAATAAATTGTTCCATTGTTCCTCATTTGTACCAAAAGGTTTCTTTTTGATATTTTTCAGTCTTCGAGTGAGACTTGAAAAATATGTGTCCCATTTCATTCAGTGTGCAGTACAGCAGCTGCAACGAGGCCATGGAAACACAGCAGAAAAACTAATGGAGCTCACACACATATCAAGCAGCAGTTTCCTGGACTGTTTCGAGAAAATTACACATTTCTGTTGAAGCTATGAGCAATGTTACTTGAAACCCATGTATGTGTTCTGCCGATTGTCTTTGTCCCGTAGCTTCTCCTCTTGTTTCCATTTGACTGAGGTACAGAAATCCTTCATTTTATTACCTGGGAAATGAAAGTGAACCAAGTTGTGCGATATCGATCTGAGCCTCGAACTTCAGCAGCAGCAGCTGGGGAAATGTGTGCAAAACTGGACACGTGGGTTTTCTGTCACCAATCTCGCCAAAAATGATGAATGGCCGTCAGGTTTGCTGAGAGGAAATGCATCTTTCTCACTCTTGATTGTATCACAGAGCATCATGGGAGTGCCAAAAAGAGTTTAGGTATTGCATCCTGAAAATGTCTAATGCTACTGCACTGTGGCTCCGCGACGACCCGAACAACTGATCCTCCGTGCGTTCTGTCATCAACTGAAGTTAATCTGCTGTGTGTTTGTATTTATTTTACAATGAGCCCATGGCTTTTCCATGTGATTTGCACTTTTTAAACTACTGCTGATTAATGGCTGTTTGTAATTTATTTTATTTGCTCGTGAATGTTGAAGCTACTAAACATGTTGACTTACATAGGTTGATAATAAAGGTTCGTCCTGTTTAAATCCACTCTGTGTTGCTTCACTTTGTGCATTATTAGACATTCTAAATGCTGCTCAGGAAATACACACATTAGACCCAGTAGGTCCCCAACACGTGATTTACTACTTCACCCACTGGAGCTCATTTCCAAGAACAGTGTTTGTTTTGTAGCAGGGGAGCTGGAGGGGAAGAGTTGCACTCACAATAATCTTCACACACTCTCGTTATCTAAGTTTGAAGTGAGTGAAGCCGTGCAGAAATTAAACTGTCTTTTATTTTTCTAAGAGCCCCCTTTGAGAAAACCCCTGGTCTCCCCTTTGAGAAACCCTCTGGTCCCAGCATCCCAGGAGCCACCCTGCTAATGAATACATTGGGGGGGTGAGGGTCGAGGGTCCCTCTATGACCAGGGAGAGAAAGACTTGGCAGACAGACCACAACTGAGGCACACCATGGGCGATCATACATGAGACAGTAAGCAAGATAGACTGCTCCGAGTCATAGCTGTGTGCATGAGAGAGAGAGAGAGAGAGAGAGAGCTAAGAGGAGGTGGAGCGCTACAATTTAGATTAAGCTTAACAAAGAAAGCACACAACCGGAAACGAGGTAATTTGTCGTTAAAATAAAAGCATGGAAACAAATACCACGCGACTGTTGAGAGCCGTACGCGTGTAGTATTTGAAAATTCCAAACAGAACAAAGATTATTCGGGACTAGTTTTTAACGAGACTCTGATGTCCTCATACCATCGGACACACGCCTCTGTGATTTCACTGACACTGACAGAACAGCATCTTTTAATAGAGTTACACTTGAATTTGTGCTGATTTGCAATGCTCCTTTAGGGGGTGAGTTTCATAGCATTGATATTGATCTGCAACATGTCAGCGATTAGATGGAGCGATTAGACAATTTTTTTTACACCCCAACCTTGAGCTACACTCAGTGATCGAAGAATGTGCTGCTCGCTTTGTCTAAATCTGTCTATCTTCATAACACGCCCCCAAACCTCTCGTGATTTAACGAGCAATGAATTCGTGACCACCGTTTTATTCTGAAAAAGACGACCGGAACACTGATGTCCTCCGTGTGTCTGACTTGACCCCCACTCACTGATGTCAGCAGCGCCCACGGCTTAAATGAGGCTGGTCCAGGAGTGTTTGTGAGTTTGGTCACAGACCGAGATCAGACGCTCTCCTCCTCTTCCTCCTCCTCCTCTCCTCCTCCTCCTCTCCGTACTCTCTCTCTCTCTCTCTCTCTCTCCATCCACCCTGCATCCAAACGCGTCCTGTGGATACCTGCCTCTCCTAGAGCGCGTCAGGATCAGTCCGTCTCCACATGCCTCCACCTCCGCCGTGGTCGCTGTGCGCGCACGGATGATGCCTGGCTGAAAGGCACTGCAGCAGCTTTCATCTTCCAGCCTCAACGCGACCTGAGCCGCGGACCGTGGCTCTGCCGCCGCCCGCCGCCCCTCCGGAGCCTTGGCTCTGCGTAATGGATTTACTGTTGGCGCAGAAAAGTTGGATTTGGTGAAGCGCTCCTTGAAATGGACAGAGCAGGAGGCGGAGGAGGTTTCTAGGAAGAAGAAGGTGCCGCTGGAGTTGGATTCACACCGGGAGAGGAGATGCTCAGAGGTGAGTGATCCGGGGAACCGTGTGGAGCGCGTCAGTTTCTGATGAATTCCTCCAAACCTGGGAGTCACTCCTTCATCCGTCAGTTGTCTCTCGTGCTCTCCTGTTGGTGCGGAGGATGTTTCATCTGCAGCTGCTTTAGATTCAAACGCATCGAGCCCTGAGGCAGGGATCCTCTCTGTGATGAACTGTGAAACCGATCCACAGGTAAACAAAGCAAAGTGTGCAACCCCCTCTGACCTGTGACTTTTATGGATCTTAATTTCCTCCTGACATCACATTACCCGTGTGCGCACAGGTTGGGTTCGTCACCGTGCGCGCGTGTGTGTGTGTGAGGGAGGGGGGGGGGGGTCACTTGATCACAGATGCTTCATGCGGGGGGGGGGGGGGGGGGGGGGGGGGCGGGGGGGGGGGGGGGGGGGGGGGGGGGGGGGGGGGGGGGGGTCACTTGATCACAGATGCTTCATGTTTCGACCATTTCAGAGGTGACTCGTTATCTGCTCTTCTCCAGGGAGGAGAGGCAGCAGCAGAGGAGGAGGAGGAGGAGGAGGAGGAAGAGGCAGCTTTGAGCGTGTCTGTCCGTCAGACTGAGACCCATAAGTCCACTGGACACTTACGGTCAAACGCGATGAGAAACCCGCGTCCTCAACCTTCTCTGCAGAAACTTAGTGGAGACTAAAGGACGAAGGCTGTGGGTTTTTTTAAAGCAGAGATTTAAAACGTTGTTCCGTTAGTTCGGCGAATGAAGCGTCGTGGTCAGTTAAACTGTGACACCATTCAATACTTTAACGTCGACCAGCATCCATCTCGACTCTTGTCTGTCCGATCAGCGCGTGTCCGCTGTTCTGCGCGCGATACGCCCCAGCCGGTGCCTCGCGCCGTCACACCTGAGGCACGCGCCGCAGCTGCTGCGGCGACATCTCGTGCCGCCTCCATGAAGAGTTCACGTATATATACTGGTGCTATATTCTGGTTTTATATACTGGCGTTAGACACTGGAATTATATACAGGGTTGATGTTATAAACTGGTATTGTATACTGGAGTTGGTGGTGTTTTATACTCCTGCCATATTCAGGCATTATATACAGGTATATGTGAGCGGGCTGAGTTATTTACAGCTTATTGTTATAGACTGGTAAATATGTGCAGGGTGCTTTTAATGTGAAATATTTGCAGTAGCAGAAGATGCACAGCCTCATATCATCAGTATAGGAGTACTTCTACACAATGATATACAGTGCATCCGGAAAGTATTCACAGCGCTTCACTTTTTCCACATTTTGCTACTTTTGTGAGCGGGCTGAGTTATTTACAGCTTATTGTTATAGACTGGTAAATATGTGCAGGGTGCTTTTAATGTGAAATATTTGCAGTAGCAGAAGATGCACAGCCTCATATCATCAGTATAGGAGTACTTCTACACAATGATATACTGTCGTTATTACAGCAGCCTCACAAAGGTTGTTGTTTAATGTAAAGAATTTCAGAAGGTGAGCAGTAGACTCTCTTTCTTTCTCTTTATCTTTCTCTCTCTCCCTAGCTCTCGTTCACACACACGCACACACACACACACACCAAATGACTGACGTATATCAGAATATACCCCAAAATAAACCCTCCCGTGTCAGACCAGTCATCGAGGATGAAGGCAAAACGTGGATCATGGTATAAATGTTATAGTTTTACATCATGTCCTGGGTACACCCTCAACAGAAACAGCTGTGTGGATGAACTGGAGCTGAACTGCTGCCAGTGTGGCCCGAGTGTCAGCAGGTGACAGCCTCGGTTTGTGAACCCAGCTGAGAAAAGATGAAAAATGACACGACCCAGTTCCTCAGTTGTTGTTCCTGTCCTTATTTGAGAGGCACCGGCTCACAGGAAACCTCTCAGTGAGTCCATGTGTTGTTGAGGAAGTGTCCTGCAGACCTCACCACACCAGATCTTGAGGGTTTGGCAAAGTGGATTAAGACAGTGCACAGTATGAGTGATGCTCTCTGTCAGATCATGTGTTTGTGGAGATGCTTTGTGAAGTGCGGCGCTGCTTCTGATTGTGGTCTTTATCCATTCACGAACCGTCACAGGTTCTTCTCCTGGTTTTTACTGACCATGTAAGATCTATCCAACTCAGGGGCCTCATGGGGCCACATATTACACAGGGGCCAGCTTTACATCCATGCACAGTTTCTCATTCAGTGTGGCGCACATTGAAGCCATTTCTTGTTTACTCTCAGCTCTGAATCTCTGAGCAGAGCGTTGAGCATACAGTATGCTGGGTGAAAAGATGGCTTGATCCCATTTAGCTGGTCTGAGATCAGCGGCCGTTTACGGTTTCCCTGTTGGGGACAATATGACCAAATATTATGTGAAGATAACAAATAATCACGCCATAATGTCAGGTTATTATTTCTCTAGAGGCTCCTCCAGAGACACATTTGACTTGTGTTATAATGCTACTGAGGAAAATTACATTCAAATGAATGTATTTTTTTAATAGCCCAGCTGCAGTTCTGTCTCTCTGGGGCTTTACGCTCTGTCCTCACTAGAGCTTCGGTGGAAACTTGGAGCTTCCATCTGTTATATGGCTGGGCTGCTCTGTGTTCCCGGGGTGGTCTGTTCGTCCACCTGCGATACTGGAGACTCGAGCAATGAGGATCCAGGTGCCGGGGAGGTGGGGTGATTGTGTGTATTTCAAAATGGGTCCATTTAACTGCTGCACTTGTGTGCACTGCTTATGTCAACCATGCATTCCTCTTCATTAGATCCCCGAGCCTTCCTTCCTCACTTCCTTCCTTCCTTCCTTCCTGCCTTCCTTTCTGGGTTCCATTATGCAATGTGCCAGGCTTGCGCTCGCTCTCTAATTTGCTGTGAGTGGGCCAACCCATTATGAACTCAGTGGGGATCAGGTCTACAGCAGCTTATCAGAGCGAGCCAGTGGTAGAAGCTGTAACATGCACGCCCTCGCTGCAGATATCATTGTAATGCAACATATTTCACCTATTGTCTGCCGTCATGTTCAGCCCAAATGCCTGTCTCCTCATCAGCCGTAATCCTCGGAGCCTGTAATCCTGTTTTTATACCGATGCTTTATGTTTCCTGGGCCCAGAGGCTGCAGATTAGTGGGTGAGAGGTGTTGTTTGAAACCATCTTTAATGACCTACTAGTTAACATCACTTAACTGGTAAGGCAAGAGATGGTGTGAGTGACCCAGCTGCACATATATTATTATACTGTATTAGAATTTTCTTCTATAAATATTTTACCAACCCTGCTACTGACATTAACAGCTCTCCCCTAAAGCACTTAAAATACTGTATGTATTTTATATATCATGTTTAACAGCCAGAAACACTTTGCTTTAATGCTTAAAACTGAGACTGATGAATACATTGTTCGTTTTTTAACAGATGCATCTGTCGCAGCTTCTCAATTCAGAACTGAGAACCAGCGATGGGGTAGTCTGGAAGTCAGTCTGGAAAATAATCATTGCAGCCACAGTTCAGTCCAATGGGGACTGACCTATGCTGCCAAAATGTAATAGATGGATGATAACAGTTCCTGATGCTGCGCTCCTCCAGGATTGAACGGAGGCCCATCTCTAATGCAATGGCACAGTCAGTCGGACCAGTGGCCCATTAAATGTTGACGCTCCCATCGTGGCTGAGGACCGAATGGAAGCACCGACACATACAGACTGTCCTTTGTTCCTTCTGCTGATGTTTCCTTGAATAAATGATAACCATGGGGGAGTGTGATGGATCTGCTCCGTGGGTGTCATGTCATTTTCTTGGACTGTGGAGCCTGTAAAGCAACAGGCCTGTGGTGGACCTTGATTCATCACTCAGTGCGTGACGGTTGTCACCCCAGTTCCTTCCTGAATGTTTTCTATAGGCAGTGATATGATGACATTTATGATACGCATACATTCTACATAATAGGATCATTTTCTTCTTTCACAGCTCTCCTCCTTTTTTTCTCAGAAATGCTTTTGTTATTTACCAACTCTGTCAGACATTTACTGCAAACTGAATCAATACGTAGTGTGCTCGCTGCTCGTCAAGGTCTGCTGAAATCAATACTGCATATTGCAACACATTCATTCTGTGGTTGCTAAATAGGTGGAACATAAAGATTTAAAGTCCGTTTTATGTCACCTGGAGCTAATGTGTAATATCTCTTCTTTACAGCGTGGGTATTCTTCTTCCTAATAGAGGAGGGGTTCACTCTGGCACAGAGATCCAAAGGTAGGCTCGAGCTCGAGGACTTTTCTCTCCTGTTAATGTTGTTTTGCCCAAACTGAATTGGCCTGATATTAGGAGGAGTTGTATCTTCTTGTATCATAAGACAAAATGGCTCCTTTCTCATTTCTGCCCTTCAGCTGTCCACCTCATTCACCCCGCAGCTCAATTATCGATCCGTCTGTTGTCCTTTCTGCTTTCAGATGTCCAGAGCGAACATGGTGCCCAGAACGCCAACCAAAATGACTGTGGCACGTGGGTGCGTAACATCAATGGTGGGGTGTTCACGTCGCCGAACTACCCCAACACCTACCCACCCAACAAGGAGTGTGTCTACATCCTGGAAGGTAAAACTGGCTCTTTTCATTCTCCTGAAAACTTCATTTTCTTCGTTCTATCAGAGCAGCTGAAATGGTTTCCTGCCTTTCAGCGACGCGCTTCACTCAGCCAATGTCATTAGTCTGACTGACATTGTTTTATATAACCTTGCCCCTATCTGATTTTGTCTTCTTTTTGCTGAAGGGCAGCAATCCTGACATTTTCTGAATGAGCCATCCTTGTTTTATTCCCTCTCACATTTAAAGCTCTTTTGAAACTGATAGAAAGCAGCGCATTGTGCTTATCCCTGACTGATGGCCTCATCAGGCTGCTGCTGTGTTCTTCTCTATTGGCAGAGTGTGCCAGAAGACTCAGCTTTTAAATGCAACATTAAAAAAAGATGGAAGGGCTGCCACACGACTTAGATTTTACATTGATTGCAAAAAATCCTCGTCAACTCTGAGGCATTTATCACCGATAATCACATCCATCTGTAAATTCTGACCTACTGCATAGGAAGCAGAGTGAAAAGCATCGCTACCAGCTACAGGGGGCGAGGTCTGGGACATTAATGTGCTTTCGCAATAAATTAAGGACCCGTTTGTCCATGAAGGTAAAGAGCTGCGTTTCATGCAGCTGAGACGTGTGCTTGGGCTCGTCTTCGCCATGGTGGGCAATAGATTTTACACATGGCTCAAGGGCTCCCCCTGTGGACAAAGCACGCCCAGGTCCGTCTGTGAAGATTCAGCAGAGACAGCCAGTCAGCCCAGTGGGGTGCGTGCAGCGGTACGCCTCAGTCGGTGTCGGAGGCGCCAGATGGAACCCATCATTTGCTCGTGTCCGCGTCACGTTCTTATCCGAGCTGCAGTGCCGGGCCTTTTGTTCTGCCTCTTGCAGCAACCGAGAGATGCTCACATTTGACCTGAGTGCTAATCAGATTGCTTTGTAATCATAATTTGTGGTTGGTGATGATCATTGATTGTGTCGTGTCCCCAAGTTCATCGTCTACATAGACAGAGCGGTGATACTTGATGCGCTGTCTCCATCAAGCCGTGTGTGTGCGCGCGTGTGTGACAGATTGAGTGAGATTGATAGTTACACATGAGAGTGCGACTCAACACACCAGGGAAGGGATCGACAGAGAGCAGGAAGTGCGGCCGTGCAAGCTGCTCATTCAAGCAGAGGGGGATAACACATTCAGAGACAAGAAGCGAGACACATGGAGAGAAGACGTGTTGTTTTATTTTTTATCTTACTGCAGTTCCACGCGTGTGTAACATCTGCACACGTTCCACCCTTGACCTCGCTCTTTTTATTCTCTAATGGGGCATGTTTGGTTTCGTCATGAATCGCAGCCTCCCCATCGCCAGCGTCTTTATTTAGTATGATTCAGCTCCTAAGGCAGGCTCTACTTGCCCTTGACAAATACTTCCTCTGTGTGTGTGTGTGAATGACACTCTTATTCTGGATCTGCATGACAGATGAACTTGTGAATTACAGTCCACGCTGTGTTCCAGGGACTCAGACGCGATGACACTTGCGTGTTACGGTTTGTGTTTGGACAGATTTTAACTAACAGCTTTTGACAGAATGAAATTTTCATAATCGTTTTAACTGTAATTGGTAGGAAACCATTTTCACGTATAAATAAATGTTGCTTTCATTGTCATTGTGCACATTTCTGTGAATATGTTTGTGACAATGTCGGAGAGAACCCGTCCCCATGAATTTAATGTTATTGTTGATATTAATTGAACTGGGTAAAGGGAGCTGGGGGGGGGCGTACCTACCTGAGAGAAGGGGACGGACTCCTGTTGATGGGCGGGGCCTATATAAGAGAGGAATCATGTGACAGTTGTGTGCACATGGTGGTGCACCAGGTAGTTTTCTTAGTGGTGGCATCAGGGCTGGCTAGTTTCTGCATCCTGCCATCATTCAAGCTGCTCTGGTCAGGCGTCTGAACAGGAATTCGAACTCTCAGTAAAGGTCATATGAGTGCTGCAGATCCATTTGCTGGATATGGCTTGATGATTGTTGCCTGCACCGATCCGAGTCCACCTGCTCGCGTACAACGTCAGCAGTAACAGCCTCCGGTGGTCAGCTTCAACATCGTGAGCGCTCTGCTTTAGAATTCCGAGTCTTTGTCCTGTCAAAACAACATTTAATATTATTCTTTTCATGGACTGTTCCCCTCTGTTATTCTTTCTTTCTCCTCTCTTCTGCATTGTTCACTGCAGCTCTCCCCAGACAAAGGATTCAGCTGGCTTTCGATAAAAATTACTACATCGAGCCCTCTTTCGAGTGCCGCTTTGATCACATAGAAATCCGCGATGGGCCGTTTGGCTTCTCGCCGCTGATTGATCGCTTTTGTGGCGGAAAGAACCCAGGCCTGGTCACCTCGACGGGACGTTTCATGTGGATCAAGTTCACCAGCGATGAGGAGCTGGAGGGTCTTGGCTTCCGCATCAAGTACACCTTCATTGCAGGTATGTGCAGACAAACTGTGTTACTGCAACCCCATATCCAAGGTTTGGAGTAAAATGTGTATTAACTGGCATCATTTCCTCTGAAAGAGTCCCAGTTCAGCCCTGGTATTAGCATCCTTCCTGGGAGACCACATCTAAAGTGACAGCATTGTGTTCTCACCTGTCATTACAATGCAGTCTGAATGTGTCTCCTATGGCCACCACTTCGCATCTTACTTCCCCGCTCAGGATGCAAATAAATGCGGCTGTCATTTGTGTTTGTGAAGACAAAATCGCGTCTAGCCAGAGTTTATCCACGTGTCGGAATGAGGGGTGACTCTCTTTGAAAAAAAGTTTCACCAGTTGTTGGTCAGTGTTGATTTTGTGGAGATGTGTTGGCCAAACTAAGCTCAGTGTGACCGAAAACAAAACAATGCTTCGTGTACGTCGTCAATAAAAAAATGACAGAACATCAGCAGGCTTGACAGCCACAGATCGCCGATGCGTTTTCCAATATTTCAAACTTCTCAGGCCTCTATCCTTTTCGTTTTTCTTGCTTTTCAGCCAACGTGCTCGACACCGACTGAATCTGAAACCAGTATACCGAGAAATCAGCGTCTCCCATCATGCGACAGATATTGGCTCCAAACAGACCCTTTTCGGATTTATCTGGCCTCCCTTAATAGGATCTTATCTTGTGTTGCCTGCTTACGCATTTCTGCCGCGCGGATTGAGAGTGATGTGCCTCCAAATCTTATCATTTCAGACCCTGATTTCCATCTGCACGTGGGTGGACTGCTAAACCCCATCCCAGGTAAGCTCTTCAGTATTTTAAGTCATCGATTCTTTGGAAGCGCTCCTCTGTGCTTGGAAGTTCACCGGAGGCGATCTCTGTCTCTGGCGTGAATGCTGAATACACAAATGTACCTTGACAAGCCCAGTTCAACTAAAAATGAAAGGACACATGCACACATGTAAACACATTAAAGAACACACGTTCCTCCCTGTCTGCCATTGTTCCTCTGCCTTCCTTTCCTTATTCTGCTGCAGCATCACATCTCTAAATAAAATCCTTCATATCTCCCTGTTTGCAATGCTCTGTGCCTCACTCTAAACTTTTGTCTCCTTGTTTTCTGCTCCTCACTCTGCTCTTTTTCTTCTTTTTTGCTACTCGTGTGCCTCTGTGTGACCCCTGTTCCTCTCTCACGCACCCTTTTTCTTTCTGTTTCTTCTGTCTTCCTGCAGACTGTCAGTTTGAAATTGGCGGATGGGATGGGGTTATCCGCTCCAGTCAGGTGGAAGAGGAAGAACGAGTGAAGCCCGGTGATGCTCTGGACTGCATCTGGACCATCAGGGCTCCCCCTCAGTCCAAGGTCGGTGATAAGTGAACACAGAGAGGGATGTAGTGGCTCGTGTTTGCTATAAAAAAATAAGACCTACAAGTCTGTCTACGACTCTTTGCTTTCATTCAAATACAGAACATCCTGACTCCTCACATTTAAAACACTTGGTGTCAGATATTGATCTCTTTGGGAGGCTGAACATCGCTGACACATCGGTACCATTGCTCTCAGTTGTGTTTAGTTATATTCCAGTGTTCATGAAGACAGCGAGACGTCAGGTGCACGTCCTCCTCAGTGCTTTTAACGTGCTTGTGTTCACACCCAGCTCAGCGCTTTCTTATTATTGTCATCGGGGTAAACAGCAGAACAAGTGATATAAAATCTTCTCTCACCAGTGACGCATCGACTCAGATGCATGAAAAGTTCAATTCAAAAAGGAAAAATGGTGTAGAAATGTTCTCAGTAAGTAGTGGGATGATGCTCTAAATATAATGGAGACGAGGAGTCGCTCAGTATTTTTCTAACCCCAAACTCACCCTGTGTACTCTGAGTGTGTTTCTATCATCTGCCAAGTTGTTTGTGCACTTCACAGTGTTCCAACAAAGTTGGTTCAAACTTTGGCGGTAACAGGGGTCTGCACACACACACACACACACACAAACACAAACACACGCCCTTCCATTCCTGAGCAATGAAGGCTCGAACATGGCGTGAGTGAATGGAACATCCGATCTCTGAGAGCCAGGGAGAGAATAAAACATTTGCATCATATGGATTTAATCACTTTGACTTTGTGCCACCAAAAATAACAGTCAGTTTCTCATGTTGGATAGAGATCGATCTACTTTGCAAGCCACACAACTGGAGCTGAAACTGTGACGTCTGAAACAAAGTTAAATGTGAAGTCAGTGAATTTTTCAAATGGGATTAGAGAAAGAATTTGTCTGACGTCGCCCTCCACCAAGTGACTTTGCTTTAAAGAGAAATTAAGATTGGTCCTGTTCCAAAATAAATGAATTAAGTCATCAATGGATGTAGATCTGTAAAAGCCTAGAGTGCTTTTTCTCATTCAAGCATTTTGAGTGAGCGCATGCATCAGTGTGTGCTCCAGTCACTGGGAACAAATCCTCCCCTATTGTTTTGATTGTAATTCAATACGTGGAGGGTGTGAGCAGTGTGAATACACAGAAAGGCAGCATGGGACAAAAGCAACAGAGACAAATCAATTTTATTTAGAAAATGCAGCCCTGGAGATTTGTAAATACATTCTCAAGCCCACGTGAGGGAGACCACTGATGTGCTCTCATAATTTATGTTTTGGTTTTTTTTTTGTTTTTTTTTTGTGACTGGATTTCTGAAATCCCACTGAAATGCTAACCATAGCCGGGCCGGCCTCGGTTTACAGCCGCTCTGTTTCTCCCTCATGTCTAAATGAGTCATCAGCGCACAGAT
This sequence comes from Pseudorhombus dupliciocellatus, assembly GCA_016785235.1. Classification (NCBI taxonomy): domain Eukaryota; kingdom Metazoa; phylum Chordata; class Actinopteri; order Pleuronectiformes; family Paralichthyidae; genus Pseudorhombus; species Pseudorhombus dupliciocellatus. The sequence goes on along the minus strand of JAFBJW010000365.1, from coordinate 236,980 downwards.
ATGCTATTCACTGGCCATAATACGCGCACACAAACATACACTCATGCGCATCTAGTGAGGGATACAAGAGCAGATGTACACATCCAGTCACAAATTACATCACATTACAGCTCTGTCAGCATTTACACATGTGTACGAAAAAGTGACATTTTATACAAAAACAAGTGAGCATGAGTAACACACACGCCTCTCACACGGACACAGATTTCCTCGCCCACGGTTGTTTCGCTGGTCTGACATGTGCAGTGTGAAGAGGATCTGAATTTAGCAGCAACACTGAGTTGCCTAACCTGGTATTAGCCCAGCAGAGCAGAAGGAACAGAGCAGCACATTCAGCCACTTGACTGCTGCATGGCTACAGGTGCCTTTTGTGCTCGATGCGTGCCTTTTATCCGAGGCGGGCTCGTGACACTGAGGTGCAACAAGGTCACCGTGGTGCTCATGTTAAATTGTGACATAACAGGATGTGAACAAAAGTGGCCGCTCCCCTCGCTCCTGCTTTCACGGGCATGAAGGACTACCTTAAGTGGCCTTGAGGCATAGGCGAGTTTAGCCTATTATAGGGGTCCTCGAGCATGACCAGTTTGAATTGAAGAATTGAAGAAAGGCAATGTGAAGACTTGTTTCACTCTGTAATGTTACACAGCAGATAGAAGCAGCCATGTTGACTGGGTTCACACATATGCATGTCACAATCCCATGTAAGGGCTGATGCTAACATCTCTCCCAAAGCCTCTCTGGAGCTGGGCTGCTATAGATTTTCTAATGCAAAAACACCAACAATTGATTGTTCCAGGTGATGATATATTATCAGAAGACACCGATGAAAACTTTGATTTGATACAGATCTATTAAAGGACACTCACTAGACACGTTAACTGCATTGCTTATTTCAGATGTGAATATTGGTCTGGACAGGCTGACGCCTCATTCATCAGACGCAGTTAACTGTACTGTCCTGACTTACACTTCCGCCACACCATAATGTGTTGTAATTATTAACATTATTAATGACGCCTTCCATTTAGATGAGCCAACTAATGTTATTAGTTCCGCCAGTGGTTTGTTTTTTTTACACCAGCTGACAAGTTGAGATGTTTGCTGAGAAAAAATGATGAATTCAGTGACTGAGAAATTGGTTCCAGTGAACTGTTAAACTGTCACATCAAGAAATCGTCATCTGCCCTGAAGGAGCAGATAATCACATTATCAAAGTGATTTACCAGGCAGTTGCGGTTGGATTGTTATGAGGAACTTTTAATGTGTCATGTGAACATTTCAGTGTCATGTAGTTCCTGCTGCCATGTCACTGCAGCGCTCGCAGCCCCACAGCTCAGCTCACTGCTCGCCGGTCCCCGTGGTCGTCTCTGAATTGAGACCGAGGGAGGACTCAGTCAGATGTTTTCAAAGATTAATTAAGGAGCCAGCCATCAGTACATGAATAATTCATGCTTGCATTGGAAATTAGATTTGATTTACTTGGTTGTTATTTGATTTGTCTGTCGGAGCATCTTCTATCCATCCTCTAAACTGTGCAACCTGTTCCTGTCCCAGTGCACTCCAGAGGCCGTCTCCCGCTCCATTCAATTAAAGCATTTTTTCATGTATTTGCCCTCATAAAGCGCACAGCTGCCGATTACGTTCAGACAGCTGTGAGTTGACACTAAAGACCTGCTGGCTTTGTGGCATTTGTTTGCCTCCACGCTGATTTCCATCCCCCGTCTGGTCTGCAGATCTACCTGCGCTTCATGGAGTACCAGATGGAGCACTCTAATGAGTGCAAGAAGAACTTCGTGGCCGTGTACGATGGCAGCAGCGCCATCGAGAACCTCAAGGCCAAGTTCTGCAGCACCGTGGCCAATGACGTGATGCTGGATAACGGCGTGGGAGTCGTGCGAATGTGGGCCGACGAGAAGAGTCGACTCAGCCGCTTCCGCATGCTCTTCACCTCCTTTGTTGACCGTGAGTACATCAGACCTTGTTTACCCAATACTGTAACAGATTGTAGTAGTGTAGTGCAGTACTGTGTCACACACTACTCAACTCATCAACTATTGAACCCATGAGCCACTCATCTTTGTGGTTAGCCTGGTACTGTGTAATAAAGCAGTGGCAGGGAAATTTACAGCAGATGTGCAGCAGGGGGCGTCTTCAGCTTTATTACAAAACCCCAAACCAGCCACCACATTCCGCCCACTCAGAAAAACATGCGTTGCCTTGTGAGGTACCACATTCTGTCTGCATCAGTTGCTTCCAACAAATACTGAAGAGTCCTTTCAGTGAAGAAGGCCATGCCTGAAGCTAAAAAGAATGTATTTTTTATGAATGGCACAGATTAATACAGTTTTTTTTTTTCAAAGCATTATTTATTTCTCTATTTTGCTTGAAAGAGAATCTGAGGGGGGTTAATTGATCATCTGGGAATAACGTATTAATATTCAGCTTCATGGATGAGGGAATTAAAAACAAACGATTTGTACATCAAGAGACAGAAATGTTTGTATTGGTGCATTATAATACTTTCTATAAAAGTCTGAATAGAGGGAGATATTCATTGCCACATTCTCTGCGCTCTTCTGAAACCTTGGGCCAGTGCTTCTGTTGTTTTCATCAGCCAAGCCATAACCACTGCAGACAGCACTTAATGGCATTTTGAATTCAGCTGGGATGGGGTTTTTTTTTTCCTCTGCGTATCCTTAAGACCATTTGGATGCTCATTAATTCTGATCGCATAGTTCATCTTCAAGAAGTCTGGAGGGAATGACTCCCAAACTTTACTTGGTGAGAGCCACCCAGCTCATAGTTTACTCAGAGGTCAGAGACGGCCATTAATCTTCGTCACTCGCAGAACAAGATGACTTTTGCCTTTCACACTCCATCATCCTTAATGTGTTCTAATCTTCTGACAGAGCCCCCGCTGAAATGTAAACCAGACTTATTAAGACTTTCCTAAATCTACTCGCTCGCACTCCAGCACATACACACACACGCACACACACACACAGCGCATACATTCAGATGTGAGTTGTGAGCTTGTGGGTGGGGGCGGGGGTAACGACAGGCAGGAGATGTATAATCAGTGTGGAAGTGATCACAGTGTCTAAGGAATGACCTCGTCTACAGGATGGCTGGGAGATGGGGAGGGCACCAGCACAACACACACACATACACGTCCCTTTGTTATTTAACCCTGAGGAAGAAGAAGCCTGCAAGCCTGCAGGTTGTGATAAAGATTTGTGTATGTGATTGGTAAAGAAGAAACGAGGCACATTTATTCAAATGGGCTGGGAAGCTTTTGAGACTCGTAGATATCATTGAAGAAAGAGGTTCGATGTCAGAAGTACCTAGATAGTAAACGTACCTACATACACTGTAAAATGTGGTCAGATGTTATAGCGAACAGGGGAAGAATCACAAGAGGAGCTCAAGGGAAATGTATTCAATATGAAATAATACAGAGGATTTACTCTAAACTAATTAGGCTTCATAAAATGGAGCCTTCTGATCTAAATCAATGTTGGCAGAGTGAAAATCCACTTGGTACCTTGGCTCACTCATTCTGATGTAAGATGTTGGAAATAACTTCAACACTTCACAGCTTCACCATTAAACCCACAATTTTGTCTCTGGGGTGACAAAACAATGAAACCTGAAATATTAAAACAAGCAGCAACACACAGCAGATTCAGTGGAAAAAAAACTAAACTCATTTGTTGAACTGGGAACTCCTGGATGTCTCATTGCAAACAGATGCAGGAGTGAAATGATTAGTGAACGCTGACAACACTGCAAAGGAAAATAACTCAAAAATTAGACTTTTAGCTCAAACGGCCTCCTGTATATATGTTTGTATATAACTTTATATAAATTAAGATCACTTGATTTGGCTTAGTTCAACAAAGGGTAAAAAAAATACATATCTTAAATATCCTGCTGTGTAAAATGCAGACATATTCTTGCAAAGGCCACTTCAAGTCGAGAAAATAAGTGCCGACATCTTCTCTAATGAATCCATTAAGGTAATTTTACCACCGTTTATAGAAGAAGAATAGCTTCCGAAGTGAACTTGCCAGATGTTTTACTTTTCTAAATTTACCACTAAAATCTCTCAAAAGTGCTACTTTAACTACATTTAATTTAATTTTAGCTTTTATAAAAAAGAAGCAAATTTAAACTTGTTCTTGGTTATTTGACAAATATACAGTAATGGTGCATGTATGAACATAGCAGTGGCTCAAGTGGGAGGCGTGGATGAAAAATGAAAAGTTGTGACATGTAGAAGACACAGTTGGAGATGGGGAGAGAATGTGGGGTGATGGGACTGTGTCTGTGCAAGGAAACTGTGTGTTCGTGCAGGGGAGTTGATATGTGACATCCTGCCTCTGCTGCGCCCAGCTGCTTCACCTCCTGCCGGAATAATGCGGATGACTAGATGCGGTTGTGAACGCGTCTTTGCTGCATTGTACACGTTTGAAAGCCAAACTGCAGTTAAACTCCATAGCAAATTCAAGGATTCTACCCCTGAAGTCATGTCTGGGAATTGCTTCTTATAAAATGTGACACTGGAAATTGTGAATCCCACTTTCAAACACTGTGACAATGCGCCGCTCCTGTCAACGGCTGGTTTCGGTTTAAATTTGACTCTCGTCTTGTTGTAGGTCGACTAAATGTTTGGACAGACGTCATATCTAATCACTTGGGCAAACACGCCTGCTTGTAAAGCATGATTTCTTAATTTGCAGTGTGCTGAAGGTAAATTAATGTTCTGTTCAAACTAATTAATATGGCTGAGTGTGTGCGTGGCTGCTCGCTCAGCGTGAGGGCTTGGTTGCCCTCCACTGTATCAAAAACATCAACACCGCGCTAAGCACTCCGTGGTCAATTTAATGCTCGTCTGTCTCCAATGCCTCGGCCACTGCTTTCCAACCGAGGTCACCCATCTGTGGCCATGCATTAGACGCAGATCTCCCATAGCTTTTACTGTAGCCCTAAATCTAGAGCAGGACCCAGGTATCAGCCTCATCCTTCAGCCTTCGCTCTCTCTCTCTCTCTCTCTCCTCTTCCTGCCAGTGCATCGATCTCCTGAGCCGAGCAGCCAGTTTCAATTACTGCCCATCTCTGTCTCTGCCGTCTCAGCCTTCATACGCTAACTCTCACTTTATTGTTGAGTGTCTCGCGGCACCTGCCTGACCATCTGCGCACCCTGACGGCCCAGAGCCATTTCTACCTGTACCCCCAACCCACCATGTCCTTCTTTTCTTCTTGACCCTCTCCTCCTGTCCCTATTGTAAAATTATCCACTCGCCGAGCTGCCCCCTCCCTCCCTCCTCCTAAACTCCCTTGACATAAATGTTGCGGCTCAGTGGATCTGCCATCTCCCGCCTTCATTAGTCCCTGATGTCACATGTTGTTGCAGCAGGAAATGGTGATGTGTGGCCTTGTGTGATCTGTCTCCATTACACCTCAGCTTTCAAGACATAACACAACGTTTTATCTTTTATTACACGCCACTACTGATTTCTGCCGCCAAATGGCCGTTCTTTTATTGTGTTGTTGTGTTGCTGTTATTATCTCAGTGTCATCATCTTTTCCTCTGCACTGATAGCTACTGTGTTTCTGCGTTTCCTTTGTGTCTTTCGCCTGCAGCCCCGTGTTCGGCCAATACGTTTTTCTGCCACAGCAACATGTGTATTAACAACTCTCTGGTCTGCAACGGTGTGCAGAACTGTGTCTACCCATGGGATGAAAACCACTGCAAAGGTGATTATCCTCTTTCCTCCAGTCACCACTTGTTCACTTCAAATTGGTCTATGAGGATTTTTTGATTTTTTTCTCTTTCTTTCTTGTTCATTTTGTTTTCCATGACTTTTTTAAAAAAAAACTTCTCTTGCTCATTTGTCCTCTGCAGAGAAGCGATCAAAGGGGCTTTTCCATCAGATCACTAAGACCCATGGAACTGTCATTGGTGTCTCGTCAGGCATCGTTCTGGTTCTTCTCATTATCTCCATCCTGGTCCAAATGAAACAGCCTAGGAAAAAGGTAACTCGTCCTTTGTGACCGACGCTTTGTTTGGCAGAAAAACAGACCAAGCCGGAAAGGTAGCAGTACTTAATTGAAAGGGATTGTGGGGTTTCAGATGAGATGGGGTCACATCTAGCTGTGAAGATTTGCTTCATCTATATCTGTTTGTGATTTCCGTAAGTTGCCAGAAGGCAAACCTTAACCAGTGCAAGTTCTTATACCTGGTCTCCTGTAACTCCTCTGAGGCACATTTCTTCATCTATAACTGAAAGGATGGATGCATGGAAATATAATGACCCTGCAGCTGCTTGAAAATAATTTTAGGACTTACAAACTAACATCACAGTTACAGTGCATTTTGGTGGAAACTACAATATGATAACTGAAGAACCACACCTGTCAGTATGGAAAACACTGGTATTGTTTCCAGCTGAGACTAACTGAGTTAAATCCAGTATGAGCAGTGCAGACAAAAATCCAGTATAGACATCTGTTCATCTCAAAAGTGTTGGGGTTCTATTGCTCACAGGAAAGTGACGAAACAGACGTTGAGTGTGTGAACTACTGGTCTCCTAATCACCGAACTTTAATGGTTCTTTTCTAGGTTGTAGCACGTCGGCCTGGTGTTTTCAACAAAGCTGGATTCCAAGAGGTGTTTGACCCTCCGCACTACGAGCTCTTCTCTCTACGTGACAAGGAGATCTCCTCAGACCTCGCCGACCTGTCTGAGGAGATGGACAGCTTCCACAAGCTGCGGCGCTCCTCCACCATGTCCCGCTGCGTCCACGAGCATCACTGCGGCTCACAGGCCTCGGTCGCCACTGGTGGTGGCAGCATGAAGCACAGTCGCACCACCCTGAGCTCCATGGAGCTGTCCTACCACAACGACTTCTCCAAGCCACCACCCATGAAGACGTTCAACTCCACGTCCAGCTACAAGAAGAGCTGCTACGGCTACAAGCAGCACTCACAAACTCACGACTGCGACCAGCAGGTCATTGAGGACCGCGTAACCGAGGAGATCCCGTGTGAGATCTATGGCCGCGGGGGCGGAGGAATTGGAGGAGGAGGGGGAGCAATGGGAGGCCCGTCAGGAATAGCAGGAGGAGGAATTGGAGGCCCGGTGGGGATAACAGGAGGATTGGCGATGGCCGGAGGCATGGGTATGCAGGGTGGAGTGGGCATGGCAGGGCCGAGCGGCATTGCTGGAGGCATCGGTGGTGGGATGGCGGGAGCTTGCGGAACCCTCAGCGTCCGCGGCAACAGCGCTCGTAACAGCACCACCATAGTTGATCCGCAGCAGCGCTCCATTTCCATGGACTTCTAGATGGAGAGAGGGGGAAGAGAAGCAGGAGGAGAACACAGGCAGATCTTGGTTTTCACTCATCGAGATACAAAGAAGCAAAGAAGAGAGGAAAGGAGTCACGCTTATCTCAAACTGATCACTCCTGATTCTTCTTCTGTTCTTTCTGTCCACGCTGCATTCAACAGAATTGTGGGTAACACTGGAGCATCATCTCCGCACGAGAAGAATGAGGCAAGAAATTAGGGAGCTGGAGGCAGACAAACCCGTGTAAACAAAATAAACGGATGAAGGAAGTGTGGAAGTGTGGAGGCATCTGCTTTCTTCTCCATTCTTTGAATTCTTCAATCTCTTCCTCCATCAGAGACTTACAGGAGAATGTTGTCGCATGCAGATCCAGACTTCTCTCTGCTCAGTGGCCTAAAACACCAGGAAACCGCTCAGACACTGGGAGAGAGAGAGAGAAAGAGAGAGAGCAGGAGAGACTGACTTTTTACATGTATCCACCTGCCATGCACAGATATATATATATGATATATAGTGCGTCTTCTAATAATTTATTTGAGTCTTTATTTTTGTCAGTGTAATGTAATATTAGATCCAGTATATATTCAGCCTTATGATGATGTTTGGCTTTTAACTCTTTAATCTTTTTCAAATGTTGCTGAGATGATTTTTATGAAATGACTTGATCCATGATGTGATGAGGATGTGATGCGGAGGAGAGAAACATGATGATGTTATGATATTACAACAGTAACCATGAAGTTTCGATACACAGAGAGCACATGAAGAGACTCTTATTTTGGTAAGAAATCGAGTTGTAGAAGAGACAATTTCTGCTCTGTGAGCTTTCTATCATACGGGCATTCAGGCAATAAGTAATCATTTATTGATGCTTGGTTGTGAGGCATGGACTGAATGGAAAATAGCAACCATCCCACCATCCCATCAGAACCTCCGTCGCTCCCACACTATCAAGAAGTGATTTTCTCAATGTCCCCATGAACCGGGTGTTTAAAACAAGCACAACCTGTTTCCCTCCAGAGACAGCCATGTAGCCTATGTGGGACTCATTTATTATTTTAACCACTGGTTGTATAATTTCATTCTGTTGAATTAAACGAGAGCTTATACTCACTACTCATGGGTTGAGCGGTTCTGTTCATTATAACTGAGAAAGACACGCATTGTGACTTGTGGATTGACAAGAGACTTTCATATAAGGTGCCTCAGCTAACTACAGTAATTGCACTGCAGTTGTATGCCTCTGACAGCCAGTATGGTTTCTCTGTACTAGGTACATGTTTTTTCCAGGTTTATATAAGATTACTAAATGTAATTTTCAACATTAACTGGAGATCTCAGTCAAAATGATCATTTCATGTTCACGTGAATGGAATAGATTTGATGGATAACCTCGAGAGGTAAAGCTCCTGACCACTGGCTGAAAAATGGTGTGTGAATGGATGAGAGCTATGGTGCAAAAGGTCTTGAAGATGTAGAAGAATCAAAAACCTTGGGGAAATCCTGTAGTTGCTAGTACTTGGACATATGGAGAGTTATTTATATGTTGTATCAAACAAAAAACTAAAATCCAACTTGCCTGGAACTTTAGAGTCATTTTTTTTTTTTTTATTTCTAAAGTCTGTGAACCCTCTGACTTAAATAAAAAGGGTTTCAAGCTGATTGAAACAATTTGCTGTGATATGATCAGATCTGCTCCAACAAAACCCAACAGATAGGACAGATCCTGTTATCTGTCAAAAAGAAAATGTTTGATAAATCTTTGCCGCATTTACTGCATGCGTCACTCACTCCTGCTCGCACGTAGATTCCACTTTCCCTCTGCTGTCATGACGCATTTGTTTGCCCGTTGCTTGTGGCGTCTGTTTGAAATGTCAGACACTCGTGGCCACATGCACTGTGCTCTGGTGACAAGCTCCTCGGTGACGCACACGTAACCAGATGCCTGTAGGTCCATGCACCTTCAGGTGGTAAATGTGTGATGATGATCAATATATGATGAAGGGGTGACAGACCGACGCTGTTGGGCTGCTGAAATGACTTAGAATAACTTGTCATGACCATCATCATTGAAAACGCACGTCACACTGTGCTCAGTAACTCCTCACAGCAAATGTTTTTATTATTGATGTCTACAGTTTTAGCTGAAAAGTACAAAGGGAGGATTACGGTGGAATTAAAGCCTTATCCATGTTGTGCATTTTTACAACTAAAATCCCTGAAGGGTTGTTCCAACATCACAGGGAATGGTATAAACATCATTCAGAAATAGCAAGTGGAGCAGCTCCACCTGCAGACAGACTCACTCTGCTCATAAAAATAGACCTACAGCTCTCTGTGCTGGAAGCATCGATCTACTGGGAGGTAACACATGCAAAACAGTGTTCGAATTAGATGATTAGATTATTTCAGAGCTTCATTAAAATGTTATAAAATTGCTCAATTCAATATCAGTCATAGCTGATATTTTTTGTATGTCATTTTGTTAAATTGGTTGGCAGTGAATACATGTATAAGTGTATGTGTCTCTGAACTGGGATGCTGGGTGCTATGGCATTGTGCAGTCTGATGGCTGATGGAATGAAAGAGCCTCCTAAGGGATTTGAGGCACGTGCCTGGGTCAATGTGTAGCTGAACGCGACCGCGGCCCACACAGCTCAGCGTAGGGAGGATGAGACTGGATTTCTGTGACATCTTTCAGCTGATCCTCCTTTCTGTCACTGTCTCCACTGTCCAGCTCCAATCCCTCCACTGAGCCTGCCTTCCTTCCTCTGCAGCTCACTAGGTATGTTGGCACTATCCATAAGCCCTGGTGCTTCCTCTGTAGCACACATCAGCAAAGACAATAACAGCATCTGCAGCAGCCCAGTGCACATATTAAAAGACCTGAACATCCTCACTAAGACCTTCCTTCTCTGTCCCCTGTAGGCACATTCTCCTCACTGCGCAGGCTTCTTCAGGTCTATGTAAGATATGTGAAGCAGGTAGGTGATGACATCCTCCACAACAATGTCGACCTGGAAAACATCAATGAGTCCTCGGCCCTTATGTGCTCTGGATCCAGCCTCTCGAGAGTCCTCATAAAATGTCTCATTATAGGCGCAGGTCTGTGGGCAATGAGAAGGCTGGAGTCCGTGGACACTGTGAAGGGGTGTTCCAGATCTTCAACACTTTATCCAGCCTCAGGGAGAGGGCAAGAGCTGATGGAACACTGTGACAGGCGAGCTGCATCCTTTAGCCTCCTCTCTCTGCTCTTTAGGTACTTTTCATTTATACTGCACCTCATAAAGAAGCAAATAGTTGTGCTTCCCTCTCCATTATTGACTGACCAGCATTGAGTTACTTTTCTTTTTTAATTAATCATTGAAGTGGGCGTGAAAGACCCTCAACCTGTGGTTGGTTTAAATTTACAGCACAATCCACAAACCCAGCAGTGTATCTTTCAGGGGACATTTAGTTGAGTAACATTCATTACCTGATGATTAACTTTAACCACAATTACTAGCTGCCAAACCTAAACTTGATGTTTTTTTGCCTTAAAATGTCATGATTTACACTATGGGAACTTTTTTGTCATTTAAAGGAAGATAAGTCCACAGCATGAGAAACTGCATCACACAAACCTTTATATTCCACGTATTTTTATAGAATGAATATTAAAACACCAATATTGTAAACAAACCAATAAAAGCCTGGGAGCATATTGGCAATCAGTAAACTACCATATTACACATATGGAGGTTCTCAGCTGTACTGATGTATGATGCCATTAAACTAAAGAAATATAATTATAATATAATAATATAAATCTTAGTGATTTCCCACCTCGACCACTGGAACAATCTCTCAATGGGCTTGCGGGCTTGAGCGGAGGAGCTGCTGCAGATGATACAGTACGAGGCGGCACGTCTGGTATTATATGGTTTTATTACTGGTTGTTTGCATCTATATTAATGGTTGTTGTTTGATCTTTTGCTTTTTAGTTGTTATAATCAGTTGTTCTTGTTTCCTCTCAACATCTAGATACGCTCTACTCTATGTAGTGTCTTCTTCTTCTTCTGTTGGTTAAATTGGTGGCTGGCGTCCAATCTATAGTTGCATTACCACCACCTACTTCATTTTATTTTGTTGTTGTTGTTCTTCTGTTGGTCCGCCAAATAGAATAATAACGCTTTCCATTAAAGACACTTGTTTATGAACATACTTTCTTTGATCTTCTTTAATCTTCTTTGATCTTTTCACACACTGTCTTTTCATCACTGTGTTTCCTTTGACCATCTTTCCACATTACTGTTACTATTCCACCTTTCACTTTGACATGGAAGGAGAACCACACTTCCCAATTTACTTCTAATCACAGTTTTCATAGGTGCTTCAGTGGAATGAACCATCCAAGGTGCTACTGTAGTTGAAGGTGATGCAGTTACAGCATTAGAATCCTCCAGAACTGAAGAGGTGGATCCATTTGTGATGGGCATCTTTCAATTGAGACTTGCATAGATAATGGTTAGGATGAGCACGGATGATGTTTCTGCTTAATCAAAGATCTTCTTCTTCTTTGCTTGCCCTGCAATTTCTTTTTACTCACCTGAGCCTCCAATGTCTTGGCTCTGTGAGCACTGTGCCTCTTCCTTAGAGATAATAGTTTCATTAACATCATAACTAATTCATTATTTTATTTGTTAAGTTATAAATTATCTGTATTAGTACTCGTGCTTGTGTAGCCAAACATCCTTGCTGGCTTCTCTCCTTCTCGGATCCAGTAATGGCTCCGAGTAATGATTTCATTTATTTATTGACTATAAAAAGTCCCCTAGAGGCTCATTTATCCTCTAGAGAGTAATTTGTGTAACCAAATGTATAAATGTCCCCTTATTACAGGGTTAATGTTATCAAAGGTATAACTTTCCTCCATCATCATTATTAGGGCTCATAATTTTCTATGTCAACTAAAGGATTAAAAAACTACTACTTTACCACAACAGCAAATTTACACATGTTACCATTATGAAGATACAGACAGGACTTCAGTAATCTTGCCTGTATTGTTGCTCAGCTTATTCTACACAGTGCTTTTCTTTACTTCTCTTATTCAATATATTATATCTTATCATATATATATATATATATATATATATATATATATATCCCCCCAATTTGCAAGCACATTCCACACAAAAATTTATTGACTATAAAAAGTCCCCTAGAGGCTCATTTATCCTCTAGAGAGTAATTTGTGTAACCAAATGTATAAATGTCCCCTTATTACAGGGTTAATGTTATCAAAGGTATAACTTTCCTCCATCATCATTATTAGGGCTCATAATTTTCTATGTCAACTAAAGGATTAAAAAACTACTACTTTACCACAACAGCAAATTTACACATGTTACCATTATGAAGATACAGACAGGACTTCAGTAATCTTGCCTGTATTGTTGCTCAGCTTATTCTACACAGTGCTTTTCTTTACTTCTCTTATTCAATATATTATATCTTATCATATATATATATATATATATATATCCCCAATTTGCAAGCACATTACACACAAAACAAGACCTTCTACTAAATAAATAAATAAAAAAAACTAGGACCAAAAATGAAGGAAACACAAGATGTCAAATACTACAAAATAAATGTGTGCATTTCAGTGAGTGAAGCACTATTGGGCTAACTCGTGTATTTTGTTGTTTTACTGTAGCTCTAATAAGCTGAGTGAGTGTGTGTGTAAATCTGTCTGAAGCCTGGAGGCGGCAGCGGACACACTGAGCGACTCACTTCCCGGAAACCAACACACGAGGTGAGCAAAAACATTTTCCACCGGCTCCGTCTCTTTGTCCATCACCTCCTCGCTGGTAGCAACATCCACAGCGAAACCATGGCGAATGTAGTCGATACCAAACTCTACGACATTCTGGGAGTGTCCCCATCCGCGTCTGAGAACGAACTGAAGAAGGTAAACGCACCAGATAACACAAACTGCACTGTTTCTTCCTTTAATGTCTGTTGATCAGGAAATGCATTGCTATACGCAGCTAGCTAGCTAGCGTTAGCCGAGAACAGGGCTAGCCGGCTAACCCTGTAAGCTAGCTGGCCTGTGGAGATCATCATGCGACGGCTCTTGTCTTTGAACCACCGTGGGTACGGTGTAATTGTTGAATTCTCAATATTCGGCTTTTTATTTTTGTTCCACGGTTGCATTTACACGAGGTATTGACCCGGAAAAATAGATTGAATTAGCTTGACTTGTACGAAACCACCGACTTAGCTTTAGCTCAGGTGGTTGTCATGGGGCTAGCTAAGCCTGCCAGAGGTTGCAGGTGCGGTAAGTTTGTTGGCTAGTGTGTCCAAGCAGCTAGTGGCTGGTTAAAGCCAAACAACTAGCAACGCATGAGCACTGTGGCCACCAAACAGTGACTCAGTAGACTGTTAATCTCCAGGTCGCAGATAGGTGGATTAGCGACATAGACAGTGTTACACTGATGTGGGCTTTTTGATATTGTCTCCATTTTAGTGGCATCACTGAAGTGAGGCTTTAATGTTGCTTTCCCCTCCGCGGTTGTCGAACTTGCCCTCAGCAACGAAGAGATTAGCGGGTGATGAGATTGTTAATGTCAAGCCCAAGCTTTGCTAGCATGAGTTAGCGGGCTACACACGGCGAGTCACGTGAAACAGCAGGTTGTGATCGGCTTGAGTCATGGCTCTGATGCAACGCGGTTGTGATGTCAGTGTTCGGTTCACATGTACTGTTGTACCTTATCATTAATTAACCAGACCCGACAGTGTATCCAACCTGCCACCTTCAACTGTTTCGTGTTCTTGAGCCCAGTCTCGTGTTAGCCAGATATGCTAGTTAGCATACCTACGTTCGAGAAAGCATCATCGAATTAATGCCCGTTCGACTAATTGCTATTTCCGTGTTGTATGTGTCAGTGTGAGAGCAGTTGTAGTCACGTTGGAGACAGAAACTCATCTTACAGGAAGACAAAGAACGTACACCCCACGTTACCTACGACTGGACTGAGTAAATGATGTGTTTCATTTTAATTAGTGTCCGTTGTAACCGGTGATATTAGTTGTCTTCGTTCCAGATGTGAAAGTTCTCTGCATTACACAGGGGGATACACATTGAGAACTGATTCCTACTACACTACTACAATCCGTTTTAACATGTAATACACCATCAGTGAATACACCTAGCCAGAGTTGTCATAGCAACACAGGGTACATTGACTGACACAGCTCTAACAAAGCATGTAGTCCTCTGACAGGAAAAAAAAAAGAAATGCACAACACATTGTTCAACAGTGATGACATTAAGTTGGTTATCCAGATTTGCTTGAACACCCGAGTCATGTTGACAATACAGTAGACACAGTTCAGACAGTTAAATTGCACTTGCATTACAGAAACTACTACATCCAGATTTGGTCACAAAACATTGCACAAGCTTCTGTCTGTTTAGTGTGAGGGATGATGGTTTGTGCACGCATGTATGTGTATTCTTCCTAACTCTACTCTGATAATCTTTAGTTTGAGGCTGGTTAGGAATTGTGCAGTGTATAAAATGTGTTTGGACTATCAACAGATAACATGGGCATTTCCTTAAACAGTTTGAAGTGTTATACAGTTAACAGTTCATCCAGGTGAAGCGCACTGAATATCTCAGGGACTCAGTGGCATAAAGAGGTCGCCATCAGTGCAGGAAATAATTTTGCTTTGCCGTCGTGTTTTTGAATCTTGTTAAAAAATGTATACCATATAGATATATATTATTGACCCATATATATTAGCTTGTGCTTTTGGTGATTATTTCAATGAGACCATCAGCGTATTGTTGCACTTCAGACACAGGACCTTTTATGAAAATGATAAATCTGTGGCTCAGTCTCAACATCTGGAACAAAGACAACAAATGCCACCAGTTGACGTGATGTCCGCTTAAACTGAAACACTGGTGCTACATTTTGTTTTTCGTCAGATAGCATTAATGTGCAGATAAGGTCCCTACATCTCTGTTTGTCAGGTGTGATTCAATTAAACCTTACAAATCTGCAACAGTTAGCCTATTAGCTAATGCCATTTCATCTCTTGGCTGCTCCTACAGGCATACAGGAAACTGGCAAAAGAATACCACCCCGACAAGAACCCAAATGCTGGTGACAAGGTAAGATATTAGTGACACTGAAAAGTGGACTTAATTCTACTGATCATGTTTAGTAATAGTGGATGTGTGCTGTTTTTCCTCTCTGAATGGTCATGGGAACTACAAGAACAGAAAGTAACACTTACAATTACCCGACCATTTTAGCTGAAGTTTTCTTTTGTCACATGGCTAATGGTTTTGACCATGCATTGGATTTTCCTGAACCCCTGCGACAGTATCACCATGGACCACCTCCCACTGCTCTACACCATATTGTCATTAGCTTTTAATGTAGTATCTGTGGAATATTAGCGGAAACGTGGGACATTAAGACTCTTTCATCTTGTCTTTCTCATAATGGCAGAGGGCCATTTTCTCAGCAGGGGATCACAGTGTAAGCTACAGGAAATGGCAGCTACAGAGCATTAAGCCTGCAGGTGGTTATTTGTAACTGGGAAAACACTCGCATTCATGGAAAAATGTTTTTATCCTTTATAATGTCGATGACAAGGACTCATGTTGAATTTTCATGGGATGATGTGAGAGGCAATAATGTTCTTCCACGTGAATTATGGTATTTTTTTAAATTTTATTTTGAGGTTTAACAACAGAACTAAAAAAATGATGTCTGTATGAATGTGACCATTTTTAAACCATGCAGCTGTCATATAGTTTTTTGCTGAACCATTTTCTGTTTTGTGGGCCTTGACCTGCTGTCCATTTGCTCTGAGATTTTACTGTTATGACACCTTATTTTTTGTAGTTGATTTCGTTTTCTGTCCTTTCTAATCATAGTTTAAAGAAATCAGTTTCGCCTATGAGGTGTTGACCAACCCTGAAAAGAAGGAACTTTATGATCGCTATGGAGAACAAGGCTTGCGGGAAGGTGGTGGAGGTGGCCCAGGAATGGACGACATCTTTTCTCACATCTTTGGCGGTGGACTCTTTGGCTTCATGGGTCAGGGGAATCGCTCTAGGAATGGAGGCCGGAGAAGAGGAGAGGACATGGTCCACCCACTCAAGTAAGACCAATGGGGAAAAAAAACTTCTTGAGTGTGGGGCTTGGGTTAAAATAATAAGAATTATTGTGATATAACATTTCCTATATCCTGAAAAAGGTGACAGTTATTTTGTGTTTGTTTAAGCCTGTTATGTAACATGACACATAACGTGCCATGCACAGTCAGTGGTTATCAGTTCGTGTGTGAAGAAGGACAGAGATAAGCAGACAGAAGAGAAGTTCCTCCCTCTGACTGGGATGCAGCAGTTAGAGCAGAATTGACCTGTGCAGAGTACTGCTAATGTTGTAATCCATTTTTCTTGTTTTCTTAATAATATTTGAACATGCTTTTACAACAGGGTGTCACTGGAGGACGTTTACAATGGGAAAACAACTAAACTACAACTTAGCAAGAATGTTCTGTGTAGCACCTGTAATGGGTAAGTTTTAGAAGTATTGTATAGCAGTAGTCAAAACTGGTGTCTGCGTTACTGTTTCTCAATCTAATCTCTGCGTTGATGCAGGCAGGGAGGAAAGACGGGTGCTGTCCAAAAATGTACAACATGTAGGGGGCGTGGCATGCGCATCATGATCAGACAGCTCGCCCCAGGGATGGTCCAACAGATGCAGTCTGTTTGCACTGACTGTAATGGTGAAGGTAAGGGACACAGTAATCGAGCCACAAACACCCATGTTCTATTTGTATCATCCGGTCTTCAGCTGCTTCACTTTTCCCCAACCAATCCAGGTGAAGTTATCAGTGAGAAGGACCGCTGTAAAAAATGCGAGGGCAAGAAAGTTGTGAAGGAGGTGAAGATTCTAGAGGTGCACGTGGACAAAGGCATGAAGCACAGCCAGAAGATAACATTTGGAGGAGAAGCTGACCAGGCTCCTGGCGTCGAGCCTGGGGACATCGTCCTTGTCCTGCAGGAAAAAGAGCATGAGGTAGGTGACCTGGCCATAGCTTTCCATTTATTTTTTCTTCATAGCAAGCAATGATTTACTTTTCTTGTCTTCTAAGTCTCCAATAACACTTTCCTGTGGCGTGACTCGTCTGCTGCAGCAGTGAGGCAAAGATTTGGCTCAGTGTCACATTCAGCTGTTACAAATTGGATTTTTTATTTCATATTCATAGGCCCTGTCATTCATTCACATACACAAATCAAGTGGTCTGTCTCTAAAAATAAAATAGGCGCAGGGCCTTGTGGGTGAAATACAGTATGCCCTCAGGAGTGTGTATGCTCCATATCTCATCTGACTCCTGATTTTAACTTTAAAAGTATCTTTTTTTAATAGTAGCTGTGATTGTCTGTTAACTTTTCATCAAAATTAACATATATCACATGAAATGTAAATATAACGTTCAGTGGATTCATAAAAAAAGTCACTGTTGTTTGACCATTTTTAGTCCATGTTATCAAACCATCTTTTTCTCTTTCCTTCAGACTTTCAGGCGAGATGGCAATGACCTGTTCATGAACCATAAGATTGGCCTGGTGGAGGCGCTGTGCGGTTTCCAGTTCATGTTAAAGCACTTAGACGGCAGACAGATCGTTGTAAAGTATCCTGCTGGCAAAGTCATTGAACCTGGTAAGACTCTGGTTACTTTATTTAGGATTGCCTATATGTCATATGGGCAAATGTTATTGCTGCAGAAAAGGTGAACGTCATCAATCAAAGCTGCCCTCAGCCCTCCCTCTCCCAGCTCTTCACTCTAAACCATATCACATTCACCGCCTGAGCCTATGTGGTATTTTGGAGCTTGTTAGCCTCGAGACAGCTAGAGGGACAGGTTTCCAGCAGCCTGTGCTCACTGGTAGCCTGCAGCAGAGGGATGTTTCTATTGATTGATCGCTGGAACCTCCCTACCTTATATGGCTCGCACATATTAGAAGTGCAAGCTCAACTCAAAGGACTGTTTTAGGATTGTGAGTCACAGAAGCTTTTGAACCAATACCAGCAACATGGGATTACAGAATAAGATGACATATACGCAGACACACCAGGTTATTATTATTAAGCCCATTCCACATATGTCTAATGTTGTCCTTTTAGTATAAACACAGTTGACACAGTGTGATCCAGCAGTCATTCCCAAGCTGCCGTGCTGCAGTGTTATAAAACTTATTTTATAGTCACTCTGGTGTCTGACAAAATAAACATGACAACAGCTGTTGTGTATTTGGGTGCATCCCAGCTTTGCTGCAGCACAGACACGGCCTTCACTGGGCCGCATAGAATCACCAAGTCAGCATTTAAAGTTTGGTCCTGCTGCTATAAAATGGACTCGGACGTGGATATCAAGGATACAACACAGTCCTTGATAAATGATCTGATGCTGGGGTCAGCAACATCCTACGTGAGCTTTGGATAGACTTATAAAAATTACAGAACACCTGAAGCTATGACTTTCCATTTGGTGCATTAATATTAGCTACAGCCTAAATGTCTTGGGATTTGTTGTGAACTGAGAAATAAACATTATCCTGCGTGATTAAAAGTAGCTTTGAAATCTGCAATTAAATTATGTTTTTCTTTTGCAGCCTCTGTCAGGGTGGTGCGAGGAGAGGGTATGCCACAATACCGAAACCCCTTTGAGAAGGGAGACCTGTATATCAAGTTTGATGTCCAGTTCCCCGCCAACAACTGGATCAGCCCTGAAAAACTTGTGGTATGACTCTTGCTTATTGTTCTTAATTGTGAAGGCATTCACTATTGGGTAGAGCTAAAACCTCACATTTACCAGTATTCCATTGCTCTACGTGTGATGTCCCAAATTCTCCAAGACAAGAGAGTTTGGGCCTAGAAATAATTTCAAGCATAAATCCAAAACCACAAATATTGAGGCCCTTGTCCGTATCCTGTGAGACTTGCTACTCTCGTCTGACAGTCATGTTCTTGCTGCACCTCCAAGAGAAAATGGCTGACAGAATTGTAAATTATTGCCTTGGAATGAAATGTGTAAAGAGAGCTTGCTGCTCCACTGGTTTCCTCTTCTTCCCATTTTAAAGCCCTGTTCACATTTATGTACAAACAGGTCAACAAATTATTAGATTAACATTTTTGTTGAAACAATTTAATGAAAACAAATTAATCCATCTTAATATTTATTCATATATTTTGTTTTTTGTAAATGATAATTCATTTCAATTTGTTCCACTCAGCTGCCATCTGCCACATTATCTACACTGATCACAAATAAACAACCTTCTTTTTCCTAAATTCAAATCTATCGTATGAGTGGATATTTCTGCAACTTGAGGGTGTCTTGCCGACGGTGGTGGTTTGGATAATTTTTAGCACATCACCCCACCCTAATTTTTACAAGTGATTCCATTCAGCAAGAACAGTCATTAAGTCTATTAGATTATTGATTTAACACCCACCTACATCCACACCTTACTACGTACTATTCCTGAAGATGATGTGCCTTGAGTGGTGTAGATTGTGTTTTCACTTGCTTCATGGTAACTCTTCTTCATGTGTAGGAGTTGGAAGATATGTTGCCCTCACGGTCTGAGGCCCCAATCATCACCGCAGACGCAGAGGAGGTCGACCTGCAGGATTATGACGTCAGCAAGGCGTCATCAGGCAACCGCAGAGAGGCCTACAATGACAGCTCGGACGAAGAGGGCGGACCACACGGGTCAGGGATGCAGTGTGCCCACCAGTAATCTCATACTCCCCCCTTTCTCACACACATACACGTATGACCTATGTTGTACTATGGGAGAAAATGTAACATTTGCAATGTAAACAGGTAGGTCCAACTGAGAAGGTTAAACTGATCCTCAGGCACAGATCAGACATTACATTGGAACATGACACCTGGAATAGTTGATTGTTGTTGTTGTTGACTGTGCATTTGGTTTTATTTGATCTGTGTGTGAGGAACTCACTCGGGCCATCACAGGCGTATCATACTACACCTGAAAACCAGACTTAGAGACTTTAAACTTGAACTTCAGATAAGAAACTTAAGATGTATCCAAACAAGTGGTTGCCCCAGTGAAACCCGTTCTGTGTGTGAGTGATCTGGTGTTAGAGGCACCCCACTACCCCTCCACCTTTCTATCCCTCCTTCTCCCCCCTTGATTCCATTCCTCTGTGCACATGCAGACTCCAGATCAATTAAAGACAGGAAAGATTTTCTTGTTTGCTGAGTGTGTGATTTTCTTTTTGTTTTCATAGTATTTACATTCATTAATTTAAGAACTAACCAATGTCCATACACACACAAAGCAGCTGAGCAAATGTGACTTGCAGAGCCTCGTATTCGTCGACTTCACTCAGCGGCATTCGTAGGAGTTGTTTCTGATTTTTACAGCTTTATATACTTTAGAGGTTTTAGGTTGTTTGTTTTTTTTCCCAGTATATTTTAATTCAAACAAAAGATTGGCTGTTGTGTGTTACCCTTGAACTGGTTGTTGGTAAGCTTCTTCAGCTGCTGTACTCAAAGTTGTGTGATTTTTAAAAAAAGAAAAATGACAAGTGAAAGGACAAAAACCTATAGCCCGTGTCTGTGCTGAGACCATGCGCATGTGAAAAGCTTTGGTATCTGCACTAAAAGTTAAACCATCAAACAATGCAGCACACTTAAGAAAATGTCTATGAAGTTGTTGAATAAATTGTTGAAATATATGCTTTGTTTGCATCTCACTTTTTCAGCATTCTTAGAAATTATTATAAACATACTGTGTGTGTGTGTGTGTGTGTGTGTGTGTGTGTGTGTGTGTGTGTGTGTATATATATATATATATATATATGCCAGGAGTGAAGACAATGGCGCTAAAATCTAAACGTCTGCTGACAAGGAGATTATTAGCCCAATCGTGGCTTTCTTAACTTGCTATTAAATATAAAAAAAAAACAATTGTCTCAGGTGAAACAATATGGTTTGGGGCTTCAGGGGCTCTGAACATCAGAACCATAACACCAGCGAGAGAAAATTATATTTCATTATATTAAAAGGGGTTCGGTGAATGCGCGTGTGAAAGGTACAGTGCCTCCAACAAGGTCAAGAACCGCTGGCATAGACTGTACGTGTAATGCGGCTCAGAGGAGGGTGGCACTAGTTCTTCGACAGCAGCGGAGGAATTGACCGTATCACACACTCTATGAAATGAATAGATGTATATGATTCATCCACCATCCAAGTGTTGTAGTTCAACACTCCTGCAGATGTTATTATACCACAACGTTTACTCTCTACAAGAACATACGTCAATCGCAGAGATAGGCTGTATTTTGAGCTATATAAAGATCTCCTTTTCACGCGTCATCATCGGCGCCGTGGCTTAGTTGGTTAAAGCGCCTGTCTAGTAAACAGGAGATCCTGGGTTCGAATCCCAGCGGTGCCTTTTACTGCTGTTACTCTTCCAATGGATTCTTCATTTCTTTTTCAATCACTAACAAAACCTGCTTCTTCTACTTCTTAAAAATATAACCTGCTCCTTCTTTGAAACTCAACCTGCTTCGTATTCGTCTTTAAAACAGAACCTGTTTCTTCTTCTTTAACACACAACCTGCGTCGTATTCTGCTTTAAAAGACAACCTGTTTATTTTTCTTTAAAACATAACCTGCTTCTATTCTTCTTCAGAATTTTATCAGCTTCGGTAAAACCCATCGAGGAGCTTCAGTGCAGGGGTACTGCATATCGACTCTGCAGTGCATACATCTGGCCACATGGTGGCGGCACTGAAACAAGAAGTCGTCAGCCTACAATGGACGATGAATACAATCCTCCCAACACCTCTTCACAAGCAGCCTCAGCCTGGGGTGAGGACACATTCACCAGATCAACGGATCTACAGCTTCTACACGTCTGCAGGTGTCAATCTGTCCTTCTATGAGGACAAAACTAGACAGACAAACAAAGCAGAGTGTGCCCGCTCTGCCCTGGTAGATGCGGCAGTAAGATCACAGGCGAGATCACAGGCACAGAGGAAGTTTGACAGTTTCCTCTTCAAAATAAGAGCTTCAGTCTGTTGAACGCTACACCACCCTTGCACCATGCACCGGTGTTTTGAGATGTTTAACTGTTGAAGCGTACAACCATCCTTTGACCATACCAGGATCACATGTAGTTAGTCATATAACAATGTGCAATATGATGATAAACATGAGAGTATAATTTTCAAAGTGCATGCAGTATAAAAATGTGTTTCTTGGTTTCTGGGTTGAGACTTGTGCAGTCTGATGGCTCCCAGGTGTTTTCAGGAACGTGATGAGATGATTCCGTGGTTGAAGTGAAGACTCGTTCATATAGTTTGTCTTATTTCAGTACTTCTTTTAAATGTTGATCAAAGGCTTGTGAAACATCGGAAACAGATTCCTTGAATGTTAACAACGTCCCTGGTCAGTAAAGCTGTTTCTGATCATTTTAGTGTTGATCACACCTGATTAGTGTTGATCATATGTATGGAATCCTCTTGGGAAATATTTAACTGCAGACTTTAATTGAGCATTTGTTGTCCTGGTAGATCACTTACACCCTTAATACAAAATGAAAATCAACTTTAAAAAAAACACCTGAAGGAGGTCTGAGTGTGTCCTTGGATGCACTTTCTTGGTTTCCGTAGCTTTTATTTTGAAGACAATAACCGGATGTCCCATTGTATCCCTCAGCCAATTTAACTCCGGTGTCTTGGCAGCTTGTCCAAAGGACACAATGGGCTCTTCTCAGTGAAGACCCGTCGGTGTGTGTGAGATGAAGACAGATGTTGTGCTGGAGGACCCAGATGTGGAGCAAACCGCTGGACCTGTGCTCCGGATAACAGCGGCCGTCCCTGCAGGACCATGGGAGTGAGGGAACTGCTGCTCGGGCTGATGTGGTGCCGCTCCGCTCTGCTCAGTGCAGGTGAGAGAAAACAATGCGCCCCCACTGCTGAGATGTTTACATGGAGATGTGAGCACGGCTCTGTCCCCGGGGCTTCAGGTCGGCTGATTGAACAGATGTTGTACCCCCCACCCTCCCCTGGTGGTGTTTGTTTGCATCTGGATCTCCACTGAGCAGCAGAGGACCCCTCTGTCCAGTGTGCCAGTGGTGGATGTCCTATAGCCGGCTGCTGCGTTCCTGTGATGAAGCGATGTGAGGCAGCTCTGTCTCCGCTGTGAGAAGATGAGGCTATCATCCTGCTCAGACCTGTGGGGCCATCGATCTGTGGTGGCTAAATGATCGGGCTGTGTGTGGAAACATGGATGCTCCTCCACAACGTGATGCTGCTATCAGCATTACATCACTGCTTCTCTGCAGCCACTCAATCTCTCCCCCCACCCCCTCCCATTCCTTCTCCTCTTTCTATCATCAGAGTGTTTTGAAAGGTGTGTGTGTGTGTGTGTGTGTGTGTGAGAGAGAGAGAGAGAGTTTTCATAACAACAAGTTGTGAAGACCAGTGTGATGATTGGACCTTTTTTGGAAAAGAGAGTAAAAGTCTAGCCGGCCCTTCATGTTTTAAACATGTTTAAATGGCTGATTGGAGGGAGAAGACATGGTTTGTCAGGGTTTGTTTTACATTAGGCTGAGGTTAGAATGATCTTAAGGTTGGGTTATGTTCAGATTTGTATTATATGTTGGGGTTAGATTTAGTCTTAGGTTCAGTAGTGTTACGCGAAGGTTAGATTCTGTTGAGGTTAGGGTTGGACTCAGGCTAGATTTAGGTTAATTTAAGTTCACAGATGGTGTACTGTTGTGGTCAGGGGGCTGCGGGAAGTCATTATGTCTTTGAGTGTCCACAAAAGGACTGAAGTAAAAATGTGTGTTCATGGAGAGGGAAGCACACCGCACGGCGGTGAACACATCATGTTGTGACTTGTTTGACTATGAAACGAGTCTCTTATCCTCTCGCACACACACACACTCTCTCTCTGATCATCTTCAGTCTTTTGTCACTGGGAGAGCAGATCACCTGATATTCATCACAATGAAGCCAGCATCTCTTTATTTCACTACAGACAACAATGGCTTTATTCTGTAATAAACCTGGATCCTGCTACAGGTTTTCTCTCCAGTATCCTGAACACAATCAGTGGTGATCTGTGTGTCTAGGTTGTTTAAGTTTACTACCTCTGCATTCCAGAGGGAGTGTGTATTATGAACACATTCTAGCAGACAATATTGATCATTTTCACAGTAAATGAGGCATCATCATGTATTTCAGTTCGATATCTATTTTTGTTTTACATAAACAGATGTTGACAAACACTTGGTCAACTGATATTTATCAATACATTTAACCTTTGTTGTATTGATTTTGATATTGCTTTATTGATAGTGTTTTAATGCTCAGCCCTAACTTAACATTCTGTGTTTATAAAAGTGTTTTGGCTTTGAATCAACTTGAATCACTTAAAACATAATGACCCTATACAATATTATGCATTATTCAAAGAACATTTTGGCATCTTCAACTTACAAATGTGCAGCTTAAATTCTTTGCATTTGCATTTTCTTAAGCCTTTTAACTTGTGTCTGGAGCAACCTACGTGGGAATAAAAACACAGGAGTTGATTAAAATCTCAGTAAAATGCTAAACTTCACCCTGTCTTCAAAACGATAAGATGTTGTGTGGCTGCAGTGCATTCTGGTCTGTTGAGACTACTGTGGGTTGAACTGGTGCAGATGCTTTCTCCTGGAACATCTGTTGTTGTCAGTGCTAAAATGAATTTGTTTGAATGTTGGTAGAAATTAAAACCAGCAGCTTAATCTACCCAAGCACCAAAGGAGACAGAATTGAACTCCTCAGTAGATCCTGAACTACCCGCAATCAAAAAAAAAAACCAAGAGGCTTTGCACCAGAATGCAACATTGTGCACCTCGACTTACTAGGACCTGTCTGGGTCGTCGATATTCATCACTGAGTTCTTAAGAATCCCCCCCCACCTCCGCCCTTGTTTCACTCTGCTGACTGCACTGCTTCATCAGGAATGCCTGGAGGAAGCACACACTCAGCAGAAGACAGAGCGGACCTGCTGCTGTGTGCTGGTGTGGGATAATCACGGTCCAGCTAATGTCCCGTCGTTATGGCTCTGCTTAATTAACAGAGTAATAAGATGGCTTTCAGCACGAGGACGAGCATAAATCCCTCCTATTAATATTGCGCTTGCGTCACGGTTTCATTTAATGAATAAATCTGCTTCCTCAAACAGCTGAGATAAAACCGAGCTTCGCCTCGGCGTCCTCACATTTTAAGATTCACAGTATTCATCGCCGGCGCTCCACACAGGCCTTATTCCTGCTGCTCCTCTTGGCCACCCCGCGCCACGTCGTTCCCTGGGGCAATGGTGCGATGGCAGCAGGCGATGCTGTTGCCGTGGTTGCCAGTCTGCTGCGCCTGTTTTGGCTCCCGTGTGATCAGCACAAAGCTCTACTGAAAGGCAGTGAGGTCATTTGTCTTGTCGTAGTGATAGTCTTTAGGTTTTTGAATCAATCAAGGACAAAGAAGACAAAATGACTGTGTGTGTGTGTCTGTGTGTGTTCTGGATGGAGGTATGGGTCCATCTCTCATAGTTCATCATGGATAGAGCAAAAGTTGCTTTCACAACTCTTATGAAATGTGGTGTAGTGAAGGGTGACTGACAGTTAATGTTAACTTTTGGAAATATCTACACCAATAAACAGCTCAGATAACAAGAATTATCTCTCTGTCCTTTATCTCATCTTCATTTCTGCTGAAAGAGA
This sequence comes from Pseudorhombus dupliciocellatus, assembly GCA_016785235.1. Classification (NCBI taxonomy): domain Eukaryota; kingdom Metazoa; phylum Chordata; class Actinopteri; order Pleuronectiformes; family Paralichthyidae; genus Pseudorhombus; species Pseudorhombus dupliciocellatus. The sequence continues at coordinate 210,800 of JAFBJW010000365.1, read as the reverse complement.
AAACCAGTAAATAATAATAATAATAATAAAAAATAGAATGTATGGGACGTAGTGAGACTCCTGACAGTATCATATTTAACTGGTGCCAGTGATCGTGCACAGAAAGACTGCACTCATGTGTGTCCCCCCCCCCCTCGGCCTCGGGGTCGTCCAGCAGGCTGCAGTGAGCAGGTGGAGGTCCACACAGAGCGGAGGGGGGTCATCTACAGCCCCTCGTGGCCTTTAAACTACCCCGCTGGAGTCAACTGCAGCTGGCACATCCAGGGAGGTCAGGGAGAGGTCATCACCATCAGGTACAGGCGCTCGTTCACGCACAGCAGCCACACGAGTTGTTTCTCAAGACGCACCTGACATGATAACCTCTCTCCTCCAGCTTTCGGAACTTCGACTTGGCAGAGTCTGGAAGTTGTTCTCGAGACTGGCTCTTGCTGACTCCAATGTGGAATGGGGAATCCAGGCTGTGCGGCTCCATGCTGCCGCCGCCCGTCATCTCCACCAGGGGGCGTGTGTGGCTCTACTTCCACTCTCAGGCCAACAGCTCTGGGCAAGCTCAGGGCTTCCGTCTCTCTTACATCCGAGGTGAGAGGATGTTGCTCTAGGAGCATGCATGCAAGGTGCACGGGGGGTGTGGATCAATGATACCCTCCAGGCCACAGGGGGGTATGAGTTGAGGTGATCTTGATCTTGACCACATAATTAAGAATGTTTTTTCTTTTTATGATGGCTGCTTGTTTTCAGGAATATCATAGTGACTCTCAGTAAATTTCAGTTGAAGCCCTGGACAGTGGGGCAGGCTTTACAGTAATCCGGACAAAGAGCATTATAATTAGTGGGCATTAGCTGCCAGACTGAAGGCAGTTAATCTAAAGTCATTAGGCAGTGTTTAGCCTGAGCTCTTATTTTGTTTGGTGGCTTAAATCCTTTGCATCACATTTAATCCGAGAGCGTAGTTACACTCGGCTGAATGTTGGCGCGCACGTTAATTTCACTTGAGTGACAGTTAGAAGATCCGGTCTGTTTACTTCCTCCCTCCGTAGGTCACCTGGGTCAGAGCAGCTGTCAGCCGGATGAATTTCTCTGCGGGAACGGGAAGTGTCTCCCCCGCTCCTGGAAGTGCAACGGTCAGAATGAATGCGGCGATGCCACTGACGAGCGCGGCTGCTCCCCTCCCCCCACCGAAGCCCAGCCTGGCCTCTGCCCCTTTGGCTCCCTGCCGTGCACGGAGGTCCAGTCCACCCGGTGTCTGCCTGCCACCCTGCGCTGCAACGGAGCCCGGGACTGCCCCGACGGGACCGATGAGGCGAGCTGCCCCGACACCACCTGCGGCAAACGCCTGGGGAACTTCTACGGCTCCTTTGCCTCCCCGGACTTTTTCCGGCCTAATCGCAGCGCCGCGACACAGCTGAGGTGCTCCTGGCTGCTGGACACGCAGGACCCCAAGCCCATCGTGCTGCAGCTGGACTTGCAGCTCGGGCCCAGGGATTCGCTGCACGTCTACGACGGCCTGCTGCAGCAGGCGGAGCATCTATTGCAGGTGCTGTCGTATCACAACAACAGGCGCCCGGCGCTGCTGGAGTCGAGCCGGGGTCAGATGAGCGTGCTGTACATGGCCCAGCCTCACAGCCCTGGACACGGCTTCAACGCCACATACCAGGTAGAGCAATCTGGAGATGTTCTGTCCTGTTTGTATCTGAATGTCTGGTAAATGCAGAAAGTTGACATATTTCTCCTCCACTCCCAGGTCAAAGGTTACTGTTTCCCTGGCGAGCGTCCATGCGGCAGCGAGCAGGGCTGCTACTCCGAACGCCAGCGCTGCGACGGCTACTGGCACTGCCCGTCGGGCCGCGACGAGGAGGCCTGCCCGGCGTGCCCAGACGGGGAGTTCCCCTGTGAGGGCGCCACTGGAGTGTGCTACCCTGCCTCGGAGCGTTGCAACAACCAGAAGAGGTGTCCAGATGGGTCGGACGAGAAGAACTGCTACGACTGCCAACCCGGGAACTTCCACTGCGGGACCAACCTGTGCATCTTTGAGACGTGGCGCTGTGACGGCCAGGAGGACTGCCTGGACGGCAGCGACGAGAGGGACTGCCTGGCTGCAGTGCCCAGGAAAGTGATCACGGCCGCTCTGATCGGAAGTCTGGTGTGTAGCCTGCTGCTGGTCATCGCCCTCGGCTGTGCCCTCAAACTGCACTCACTCAGGAGCCGAGAGTACAGGTGAGGACGCCTCTGTCCTTCATTCAGTTTTATTACTGTTGACATACTAGTTTTTCCACTTTTAATTTATTTATTGCCTTGTGCCTGAAGTTATATTATCATGGTAGTAAAATGCTAAACTTTATGTGCTTTTAAAAGGTAAACCTGTCTGTTGTTGTCTTTTACTTCTGTTGGTGTTGTCGATGCTGCAAACTCTACAGGGATGATATTGATATTTGATTAATCTGACCCGCTGTGCCCTCCTTGTTTCTTTCTTTAGAGCTTTTGAGACTCAGATGACTCGCATGGAGGCAGAGTTTGTTCAGAGAGAGGCCCCTCCCTCTTATGGTCAGCTGATTGCCCAGGGCCTGATCCCTCCTGTGGAGGACTTCCCAGTTTATAACCCCACCCAGGTTAGGCAGCATGCACAATCATACACTTGTGTTATTTCTGACTCTTTGCAGTCATTGAGCCTAAACTGAATGGAAACTTTCTATAGGAGATACATTCAATGTGAAATTGTAGATCTACCATTATAATTAGATATTGGTAGTTTCTTTTATTTGATTCAAATAGTTTAAGTTCTGGACAAAGGCTCTTATTCACATTCTTTTGTAGAGTTCATAAATAAATTCTGTCAGCATTTTTCATTAGACATAAGTAGCTCTCATTTCTTGAGACAGTGAGCTTAAGAAATGCTTTAGCTTGAGACAGATCTGGGGGACGTGTCTCCAGTCTGTGTTAAGCTCATGTAGCCATCTCATTTATTCAATCTACCCTGCATGAATACAAACAATCATTTTTTCCCCTAGAAATCTACACTCTTCATGGATGCAATTGGCTGCAGAGCTCCTGCAGCCAATGGCTCTCTCTGCTCTCTCTGCAACAGAAAATTATTTTTTAATGTTATCTCGAGGAAATGATTTTAAATTTCACTTTGAGCTCAAAATATAAATGTGCCCACAGCTTTAGCGGAGGTCAGTCCTCTCGACTCTCACTGCACCACACAGCCTCAACTTCAGCTTGCCTTTGGAAGCAGGAGTGCAAGAGGACAGAAAAAGCATTGTGCTGAGTCTAGCTGGAGCGTTGCAAAAGAATATGGCTCAAAGTGGCCACTTACCTGAATCATTGTTCCTCTGTGTCTTCCTCTGCCCACCCCCTCCCTCCCGCAGGCCTCCGTGTTACAGAACCTGCGTTTGGCGATGCGCCGACAGATCAGACGTCATTCCTCGCGGCGCTCCACCTCCTCTCAGCGGCGATTTACACATCTGTGGAGTCGCCTGTTTCACAGTGGGAGTCGACCCAGAAGCCAAGCCCTACTGCTGGACCCCCCTGGGCCCACACAGATCATACTGGGACTCCACAGCTACAGGACTGTGGTAGAGCAGGGGCCTCAGGCCAGGGACCAGCTCGGGGATGAGGTTGATATGGTGGGAATGTCAGGCTCCCCCTGTTCAGCCACCGTGGACCTGCAGCCCTACTCACCAGAGAGCCCTGCTTCACCCCTCTCCTCGCAGTCAGCCGACAGTCCAGAGGACGAGGAGCCCTCACCTGTCAGTGCGGAAGAAGCCACGACTCCAGAGTCTCAGAGTGACTCTTCAGACGGCAGCAGGCATCATCCCTCCCCACAGGAAGCCTCTGTGCCCCTGTGCCACCCCAGGAATTCTAAGAAACTTGTTCTGGAGCTCGCTGTTAACCTTAAAGGCGTTTCCCTGAGACGTTACTCCCCTTTAGGGCCCTTGTCCCCCATCTCTCCCCCTGTGTTTCCCAGCAGCTCCCAGACACCAACATCCCAGTCTCATCCACTGGGCACAGGTGCGACTTCACCCACTGGGCCCTTGTCGTCTTCTGTGAAGCCAGAGGACAGTGACAGCCGCTTTACAGTGGAGGTGTCGATCGGGGACAGACAAAGCAAGGACGAGAGGAGGGAGTGCAAGAGCAGCCTCTGCAGGTTAGGCAGGACCCTTAGTGATGAGGGAGGAGACTCAGGGAGGAAGACAACGCCATCTTGAGACGACTAGTTTACTCTCGTTTATAATATATGTTCTGCTAAAGTGTCCTTCAAATGTGATCGGGTCAAATCCAGCAGTCAGACTCATACCTTAGCCTGACACATGGGGGCGGTATAGCATCAAACCCAGTGGCTATGAACCAATTCATATCCATTATACACTTAGATTGCTTTAAAAAAATGACGTAGTGAAAAAGAATCACCCACATGCAGCCTTTCATTAGATTTGGCATGCATTCAGACTCACTGTTATAGAAAACTACACTTTATTTTGGACACCAGTACCAATACAATATTGCTCACATGTCCCCAAAAGCAGCAGCTTTGTGTTGTTACCTTGAGCCATTATACTCCGCTTTATACTGTGAACTAAAAAGGCTATTGCCTCTGCCCTGTCCCATCCCCTGTTCATTGTGTGAGGTGGTGTTTTAATTAATTTCAATGAAGCTGGCATTATTTTACATTTCTGGATTTTCCCAAAAAATTACATGAAAATTCGGTGGAATACTTTTCAAATACTGTTTTAATTCACCTGCCTGTGAATGTACATTACTGCGTACATCTTTATTTTATTGAGGCTGAATACCTGTCTTGTTGTAACGTGCCCTCTACAGGAGTAAAGGGTGAATCTGTTTGAGCTGTGTATTTATACACATTTGGTGAACCAGTATGTATTTGCTGCAGTAGGGGGGTGTATTTAGCACTGACACAACATTAAATACAGTGTGCACGTTCATGGTGAGTCGAGGAGATGCAAGTTTTTAATGGATTTGTCCCAAATCTGTTGCATTTGGGATAAAGAACAACAGGCCACACATGAGTACTTCACTAGTTTGGGTGTTTACATTTGGTATTTGTTGACAAAAAGAATAATTAAAAAAAAAAAAAAAAAAGCAACAGACTAGCCTCTTCAACCACTCAGGCAATGGGTTGACATTTTGGGAAATATTAATGTGAGATGACTCAAATACTGCATATCTTTAATATATGGCTCCAATTAACTGTTTAGCTTAGGTTAGCTTAGCACAAAACTGGATAAAAACTCAGGCAAGTAAAAACTTGTCCACAGAATCATGGAGGCGACGCCGCTGCTGCACAGAGAGCTGGTCAACTGTGTGTTCAGAGCTCAGCGACGAGAACCCTTCACTTTAGAACCAGCAGTGGTGAATGTGCTTTCTTGGTCGACAATGTCCTCTGAACAACACGCGTGCCCTGAGTGGTGCTTACATAACCTTTGCCAGTATTTGTTTAGTATTTGTTTGTTTTCCTTGTTTGTCTTCTTCACTGATACTTTCAACAAACATCTCTTTGTTACTTCTTTTGAAAGCGGTAATTGGATTGTCATTCTTTACACGCCGTCATCTTGGATTGTGCAAACTGGACCAATGGGTCCAGTTTCAGTGGGGCGTGTTCCCCTGCTCAGCTCCTCCTCTGTGAGACAAACCCAACCTCCCTCCTCTCCGGCCTTTCATCCCTTCAGTGACTCTGCCTGCGAGCGCTGATTTACGAGTTCACGTGCATATCCAGGACATCTTGGACACAGAGTAACCGTGACAGAAAGATGACTATTTGTGGAGTCCGTGTGCAGCCCGGCTGACTGCTCACTGGAACTCTGCACATGTTGGGCCTGCTGGCATATTTGAGTGGAAATCATATCAGTGCTGTGGAATATTCACAGGACGTTCAAACAAAGACTCCTGTTCTATTTTTTCAGCCTCCAGTGGAGACCTGTAGTAGTTCGTCTTTATACAAAACTTTCTGCCTTGACAAACTTGAACTAGCTTAAACCTGTGAGGCTTTGTGTGGAGCCGCTCCATCCACTGCTAACCTTTTTGTTAATCGCTGTTGGACTGAACAGAATGTGGTTTCATTGTTGTTGAGATCGGTGAGATTCCCCTTCTTTACTGTAGGACACCGACACTAAAGAGAGAACGGGATGATTGAAGTCGAGCTGCAGTGTCAGGTTTCGGTACTGAACGTACTGCTGTTTTCCTTCAAGTGAGCCTAACGTGCCATTTAGATGTTTGATCGGCTGCTACATACAATGTGCCATTAGAGATGTCTTCATAGTTTTCCGCCCAAGGACTTGCTCTGATGCCGTTCCCTTTCTTTGAACCACTTTATGGAGAAATGCAAATCTATTTACTCATTCCTCGTTTCATGCATTCTGTGCTTTTTAATGTCTGCATTGCCTTATTGGTTAAACTCAGAGCATGTAAGTACATATTTGAATTCAGTTGAAATAGTTGAAATAATCCTTGCTTTGTAATGTATAGACATGTTCCAAATGCCTTAATGGTTTTGATCATTTCATGGATCACAGCTGTGGTTTACATGTGTGAAGAGATTTGAGTGTGTGACATGACGTTAATGATCTACAGGGCACTACACTGCAGGAATCTTGACTCTGGGATTAGAGTTAGCGAAAGGTAAACGTTTCCTCCCGTGACCTTAGCGCCGTGTATTTACATGATTATTCCAGTGACGAACATAGAACGTTTTTCAGTTTAAATTCATGTGGCAAGTGGTGATGCAGCTTAGATGATGTCATGAACGTGTGGGTAAATACACTGGATGGAGGCCATAGGTCCATGTGATTGTCTCATAGTGATATCCCCTCTTCCCGCTGTTTGGTTTTGGAGCTTCTTCCCCATCAAAGGCTGAAGTCGACAAATACCACGTAGGTATAAAAGCGTCTTTTTCATTTCGAGATCTATATATTTGTATATTTTCTGCCGAAAGAGACATTGTGAGATCTGAGAGCTTTCTTGTTGATTTATCATTGTTTTCCTGTGCCTGCGATTAATAAAGTTCAAGCTGATCATCATTTGTAATGTTTCAAGTAGCTTACAAAATACACACAAACAGATCACGTGTATCTTGTCAGTAATTGAACAGTACTTTTAGTGAGCCTTTTGCACAAACCAGTCCCAACCCCCAAAACAGTTGTTGCTATTTTAATATTCAATTACATTGTTATTCTTGTTCAACTTTACACTTTTACAAAACAGGTACACCCATCAATTGTGCAGTATGTAAATGTACAACATGTTTGAGGAATGATGTTTTCAGGAGTTCCAGGCAGGTTTGTAACAGTTTTTTTTTCCTTCTGTAGTATTTACAGATCTTGACTGAGTTTGCTTAAGCGTGTGCCCATGGGTTTGATGGAGAGGGACAATCCCAGTAGCTTGGTCCTGAAAAAAAGGTTTAATCCAGGTTCCAACCAGCTGGTTAACAGCATGTTAAAAATGTCCAAAATTTTGTATTTTCCATTCTACGAACAACATAAAGCGCTTAGACAGGCTCTATGAAAGATTCTCAACATACAAGTGAACACACGTCTTCAGGACCACAGGCAAGGGTATCACATAACTTCAAAAAGGAGAGTAACTGACCCAAATAATATGAAGTGAAAGTTGATTCTAACCTCTCATGTCAATTATATCACAGTAAGTCACTGGGCCATCTAACTGTGAACATGGATTCCGCTCATGTGATCCCACCACACGCTGGCGGTAAGCACTGTATCATCAGATGAAATATGTCGATGTAATTTCATCTGTCTTGGCAGGTCAGGCTTTCACAGTGGCTTTCGCGGCGATGAAGACATTTCCGAAGCACCATAGCTCCAACAAAGGCTCGTTGTGTTTGACGCGAGAGACAGAAGAGACGGGAGATTAAAAAGCCGGAAAAATCGTCGTGAGTCGCAACAATGTAGCTTATTCATTTCTGAGATTCTGAGTTCGCCATTCCTTCAGGCTAAAGCCATTTAGACATGGCTGGGAAAGATGAGTGTCATTGTGTGCATCTCGTATAAGAACAGAGAGGTGAAAAGGTAAGTCTTTAGTTAATAGGTAGAAAAATACTCATCCCCAGTTGACAAGCAGTAAACTTCATGTGAGAGATTAGTGTCACAGAGCTGGAGATAGCAGCAGTAATATGGAAACATTGGTAAGAGCAGGATCTGCTTGCATATATTTACCTCACAAAAGTTATGATGCTCTCCAAATACCCGCACAAACCGCCGCACGGTTCCAACACAAACGTTTCATAAGGCACATTAGATTTAGTTTAAGTAACAAAAGTAAAAGACCTCCGACGTGAAGCAGATGGAAGCTCCTTCAGTGAGTCGAAAGGAGGAGACAGGAAGGTAATTTGTTTGAAAGAGAAAATGTGCTGTACTGAGCCAACTACCAACATAACAAATTAAAAAACACATGCCCTAGCTTTGGGGCTTAACATGCTAATGTCCTAAATATAACCATCCGCTTCATTTATATGGGAGGATTCACTGCAGACCCTTTCAGGCTGCATCTATGGAAGAGCACAGGTAACAACAATCCTTCAGCATTCGAAAACTGACCAAACGAAACAGAAAATTGTAACGCAAAAACTGTCATACAGCTGCTGATGTAAAAAGGGAGATCCTGGTTCACTGTGGCGCTCAGTCCGTGGCTTTGGAGGAGGTGAGGGGTTGAGTCTCTGTAGGGTCTTCCTGAGGAAACACCACGTAACACACCTTCTGGCCCATATACGTGATTTTTTCTGAAAACAAAACAAAACGACCAACAGGAGGTGTTTTAAAAATAAACATAAGCTCAACAACTGATCGACGGTGTCGCAGCATCTTACCGACTACCCTGTGAACCCATTTAGGTTTGTTCTTCCAGTGAACGCCCACAAAGTACACAGGCACTCCGGTCAGCATGATGACCATGCCCAGGCCACACACCACCGGCTCAGAGTAGAGACTGAAGCCCAGCAGCACAGCCCAGAAAATCAAGTAGGTGATGGGGATCAGCATGTTCACCTGCACATGACAAAACCAAAAACACAGGATTTCACTCCTGGCACGCATCCATTCCACCCACTCTTCCATTTGAAACAGGTCATCAAATATTTGCTATGAATGCTCTGCCCTTCACATTAAATTAAAACATTTCCAGACACAGTAGTTTAAACTGAAGACAGCTCGAGGTACACCTCGTCCGTGCCATCATGGATATGTGTGTCGTAAGTTAACGCACCTTGATGGGTCTGACCAGGTTGGGTCTCTGCTTGCGAAGGTAGAGGAGGCCTGCGATGGTTACCCCATACGACAGATAATTGATAAAAGACACGTAGTTGATCAGATTGTGCGTCTCTCCAATACACAGGATCAATATTGTGGCACTGCACTGTGGGACATGAACACAGGCACGACGACCAAGCCATTAAAATCAGCATCATTTTTATTCCGTTTTGAATCAATAGACAAACCTGACAGCACAGTACTTACACAGACCAGCAGTGCGGGGATGGGGGTGCAGTTCTTTAGGTGGATCATAGCCAGGAGATAGGGCAGGTGACCCTCTCTGGCCCCTGAGAAGCACAGTCTGCAAATAGAGCCGTGAATATGGGCGTTAAGAAGCGGGAGAGCCAGGCCAGGAGCACATGAGGTCATGAATTTGGCTGGAACGTGCTTTACTTGAAGAAGCCAATGTTTGAACGCGTGTGTTCTACCTGGAGGAGGTGAACAGATACCCATTGATTCCTCCAAAGGTGGACAGTGCTACTGAGATTGGCATCACCCAGGAAAACATCCCCAGCAGCTTTTCCCCGAATGTCTGGAACAAGACAGTGATTTATGTGATTTTATAAATAGTTTAATGAACTATTAATTCATTTATATTCACCAAAGGACTGAGCAAGGCTTGGAAGTACAGAGAAAATAATACATTTTTAAGGTATTTTTAGTTGAACAGGACTTAACTTGTTCTCAAATTGACCTCATGTGACTGTGTCACTAATTTTCCCTCTGGTACTTAAAAATGTATTTGTGTATATTTTGAATAAGTGAGTGAATCAATGGCTGGAGACGCTGTCTCGTGTGATGGATTTTCAGCTTCAACAGGCTTGAATAGTTTCACTGATCATATTTCCAGACAACTGCCCCCTCTGTTTAGCAGTAAACAAACCGATCGAAGCTCGGGGTGAACAGACATACCACTGCCACAGCGTTGGAGGCCAGCAGCTCCTCAGGGGACATGGAGGAGAAGTAGGCGATGTTGGTCAATGTGTACACCAGGGTCACCAGTGGGATTGAAACGTAGATGGCACGAGGCAGGTTCCTGATGGGGAGAAAATAACGGTATACTGTCGGTAAGCTTTGTAGGTTGTACAGAGCATTAAACTAGAAATTATTTAAAAACATAAACAAGCAAGTAAACAAATTCAAATGACTGTTATAGTTCTGAGCATAGAGTAAATGGCTATGACGTCTCCCGCTATCCTGAAATTAAGTTAAAATATCGCAGGCATGCCATCTTGTGTATTTGGAGCCAGACGGGCACAGAGTCGCACTATTTATACTCAATTTCAACCTAAGTGAATATCAGTTGACAACCATGCATCATAAAACTAAATAAAATGAAACTTTTGGGAAAAATCTAATCCATCTTTATCTATGTTTCTGAGCAGACAACTGGGGGGGATGTTATGCTCCTAACTTCAGACAAATATGTCTATTTCATACTAGATTATATAAAATACTGAGGGGATAATACAACATTTTCACGCGTATGCCGTACTTGCGTGGCTCCACAACCTCCTCTGTGACGTAGTTGAGGAAGTTCCAGCCGCTGTAGGCAAAGGAGGCCTGGAGGAAGGCCAGAGCGATCTGTCCCACGGACGGGTCCTGACGGAACTCGAAGGCCACACTGGGGTGCAGGGCGTCATAGTGACCTGCAGACGTTGATTCAGCAACAATTTCATGACCTCGTGTGGCTCATATGCTGAGGTTTACTGAAAGGACCTAAATTCTAAGTTAAGTCTATTTGTTTGATGTTGCTCTGAATAACTTTGAGACCACAACCACAAGGAGAAGGAGTGTGTGTGTGTGTGTGTGTGTGTACCTCTACAGATTTGGACAAGCCCCACCAGTATGATGAGTGCCAGCGCGAGCAGCTTTCCTACGGTGAAAACATCCTGGATCCTGGTTGCCCAGCGTACACTGGAGCAGTTCACCCAGGTCAGGAACACTGCGCACACAATACATACACACAGAGGAGAAATAAATACACTTTTATGAATGGGAGAAGCAGCAGGGTTTGTCCCCAGCTGATATCTGACTTCAATGCCACCAGTTGTGTGTTCATAGCAACAGATGCTTTGATGAGGAGAGAGCTCACATGGTGCCTCTGAGTATTATATAGTGGCTACGGGAGGCTAAAGACAGAAAAACAAAGTGTGAAAAACTCAAGGCAGTCTAACTTTTCTGTGCAGGACAGAAGACATGGGTTCATTTAACCAAAGAGGGCATGTGTTTTAAAATTGCTGAGATACGTATAAAAGACAGAGTCCACTTTTGATTTAACACCTTGTATCAAATACACGGGATTGGCACCTCTGACCTTATCTCGGGTCAATTGCTTTCTCTTTGTGCTGTCATTAGATAAAGACTTGGATGTTAACTTGTTTGTGATTCTTAGTTCACAAGGGTGGTTAATGGAAAGAAACATACAACACAGCAAGTAATAGAAATGCAAAACTTGACAGAGGGTCAGGATCACCCAATTATCCATAAGCAATAACCGAAGTGGTCCAGAAACTCTCATCTTTTGAAGTACTTTAATAACTGCAACATTCCATCTCCATATGCCAGTATGATCCTTGGCTGTATACCAACTCATTTGTATTGTTCGAGTTAACAAGGACAAATTACCATGCGATGCCCTAAGGTTACTATGCTTTCACATTCTCCACAATCCTCGGCTGTCAGCACATAAGGGGAAAAGAAAGTCAACATCTTTCCTGACAAACAGACTGAAGGATTTCAGCACTTCCTACTCTGTTTCCTCTTTGCGTGGCCTGTCTCTGTGTGTGTATATATATATATATATATATATATATATATATATGTTGTTATATTTGTGTATCGTCTGTGGATCCAATGTGAAAGTGTGAAAATGTTTTTTTAGGCGCAATTTTTTGCAAATTTTTGTCACAAAAAAATCACAAATGCAGAAGCACCAGCCACTGAACGGCAGAGGGCAGCAATTCAACTTTTCTGCATCAACTGTTGTTAAAGGGAAGCGAAGAAGACCATGTGCTTCATGAGGCAGCTAGCAGCAGCACAGCTAACTAGCAACATAGTTAACCGGCTTTGTTGATTCTCAGTTTTGCATGGTTGAAAGCGAAAGGCTGGTGAGGGCAGGCTGAATTCATGTTGAGCCAAACACGGTGGATACCAGTGGCCTTCCAGTTTAACTCAAGAGCCGGCTTCCCAATTCCAGCTAAACCCAGTGATGAGCATGGGCAAGCACAGAGATGAGGTTTGGAAACTTTTGCTGAGTTTCATTGTCATATTTTATAAATGTGCTCTGCTGTAATCACTGTACTGCAAAAACATTATTAGGAAGCCAACTGAAGCCAACTGCTCACATGTTCCCCGGGGCTGTGTTCACCCTGGAAAATATCAATATGAGACACTTGTGTCAAAGGTTTCTCTGTTACTTTCCAAATGCCAGATATTTTCCACCGTGTCTTGAGAAATTGGCAAAAATGTCAAATCACTTCTAAGTCACTTTGGCGTTTTTCAACAATCAAGAAAGTGATGAAAAATTCCTCCTCTCAGAGCTATTGGGTTGTTTCTTGTTCCATTACGTTTCAGGAGAATAGGTTCAGTAGTTTATGCAAAGCTGCTCACATACAGACAGTAAGAACAACAGAACTGTTTTGGCATAGTTACAACCTAACCTAAAAAAATTATGTGGATCACCAAGATAGTCAAGTTCGTCTCTTATCTCTGTTTTGCGCATCTTTTCTTACGTTGTGTTTCTCTCGTCTAGATCTTATTTAAACTGTATTTCTTACAGTCTCTCCTGGCGTTTCAGTCCTGTTTGGTTTTTACTAAAAAAAAGTGCAGAGTCCAGCAAGAGACGCACATATATGGGCATGGGCAAGCGCAGGGTGTTATCAACCATGTCATCCATCAACGAGGCAAGGTTGCCCTCCTACCACAGAAATCTGGACAAACTGCTTCCGCTGGCACGGACACACTTGCATACACACACACACGTGAATGTTTGGCAGGAGGTTTTGGTGGCACTGGGCACAGCTTTCTCCGGCAGTGTTTTATAGTCAATTACCCTTGGGGTGTTGCACGCATTTCCGTTCCTGTGTTTCAGTGGAACACCCCCCACCTCCTCCCTCTGTTAACCCTGACAGGAAGGAGGTGCCAGCTGCCTTTGAATGTGACAGCGCAGGTAAATCTGTGTCCTGCTGTCACAACTTCTATTGAGGGCTGCCTCAGCACTAGAATACTAAACTAATTACTGCTTTTACTTTTAATGGATTCTGATCCCAACTCTGCAGATTCATCAGGGGGCTTCAATCTCAGGAACGCCTCCTCCTGGTCACTGGAATCACTGAACTGGCAACAACCCTCCAATCCTGTCTGTCGGCCACAATAACTCTGACCCCAGAATCCCTTTGGGCCACTTGACATACACAGGATTTAGTTTGGGTGAAAAACATAAAGAGACGCACTGACAGCATTGGTGCAGTTGGCTGTGCAGAGTAGTCGCTGCATCCAGTCAATACTGTGTGTCTTTGTGCATGTGATCTCCCATTCACACCTTTGTAATCTGACTTCTTAAAGTCAAGCTAAGAGTTCTGCACAGACCAAGATTTAACACATAGTTATGCTTCCCTTGAGAATGACAATGTGAAAATATTGTCGAAAAAATGCATATGAACTATCTGTGTTTATTGGTGGTTTTGCACAGTTTTGCTCGGGGGCAGCACGAAACTTGTATCAACTTGCTGCAACAGCTAAAATCTATTGAGAACCCCTGGATGACAAGACTTCTCTTCTGTCGTTCTCAGAGCTGTGTGTAGACATGGGTTTGTTAAAGTCAGACTATGGGACATTCCTATTCAATTCCTTTTTATGTAGGAGATCATTTATATGAAATAGATTTGGTTCGGCATTGCAAGTTGGGAAGTTTTAAAGTATTATACCAGAAGGTTAAAACTACTGTATTTTAGTTAAACTTATCCTTATAATTATAAGTGGTCTTATTATCTGTGTTGAGATTCTGGAGGTTATTAGGTGTACAGAGATGATGCTTTTCCAGACACTGATAACACAAAGAGTCACACAATAATCAAGTTATTTTAAATTGATTATTGATCGGATCAAAAATGACGTACAAATATAATAATCAACTTACGTCTGATGACAATGACTTGGGTAATGAGTCTGTTGCGCATATTGGTCTATTTTTACCTCATGATGGAAGAAAGATTTGTTTTCAGAGCTCTATGTGCATGATGTCTCTGTTCCATGAGTCATATTTTGTTCTTTGTCAGTGAGCCTCTGTGAGTACAGTGCAGCGTGCCGGATGAATCCCTGTCTGTTCTTGGCTTCATTTCTGTCACATCATGTGCCATGATCACCAATCATAATTGTATTTTTGTCCTGGCTCTCATCACTAAGAGGCAATTAAGCTGAGAACAACCTTCCCGGTTCATATACAGCTGTGGCCTGTGTTGCATGCCGCTCTCAGTCTCTACAACTGCAATAACTACAAAACAAATGAAGCAGTATGATGAAATGAAATTTAAATGACGCTCAAATGATTGAATCATCATGGTTATATTGAACAAATTAAAATGAAATGCTCTGTGGGCAGTGTGAATATTTTTGAGATTAATGCTATGATTTCCGTGGCTTGTTTTTGTGGAGTGTAACATCTGCTCAGCTGAAACCTACTATTACTCCTTCTCTTTCTTCCTCTGCTGCACAAGCAAACTGATGCACATGTGGTGACTAAAATTGGTTCCATGCTGTGCTGGAATGAACAGCAGAAGCAGATTGTGTTGTTTCTCCTCAGTGGAACTAAGTAAGAGAAAGGAAGAGAGCGAGAGAGAGAGAGAGAGATCACTGAGACCTGTGGTTTCCTTTTACATTTAAGAAACTAGTTTGTAATCTAGACTGACTTACATTCATAATGAGAAAATCTCTGTTGACACTGGAGGGGCCTCAGTATGACTCAGCAGTGCAGTTAACAGTTAATCCACTTAATCTCTCGAGTGTTTCAGAAAATCTGTCCCAACAGTGTAAACATTCAGGAACATTACACAAATATAGTCGTGGCTTTTTGAAGTTGTTAGAGGTCAACTGTTTAATGGTATGTGCTGGAATTTCCCTTGCAGTATGGCCCTGACACTGTGGTGAATGTCAGTATTTTGTATGGGAGAAATGGAATTTTGTTTCTCTACTTAGTTGCGGCTAATTGTGACATCCTGATTGTGTATCTGTACTGGTATATGTCGCATGTTAAATATGTTAGTTCTTGTTTTTTCATCTGAAGATGACGTATGCTTTATGTTCCTGAGTCTCTACCTTTTAAACTCAGCACAACGTGTAACGTGCATTGAGAGCTGTAAAACCTGAGGCTGAAACAGCGTGTGACCTTTGAATGAACATAGAAATCTGTGCTCACAATAACGGCTGCAGTGGCGATTATAACAATGTAATGTCTGTAACGTGGCATGGAGAGCTAACTAACACCAACGCCGACTTTCCATGTGTTAGGATGATGGAGCAACAGCTTGTCTCTTGCCATCCATGATTCTTGTGGCGCTTGGAGAAGTCTCTCCTCCATCTGTTCTCAGAGCGCTATGGACTCTGACACTTGTGCTGCCCAAGTGACTGACAAAGCTTCAGACTGAAGCTCATTCAGCTACACACAGCTGACTACAATGTCCCTGTGACTGTCGCTCTGAAGTGTGAAGCCGCGGACCACAGAGGAGGATGGGGGCGGTACCAAGCGGCCAATAGGGATATCAAACAGGCAGCCAGCATGCTTTTCAGCCAATTGGAGGCACCGTCATTGATTTGCAAGGTGTCCTGCCCATATCCTGTTTCCATGGTGCTCGGTGACAGGAGCATCATGAAAACCATGGGGCAAACAATGCACAATGGCGTGGACACACCCTCTCATTAGCGGCGTCCTCAAAGGCTGGCACCATTATGTAGTCTGACTCGGATACACACACGTGCACAGACGCGCACGCAAACTGGTGCAACACTCACACAGGGGGGTACTGGGCGAACTTAGTAGTTGTAACATTCTGTTGCCAAAAACAGTGGAGGTGTGCTCTGGAAATGCTCAAGCTAGCCTGGCGCGTGCACACCCTCGCATGCACATGACTGCCAAGCCTTTCCTCAATCTGCCCGTTCCCTGTTCTCCATCAAACACGACCAAACTGGCTAGCATGTCGCCCACACACATACACAGACTGCTTTTGCCTATTAGGCATGTATTCCAACAGGGCTTCGAACAGAGGCTGGAAATATGTTAAACGTTTGACGAGGCATTCTCAAATGACAATGGCCACCGTCAACATACTGTGAAATATTGCAGCGATGTAACACCTTCCAGCTCTTTTGCTCTCTGCACATTCTGTTTTTGTATTTAACTGTAAATAGGTTGGATTTCAAGAGTTTTTTTTTTAATCTTACTTAAACTGATTCTTCTTTCACTGAGCTGCTGTAAATGTGTTTCTCCCATGCGTGAGGAATAAAAACCTTCTATTCTATTCTATTCTATGCTAAGCTATGAAGAAAGTGGCTGGGCTTTTTCATAATTGTAAATCACTCTGTGACATTTTACAAAATGTGCCTATCTCAGTGCCTGTGCCATGGAAAGCACTCTTCTGCACTGGGCTCCATGTGTTTGTAAGTTTGTTTGTTTATTAGGATCAACAGCATTCAATTTGTAGAAGTTACTATGACTGAAAATGAAATGAAAAGTGCCACGTAGATAGATGAATCAATATTCAAAAGAAAATGTAATAGAAACAAAAGCTTTATGAACTAAAAACAATAATGAATGAATTGTGCAATAAACTCATGTGGACTAAAAGGCAGTTTGTCTGTGACTCACAGATACAGATGGTGGCGAGGAGTCTGGTGGCGATGAATGGAGGCAGGCAGAACTGGAAAGCTGGTTGCAAGACGTAATTGGAGAAGGTGAGTGCGATGACGGCCAGTGTGGTCGGATACATGATGAGGACGGCACTCCATAACAACAGGAAGCTACAAGACAAAGAGACGAGGTTAGTGCCTCATGGTAAATCCAGAATCAGCACATTTATCTTGAGGATTTTTTTCTATGTTGTTTTTCATAAATAAAGCTTTATAAGGAGAAGATGCTGTTACAAGCTGTTGTGTGTTGACTGTTGAGGCGGCAAGTAACGAGGCCTTGCTGTCCCATTCGTCCTTATGTATGAAACTGAACCTGCAACTACTGCATTTATTGAGATTATTGAGATCATTTTTTATCTGTTATGGTGGCTGTAGCTTGCCTGCTTTAATGGTGAAAAAAATAACCTGCCCTATTGAACACGTGTGAGTGCGTGAGCTAGACAAGGGGACCAAACAAGTGCCTCCACAGGCATGCACAGTGCTGGACATGGTTGACCTTCAGAGTATTTATAAAAACGCTCTGTGATCAGCTGACATGTCACATGACAACATTGAAGTCACAAGACCTTCAGAGGTGATTGGTTACAGGCAAGCTGTCTCATTAACAAACCTCACATTTATGGAACCATGATGGCTCAACATGACACTTAACAAAGCCAATATTTAACTTTTCAAAGTATAATTAATGTCAAACATGTATAAACAGCGTACCCAACAAGCCCTCCAAAGATCTCTGTCACATATGAATAGTCCCCTCCAGACTTTGGGATGGTGACACCCAGCTCAGCATAGCACAGGGATCCAAGTGCACAGATCCCGCCTCCACAAACCCAGACGATAAGTGACAGCCCCACTGAGCCAGCATGTTCCAACACTCCTTTAGGTGATATGAAGATGCCGGAGCCAATGATGTTCCCTGAGGAGAAAAGCCAAGATTAACTTTATTTACACAGAGGACACAGGCCCTGCAAAAGCAAGTACACCTGAGGTTATTCACAAAGCTAACACATTTTGAAAGTTAAATAGCATGTGGTCACATGGAATAGGATGAAAACGACCACTTGCTTGCAGCCAAGAAATTGAATAAGGTCTTTAATGATTTTTTGTTTCATGTAATGGCTTCATACGTTGTTAGGTTTTAACATTTTCTGCTATAATACATTTTTTATATGCTAAATACATGACTGTCAGAAACACTGAATGAACGAGTAGAAACACACCAGGAAGAGTGGTTAGTGGTGTTTGTGAACATGGTTACCAAGTGATCTAAGAACAATTAAATGGAGAGCATCTGGACTTGCTGTAGAAAATGGAGGATGCCTCACCTCTTATTCATGTTGAAACCTACCATTAGTGACCATATGTCTCTTTTGTTCCTTTCGACAAATGAGAGCTTCAAACTCAGTCTCCTTCATCCTCACACAAAGACGTGAAACCCGCCCATGGCCCTACCCTAAAGGAGAGGTGTACCTCTTCTGACTAATCAGGGAGACATTCTGCCCGCCAAAGCCTCTGCAGTCACCCAAAGCAGACTGCTGAAGTCTGCTTTGGGTGACTGCTGAAGCAATGCCAAAGAACCTCAGCACCAGCTCCTGCAATACAAAGTCTTGCCAGTAAAACAACAATAACAAGACTCACAAAGTAAGACCACTGAGACAGCACATTAAAAAGGACAGTTCCGCCTTTTCATGAACTTGTCACGCAACTCGGCTAATTACATTTGGCTATGCACAGGACAGTTTATATTATGTTACTGTGGTGTTTTATTCATTAGATTTGAACCCCTTGGTTTAAAGTGAAGGCAAGAAAATTTTAAATATTTGGGGATATACAGCCCTAACTCTTCGCCCTTCCCCTTCGTCCCAACAGTCATTGGGACAGACTTCCCTTACACATGAACATGCAAAACGAAGGGGAAGGGCTATGGGGTGAAATTGGATTTGGCATGAAAGGTAACATTTACATTTGCATATATAGAGGACAGGTGGTTTGAGTAAAGAGATCATCCCTTGAGAGAGGATAGGGTTGAATCTTCGCTGAAGAGAGCTCTGGTTTACTGTCAATTAAAATATAATTTTAAATTTTTCTGTTGTGGAAAACTCAGCTCACCAGTGAAGAAAGTGTTCAGGAGCTCTTCGATGTCTTAGGCGGAAATATTTATTGATGCTTGGCCAAGGAGAAAATCAGAGTTCAGTGACACTATCATATGTGCATGATGCTCTCACATATTCTGAAGTTTGCTCTGCTGCAGTCCCAATTTTATCCCCAACTGACCAATCTAATCAGGGTCAGCTAGTTCTTAAACAATTGAATGTTTTGATAATCATGGAGCCAGCCTACCAGATTGCGCATATCAGCCTGCCAGATATGCGCAGACTCATATCGGTGATGTCTGGGGAGTGAGCGCTTTAGCCTTTGCTGTCATTGTCCATAACAATTTCAACACACTGAAGTGTTGCAGTTCAAGCATTACTGATACATAAGCTTTAGTAATTTACTTGTATATTGATGAGATATATTATCGGTAAAAATGATCCAAGTATTTACATAATTTGTCTTATGTCAAACACATAGTTGACCTAATTGTCCAGATGTCAGAGTCCAGATAAGTGTTTGTTAAATGCACACAAAATATTCACAACATAACCTCAGATATCAGTATTTCTATAAGCATTTTAAGTACACACACACATACACAGAGAGAGAGCATGAGCGTGTAGCACTTTCTGTTTTAAATACACAAATGTCAGGGGTTGCTCATCACTTCAGCATGCAGAGTGAGGGAGATGGGGCATTGAACCGTGGAACCCTTCGGGCTGGTGGATGACCCGCTCTTCCTCCTTGGCCACAGCCACACAGATCTGGCATTAATAAATAATTGAAGGATATGTGCACAGTTCAAGTTGTTGAGCTGCAATCAATTATGTATGAAAGCAGAAATGGGACGGGCATGGCGGAAATCACTCACTAGGTTTTGGAACAGCTGTCAGTGTTGAAGAGATGTTTCCTGGTGGCTCAGTTGGCTACGATACAGACTAATAAGTGGCCATGTCATGCACTCTAAGCCACCCTGGCTCTCATTTTTCATCACCATTTCGAGGGGGAAAGATGAAACAAAAACTCTATCCAAAGAGCAGCTGCCCATTTTTTTGCAAGTTTTTCTCCTCTTTGTAGTACTTGAGGCCAAAAGATATTATATACGTGTGTGTGTGTGTGTGTGTGTTCAGTATAACTGCTTAGCATTTCAAATCTACTGGGCCACACAATCGCAGCCTCCCAGTCTGGACAGCTCTGAGTGCTTTCTAATGATGCAGAGTGAGAGAGGAGGTCTGAACAGTGCATTTATCACCGTCAGATTTGATTGCGGAGGCTGTGGTGAGATGCAGAGCACTTACATAATGCCTGTGTTGTGTTTGTTATGTCATAAAGTTTGGCATCATAGCTGAAAGCATGAATCAGAGTCCTACTGACCCTCTCAGCCCCCCTGCACTGGTGAAGTCATGCTCATGGAGAAGAATAAAAAAAACACCCAGTCTGCCTCCTGCGTGAAAGTAAAACCACACTAAAGTAATCATGTTAATAAGTACATTGATTTTCCTATTTACAGATCTTATATATTTACCATGTTACACATTTTAATGGAAATCACTGACTTGCACAAGCAGCTGACTCTACCCCCTATTCCTCACTCTCAGATCAGCTCTTGTGGTTACACTCCATCCCTGTTTGTCATGTATTCCTGCTCTAGGTGTCCAACCTCATATTAAGCTGAGTGTTGTTGTTGTTGTTGGCTTGATTGGTGGCTGGCATCCTGGCGTCCGTGGTAGCATTGCCGCTAAGTTCATGTTCTTTTTATCTTGCTCTGTTGTGCTCTGGCTTTGATTTGGAGAAGTGTGCCTGCTCTTGGTTCATTATCATTTGGTGGCTGTCTGCAGAGGCCCAGCGGAGACTTATTGAAGTCATGCGAATACTGTATGTTTTAAGTGGCACATTCCAAATGCCTCATGATACAAAGTATGCACCAAAGGCATACAATTAGTCTGTCTTATGACTGCTGGCTGTGCTGTGTGACCACCTCAAGTGAGCTGTTGTGAGAGATGATTTGGCTGAAAGTGAATTATTATGTAAAGTGCTAGAAGCAGTTTATAGAACTAAAGCACCATGCAAGTGCTTTTAAATCACAAGTCACTGCATAAATCATACAACTACAACTACAACTTACCTTAGGGCAAGCTGTATGTCTTGAATCACCTTTTCTTCCTAATACATGTTGTTGTGTCTCTTTACTATCTTGAACCAATCAAGCTCTCAGTCAAACTGTGTGTTTTGAGGAACTTTTACACTAAGCATGACATGATGACATAGAGAGAAGATAAGACGACAAAAGTTGAAATGCACAGTGCTGAGTTACCCTACTCTAGGTTAACGCTCCCTGCTGTGTGATTACAACAAATTTAGATGAAGCATCTTGAATAAATCATGCTAAGATAACTTCATGACTTCATGGCAGCATACATGTCATTCATTAAGTCCGTGGCGTCCTCCCCCTGCCTCCAGAAATAGAGGCCAGATATTGTTTGCATCCAGACCCAGACTGTTTATCAGCTGCAGCTGCTGCTTCACAGACGCCCCTGCATTACTGTCACCTACAGTACAACAGGTTGATTGACTGCAGGGGCTCAAGTTGTTAACAGCGAATTCCAATGCGTCCAGCTTCCTGCTTCAAACATGCATTTTTCCACTTCTGCTTTTTTTTCCATTGACAGCCCGCATAGCTGGTCACTGCATGGAACTGTAATGAGCCCTTGATCTGTCCGCTGAGAATACTCGGGAAATCGAACCCCTAACCAAGACCAAAGTTAGAGCCTCCATGCTCAGCTGTGGCACGGAACCGCACGGAGGCTCTGCTTTGTGCGTTTCAAGCGAAACGTAAAAAGATCCAGCCACGTAAGCATGTCCATATTCAGAACATCACCGACTGATGCAACCGTTTCCACAGACGAGCACAAAGGCAAGAGTGCGAACTGGACCCAGGCATCAGAGGAGGAGCATCCGTGCGTAAAAGCGACCTTCGGCGCGTGTTTTGGGGCTTTATCTGCCAGAATTCTACGGATCATTCAGAAACTACACGGGGACACCGCGGGAAGATCCCTCGGTGTCCCAACACTGAGCCAGGACCAGAACCCGAGCGGACCCGCTCAAGCAGACGGATGTTTTGCGCCAACATACTGTAACTTCAAGAATAAAGCAGCAGCCGCTCACACGCCACGTTACAGTATTCCTTTCCTGGACGTCTCCGTGAACTTGTGTCCACCCGCTCCGCTCCGCACAAAGGCTGTCACACACTCACCGATGATAATAGCGCAGGCGCTCAGAAGTCCAATTTCTTTCTTCAGAGTCACTCTGTCGCTCTTAGAGGACTTTTTACCCGTCTTGTCCGTCTCGTTCTCGTTGTCCTCCATCTCCTCCGCCTTGCAAATGTGCCTTCTGCCCGCCCCGGTCCGGTCCAGATACTGTACACTGAACCAGGCTCCGCTCTCTGGGTCGACCCTGTAACATCATGCTGATGCGCGCATGCGCACGACGCGTCACTCCAGTCGTTACCTGGCCTCAGGTATACTGATGACAAGGTGTGACTTCACCGAAGATTGGCACCCCTCACAATAACTGTAGCCCCATGGTAGACGGAGAATGTCTAATTATACAAACAGAATGTAACCGAAATATAAATATTTAATATATTAATATTTCCGATTTTATTTTTTAGTGTTTTGGACTAAAACAGTTCAACCAGCTGACGTTAGCACATTGCTGCTCATTGTTGAGTTCTAAATGTGGACAGACAGGCTTCAGTCCAGTGTGCTGCTGTAACCTGAGCCTCTGCTCATTCTTCTGAAGTGGGGGTCGCCAGAGGACCATTCCTGTCAGTACAGTAGATTTCACTTGGACTCAGGCCGGGCGTGTGTTTTTGCTGCTTGCTCTCTTCTCTACCTCATCAGGAGTAAGAGCAGCACCTGGAATTCATCATGAAGTCCAGTCAGGGCAGTGGCGGGCTGAGGAAAAGGGTAGACATTTCTCCACTTGGAGCTGGTCTCTCAGTTCTGCCCAGTTTTCTTCTCCCAGCAGTGGTTGGGTTTTGTTTGTTTATTATTTTTCGTATTTTGGTTTGCAGATGTTCCCTTTTATTTCACTCGTTTTGCCATGTGTATAAAAGCATAAATAAACAGCTGATGTAATGTTTTCTATAAGGCTGTAATATTAGATGAGCCATATGACAATTTTAATACTGGAGAGGTGCCAGTTCATCTCCTGGGGACCGTGCCAATACCGCTAAATGGAAACAACCTCACTCGCACTCATGCTGACAGATGTGTATTTATAAAAAAAAAAGAGAGTAACTATATATAGATAGATAGATATATGTATCCAGAGAAATTGTCTGAGATGTTTTCTCAGTGCCATCAAGGATTGGCTCCAAGCTTCAAATACTCTCAAAGGCTATTGCTAATGGCCAGATCTTGCTAAAATTTGAATTATTACTTAAGTAAGTAACCTTTAACTACCTAATTTTCCAACCCTAACCAGGGGTGTTCTTATAATGTGTGCAGCTCAGGAGTTGTGGTCACATCTTTGCTCAGGACTCTCAGAACATCGCTCAGGATTGATTATTCATATAGTCTGCAATGTGTTTGTTTTCAATAATGACTCCCTTTTTATTATGTCACTGAATATAGAAATGGTAGACATTCCAACACAATATATTGTAAATTATGTTAAGTGACAAAATCTGAAAAGAGATTAGTTTGGTGTAGTGAAAACCTAAAACCACAAAAACCTGATGGGGAATGTAAAGAAGCCACTTCCTTCAAGTTTCTAGAATGTGTCCACAGCCAGAAGCACAAACACGCCCACACCACTTCATCTACAGTTTAAAGAGTTAAGGTGTCAAGTTGCGCGAGGCGATTGCTAACGAATGCACAATTAACTTGGAGGCCGGCCTCCCTGTCCAAAAGGAGGCCCCGACAAAGAGAGGAGTTGCTTTGTTGGCGACAGGAAGGCACCCTGAAACATTGGCTTCTCTGCGATGGAAGGAGGGGGGTGAGGAAGAGGAGATGTAGAGGGGAACGGCCAAAATACTCTGGTCATATGGGAGGAGTTGTGTTGTAAACAAAGACATCACAGCCTCCAACAACTTTGGTAGGAAGAAGGAGAGGAGTACGTGAGAATGGACGGGGAGGACCATGAGGACAGATAGAACAAATGGATGAGCAGAACAAAGCAAAACAAGTGGAGAGTGAGAAAAGAAGGACAGAGATGATACAGGTTTGGAGACTGTGCCTGAGAATGAATGAAATGATTTGAGGGATGACTGAAGTCTATTATTGATCCTACCTGAGGAAAACCTTACCCACCTGTGGGTCAAGCCAGAGCAGAAGGTCGGGGGCTCAAATCCCAGCCCATTCTGAAGCGTCTATGAGAATAATGCTGAACCCTGGTGTCCCCTCAAACTAATCGGAATTAGCTTTGTTAAATGACATGTAATCTGAATGGTCAGATTTGTAAATATTTATTATTTGTTGGTTTGTATTCACCTGCAGCTGTTCTTTATTCAATGATTTTTATTCGCTGCACAAACGCACACGCACAGAGAGAGAGAGAGAGAGAGAGAGAGAGAGAGAGAGAGAGAGAGAACAGGTAAACAGGTGGAATTGGAGACAGGAAGACAGTCTGGGGACATCTGGTGGGCAGCTGGAATATGACAGATGACTGAATTCAGAATAATATTTAATCACGTTTGTCTTGTCTATAAGGATTATCCATCATGCACCCGTCAGTTTACTCAACCCTCCTCACCATCACTGGTCAACAGATTCATGATTTGAGGACACAATCATTATAATCAGGCGTGATTAATGATGATGATTAGTATGTAATTTATGTTACATATACCTAATTACCCATTATAACTAATGAGTAATCTGTTGTCACCCCCTGTGATAGGTAGGGGGGTAGATGTTCTATCATTTTGGTTAAAAGAGGATGGCATGCCCTGATTCTTTCTTATACTGCTCTGCACATCCACCCTAAAACATCCAAATATTTCTGGGTCTTTCTACTCCCTGATAACATTATCATGGTGCTGCAGGCACTGACTAATTTCCCCCCCTTTTTTTTAATCATCCATGGATTCAGTCATGACTTCAAATGCTTTTAGCAGTTCTCACTTTGAGAACATGTAAAATGTGTCCTCTAGACTGTTTTTGTCCATTATTACTAAACTTTACATCTAAATATATCCATATTTATATCTGCAAAAAGTTTATACAGTGTTTATTATTTTTATCTGTTGCACTCAGGCCTGATTATATCATTTCATGTTTGTAATTGACTGAGAAATGGGTATAACTTGCAGTTAAACTGATTAGTATGTACCAAGTTTAAGGAACAGACAGGGTCCAGAAATAAACAATGATGGAAATGGAGAGAGGAGGTTGGAAGGAAGGAAAGGGGGTCAAAGTCGGGAAGGAGATGAAAGACAAGCAAGGGAAAAAGAAAATGGCCAAAAGAAAATGAAGGACAGAAGCAGGTAGAGAGAGACAGAAAGAGACAAAAAAAAGGTGGAATGAAGAAAACGGGATGCTAGGAGAAGGGAAGGAGACAAGGCCGTGAACCCAACACCACTTTGCAGCCAAGGACAAACTATCACTCCCTCTTGTTCTCGCTTTCATCCCAGCATTGATCTATTCTTACTGTAGAGCTTCTGGAGTGCCTGCTCAAATGGACTGCCATACTGCCCTCACCACACATCATTTGTTAACAGGGAACCCAGAGTTCTTGTGGCTGGGGAGCAGAGCTGCATAGCAACCCACTTCCTACAAGCACTTCCTGTTGGGTCGGGGGTTGAACGCCAGTGCCTGTTGTTCACCGCCATTCCCCCTCTGCCTTCAGCCGTTCGCTTACAAACAGCTTTGTGCTGTGTTGTGAGGAGAAAGCAAAGTCTGCTCGGTTCACTGTTCTCTGTCACAAGCAGGGGCTCCTATAAAATCAGAAGGTGTTGACAGCTGGTCAGCTGGTATCAGACACGACCACCTTTTCATTTTTATTGTTTGCATCAGCGAGATCGTGTCCTCAACTCCAAAATGTAGACCATGCAGGTGGGGATGGTCAAAGTCGCATTTTCAATAGCAAAACGCTGTGAGGGGAAATGTGTCTCATTTCTTATGTGATTCTTCACACATTCAAAGTGAAGTTATACAGACCTGCTGGGTTAATTCACATTAAAACCATATGCTCTGTAGTTCATACAATAACTTCACACTCAATCCGATGCGTCTTCGACTGAACAGATTGTCATGGATTGTCCCATCACATTTCTTGATGTGATCGGACCTTTGTAACTCTGTAACAGTGGCTGTGCTCAGATGCTAAATAGACATTAACGACTTCTGCTAATGCAGCTATACAAAATCCAGTGTCCAGCTTTATCTAATTATTCACAATGTGGGAGAGAACATGAATATTGGCTTGCATTCATCAATTTACCATAGGCATGTCATTGCAGAAAAATAACTGAATTACAGCTCATTTGGGCTGCTTTACATTTAAATGTATGTACATGCTGCTACAGGGCCATAGCTTCCTGGGATCCTGCAAGGTTTATATTTTTTATGTTATATACTTATTTACAGAAAAAATATTTTGTGACCTTGTCATAAAAGCTGCCTTTCACTGACAACTTTTCAAATTGTTTTATTTTAGTTTAAATTGTCGTTTTTATTGCTCTATTTATTATATTATTTTTAGATGTTGATTATTCATATTTTAATAGTGAGATGCTGTTTTTCCTGAATTATGAGAAATGTTCATAATGTGACATTGTGGCTATTGCAGTTCAGTTATTTTATAGGTGTCGCAGTCAAAGGGTCCCTGGTATTTCTCCAACATGTGACTGAAACTGGGTCATTAGTGTTTCACCTGCTACGCAATAAAAACCGTTTGTCTTTTGAAACAAAGCCAGTGTTGTAATGCTGATGGTGAGCGAATGATGCAAACATTAAGTCACATCACAGTGAAAGGACAGCAATTATTGATGTTTTCATTCGTCACTGGAATTGAAAACTAAAAAACGTAGTGTGCGATCATCCTAATTTAATAAGTATTTGGCTTTTTTTTAATCAAGTGTAATGAGGTTTGTTAAATACAGTGATTTATTCCACACAGATACTGAAGAAGGTGAGTGGACCATCAAGTAAATGTCGAAACATATGGCGGTCAGTAGAGGAGTTATGGTTTATTATCTTGAAAGCAAACAGAAACAGGAGACTATTAACCTCTACCCCCACCTAGTGGTTAATATTATTTATTACAGCAACCATCCTCCATTTCCTTTACAACGCAAATGTTAAATCACCCATTAAATAGTCACCTTTCGCTCAGTCCTGATGCTTGTCATGGTGATTGAAGCAAGGACGCTAGTGGTCAGTTTTTTCAGACTAATGTGATGATATCATCACGTATGAAATATACTGTTTATAAAATTATACAACCATGTGTTGATCGCCTCTTTTCTGACCTTGAACCGGAAGCGTTAATATGCTGACTAGTCTACATTCTGTTGCCAGATGATAATCGATACAAACCATGAGTCTTCTAAAATATCCAACAAACATTGTCAACTGAGACTAAAGGACAGGAAAGATAAGGCATCAGCTGCCAGAAATGAATTAATGCCAAGTCTAAGTGTAAACTGGTCACCAATATAACCAGTCTGACTTGTTCAACAGGGTCTTGACGTCGATCCAGCTCTGTTGTGTGAGAAACACCCAAGTTGAGTGACTGGTCAGTGACAACTTGATCTTACATCTCCTGTTCTGCTGTAATCTGTTGTGTCACATCCCTGGAAGCAACAGGTCAGCTGCTTTTGTTTGGACATGAACCTACTCACTACAATATTAATATTAATTTAAAAATCCTTAAAACAAGAATCCAATAGGTCAGGAGATTGCTCACCTACACAGATGTCATAAATAAACAGGTTTCCGCTTTAAAAGTAGCTTTCTGAATATTTCACATGCAGAAAGGTCACAGACAAAAAGACATTAGCCAAGTTTATAGCCCTGGAACGCCCACACACCCTGTTGTTAGCCACACTCCTCACCTGACTTTAATAAGCACCTCTTTCACAAACAGGAATTTAACCTGCTTTCTAACTGGCAAAACCAGCCAGACACAACACGACATTTGTCACCTCAGACTCAAGTAGACTGACAAAACCGACAAATTCAGTATTCATCTCACTGGGAAATCAACACAAAAAACATCTCACTGGCTTTACGTAAGGTAAAATTGATTATTTAAAAATGTATATTAATAATAATACAAAAAAGATAATAATGAATTAATCTATCAACATGTTCATTTGGAATTAATCTTCACTTTAACTAATGATAAATGTTAAATAAAAGAGAAATCTTCAGCTGGCCTGAGATCAGCCCAACCAGGCTGTTCTATAATAAAAGTTTTTGCGCTCAATGCTAACGTTAGCTTCCGCAGGTGAGTCTTCGTTAAGGCCTGTGTTGGTGAAAGGTTTTGTTAGCGGAGGTAGCACGTGCCCCCCCCCCCCCAGAGGGCCCCCCCCCCCCCCCCCCCCTCAGAGGGGCGGAGTCAGTGGCTCCTCTGTGTACACAGTGTGTGTGTGTGTGTGTGTGAGAGAGAGAGAGAGAGAGAGCAGCAGTCAGACAGACACTCAAACAGTGACGAAGACTCAGCAGGTGAAGAAGAGCAGCAGCAGCAGCAGCAGCCCTCCGCTTTCAACTGACCCACTCCACTTGTCCCCGCTGTTGTCCCCGCTGTCCCCAGGATGACGGACACTCTTTTACCGAACGGCCTGAAGGACGCTGGAGGAGAGAGGAGCTACTTCAGAAAGGTGAGCGGACTCCCGACCTCTGTCCAACGTGTCTCAGGCTGGCAACAGCTTCACACAGAGGACCAGGGACTTTGCCACAACTCGCAGCGCCTGTCGCGTACAGTGACGAAGACTCAGCAGGTGAAGAAGAGCAGCAGCAGCAGCAGCAGCCCTCCGCTTTCAACTGACCCACTCCACTTGTCCCCGCTGTTGTCCCCGCTGTCCCCAGGATGACGGACACTCTTCTACCGAACGGCCTGAAGGACGCTGGAGGAGAGAGGAGCTACTTCAGAAAGGTGAGCGGACTCCCGACCTCTGTCCAACGTGTCTCAGGCTGGCAACAGCTTCACACAGAGGACCAGGGACTTTGCCACAACTCGCAGCGCCTGTCGCGTGCTGTGAATACAGCTCTGGCGTGTTTACGGTTTTCAAATCAAGTCACTGCTCAAACAAAAGATCTCAGCAGGTTCTACGCTCCAGATAGGTGTTCTTCTACCTCTCGTCCACATGTAGGCAGCCCGTGTTTACTGTGGAGCTACAGCTGTATCTGACTTTATGACAGTTTACATTCACAGAGACCACCTTGGAAAACCTGGGCATTTATATTTTCAATACTTTAGATGTTTTTTTTTTTGGTTTTTTTTTTTTTGCACATTTAGGGCAACGAGAATGCATCAGGAAAAAGAAAAACTAAACACATAAGATCTAAATATAAAGTTTTCCTTTCTCTTTTGTCTTAAATGTAATATAACAAAACATTGGTGGTCCATCGTGTGTCAACAGCAGCCCAACACTGTCAGCTTCAGGTGTCACTGTGTGTGTTACACTCTAAGAATAGCCATATCTCCTGGTGTTGCTGATAGTCCGAGACCCTGAAAGAGCAGTGGCCAAACATCCCATAATTAACCTTTTCTGGTCCCTGCTATCAGGGGTGCGAGAGTGATTGACAGTCAACAAGCAGCCTGGCTGTGGCTGATACTACTGGCAGACCAGCGTCAGATTAACCTGCTGCTCTTTGTCAAACCGGTTTTGTTCTTCCTTTTAATCTTCTTAAAGAATTAGGGAACGGTGTTAAACCACTAAAGGTTGACCTTCTCAACATTTGATTTTCATCATCTTAAAAAAAAATCATCGTTTCAAATGCAGAAATGCAAATATTATTGATAGATTATCCAAATCATTACTCCGAGAAGGGGACTGATCTTCCTGTGTGTGTGTGTTGAAGGAAAGGCCTTCTCATCATAGACTTTATTTATACGGGGACAGTCATCAGCAGAACAATCAGCATTCAGGGCACCAGGAGCAGCAGGGAAACCTCTCCAACCAGTTTCATGTTGCCATGTTTCTGCGGCTGTAATGTTTTCAAGGAGTTTGTTTCGTTCCCGGCTGTGAGAAAGACACTTTGCAGTTATTATCCGATGTGTTTTTACTGAGCTCCCCGTCTGCCACGCAGTGGCCCATGTCTCATTCATCCACATTTGTTATGCTGTCCTCAACTGGAGGGTTTTTACAGACAAGCTTGTTTGGATGGGTATCTGAACAGGGCCTTTGTATCTTTCAATCCCCCGAATCCCCCTCTGAACGCTGTCTGGATTTAGGTTCTATGCTTCACTTCCTGTGTCTATAAAAAGGTCAGTGGGATGCAGGGTGTGGGACTGCGCCACTGGACATGATGGAAGACTGAGCAGCTGGATGTCCAAACCTCCAATACTATATAACAGCCATGTTTTATCCATTGGTCCCAGTCTTTCTTCATTTCTTTTTCTTAATGTCTCAGTTCAGAAGCTTTGTAGCAGCAGCCCTCCTCAGCTTGCACGTTTGCTGATACCACAGAGCAGTAATGAGTTCTGCTTTCTCATTGTGTCATGGTAAAGCGATTTGCAATTTGGAAACTTTTTGGCCAAATTTCAACGGAGCGGAGCCAAGTCGAGCTCTGCCATTTATCCTGCCCCACTTTCTCTTGGGTGAAAATGAGTTTAATGAGTAACAAGGCCTCGCTGGTTTCGACCGATGCCTGAGGGAGCAGTTGTGGTTTGGGGCTTCCTTCCCAGCACATCCAGCGCTTCACCTCCAGCTGGCAGATGTCCGAACGGACGGCTTCAGGATGGAAACATGGCACAACAAAAAGCCGATTCGGCATGTTTCTTCCCCTCATCCTCCTCGGCCAGTGAGAGCATTGACGTAGCATCTGGCCCGAGGCCGTCCTCCAGCCAGACCACAGACACAAATTGACAACATGTGTCCTGGTGCACAAAGCAGACGAGCTTCTTCCACTTGGAGATTCTGAGATTCCCTCACCAGGGTTTGTACTGGCAAATGAGAGATGGAGCTGCCATCATACATTGTGAAGCTGTCAATGGCCGCTTTCCAACGCTTGTATCAACCAAACATCCCAAGAGCCATGGCTCCTCATGTACTTTATCAATGGGCCTCAGTTATACAACAGCCCAAATAATTTGTTGTTTAATGGATACGATAATGGTCCGGGCTGCCTTTGTGCTTTGCTCTAATTAAGTGTTTGCTTGTAGAGAAAGGCTGCACTGTTTGGGCATGCCAACAGTAGGAGCGGTTCCATTCCCTGAGTGGTTCAGTGGGATAGGAAAGGCATCATCAGGGTTGGCAGCCAGGTTTACTGTGTACTGTTCAAATCCCTGTGTACCAGGATGTCAGATAATGTACAGCGTATGTCTGTGTAGTGATTGGAAACACGTTGCTTAAAGAAAAACAACTTTGAAGACTATTTAAAGCTTTATTGGTTTTCAGAATGACGCCAATGGTTCCCTTGGATTCAGTCGAACCGCACACAGATTTCACACAGTCACTTTTTCATTTATATCCATGCATTATTCTTTGAAACATTAATGGAAATATCGAAACAATGCTCTAGGTTCCAATATCAGATATCACAAACCGAAGTTCATAGTGTCCTTCATATCAAAAACAGAATCCTGTTGCTGTGGTTGCTATCAAACACAGGCCACTCCCTGGTTCTCTTAAACAAATATACACCTCATTTTTGATGTAATCATTGGCATGATGACATGCTGCAGTAACGCCCTACCCAATGTGTACTGATCTCCTCACCCTCCCGTCATTCTGAGAATCTCTCTGTTCAGCCTCACCATGCTCTCCAGGGCCCCAATACAGAGAAGTTGGTAAATACCAAGGCTTTGTTTGTGTTAATGGTTAATCATTACACCCTCAGGTCCCTGACACATTGGTAGAGGAACACCCAGTGATGATTGCTTAGTGGTTAAAGTGGTAAGCATAAAATGTCCTATTAAATGTGACCCACACGGCAACAGTTTGAACTCTCAGGAATCAGGTAGCTCTGTCTTCAAAGGTGGAGAGCCACACAGGTGGAGAAGGGTACAGAACTTAACCCCCGCCGCACTGTATGGATACTGTGTTTGACCAATGTTATGATAGCGGCAGTTTCACAATCTGATGGTTTCATGACGTCATTGTTTGATAACCATAGGGATCATAAAAAATATGAGTTTGGTGACCTGCTTCTCACAGGCTGTGTGATTTGTTTGTGTGAATTCTCCTCTTGTGAGTCAGGTGTGTGTGTGTGTGTGTGAGCCAATTTGCTGAAATGATAGTTGAGAAGAGGGAGCTGAAGTAACAGCCTTATTTCCACTAACGCTGGACTAATAAACTCCATCCGAGGAGCTGGCAACAAGTGGAGAAATCCTTGTTTGCTTCTGGTTTCTGACCAGCTCTGAAGTAGTGGCTGACATGCTGAGCAGCCTGTGAAGATACGCAGAGCGGAGGGACAGACAGACGAGGGGGAGCTGATGCTGTATCTTGTCCCAGTTTTGGCAGTTTTTTCCACCACTGGAGTTACTTTTGTCAATCTGTAATTTATTAATTTTGTGGATATATATCAATAGTGTCATCTCTGACACTCATCTAATTTGACTACATTAACTTCATTAACTTCATTGACCTCTGTGATCTCTGGCCCTGGTGTTACTCAGCAAAAACTGACTTTACTTGTGACATCAGATTAAATCTGCTAATGAAAAGGATTTCCTAGCCGAGTAAGGTCAAACTGGTTTTACTGATCTGACAGGTGCCTGTGCATCACAGTCATGACAACGTGTTTCCATCCAGTGCACAGTATGGACCACACCTCTGCTGTGCTGTTAGTCAGACAGTTTATCTGTGCTGAGTGAGTGACTGACACCCTGCGTGCCTGGGACGGCCGGGAACACACTGGCTGTGATAGAGACAAAAACACGCAGTACAACCACGAACAAGCCATAATGTGAACACACCCCAACTTTGATGAACATGTACTATAAAGGTAATAGCTGTCAAAAAGGAGGTTAAAATACTTTACTGAAAATTGTCACAGGAACGTATAGAGCCAACGTGACCTTTAAGTTAGAGCGCATGTGTAATAATTCTAAAATGTTTTAGAACAATTAGAATATAATTCAGTTTTCTCCCTCACAACATTTCGTTGTGTTATTCTTCTCTGCTGACCTGACTGTTCTTGTGTTTCCTAATCTCAGGGTTGTAACCCATTCGCCCAGACTGGACGAAGCAAACTGCAGAACAAGCGAGCCAGCCTGAACCATGAGATCATCAAAGAGATGAGGATGAGGGCCGGAGCTGAGAACCTGCTGAAGTAAGACCACGATGAGCCACAAGA
Source organism: Pseudorhombus dupliciocellatus (assembly GCA_016785235.1). Classification (NCBI taxonomy): domain Eukaryota; kingdom Metazoa; phylum Chordata; class Actinopteri; order Pleuronectiformes; family Paralichthyidae; genus Pseudorhombus; species Pseudorhombus dupliciocellatus. The sequence goes on along the minus strand of JAFBJW010000365.1, from coordinate 177,052 downwards.
ACATGCATTGTACTGTGTGTCTGTTTTTCAGAGGGGATCAGGGGATCAGTCTGACACATACAAAGAGCAGCACAGATCTGTTTGCCTCATAACATAACACACACACATATGCACATATGTGCATTTACAGCAGTCACATAAGGCCAGCCCTTCTTATTATATCTGTGCACACATCCTGCATTGGTGCATCACTCCCTCATCTGTATTACTTGGCAGGTAGATGGCTGTGGTATATTTGACCCTTTGTAAACTCTGGTCTGTTGATGCTGGGACAAGTCTGGCTTCTCTTCCATCATCGTCGTGTTTATGAGCTGCCAGAAATTCTTGTTGAGGCTTAAAACAACCAGGAGTGGGCAGATGATAAAAAATGATAACACAAGGCACAGTTCACGTGTTCAAAGAGCCACTGAGACCTGGGCCTTTGCTTTTTATTAGCCTTCTCAAAGCATGGCTGCTTCCTGCCAGGACCTCTGAATAGATCTGGGTGCTTTTTATAATTTTTTTTCATCTATTGGGTCTGAGAGCGAGAGGTATCTTCCATCTTTTGAAATACCTGTTCGGGATTGTATGGCTGATTTGAGATCAGACTTCCCAGCAGGTACAATGCAACAGAGAAATGTGAGCAACTCCTCTGCTCCATCACCGCCTCTGAACCCTTGTTGTTTTTGTTCAGCCATGCAAGAGGCTGTTTTTCTCAACTTGTTTACACGCAACATCCTGGTGACTAACACCAGCCTCATTCCCGGAATTTAAACTAAATTGCGTATCACAAAAACATTATAACCTGGCATTCAAACAGTTAAGCATGGGCTGGATCATCACAGCCTTTAGTAAATAATTCAACTCTTTAAGTATATATTGTGATCCTCAGGGTCACCTGCAGAACAAATGAAGGTTTGGCTTTATTACACTTTCTGTAAAGGAATGTTCTTTATAAATCCAGACAATGGGGGCAGAAATTCAATGCAGGCTTCTCCAGTCATGAATGAGTGTTTGCACAGTTTTTATGTTTAGCAGCCGTTTCTTTGCACTGGACCAATAATGCAGTGTTTACTATAGTGTTAAACTGTTACCTCAAATTTCTACGAAACTTGTTGGAAGAATGTGATGAGTAAGCGAAAGTAATGTACATTTTCCAGACAGGAGCTCCACTCTTCTGAAAATTAAATGAAACCTCTGAACAAATGTGAGTGATGTCAGGAAGGAGATGAATAGCTGGAAAAATCGTTTTGTCGTAAATTTTGAAGGATGTATAGGAAACAGAACCTGGAAAAACAAAAAAACAAACAAGTCTGTCAGCAATTACTGTAGCTGGTTGGTGAGACAAAAATATGAGCCGGAAAACTTCCAGAATCAGACGTCATCTGTTATTGCTTTTATTGTAGTTAATTGTCTACAGGAAATCCACATTGCACAATGTGTGGGAAAGGTACAACCTCAGAAAAGGCCATGGTAACATCAGCTGGAGAACAGCTCACTGACTGTCCACAGAGTTGGAAAATTATACGCTTTGTAAGGAAGTGTTTACTGCAGGCTGACTATATTGAATTGCATTTGTTTATTATACTTCCACGTATGAAGGTACACTTAGTGGCATAATGTTACAGTGAAATATATGGTGGGGTATGTGTTGTCACGAAGGCTGTAACTTCCTGTCTAGGCTATTCCTTTTCTCCTCGAAAGGCAATAACTCTCAACTTCTCCCGCTGGGATTCCTGGATTAAACCTCTGAACTTTTATGTAAAGATTCATCTGGTTGTGTGTGTGTGTGTGTGTGTGTGTGAGAGAGACAGACTACAGTCTCAGAAGCTCCACATTCCTGTCCTCAGATAGTCTGGCCAGCCAAGGCCAGGGGCAAGTGGCCTATGTTTGTTTGTGTCTGTGTGTGTGTGTGCATGTATATATATAAGTTTGTACATGTGTGCCAACACAGCTGCAGCCTGGGGGCATCTCTGGGTTTCAGCTTTATTTTTAAGGCCTTAAATCTGGTGTGTGTGTGTGTGTGTGTGTGTGTGTGTGTGTGTGTGTGTGTGTGTGTGTGCGCGTGTGTGCGTGTGTGCGTGTGTGCGTGCGTGCGCGCGCACTCTCAAATCTTTATTTCTCCTCTCTGGTTCCGCATTCTTCGCTCTATCAGCAACAGGTGTAGTCTGTCTGGTCTGACCAGTTCTCTGCTCATCTCCTCTGAGGGATAGATACAAACTAAGGCCTGTATTGATACCAGTTCATTCTGATCTCTTTTCTATTGATAAACGTATAGGTACACACAGCTGGTCTCAGATCAGTGCTCTGTCTTATAAAGAATTTTATGTTGCCACATTTGTAAACACAATGGTTAGATAGGTTTCCTATCTTTCAATGTCTAAATCATATCAAGTTGATCATGTTTTTAACCGTGGGAATGAGCTGTTGAGCCCCACTGCAGCTGCAGAGTAGATGAAATGCATAGCAGGGATGAGTGACGCAGGTCTGTGGTCCAGAATACCACTTGTTGTAATAATCAGAGGCAGGAAATTTGGGTTGGCTCAGAGTGGATAATTACAAGGCTGATATTTCCTTTAAGTCAAACATGGTATAACCTTTTTTCTTTTTCTTGCTCTCTCTCTCCCACCTATCTCTCCTGTGAGCAGGGCCACGTCTAATAACAAGGTTAAAGAGATGGTTTTGTTGGAGCTGAGCTACGTGAACGCCAACCTGCAGCTACTGATGGGACAGCTGGAAGGACTGAACAGCTCAGTGGAGGTCTACCAGAGCACCCAGTGAGTTCAAACATGACTCTTCTTATTTTTCTTTTACTGATGCTACTGTTTATGCTCGTCTACTAATTCCACCATTGTCTGACGTTATGTCAAAGAGATGTCTTGCTGTCTATGAAGACTTCATAGTCAGTGTTGATCAAGAGATGTGTCCTGCAGCACAGAGAACGGGCACGTTGGCAGCAGGCACTGCACTAGATACAAAATATGGCATGTGAGAAAGTAGGAGGGTACATAGGAAGAGTACATAGAACTTCTTCTTAGGCTCAGTGTGTAGAAATATGATAATTGTGTCTAACTAGACACTCTGAAACACTGTATCCTGCTTTTGATTTTCCAAACCTGTTGTGAGTGATGACTGTTCAGTCCTCTGGAGATGTAAATCCTCAGATTCCTATTGTAAAAAACAATAGAAAAAAGACCTGTGTAAATTGGCAATCAACATGAAACTGAAGGCTCAAGTGCTCAATGACTGAGGAGCAGAGAAGGGGGGGGGGGGGGACAATGAGAAAGTTGTTGTTGTTGAGCGGGATCAGCTGTCTTTTTGTGAGGCAGCACTCAGACCAATAGGAGTGGGGCTGAATGACATAAACGTGTGGTTCCAAATTCGTCAGCGTGACAACCGGGTGTGTCGAGGTGCTGCCGCTTTGTGTTTTTAAACACACGGTTATGGGGTGTGGTTAACACTGTTGTGTCATGTCAATGACTGTATATATATGGAAATAAAGAGATTCATAAAAGTGGTGAGGGATGTTTATTTGAGGATTGCCCTCTATGTGCTGTAAATAATTTCAGGTCCCATGATATAATACATCAGGACAAAATAACCACACAGGTTTAATTACATGTGTTGTAACCATGGTCAGCACTTTGCAGACTTGCAGGGACTCAGTTGTATTTGTTATAAAATATGAATTGAGAGCAATGCAATATTTTAATTGTGTAATGTATTGAAACTGAAAGTTCTTGCAAACTGCGAATGAACTGAAATGGAGGTTCTGTCTGATTGAGGTTCATCTGCCTCCAGCTGGCTCTTTTTATCAAGAACTCTTGAGGCCTGCGTAAACCCTCTGCCCGGACACACACTCATGCATGCATGCACACTCTATAGACACACTATACATATGCTGAGCACATTTATCCTGCTCCACACATTCACTTATACACACACAAGCCAAAACCAAAAAAACTGTTCACTTTCAGGCGGCGCCAATACATGTATAAAATATACCGTGTATCCACTATAGACACACTCAGTCTTCTGTTGTAGATGCCATGTTACCTATGGCAACAAATAACGACTGAGCAGTTGAGCGATGGGGCAGATATGAGGGCTGTGTAGGTCTGGTGGGATGGTGGTGTTGTATGTTGGTAGCTATGGTGATGGCTCTATAAGGGCCATTGAGAGAAATCCTGCATGATTAGGTTGTGAAGTGTCAAGCTGCTGCTGATCAGGCTCCTCGCTTGTGAAAAAAATATAAAATTGTGTTACGAGAGCCAGACTCGGATTGCTTTGAAATTCTTGTGTAAACCTGCTGATCACCTTATAAAACCAATAACGCCCACTTGTGTTGGTGCTGCTAAAAGACCAGATTAGTTAGTTTGGCTCCTCTGGTCTCTGTGCTGTAAGCACAGTGTGAGAACTTGACCTGGTAAATCAGGTGTTCTGTCTGCAGGGTTGCAGAATCGTTGGAAACATTTCCCTGGATGCATTTTGTGTTTCACACTGTGGCTGATCTGATGAGGCGTTACCAGCATTAACTTAGCCTGTGGTGTCCATCTTATCTTTTATAAAACTAGAGAGAGACTTGTAAGAAGTTGCTGTGACCTGTAACCACTCTTTTAAGAAACATCATTGAGACCAATTGTGACTTTGACCACCCATATCTAATCAGCTAATCTGGGAGTCCAAGTGAATGTATGTAGCATATTTGAAAAGATAATCTCAGGGCACTACTCAGATAAAGGGTTCACAAGGCAAAAAGAGTGTTGTGAGGTCATAGTGACCTTGACCTTTAAACCCCCTAATTCTTCTGAGGTTATCTGATTTATGTGCCAGATGTAATGTAAATTCCCTGCTCCTGACATTTCACCTTCACAAAACTAAAAGCCACATTTGAGTGTGGGAACATTAAGACCCGTCTGTGATTAGACAACAGACAGGCCATCACCTGTCCACCTTTGTGTCTATTTAAAAGATAATTAAACACAAGTCCAACAATTTCATGTCATCACAGCCACGCTAACAAATGTGCAAAAGGCCATGCATACAGGTGCACAGGTCACGTGCGTGTGGGAATATCAGATAGTTTTCAGGGATGACGGTGCACTGTCACAATGGAGAATTAGCCTGAAACATAACCTGAGTCTCAGCTGCAGAAACAAAAACCTGAGCTCACCTTTCTGAGCTTTTCCCACCGGGTCAGTCCTGCGTTGAATAGTGTCCTTCAATAGTTATTTTTCCCTCAGACCGGATTCAGCTGGTTTTGGCATGAGGTAATGCGACACAGTGAGCAAGTACAGTAGATGTGAGTGATGCAGTAGTCATGCTGTACATCGGGCTATTGACCCACACAAATAAATAAAATAAAAAATAAATAAAAAACAGCAGCTAATGTGGCAGAGTTTCTGTTAATCTTATCAAGCATCACAACAAATACAGAAAAGATTTGTTGAACACTCTTTAAATGATGTACATGAATGTGTAATGTGGCCTCTGTGGCACTGCTGATACCAAACTGCTCTTCTGTGATTTGTAATGTATTCAATAAGTCTGTTCAGCGTTCATTTGTGCAGGATTATGACTGTAAACCAGAGCAGGGGGCTGGACTGGGTGATCGCCTGTTTCATGTCTTGAACACTAGCACCTTAAATTAGGGAGGGGGGGGGGGTGAACTTCTTAGGGGGCTTTTAACATTTCAGATTCCTTACAGAACAGATATCCTCACCCCCTCCTCCCTCCCGCTCCCTCACTCCAAGCCAGAGAAAAGAGCAGTGATCTCATCTACAGGCACTAATGGATCACGCTGCAGCCTCCACTGTGCTCTGCCAGTGTAACTGATGAATGAGGTTTTCTGTGATTCACAGAGCCACTGTGCCAGAGGAATGCTGCCTTATCATCAAGTGATGAATGAGTGCAAGCAGTTTGTTTTCTGGAGCTTCTGTTGTTGTGCCGTGAAAACTCTGTTTTCATCCATCGTCTCTTTAAAGAGCTGTGATAATAATAGATTTAGGCTAATCATTAATGAATACTTGTGCTGCTGCTGCTGCCCTCAATGTTGTTTTAGTAACTTAAATGTCAAGCTAAACCAGAAGCAGCCTGGGTATGTTTTTAAAAAGTGCAGTGCATTCTGCGACACCTCATTATTCTTCGCTCCGTGGGGGGAGAGCTGCGCTTTTTTTATAGCCTCTGTCTGATCCGCAGCAGTTACCTGTCAGTTTATATTTCCTCAGCTCTGATAACAAGCTGAACCTGTTTTCCATCCCTCAGCAGATTGAACATCCAGGTAACTGCAGCGTGACAAATGTAATCACAGCAGCTCGGATCAAAACAGAGGGCAACCCTGGTGTTTTACGGCACCTTCTGTTTTCTGTTTGGTGACTTTCAATAATGGAGGGTTAAAAGCCTGTTCTCTAAGCTTTGCAGCTTTACAAGGCAAGGTGGTGTGTGGTGTGGTGTGGTGTGGGGGGGCTCATTCACCTTTAAATCCTGACACCCCCCCCGCAGTGTGCGGTGCCTTGCTCGGACAGCACCATCTGTCTAATCCAGACTTACCATGAAACCACACTTAAGATTCAATGAAAACGTAAACTTTCTAAAGCAGCATTTCTAAAGCCACAGGCTAGTGTGACCAGGCTGACATGACATCCACAACAAGGCTTGGTCTATGCTCAAAGGGAGTTTCTTGTGTCATGTGCCACACCTCAGAACCTGCTTTTCTTCAACATTAACCTTGTAGTCAACCTGTAGACTACTGGTGGATGTCCACTAAAGAGCCTCAGTAAACATGTGTTTACTGGGTTACTGCCCTCGCGTCTGTGAGCGAGCCTCGAGAGCGTTTCCCTCATATGCATAATGATCACAATAGAAGGGCTAGTTGTGACGTCTGTGTCTTTGTTCTGTGTGCAGGGAAACTGCCAGCATCCCCCTCATTGCTCTGGGTCTGAAGGAGACAAAAGAAGTTGACTTCTCCACTCCGTTCAAGGTACAGAAAAAACAACAGCAGTCTTACCAGTCAGACATTATAACAAGTTACTTTATTTACATAGCAGAGTATATTATAGATAAGTTTATGGATGTACTGTATGTACACACGCAGGATTATCACGAGCAGGGGGCGGGACTGGGTGACAGGTCTCCTCTGCTGGTGATGGTTCTCAACAACACTTTGATTTAGAAAAGTTCTGTATTGAGCTGATGAGATTATTTTGTTGTTTACAGGACTTTATCTTGGAGCACTACAGTGAAGACGGCAACAGTTTTGAAGATGAGATTGCTGATCTGATGGACCTGCGACAGGTTATACACGCCCCCCCCATCTGACTGTTGTTTGTTTAGAGACAAATAGACAAATAAAACAAAGTGTTTCAGCATGAACATTTCTCCATCTGTTGACACAGTTTACAGCAATTAAATGTTTTCAGTGAAATCAGAAATCACAAACAGAAAAAGAATATTTTTAGTAATTATATGTTATTATTGATTTAAATCTTAAAGTCACAGTACAGTTGTGGAAATTATTTTTTTGTGATTTGGGTGAACTGAACTGTGACCACATGGACTCCATTATTGGGAACTGTGTCAAACCTGTTTTCCTTCATGCTGTAGGCTTGCCGAACACCAAGTCGCAACGCAGCAGGAGTGGACCTGTTTGCAAAATACTACAGCCATCTTCCTCTGATGGAGAGTAGATTCTTCGCCCCAAATCGCCAGACTGGCATCTTCTTCACCTGGTACCGTATCTAACTCTAAGATTGAGTGAAATACTGTAGAATGTGCTCAGGTGTGTCTTTTAAATTGTTTGTGTAAAACATTTTGTGGTACAGCTCTCTCTCCTCGTTCCCTCAGGTACGACTCGTTCACAGGAGTGCCGGTGTGCCAACAGAACCTGTCCCTGGAGAAGGCCAGCATCCTGTTCAACATGGCCGCCCTCTACTCTCAGATTGGTACCCGCAGCGACAGACAGACAATAGTCGGCCTGGAGGAAGCCATCTCGTCATTCCAGAAAGCTGCAGGTAGGAAGACATGGGTGCGGTAAACAGTAGTAAATTAAAAACTTTATTTATTTATATACCTTTTGATCTAGCCAGTAATATAAAGAAGAAAGGCTTGAGAGGAAGTAAAAGGAAGACCGATAATGAACAGTCATCACAAACGGTCATCGCGATTGTTTTGTTCTTTCAAATGTTTGTCAGCAGGTGGTGAGATCTGAAAACTAAGCGTTCCTTGTCCTTGGAACATTGTATTAAGATCAAAAAAAGCACACACTGTTCTGTGAATGAGCGCGAGTCCAAACAGTCATATTTTGAAAACCCATATCATCCTCCACCCTCTGTGACGGAGAATGAATCCAGTTGATGGCTCTCTGGCTTCTTGTCATGTGGCTTCGCTCCAGAAAGTACCAAACATACAAGCTGCTGCCCCAGCTCTCAGAGGGTTCAGGAAGCTCAGACGAGTCTTGATAGAATTATGACTTGGAGGAGTATTGCATTATAATTACAGCTTTGAATCGAGTGGGGGGGGGGTTGGCTGTATTGCTTTGATAGTTGTAATTTCGGCTTGCAATGAGTGAAACAGGATGAGGAGCATTGCCAGTGGAGTGAAGAGGTGGTGGGTGACAGGCATGGACACTGTTGAAGGGCTGCCACGGTGCCCTTCAGCCAGTTACACAAATGAGGATGGGAGGGGCCAGTTGGATATCTCAGAGTCTCAGATGAAGACTAGGGAGTCAGTGCCCTGTTATTAAGTTGTCTACAAGTCTCCGCTGCCAGCTTTTTAATCTGAAAAATAAGAGGGAGGCTCTCCCAGTTGGAATGCTCATGGGCTTATTGCTCCCATTGAAAATAAAAAAACTAATTGAAGAGGGTTTGTGTTTTGGCTAAATTTTAAAGAAAGACGCTGATGATCCCGCTGCTCGCAGAGAGCTTTTCTCCCTGACTCAATGCTGCAGAGGGAAAAAGGTGGTGATGATGTGACGTCCGTGTGGAACCTTCACAAAACATGCGTCATAGCAGTGGCACTAAAATTGTTCATCAACTCAGTGTTAGTTTGACGTTTCAGTGACACGTAATTTGCTGGGATCCATTTACTCTACATTTGAACTGAATAAAATGAGTGTTTACGATAAGCTTTGCAGAGTGGGAAAGGTTTTCTTTTGAGTTGTACTGAGGTCTTGTTCTCCTCCAGGTATCCTGAACCACCTGAAGGAGACCTTCAAACACACCCCCAGCTACGATATGAGTCCAGCTATGCTCAGTATGCTGATCCGCATGATGCTTGCTCAGACTCAGGAGTGTCTGTTTGAGAAGACTGCACTCCCTGGGATTCGAAACCAGTTCCAATCGCTGATGAAAATGGCCCAGGAGGCTGCAAAGGTAGCGGTCTAATTAAGGAGAATGGAAAGTGATAATGCCACCACCTTCAGATTCTTCACCTCCGCCGGTGATTTTCTCTAAATCAGTAACTCTGTCTTCCTTTTCCTGCCAGGTCTCTGAAACGTACGACCAAGTCCATCAGTCCATGATCCAGACGCCAATCAAAGACAATGTCCCCTTGTTCTGGTCCACCATGTCGCAAGTCAAAACCCACCACTACCGCTCCATGGCACACTACTTTGTAGCCTCAGCCCTGCTCGACCATCAGCGTGAGTAAACTGTGCATGAAGTCAATCCAGTCTTTCACTCAGTCATTTGCATGTAGTGTGAACTGCACGTGATGCCATGTACTCACTGACGTGTAGAGGGGTGCCCATTACAGACTGTAAACGCTAAACAAACAGGGTCCCTCTTCACAGTGGCTATAGTATACAGCATTGTATTACGTAGCTTGTGGTAAGTCAGCGTCTGATGGGTCACATATTAAGTCTGATAGTCAAAACCACATTTACTGTACTCTCTGTGACACCAGTACCTCTGTTGCTTACACGGTGTAGAAACACTTGTTTGAGTTACATCTGCCTCCTTAGTCCTGGATGCCATGTAAAACCTGATCCATCCCTTTGACTGCTGTTGTAGGGTACCATGTTGGTCATGTTAGATGGCTGGTCTGAGCCACAGCTAGCCACAATGCTATTACATAACAGCTATTTAAGGGACGCGCTGCCCTCGGTAAAGAGAGGCTGCGTTTCCAGGAACGCTGCTCAGAGAGACGGGACAAGAGAGCTTTAGGGAAATAAGAGAGCCAGTTGGAGTCTGTGAAGTGTAAGTACTGAAGTCTGCTGGAGAATTACAGTTTGTGCAGCGTCTTAAGGTCGTCTACATGATCAAATGGCACAGACATCAAGTGTAAGAGACTGAGTGAGAGAGGATGTGAAAATCAGTTATCATATTGTTTCATTTCTGGATGGCTTCAGTTTATTTCACAACTAATTATTCAAAATAAATAGATTTGATGGGTTACTTCTTCATATGCATACTTTCCACTTTTTAAATTCTGCATTCACCATTCAAATCCATGGCAGATTAAACTGAGTACAGCAGATAATCTTCATTTTACCGTGGATGGTCCTGGTTCTCCTCTGTGCTATGAATGGGACAGGACTGAATAGGGGAACAGTGGAGCGGAGCAGTTTTGAGTTTGGCAGCTCATTAACAGATTCCTGTGTGACTCAAGAGAATAGAGCAATTACCACAGAACTGCAACTGGGGAAAGGGCCCAGAAATCAGGACAGACCAAAGGCCACTGCAGTAAACGGGTCAACCACAAACACACTGCTAAATAAATGCTTCATACGGCCTCTGTGAAATGGACCAGTCGGGCTTCCAGAAAGATTTCACACTTCACTGTGATGAGCCAGGATGTGAAGGCAGTTAAGAGTCATCACTATCGGCGTTCACGGGTTCCTCTATGGCCCATTACCCCTATACAAATTTTAATAAAATGATTTTTTGTAAAATCGAAAACTTGAGAGAGGTAAAATATATATACATGTATATATTTCACATTGGCTCCATCGGACGGATGAATGGATAAATACATACTAATGTAATATATTACTCTGTGATTCATTCTTGGTGTCTCTGCCTGTGCAGTGGGGCCTAGTGATGATGAGGACCAGCAGGAGAAGACCTTGTCTCAGGTCTATGATCGCCTTCCTGAGGGACGCTCTCCTCTGGACATCCTGAAGAAGAAAGAAGAACGTGAGCGCATTGGTAAGAGTGAACCTGACCTGTCTCTCCCCTCCCATCTGTCTTTCCTCCTCTTCTCCCTCTTCTCCACTCCCATGTATCCCTCTCCTTATCTATTTTCTGAATATATATTTTCCTCCCTCTCTGTAGGCAAAGCACACATCAGACGGGCCATCCTGGGTCACGAAGAGGCTCTGAGGATTTACAGCTTGTGCCATCATTTGGCCAAGCTGGATATCCTGGAGGGCATTTTAAAAGCCAGCCACCAGCGCTCGCTCAACAAATTCAGCGATAATGAGAACGAGGAGGAATTTACAGACTACACAGAGGCCCCCGACATCATCTGTGAGTGTTGAGCTGTGGAGGCAGGCATTCTGAAACATTTCAACAGTAAAAGTACAAATAGAGAAAATGTTCTAAAGTAAAAGTACATGATTAACTTTCTACTTGTGTAAAATAAGAATGAACGTGCAGTGTTGCCTATTCTCTAATGAAATTTCTACTCCATCATTATGGCTGAGTCTCCCCAATCCGTTCCAGATGTTTCTTTGCCAGTGATGCTGCTGCAGACGCACTTCAGGGCCTTGTTACACGTGCACATTCAGCAGTGGCAAACCATTCCTCTTGGTTCATTTCAAATCTGTGCAAGCGAGGGCCCGAATAAAACCTCTTCTTCCTGTGAAGAGGCAAATTACAGCATGGCTTCACATTGAGAGCAAATTTGACCTGGCAGTGACCTTTTAAATGCAATGTTTGCTTTGCAAAGTGCTTCAAAATAAATCTATGTCGTAAAATACAGATACACAAAATAATCTCATCACTGCTATTAAAGGATTTATGAGAGCAGCAGCACAATCAATGAAAACATCCTGTTGAAGTAAACATGAGAGGTGAATCTAGCATCAATGGTTGATTGTTAACTTTATTTGAGTCTCCATAAGCGTCACTGAGGAGACGGCTATTCTTTCCCAGGTCCACATAGAAACTGACCAGTCACCCTAGTGTCACCACAACAAACACATGACAAATGACACTGATGTGGAGTTGTTGGTGTGTGCGCTTCGTCACTCAGGCTCATAAAACTCTGCTGTATTGTGAACCACACCTGCTGCCACGAGATGTGATAAGTGACGTGTACTTCAGATGAATGTTTACACTGTTCACTCCCTGCCTGCCTCTCGACTGGGCAACTGTTTGAAATGTGTTTGTGACTGTAAACAGTATAGAATGACGGCTTCTCTCCCCCATTGTCTTTCCTCAGCTAAGACAGATTACAAAGCAGAGATGGAGATACCGGCAACCACAAAGGTGAAAGTCATCGACTTTTTCCAGAGGCTGGTATGTGGGTTACTAATCTTCTTCCACTCACAGTACTGTTGTTTTCTGTAAACATTGGTTGGTTTATTCAGTAAATGATGTCAAAGTCTTCATATGTTTTTGAACCCCAGAGTCAGTGTTTTGTTATTTCTGAATACAACCAACCTCAGGTGATACTCGAGGAAGCTTTGGCACCTTTGTCTCTCATTAATTCCTAAAGCCTCCTGGACTTCCATCTGAAGCAACAAATGCAAAACTAACACTAACCATGGAAACTGGCTTGAACTCTATTTGGGTCATTGTTATTTGATTTGAAAGTACAATTCTATCACGCATTCATGTCATGTCATGTCATTTTCCAACCGCTTATCCGTTACCGGGTCGCGGGGGTAGCACGACTGCACCCAAATCACATTGCACCAGTAACCTGAGACCTCCTGCGGGTGGTGAGCCTACTGGAGTCTATCACGCATTCCTTCCTGCTTATTCAAATGTAGCTTAAGATTGTTTCTCAGATATCTCCAAATGTTATCCCCCTGAGGTACCTCACAATTGGTATTATTACTATTATTGTTGTCAATATTAATAAAGTGGACACATTTTACGGTGGTGGCTGGACCCTGGCATAGTCTCTCAATGGAAGTGGAATCTTTTGTCTGCATCTTTTGAAAAGCCGTTCTCTCGCATGTATGCAAATTACTTTCAAAGCAGGTAACTGTTGTTCAGGCTAAGGGCCAGGGCTTGTTCCCAGGCAGCGGGTTGTAAGAATCTCCGAATAAGTCCCCCTCTGGTACCTTGCTCTTCATTAACAGTCTCAGCAGCAAGACAGTAATCCCTCAGGATCCGCAGAGCAAAACTGAGCAGATAAATCCTGCACCATCTCTCCACACAGCTGTTATGGTGTTTGAGAGGCAATGCTGTTTGACAGGCTTGACTGAAGCAGAGATCTTCCCAGCAGATAAGTGCATTAATGCAAAGCAGCGGTTGGCTTCAGCAGTCTCAATGGGAACGCATGTTATGTTTAAGATCAGCTCTGTTTAGAAGAGACATTTTTACTCATTATTATCTGATACTAAAGCTGTATCGTATTTCTTATTTCTTTGTTCCTACACACGTCTGAAATAAGCCTACACCTCTATCAGACTCGCAAGAACTTTAACAGGTCATTTTTTTATTCCTCAAATATATCTAAGGTCAAGATTCACACATAAAAGGAATGAAGAAAGAAATGTTCACACCCCATAATTAATATCGAAAAGCAAACACACTTGGAATAACCATCAACAAAACAGTTGTTTGTTGTGGTCCTGGGTGTATCTTACAGCTATTAATGTATATAACTGTAGTTTCTGTGTATCTGCTCAACACAGTCAAACATAAAGTATGCTGAGAATGTTTTTATATGAGTCACTTATTACACTGAGGCCCCTTTCTCTCTCCAAAGAAACAGTTACTGGCCCTCTGAGAGTAAGAGAAGGTCATTTCAACATGGTGCATGGTCATGTGACTTCCCCGCACCACCTGTGAAGTGGGGCTGAAACACACACATACATACAGGGATTATTATTATTATGGCACTCTCCTTAAAAGGTAAAAGCAGTATCCATATTAAACAGTGCACCCCCCCTTACTCTCTCCTCTGTCAGGGCCCTCTGTCCGTGTTCTCGGCCAAGCAGCGGTGGACGGCACCTCGAACCATACGGGTCCGCCCAGAAGACAGAGACCTGGGTTTCACACTGAAAGACGAATCACCAGTCCAGGTGGTTTCATTGGACCCGCTCTGCCCAGCTGCTGTGAGTTAACCCAAACTCAGCTTTCACACAATAGGGCAAGGTTGAGTTTGCATATGTAAAACCATGCTCTCTTGCAGAGACTTGAAATGACCATACGGATCATCATTAAACATTTGTGTTATCAAAGTTCTCTGATGGAGTTTAAATGTAATTTTGCTCCTTTTTAGTTGAAAATATGATTTACTCTCATTAACAGATGATCTCTTTCAACACGGAGTTCATTGATTTTCAAGCAGGGGCCCAGCTAATTATGCTCTGCTTTCAAATTTGAATAAAAGCCAGCAGCGTGCACGAGTGAAATTTGGAAAGGAAAGAAAAACTAAACAGCAGATCCATTTGTCCATTTGAGTGTTTGGTGAGTGTTTTGAGCTGCTCCCCCTCATCCACGCTGGCAAGTAATTGAATTAAGAATCAGAGTATTTACTCTCTGCAATCCTTTTCAGTCTGGGTGCTCATTAAGATGTGCTGACAATGAGCATGCTCTTATTATGCCTCACAGCCTCTGCAGAGGAACAGATAAGTCATGTTGCGTAAGATAAACTAGGTCAGACACTTTTAATGCCGCATTCATCAAGATTAATTTTATAACCAGCTGATTCTCCAGAGTTCCTAATCTGCCTCAGATTTAGCTATCGGACTGAAATAGCTCAGGATGTATTAATGACACAGATTTTCCACAGCTATAAAATAATGTGCTCTTGGCACGCTAGAATTTAAACTCCCTACTTTGTTTGAGACTAAACCTCAGTGTTTTCTCTGCTGATCCCCTCCACCCCCAGGGTGTTGAAGGAAAGTAGGTGAACCAGTCTTTCAAACAAACGCTCCACTGTAAACATTTACTATGCTCTGCCACAGCATCCTCAGTATAATCCTGCTTCTCGATGTCTTTCTCAGGCCGATGGGCTCAAAGAAGGAGACTACATTGTTGCTGTGGGTGAAGTTGACTGCAAATGGTTCAATGTGAGGGATGTGATGCGGCTGCTGAAGGACGTGGACGAGGAGGGGATCGACATACAAGTGGTCAGCATGATGGACAGCAATCCAGCTGTGGTAGGCCCCGCCTTATTCCCTTCCTCCTCAGTGCGAGATGAGACGACTCAGCCAAGCTCGACCTGGGCCCCAGACATGGAGAAAATCTGACTGGATTAGCGTAAAGCCCGCGCTTTACGCTAATCCAGTCAGTCAGGCAGCTGTTAGAAGAGGCAAAAGAAGAAGACTGTGAATTAATGGAACATGGAAGAAGATTGATTTGGAATGATAATACGAAGAATTGAATCAGTAACTTATTCTCTCTCTCTCTCTCTCTCACTATGCATCAAGCCCACAAAGAGTGCTACCTTCAGTGGAAACCTGCCGAAGACCTACTCCATGATTTGTCTGGCCTACAATGACGAAGACAAGAACTCCAAGTCCCGCAAAGTGGTTAAGAAGTCGTCCTTCCTCAGCTGGGGTCTGAAGAACAAGCTAAAGAGCACCAGCATGCTCAGCCTCCCGACGGCAGAGACCTCTGGCGGGGCGCCCTGGAACAAACCCTGCCCCACCTTCCCCAGCTCCAGCTCCTACAATGACAGCGCCCTGTACTGAACCAGCTGGAGAATGTTGAATCGTCTGCAGACATCACGCAGTAACCATACTGAGCCCAGCATGGCTGCATATAGTACTGTGCTGTACGCATACTGCACCTGCAGTGGTACACTGTCAGTGAGCAGTAACGTGTGTAGCTTGTGTGCCAGCTACCTTGGAAAGTGGCTGTGCCATATACCGCATACCGGTGCCCTAGTAAAGTGGTGCCTACGTCAGCACAAGCCAGTACTTGAAGTAAACTAGACTGTAAACTAAAACATAATGGAAATCCTTATGCCTTATACCATGCCTGTATGCGTACAGCACAGTACAACTGCACTGTGGGAAAAATATAATTCCAGCACTTAGAGAGGTTTCTAAGTGAAATTGTCATCTCACTGTGTTTTCTGGAAGAAACACTCCAGACGAATCAAAACAACAAAAACAAAAGTTAAAAAAAGAACTCACCCAGCGAGTTATTTAAATGTGGCTCATCCCCTGACAGTGCCATTGTGAACTGGTGTGGCTGTGCACTGGGCAGTTATGTCCAGTACACATCCTCAATCTTTGTTTCATACTTTACGTGCAAAGGTGTTGGTCAGTGTCACAATAATTGTTGTAATCAGTGGACACTGATCATTTTTGGAGTAAAAAAAACAAAAACAAAACAATACATATATTTACACATTGATCAAGGGAAACAAAATTAGCTGGGCAGTTGGATGTTTGTGGAGAACTGATAAATGCAATATTCTATAAGCTGCTAAAAATGTATATATATATTTTGATTCCATATTATTGTAACTTTTGTATTTGTGAGACAGCCTTGAGGATTATTGTTGCCTGGGACTTGGAAATGGAAAAGTTGGCCTTTCTGCTTAATGTACCAGTTATGCCACAAACCAAAATGCCTCCATATCCCCATTTTGCCGGCTTTTACCTTTACCTGACTAATCTTAACTTCATCAGTGGTGCGCTGTCTGGCAGTTTGTCCACATGTAAGACAACTGAACCCAGACAGCTGATCACCCAACAGTGACTTCGGTCAAAGCCTGCAGTCAGGTTTCTATTTGTCTCTATTTGTCTTAATCCTCGTCACATCCAACATTCACCTGACACTTTGCCGTGTTGGACTATGGCTTTATCTACAAAGTAGATTCTTATACACATTTGATAATCAAATTATTTATGTAACAAAAAGTACACACAAAAATATATATTTACCTGTACGTCATAGGTTTCAGAAGTAGTGGTTAATTTGTGAATTTTTGCACGTTGGATTTCGTGGTTGGTGTCTTTGAGGAATGTATTTTACTAGCCTTGCTTAATCCTTTGGTGATACATATATACATATAAAAAAAAATATATATATATATATATATATAGTCTTTGTAAAGATATTTTAAAATGTAAATGTTTTTAGCGGGTAACACTGAGAAGATGTAACATTCTGTTTACCTTATAATGGTGTCTGAAGTGCCATTTATACTTAATCATGAAGGAAAGTTTCATAATAAAAAGAATGTACAGTCAATGATTCATATTAGTAAGTGCCAACTAACTGTGCTAACAGAGGGAAGAAGAAATGGCTCTTTGCACTCCTTTCACAGTGCACGGTGATCTTAAACGCCTTGATGTGTATGCAGAGGGTGATGCTTTCTGCTCTTCTGAGGTTTCTCTTTGCCTTTGCTACTTAATCTGTACTCATAGCAAGTGTGGTGTAAAGTCTTTGTTGTCATGTGTGCAAACTCAAATGTCAATAAAATGGGGACCAAACCAGCTTCCTGGGTTTTGTTTTTAATATTCTGTGCAGCTCACTGGCTGCAAATGTGGAGTTGGGAATGACTGGAATGAAGTCTGACCACGGGCCTCAGCGAGCCCTCACTCACTAAGTCAACACTCATGGGTTTGTAACTGTTTAAAGTCTGAGCTCACATGGCTTCCTAATCCACCATCATAGAAGCAGAGGAGGAACACCTTGTGATTTACCCAGCAGGCCTTTCTTCATCCATACCATTCAAAACAATGGCAGGCACTTGTGTGTGATGAATCCCCCAGAGGGCGAATTCTCTGTGGTACTGAGATTTAATTTTTACAGGACAATAGAATATTACAATAATTAAATCTGTTGACTTTGACTTTTAAATCTGCTGACTTATTTCAACCATTCCTCAGGGCAAAGGACAGCTCACACTGTATTTACCAGACGATACACAGCCAAATTGGAACAATTAAATGAAATTAAACATAATACAGAATATTATCTCAATGCCCTGCAAAGAACTAGTGTGTTTAACTACACAGATTCATGCTTCTACACAGAATTCTAAAGATCTACCGTGATTAAGGAATGTTGAATCTGGATCTTTTACTCGCAATTATTTAAATATTTAATTTATTGTTTTAGTAAGTTGAAAGAGTTTAAACCAGATTGAAAAAGTGTTCATTAAAAATAATAATATTTGAGAGGTCATCGGTGTAATGCGTGCAGTGGCTACTTTATGTCGTATCATTTTAGTTTATGGGTTTATGGCACCATAGCGCCGCCTGTCGGTCAGTCGGCCTGTTGTTAAGGGCACCGTTGCTAGGTGATCTGTGTCGGTCACTGATTGGCCGCTCGCTTCGCTCTCGGCCAATCACCGCCCTTGTTGTTGGAAGGTGTCTCCAGCGCCTGGATACAGGGCGCGTGTGTTGACCAGCCTGTTGAATCCAGCTGCTCCACGTCTGGGGGGGTCCCGGCGGGAGACACCATGGGAACTATGGCAGAGGGGACACCTGTCTGACGCCTCCACACCCAGAGGACACGCGGGACTGGTCTGGACCGGAGCTGGGACTCAGCCGAGGGACACGTCCCGCACTTCTTCGACACCATGTTCAAGAAACTTCAGAGGGACAGGGACAAGGACTTTGTAAGTTCTGTGGCGATGGTGTTTGTTTAGTTCAACTCGATGAAAACACGGTTCATGGCCCATTGCTGTGTAAACATCTGGATGTGGGACCTCTCCCGACCAGATCACACCTGTCTGTCCTTTACTGAGCGTGTCCTCACTTTCACTGTCAATTTAGCATTGTTCACTGAAGTGCTGTGCAAGTTAAGTTTATTATTGTGATTATGATCTATTACTAATATTACAGCCCCGTCTCTCCTTTACGTGTTCCCTGTGTGTGTGGTGTGTAGAAGCACATAGCCCCCGGTTTGATCCCTGCTGCCTCCATTGCTCCTAAACCTGCGGTGCCTCGAACCCCACCGCCCCGCAGTCCAGATCCCTCACCTGAGAGACAGAGGTACCGGACGCTCCTCTGTACTCCAACCTCCTTCATCCTTGTGTTGTGTTCTTTTGGGTCTCATTTATAATGTGTTGCATGCACCGAATTCCAAGTTCAACGAACGAGCAACTTGTTCTTCCCTGGTTTCTTACCCTGAGAATTTTGGCTGTCACTGTCACAACAATGCAAAGGACTGCTGCCACTGTATGTGAATGTGTTTGAAGAAGTCGCTCCTCATATAGAGTGTGTCTCTGCATCCACAGGTCGGCTTTAGCTGCGGCTATCTTGTCGTCTTCCCTCACGGGACAGACCTGGGCCATCCCTCCTGTCAGGCCGAGGTCTTTCTCTGAGAGTGACCACTCAGAGTCCCTTCTGTCTGAACCACACTTCAGCACAGCCGGTTACACCAGGTAACCCTCCTCTGAAGAACACACCGTATTATCACAAGCCACCTTCTGAATCTTGCTTTTAATTCAGCTTCGGTGTTCTGATGATTTTTAATCATGACGATCATAATTTTACTTTAGCCACGTGTTTTTAAAGTATCTTCTCTGCCTTTAACTGTGTATTTCTTTTTGATTAACAGATTTTTACATTCTTTTTCTTTCATCGAAAAGCACACTGGCTCATCTAATGCTATTTTTAATGTGCTATATAAATAAATCTGACACAATAGGACTTATGTACACAAGAAGCCTAAACGTTAATCTGATGTTTGTCAGGTGCGCCAGAGCAGTAGATGTAATGTGTACATGCAATGTTATGTAATGTAGAAGTGATTTAGGTCATACTTATTTACTGTCACCATGTCATGGCATCTGTTGGAAATAAAACATTTTGTAGATATCAAAAAAGTTTCATTATTTTTTTTCCCCAGAGAAAAGCTCAGTAGAATTTCAACTGAAGTTAATTTCGTTGTTTATGTCTTATCCTCCTCAGGGACAGATGGTCAGATACAGATTTGCCTGTTAGGCAACCCTTGTCCTCCTCTGACCACTCAGACAAGGAGCTGGAAGACAAGGAAGAAGAGGAGGAGGAGGAGGAGGAGGAGGATGAGGAGGAAGAAGATGAAGATGAACAAACAGACGACAGGGAGGACCACATCTACCAAACACTGGATGGAGGGGACACTTCTTTCCTCACGGAACCTGTTTATGCTCTGCCAATTAAACCAAAGGTAGGAATCAGCTCGGAGATCTTAATTTGTGTATTCTGTCTGAAATCCTTAATTTCATTGCTTGTTGACCTTAATTTCTGAGTTGTTGACAAAGTGTACATCACTCAAAAAGTATTTTGACAGACTTGAGTTTCACCAAGCCAGTTGTAATATCAGTGTTTTCCACAGGGGGGCACAGCTGTAAACAAGATAAACATGTTGTTCAGTGTCTTCTCGAAATGTAGAATTTGAAGTGTAGAATCTTATCTATACAACACATTTTATCCAAAGAAGAAAATTCAACAACAGCAAACGGCAACAACAAAGTTAAAATAAATGTAAAATCTGAAATCACAGTTCAACACAGATTTCAAGCAAAACAAAGGAGATTAATTAGAGAAGATTAAAAGGAGTATAAGAAAACAACATTTGATTCAAAAAGTTGAAGAGAAATAATACAAAAAAGCAAAATATAAATATAATAAAGATGGAATTGCCTTGTAAAATAGTCTAGTTCAAGGCACTAGTGCAGTGGAAGAGGATTCCTACAGTCATGAGACATGCAGTTGTTTTCAACTTCATCTGGAATATATTTCTCACTGTGTCTGAAATGGCTTCACTCTCTGACTCATGGCAAAGTGTTTTTGCCACGGTCTATATAGAGTTTATGTCATTTCTCCTCTCAGTACCCCAGGCATAATATCCCCAAGAGTCTGCACAGCCTTGTAGGGTATTGTTCAGCTTTTGTTCTGGTCCTGCACATTGCTACTTTAGTGGTTTAACCCATGGCTCAATGGGCTCCATTTTCCTGTTAATCATCTCTCCAGGCTGTTGCTGGGTCGAGCTGCCCACTGGTTATTAAAGTTAGTTGAAAACATTTAATACTAAAAGAACATGATGTTTCTTTTCCTTGTGCAGCAATACAACACGAGCAGTAGGTGCACAGAGTCAGAGCAATAACAAACACAACATCCACAAGAATGATGTGGCTATACCTGACACACCTTAAAGGTACCTGTGTGTGTTATTCAGGATGAGGATGTGAGTGAAAAAAAACAATCACTGCACTGCTGAAATGTCGTATAGTATTCCTGCCTTTGTAGTTGTGCTCCAGGCTATTTGACTTCTAATTGTGGGTAGGTACTGAGCATCCTTAGTCAGGTATTTATTCCTTTTTTAGTTCTTCACAGAGACCAAACATCCCGCTGCGACTCAATCTCATTGCTTTAATGTGTCATTAAACACACAAGAGCCTATTGTGCATGTTCTACAGTGGCTTGGAAATCAGTTTGAAGAGATTTACTCACTGCGTGTCTGTCTCTAACTGACTGACTGTCTGTCTCTTTATCTGTCTTCCAGACCAGAGCGTGTCCTCCTGCTCAGATGTCTGGCAGTGGACGGCCTGCACCAGGTACTGACTTCACGCCAGTGAGACCTGGGTTAACATCATGTTAGTCATACAGTATGAACACTGTAGTGATTAACTCATACATGGAAATTACAATGAACCCAACCTTCTGTAACTTGATGCTGAATTAAAACCTTAATAATTAAGCACCAAGGAGTGACTGCCACATAGAGGCTGCATGCAACAAGTTCCTGCCTCCATGCTGAATGTCAGTACGATGTGCAGTTAACTGTAAAATGTACTTATACAATCGAACGCCTGCTGTTTTATTCGTTTGATAATTTCAGTCTTGTATCTCAGATTTCACCGAGGAAAGCATTGTTCAGTCTCCTGTGGCCAGCTGTGATTCCTCTAAGAAGAAAATCGGGAAGAGCTCCTGCAGGCAGAAAGAAGGTGTGGGCGCGGATTGTAAAGCTGCTGGTTTCTTGTACTCCCTACCATTTAACCATGTGAAATACCTGCTTTTATTTCACCAGTAATCCCCAGCCTGCATTAACCATCACATTTACTGTGTGCTCCTTTCATATTTCAGCTGTGCCACCCATCCTAACCACAGACCTCCCCACCCAAGCCAAAAGCCAAAACCCCCCCTCCCGGCCGTCTTCTGAGCCCCCCAAGGCTCTCGATAGGGAGCAGAGGGAGGCAGCACGAGCCCCGCCAAAGAAAGCCAGAGTGGCAGATGAACCAAAGCTACTCGAGGAGAGACTGCTGCGCCTGGAACAGCACATCAGTCACAGCCAATCCTCCTCTACCCAGAGGTCACCTGCAGGTTGAGTGAAGGAACCCGCACACACATTGAATTGACAGCGTGAAAGAGGAGTGAATAGAAGCAAAGAGATGAAAGGAAGTGAGGGAGTGATGCAGGGAGTCCCAGAGTCACATCGATGCAGGTGCAGGTGCGGGGATGAAAGGAAGGGGCTGGAGATGCTGCTGTCAGTGGACGCGGCTCATATCCTTGATCTCTGTCTCTACTCCCGAGTGTGATCAGCAGACGAGGGGGAGGCAGCAACAAAATCGAAGAAAAGCGAGATTTTAAAGGTGGCATAAATGTGTCAGTCTAAATGGGGACCAGGTTGGCTCAAAGGTGAGTAACTTTGAATTCAGGGTGGGCCGAGGAGAGCGGTATGGAACATTACTGGAGTTTATTGCCAATTACTGCTAGTGAGGCATATGTACTTTACCTATATATAACCCTTTCACTTTGCTTTAGGTACAGTGTCAGCCGGCAGACCACAGGGTCTCACTCAATACGTTGTAGTGTTACAGCATTGGCTTTCTCCTCCAGTAATCATTAGTATGGCTGCTCAAACTGTCCAAGCTCTATGACTTTGACACATCTTATTTGTCATGTGTTAAAATGTGTTCATCACTTGTTCTATTTGAATATCATCAAATGATTATATCACGTATGAAAGCCATTGATATGCTGACGTGCTGTGCTTCCAGGCAGTCAGGCAGAGCTGCAGACTTTGAGGCAACACGCTCAGGAGCTGGTGGATGAAAACGACGCCCTCAAATTGACAGTTCACCGCCTGAATGTGGAGCTGAGTCGCTATCAAACCCGCTTTCGTCCGCTCTCCAAACAGGAGGTATGACGAGATACAAGCAGATGAATCTGCTTCTGATTGTCAGAATGAAGTTCCCCTGTTTGACTTGTGAACATTTGGTACAAGGACTTGTACCTGCAAACTCTCCACGTGTCAGCCTGTCTAAAGCTGACACAGTTAAATTGGAGCGTCTTCTATAACATTTAGCTGTTGTGTCTCTCCACGAAAGTTTAGAAAATGTCTTAAGAACGCAGTAGCACTGGCTCAGGCAGCACAAGCAGCAGGAAAGGATGGGGGACAGTGTGGGTGTTTAGATTTGAAAGCTTCCCAGACTCCCATCACTCATCTGCTCATCATCTAAATCAATTAAACAAAATCCAGCACTAAAATAACTTCTCTGAACCAGGCCTTTAAAATTGAAATCTGCCTCCATCAGATTTGTCGGACTAAAGGAGTTTCTTGTTTCTGTCTGTCTATTCTGGACGTGTGTGTGTGTAAAATCCAGCCTGTGGTTTTATTCCTGGCCATCTCATGCTGTGCCTTCATGCCGGGAGATTTCCTGCTCCCATTGATACCAGTTTGCTTCATATGTAGCTGCATGTCCCTACAAGCCCTGATTAATGACAGCTGACATGTGACCAGTTGAGGGAAGAGATAAATGGATGAAGTGAGGCCATAGTCTTACTGTGAAAATATAAATAATAGATAATAATAAATTCCTCCATGTTCAAATGAAGGTTAGAATGGTATAACTGTGCCTGCTTTTACTCTCTCTGTCTTTCTTTTCTCTCATGCAGAGCGCCAAAATCAGTGGCTTACCAAAGACAGGCTCTCCCCCTCCCTGGCTGGTCAGTGTCTGTATTGTAGCATGATAACACAGCACAGTAATTTAAATGTGTGGATAAATGGTCACTATTAGGTTAGGGCAGGATTTTTAAACCTTCAAGGCTTTCTCACTCCCATGACTAACTCATAATATGTTGTTTACTACATCCACAATAACCTGAAACCTATTTAACAGATAAATACATTTGGACATTTAAGGTTAAGCACTTTCCCCATTTTTATTTATGCCATAAATCTTATTTACAATAGATGAATGGCTTCCAAAGTCGCTAATTTGTATCACGTCTATTTGTCTCTTTTGCGTAGCTCGATATCAAGTATTTGTCTCCTCTACTGCTGGCATACGAAGACAGGATGAACGAGAGAGATGCGCTCCTGCAAACCACAGAGGTAACGTGACTGATTGTACGCAGTCATGTGAGTTTGGTCTTATTACCACCTCAATCATCACATGTCACATTAGCTCTCCTCAATTTGTTAAATGGGCTGTGTTATCAGAGACATGAGCCACAAACAGTTAATCAGCAATATAATTCAAGTGCTGCTATGTTGGTATGTTGAGAGCTATTAGCTATTATTATTTTCACTCACGGAGGTTGGGTTAACACTGCTGTAATCAGACGATGAAAGCAAACCTTAAACATTTCTATGTTTTTCTTATGGTAAATATGTTGCTGATGAATAAGGCTGCAGATCCCAGCACATGATTGTCATAAAATTTGATCGCCCTTACTTCCCACAGCTTATTAAATCCACTGCCGTGGGGCACAGTGCACACACAGACACACACACACTCATGCGTGAAAGAGAGCACTGCAACACATGCTGTGTGGGGGTACATGCACAGCTGCAACAAAAACTCTAAGGTTTGTCTGCCCACATGGTAAGCAAGAACCTAATGGTCTGGAGAAGCATGGTGGCAAATGGTGTGCATGCAATGTAGTGCAGCTGTTGTCATGACGTCAGCACCTGCATGGGCACCTCCTCTCCAGCCACACACACACCTGGCTCCACTGCATACTTCAGCTCCGACTTTCCACTGCACCAGCGTCTTTCCTCATGTTAAGACCTTCCAGCAACTACTCCCGTCTTCCATCCCGGACTGAGCCCTGGACTCTCCTGATCCTGCATTGAACTCTTCTGCCAAGAAGTGAAGTCACCAAACCTTTCTCTGCCTCGCCTGTTTTCCCCTGGACCAAGCCTGGACTCATGCCACGTCACCACCTTGCCCTCGAGAGACGTTTTCCATACTCAGAGATTTCTGTGCCTGCTGTTATTCTCTCCTGTCATTAAAGAACACTTACCTGATTCCTGAGAGAAAAATAACCAATGATGAAGGAGTATAACTGTGAACTTTCTGTTCTGTTGTCATGAAGCTGTGGGCACAGGATGAAATATGACCGGCCACCACAGTTATCATAATTAATGAGAAGCACCTCTTTAGTTTTATTGGATCCAAAGCTGTTATTTTAAATGGTGAAGTGAAATGTAAATTTGGTCCTTCACCTCAAGAAAAGGAAGAGAGGCACAGGGAGTCACACCCTGCGCGGCCACGCGTTACTATTTCATCTGTATTTTCCACACGTGAAGAAAGAGGAAAAAAAATTGGCCCTTGGATAAACCCACTTGCTGACCTCTGCACTAGGTGGATCTGCAGTCCTCGCAGGATAAGACTTCCTCAGAGGTCTTCATGCATCTTTGTCTGCTTCTTGCAGGAAAAGGTGAAGAGGTTGCGTGTTCGTGTGGAGGAGGTGATCAAAGAAAATGAGAGACTCCATGATGAAATTGCCAGGATTCGAGAGGTCAGCCAGAAGGACTGGTATGAAACAAATAGTGTGTTTTTGTGGTTCGGAATGCTCCACAGCACCACTTCTTTTTCTGTCAGGGGAACTGCGGACGTGATGTACTGACGCACAGGAAATTGTGCACATTTGGCATGATCACAAAAGGTTAAATGCAATGTACAACTAAAGAAAATAAATTATTATGAAAATACAATCTGTCAGACTCACTACCAACTGTGAATTTGACAGAACAGATGATTCCCCTATGCGAGGTTGGAAATGAGCAATTTGTAGATTTTGGTGTGATTCTCCACTTTCAACTAATGTTCTTTATAAATGTATTGAATGAACAATTTGAATGGTCAATTTCTAACAAGTGTTTTTAGAAAATAATTAATTGCAATTAATAATTGCAAGTTGCTCTTTTATGGAGTACTTGAGAGCATGTATTAGTACCAATTTCAGGCTGTTTGATCAGAAAAATCAGTCTAATGGCTGTTTTCATATTATTCAACCTGGTGTTCGGCTAACTGGGAATAAACATAGCACCCCTCTCTCTTTCCCTCTGCAGTCAACAGCTACAACAACAGGCCCTCTTGGTTTCACAAGAGAACCAGGCTTTGATAGATCAGCTGGAGGCGCAGCGAGCTAAAGCCAAGGCCAGCCACAGCAGACACCACAGTGAAGGTACGCTGGCTAGAATCCGAGATGTGAAAATGAAATGAGTTCTTTATAGGGGAATAAAAAAGCAGCTACAAGTAAGAATCCGTTGTAAGTGTTAAGCATTCCTCTCTTTCACTGTGACCCTGCGTCCTTTTCTCCGTTCTCTGGTGCTTTCAGTTCGGCTGTTTATCATTCTCTGTTCCCTCTCCTCTCTTCCCTCCCTTTGTAGTATCCAAGGTGTCTAAGCAGCTGATGTTGTTCGAGGCAGAAAATCAGCGTTTCCAGGAGGAACTGGAAGAGAGCAGGAGGGAGGCGCAGAAAAACACGAGGCAGGTCCAAGTCCTGCAGGCCCGCCTGAAGGATGCAATCACCTGGGACGAACACTGCAGCATTGCTGGGAAACTCAGAGGGTAAGGTGTCTTATTTAATTAAATATTTCTCATCTGACGTCTGAATAAGTTAGTATTAGCAGCTGTTCTGCTCCTGAGCGAGGGCACATTTCTTTTCAGAAGGAGACAAACAAGGAGAAAGAGAAAAACACGCCCCCTTCCATGGCTGAGGGGGCGAAAGTTATACTGCAAACAAATATCTGCTGACCACACAAACTATTAACAACACAGGCTATCCATTAACATTGGCCACTGCATCTTTATATGCCAAATATGTTTGACATGACCTCACGTCAGGTCATCTTGAGTTCAGTTTACAATCGATTCAGTTTGCAGAAAAATGGCAGAAGCATCTGAGTGCATTTGATGAATATAATCATGTTAGGAGAGAAGCTGAGACTATTTTATTTAGCAGAAAATTGTGATCGCAAAAAATCATTCCTAATTAGTAATGCTCTGTTACAGCAGGAATGCAATACAAATATAAAATATAATGTAGAATATTGTCTAAGAAGATAAAAGATAAATATTAAAAATATACAGATAAGAATATATTTGTGGTAAAATGAAGCAGCTTGTCGTTGCCAGTCGTTATTTCCGCCCCAATAAATGCAGCCTGCGGCCGTACGATGGAAACCAATCTTATTATGCTGGTGTGTAACACAGACCTGGACACATCTTGTTCATAAGTGTCCACCAAGTACCAGATGCTGCATTCTAATCTGCTCTTGCTACTCAGGCAGCTGGAGCAGCAGGAGAAGCAGGAGAACGGGAACAAGAGTGCGATGGAGCAGCTGC
The DNA here is from genome assembly GCA_016785235.1 of Pseudorhombus dupliciocellatus. Taxonomy (NCBI): domain Eukaryota; kingdom Metazoa; phylum Chordata; class Actinopteri; order Pleuronectiformes; family Paralichthyidae; genus Pseudorhombus; species Pseudorhombus dupliciocellatus. Next base: position 149,422 of record JAFBJW010000365.1, on the reverse strand, counting down.
TCCTGCGTGTGTCCAGCCTGCAGGACGAGAACAGGAGTCTGGCGCTGGACAAAGCCAACCTGAGCGCTGATATGAAGCGGATGGAGGCTGAGCTGGAGCTCTGCAGACAGGACAATAGGTACGAGATGTCCCATGTCCCACGTCTGTTTTCATCTGATATGCTCAAATGCTGGTGGATTCCCCGATGATCTTGTGGTTGAAGAAGTCATCCCGGGATCAACTGTTTGTATTCGCGACTTAACACTATATAAAAACATACACACAGAATCCATCCAAATGAGGTCACAGTCAAAAGAGGACTGAGGTTGGTTCTGCAGGTGATTTATTATAACACAACATAAAGCCATTTTAGTATTTCACTGCCTGTTCACCTGTCCACCCACACCAGTGTTCTCACTCTTTAGCTTCTTCTGTGTGGGAGGGAACGCACAGTGTTTGATTGACGTCGCCCTCAGTCTGTTCTCCTCTGTTGCAACAGTACATTCGTGGAAACGTCTGCTTATCTCTTTCTTATTAGTGTTGGACATTTTAATAATTTTGCAATCATCATTAGCGTAGCTCTGTAGCTCAGTGCAGTCAGGTTGTAGAGTTGGTTCGAAAGGTTATGATTGATGTGGACCTTCTCATTCTGAAGTGTGAAGCCTGTCAGGAGGTGTTGGTTGCATTAGTCAACAGTGTTTTCACCCACCAGCATCACGACAACAGGGTTTCAAAATATCCTTCAGCCAGCTCTTCTGTGTCAGGTTTCCTGTTCTTTCCCCTTTTATTTTGACATTTCTTTGTCCTCCTTTTTTTTTCCTTCTTTTTTCCCAACCCCCCCCCCCCCCCCCCCCCTCTTCGCTGTGTTGTCGTCCTTTGTTTCACCTGTTTAATTCTCTTTCACCTAATTCCTTCTTATCTCTTGTTGGTCTCATCTTCCAGGAAGGCAGAGCAGAAGATGTGTGCACTGAAACAGCAAAAGGAAGAGTGTGTTTTAAAGGCGGAAAAGACTCGTCATTATCTCGGAGCTGTCATTTCTCTGGCGGAGCACATTTCCCAGGAGAGGGACCAACTACAACACATGGTACTTCTTATTCTACTGATACCGTTCAACAAGTTTGTATAATGTATTACACACATGGTACTACAGATGTCCTAGGCCAAATAATACCAGCTCTGTATTTACACACAGGTATATGATATTCAAGTGACACTTCTGTAATTGCAGGGAAGGGATGAGGTATTAGATTTTGTGAGAACTTCCGAGAGGTTCCGAGAGGTTTTCTTCAGCACTTTAGACTGTTGGTGGGCAATTTGTCATGTCAAACATTGTTGACAAGAAGAACATGCCATATTATTATGATAGTAATTAATGTTCATTGGCCAAATTCTGCATTGGTTTGTTTAATATGGACCAATCATGTTCTCTGTGGGAAGCCGAAGGCTCATTGCTTGGATTACACTGTCCATATTTTAAGCAGGTTCATTCTGATGATCCACATGCTTTTTTGTTTCATTGCACTTACTTCCAGAATAAATGAGTTTCCATGTTTGTTTTTGCTTCACTGAGACCTGGCCCTTTTTTTTAGAAAGTTGATTTGGGCCCATTTGGGACAGCACTTCTTCAGGAGGTCATGGTGTTGAAGTCCTTGATCGTTAGCATGGAACATGAATCCATTGTAAACCACACAGAGCCAGCCAATGGGAACTGATAACAACCCTTCTCACTGTCCGGCTTCACCCGTTGTTTATTGTGCGCTTTGTGTCTTTGTTGACATTTCCATCATTCCAACCATTTATCCAACTCCTTATTACATTTTAATGAAGTGATTAAGCAAGGATTGTATTAGTAGCAGATGCTTGTGTTGAATTGAACAATAGGTCGGGTACATTTTTCTGTGACTAAGCCAGAATGACATTTTGTGTTCAGCATTGTTAATCTCTGAGGATCCCAGCGCTGAACTTTATATCCAGCTCCCACTCGCTTGGAGTATGCTTCTTGTGGACTATAATGAGCTCTAGTAACATTAGTTCAAGCAAACGCATTATTATGGCTGAGCGAAGCGGAGGGGTGAAAAGTATACAGACTGCCAAATCATGCTACATCAAGATTACAATTAACAGAAAACATTTATTATTTGCCCAATTTGCTGAAAGAAAGGAGTTCCCCTACATAACAATTTGTTGTTGTTGTTTTTGCCATTTTATTTATTTTCAGCAAAATAATAGAAAACATTGTTCTTGCTGTGGCTGTGACAGACTCACTTGAGACCTGTATATCTGTTCATTTAATATATATTTAACAGAAGGATTAATTATTGTAATATATTTCTCCCTATTATTCAAACACATTTATACTTGAAGATAATGGGAGATAATCTGCAGTGTTATTAGCTTTATATACGCAAATAGTGATTAATATACACAAGCTTTTTTAATCAGACTGGAGCTCATCTGAAAATGGCAGAAAGCAGAGGAAGTACTGCAGTGTGTACTTGGCTCAGTTGGCTGCGTGCCTTGAAGTGGAATGGGAAAAGTTTATCTAGTAAATGTTAATAAATGCAGGGACTTTGCCATCGCTAACTGTTTAAAGGGTCAGCATAAGCCCACGTTGAGGAGAAGGTCAGGCTGACACCACATACATGGTAATGGTTCTAAAGCTAATAAGATGTGTGTGTGTGTGTGTCCTGGACATTTTGTTGATATTCACTTTCAGCAAGAAATGCAAACATGACCTTAACTTGCTGTGTCTCATTTTGTTCTATGAGTTATTTCTGTGTATTTTTAAAGCACTGTGTAACCTTGTTAGCTTTTATATATTATGATTATGATCAAAAAGGTTTAGCTTTAATTATATTTCATTACCATTACTAACCCCTGTATAAAATAAAGCTGTTCAGGTGTTAAGCTACAGGCTCAGCACAGACCTTACTACACTGACATAAAACAAATGCAATTGCTAGTTATGCATTTCATTTACTTTTATAGATTCTGAGCATGTACAGTTCTTCAGTGTTAATGCTTTACACGACTACTGTAAACTGGCTGCACTTCCAACTGTCCTGTCTTCATCTACGTCCTCTCTTAGATCAGTAACCTCCCTCTCCCTCCTCTCCTTCTCCAGGCTTCAGATCTTCAGCAGGAAAAGGAGCACTTCATCAGCAGAATTCTGAATGGCACGGTTCGGTTTGGAAAACTGCAGGACAAAGTCAAAGTAAGATCAGTTCATTCAGCGATTGCATCTTCATGACAATCAAACCCTGTACAAGAGCTGGTGAATTTGAAAACGTGATTGAAGTCTGTACAACTGCCCTGTTAATATGGATGACGCTCCACTTTACTCCCTATTGATCAGCCCACTCCAATGCTCTTGATAGACCATCTGTTACTGGCTGTCCCCACTCAAATTGTACAAATTGATGGAGAGTCATTCCTCTCAGATGGACATCTCCCTGTGACTGTATCTTTTGAACCTGTTTAGAATCACATCACACTGGGAGCCTGAGCTACAAAGACCCCAAGTAAATAGTGCAAAAACGCATGTGCGTTTTAACAGATTGGGTGGTGGACGTTTTGCAGGTGATTTACTAAAAATAATTGCGCAAAAGACAACACGTGTTACTAGTTTGCTGGTGTGCAGTGCAGGATTGGAGGTGCCACTGGAGCACACGGAGCGTGCACGAGGCATCTGGTCAGCGCTGTGTCTGGTGCGATCATGACCATCAGGACTGTGCCAAGAGAGGCATTATTTTTGCTTCTGTTATTCCAGGCATGCTAATGAGCAGAAAAAAGACTGTTCTCTCACCTTCTTCTCCAGCTGTCAGGAAAAGCCCCAGCATAAAGACAAAGATTAGCAATGACAGCAGTGGTGCTCTGCGTACCTTCTCTCTGACTATCCTTGTCACACTGCTGCAGTCTGTGGTTAATGCACAGTGCCTTGGAGCTATAGCCAGGATTGAGTTTTAGCAAATGAACACATCCACTGCTACACTATCCTTGTGTGACACATACAGACGGTGTCTGAAGGTGTTAGCTGAAGGATCGGTGTAAGACTGAACTCTGGGGAGAAATACATTCACGCTTAGGAAATTGCAGGTGCCAGAGGTCGACCATACTTTCTGAGAGTTACACGAAATGAGGTTCAGTTTCATGCATGTGTTTGCGACCCCTCGTTTCATTCCAGTCGGTGGATGTCATACACAGTCAACACTTGAGTCATACTTTTTTTTGTCACAAGGACCCCTGACAAGTACTGGTGAACACACAAACTGTGAATTTTAGTTAAAATGTGCAAAGTGCATATTTTATTTAGTCTGATGTTTTTCACTAACAAATCAATGTGTGGAATGATCGTAGCTGATTGTAGACAGGCAGACAGCTCCTGTTTCCTCCTCATCTACTCTGACAAAACCAGCACTCCATGAGAAAGAAAATGGAGCCTAATGCAGCAGGTCACCATGGAAACCTTTCTTTCCTACATTGCTGCCTTAGCTTGAAAATCTCCACAGTGTGGTTGACAGCATTCTGCAACACCAGTTTGAACACCCACTATGTGATTGTTTGTTTGTTAGGCAGAACGCATTAGTGTTAGCGCCCTGCTCGAGGGCCGGTGCTGTGTGTGTTTGCGTGTGTGCTCCAGCAACTGCTCAGCAACTCTTGTCACTTAAGCCACAGCAGAGAAATAACATCTCAGTTCTGAAAATGGTATTAGTGTCTCTATAGCAACAGCCCAGAGAAACAGAGCTCTGTGGTTTTTGTGTGTGAATGTGAGCATTGTATTGGTGGTCGGACCACCGAAGAGTCAAGAGGAAAGCTGCAGATGCAGGACGTCGTTGTCTTTTCTCCTTTTTACTGGATTTTCTCAAGAACTACGTGAGCATGTCAAGGTGGAATTTCACTTCTTCAAAGTGTTGCAGACTGTAAACTGGAGCTTAAAGTGATGATTCACCCACTGCCCTTTGTGAGCCTGCTTTATAGCTTTCTTTCAGGAAACTGTAAAAGTGACCTGCAGTAATTGAGCCAGGGTAAGTAATGACCTGCTGCAGGACTCCGACCACAGAGCTATGAAGCCGTGTCCCTGGTGCTGCACAAACAGCTGTTCACCTGTTCATGCATAGTTCAGGGAAGCTTGACTCGGTACACAGAGCCCGAACTGGAGAATCAGTTGTTACTGTAAGTGTCATAAAGGACATTGATGAGATCCCACAGCAAGTCTTGTCACTGCATAACCCCACCTCATTTGAAAGTCTTCCAAGTCCTCAAATTGGACAGTAATTGGCTTGAAGCACAAAACTTTTCATATATATCTGCATATATACGAAAAGTTATGGTAATTCTGATTCTTCTTCTGCTGAGCTGCTGTAAATGTGTGTTTCCCCCATGGGGGGGGGGGCGGGGGAATTAAAATGTTCTATTCTATTCCAATAAGTTTAGTTACCATTACATCACGTCCAAACACATTGCTTGAGTTCCTGAACTTTCTCCTCAAATGATGATAAAAGTCCTCAAGGTGGAGGCCAGGTGATCATTAATTATCCATATTAAAGCTCAATGATTTATCAAAATCAAACATTTTACACTTTTTTTTTAACATTTTACCGTCACATCTGTACTGAAGCTTGCAGCATTTAGCACATGGGAATTCAAATGAATCTTTTATTTTAAACTTTAGCTTAAATACTTAATTCAAATGTATGAAATAAAGAAATGTCACATTTCGACAGACAGTTCACTTTGAGTTTCCACCCAAAAATCTCACACAGCGTTATGAGTCGGAAAGTGTGTTAAGCGTGTGCTATAGAGAGAGAACAGATTGTGTGTGCATTATTCATGTGTAATTAAAATTCATGTCCCCATCTTTTCAAAATACCTGAAAATGTTGAATATTTTAGTGAGTGCATGTACAAATATAGCCAGGTCACAAGTTTGCATGACCAGTGCTGCCTGATGTCAGGGCTGAGATGACTGACGTTCTTTAAAAATGACTTTCTTACATTAGAAATCTTCAAGAACATTTTCATGAACAACAGGAATAAGCCTCATATCATTATTCTTCTCTTTTTTGGTTAAACTAATCTCATTTATCAGTTTGTTTAACATCAGGTCAGGTGTTTTTGTTGCACCTTCTGGCTCCTGTTTTGAAAGATGAAAACTAAGCAAATGAGTTGAACCAAGGATTCATTCATATCATCACACGTTGTCCTTGATAAACTACAGGCTTGTCTTCGCCACTCTGCCTAGAAGGCCAGCATCCCGGAGTCGCCTCCTCACTGTAGATGTTGACACTGTTTTGCAGGTACCATTTCATGAAGCTGCCAGTTGAGGACCTGTGAGAGGCCGATTTCTCAAACTAGAGACTCTAATGAACTTGTCTTGCTCAGCAGTGCACTGGGGCCTCCCACTTACAGCCGTTGTAGGAAATCTTCAGTTTCCTGGCTATTTCCCGTATGGAATAGCCTTCATTTCTAAGAACACAAATAGACTGTCGAGTTTCACATGAGAGTTCTGTTTTTCTGGTCTGGGTATAATCAAATCCACAAATGTGATGCTTCAGATCCTCTTCTACTTGCACAAGGGTTCTAATCATCCGTTAGCCTTCAAACGTGATTCTCAAGCACAATGTACCATTGGAACGCTGGAGTGATGTTTGCTGGTGATGAAACGGCGTATTATCAACTGTCTCAATAGATTTTGTTTAAAGAGTGGATTTGATCAGTTGGCAGCCACAATATAAATAAAGCACACAAGCAATGTCTCGAAAATAATCCTCAGTTTATTTCATCATCTAAAAGCATCTTTAATCAAAAGTGTGGCACTAAGCAGATAAGCTGAGTTAGTAGATTACTGAAAGAACCAGGAAAACAAAGGAGTTGGTAGATTGACAGGTGGAAATGCAAGAGAACATAGAGAACATCAGAGAAGGGCTGGTTTTACCATCAAACATACACTTGAAAGAATCAGTCCAGGATCCTCACTTATCAAGGTTGTGGACAAAACCTGCTTCTCAGAGTAAAGTGTAGCTTGTGAGCATAAGAAAATTGGTACTGCCAGAGGTGAATAAATGCTCTCTCACCCACCGAGGTAGACCACAGAGAAGAACTGCAGGCTGAACTTCTGCTGCTCAGAAGACTTTTAACAAATTGTCAAATTTATGTGACCGAGCGATAAGGAGCGTACACTGCAGTAGACTAAAATGATATGTTGGAAATTAAATTAAGAAAGTGGAATGATGTTATAGCAACAATAGAACTGATTGTGACTCTTCCCCTGTGATTCACATTAAGGAGCACTTACCTCACAGGAGGCGATGCCTTTTCTTTGCTGCTGACTATCAGTTTTGACAAAAAAAACAAATAAAAAAACCAACCCTATCAGGCATGCTCTTATTTGTGTGAACCTGACACAGGCCTGATGCAGTTAATGAAAGCATGTGTCGCCCTGCTACATTGTTCGTGGCACGCATGGTTATTGCTTGGTTTCCCCGATATGCAGCGTGAACACTGCATATGCCAGCCAATGTGGCCAACCTGAACCGTACCTGAATATCATTTCAAATTGTTTACATCCACACTCCTGGATTCATTCAAACAGAATGAGCAGCAATGACACCATCTCCACTGTTCACCACAGAGGAGCCTGTCAGTTTAGGGCAGATATTTTCTTTCTCCGCTCTCTGGCCTTCCATCAGTCTGGTAAAGATTAAAACTGTAGTTTATTGGTACACATTGAAAATGTATTTCAAAAACCTAAGACATTAGGCTCATGGTATGCGTCTATTTGGAAAAAAAAAACAAATAAGCAAAACTAACAACCTCATCAGACTCTCTGCATACTCAATGTTACTTGAAGGTAACAAAGTATTCCGGCCAAATCACAGTTCATTTGGTATTCTTTGGTACTGCATGTTGCAATGCGCTTTATAATGATCTACTCTTTACTTCCTTTGGCGGTGGACATTTCGGAGTGGACACACACTCTCTGTTCGGCAATAACCCTCGCAGTGTTCTATAGTACAGAGCAGTTGGCAATACCACATTCATCGTAACTTTGTTTGATTCATGACCTGTGCATAGCCCGGTATTCCATATTTAGTTCCTCACAGTGTGTCAGCAGGTCAATAAAGAGATTGCAACAAATACCACACATAACACATCCTCCAGACAATATTTAGTTATTTATAATATTTTCAGGTTCTGATTTACCTGTAGCTATAGTAACGTTAATATGTTGCAATATAGTAAATGAGATGGTGAGTAAAATATTTTGGTAACATGTTAAACTACCAAAAACAAGACAAAAAATCATTTGAAAAATATTTGCAGTTTTAAAAAGAAAATTTGGTTTTAAATATTTTTGCTGTCAGCTGACAAATACTCAGCCATGCAGGAATGCAGTTGTTAAAGGATTTATTGTATCTGTTTGAATACTGTGATTGCTTATGTGAGCCACAATGCGTATTCATGGTTGAACGCTAAATTAATACAAACGAGTGAATCCCTCTGTCACTTCAAATGATTGATAAGTGAGGGTCCAGGACTTTATCACTGTTATTATTTCTTAAGTCAAACATTGAAAGTTGATGCAAGAACAGATCATACACGTAACACAGGACAAATAGGGTCACAGCTGCTGCCACTAACTGATGTTTCATTCATCAGCTTTTCATTAACAGATTAACCAGAGTGTCTTTTACTCGTCTACTGACTGGCACATGTACATGGTCAGTCTCCTGCTATGTACATCACATACTTTTACATGTACAACAGACAGAGGACCAGTTTTCTGCATCTTTCCTACCCGAGGAACTTCACTATAGCTGTACCACGTCAGCCCCTGGAGGAACAGTCACACATACCTTGACAAAGACACTGGCAGAATCCATAGACCAGGCAAACTGTCAAGCTTGATGGTACCAAGCTAACACATACAATACCCAGAGTCACTCTCTGGATCACGAGCAGGTAAATTCCAAGAGGCAGTGAGCCAAAGTATAAGAATCCCAGCAGCCAGACCAGGATGCGTGGGACATGATTACAGACTTTGGACAGCGCGTCCTGATCAACTGGTCCATTGGAGCCCATGGACACCGAGTCCAAGCTCTGCTCAGCGTAAATGTCGGAGCTACCATTGCGGTCTGGGGAGTGCTGTGAGTCCCGCTGCACTTCCATAATGGTGATGACCAGACAGTTGGAGGAATCATGGGACGGACTAGATGAGGAGAAACTCTTGGGAGTCAGGACTACTTCTCTGTTGTGTTTGGAGGTCCAGGATTTGTCACGCATTGCCAAGTGGGACATGATGTTGGCATCGTCAGGGAGGGCTGACACTTTAAACTCTGTGACCACTGTTTGGTGGCGACAGAAAGGGCAGGAGATGCAGGCTGCGCCATCGGCAATGTCCAGGATCTTAATGAGGCAGCGAGCGCAGACCCGGTGCAGGCAGTCCAGGATCTTGGGCTTGCGGTTGTGGGCGTTGTAGCGCTGGTAACAAATTTTACACTCTAATTCCTCTGGTGGAGGACAGTCCTCCACCAATTCAGGCTGAGGGCAGCTCATCTTCAAGTCATGTTCTGGAGATAGATTGAGAGAGACAGATTGAAAAAAGTAGTTATAGGAATAAAGACTGTTTTTCAGCATTAGTTATCTGACTTAGTATCCAGTGCATCTCTGCTCAACAGGAAAAGGTCAGGACTCTGTCTGTTTCTCCAGCTGCTTCTCCTCTGTGTACCTGCCGCTGCTGATGAATGATTTATGGTTTGGGAATTGGATCAGTGTGTCATCCCAGAGCCCTTTGATGCAAAGTCTAAAACAAGTAATGTCATCTTGGGGAGAGTCAGCATGAACAGCTTCTCCTTACAGCAATTTTGTTGATTCAGTGTTTTGTGCTTATTATTATATTGTCGTTGTGTTTATTTGTTGTTTAGAATTCGTTTAGTATTTGCTTTACGCGGGAGAGGAATTGTATGGCCAAGCTATTTTCTTTGGTGAAGAGCATGCAATTATTCTGTTTATACTAAATTATGTCATTCAGCAATTTCAAATTTTTGTCATCTGAAAATGCAGTTTAAAAACCATCATACTTCAAGTCCATTGATCAGTCAGTGTTTTCATGGAGCCCAGAGAGCTTATGCAAAACCAATTAAACATAGTGAAAAGATATTTCCAAATATTTAAATCTTCATACCCATGGGAGGGAGAGAAAATCTGGAGAATTGAGTGTTGGTTAAAAAAACAAAGGGATCATCATTGTTCAGATATTGTATTCAATCACCACCACTCATGCAGACGGTTTTAAGGTGTGATCTGGGATCAAGTGTCTGCAGATAATCAACACCATCAGTAATATCCCCTCTGTACCACTTCTTTGTGACACCAGCGGCTTCACTAGGATTCAGTAGCATTGCTGATAGGTATTGATGTCCTCAGCTGAGGAGACACAAGTAATCTGTTTTCTCCAAGGAGAAACAGCATGACACTGCCACTCATCATTAATAAGGTCAGATAGCTGTAAGCGTGCATCCATAGACACGTCGCATGAATAGGAATGAGGAGAATCAGCCCCCAGCCCTCCTGTTCTCTGTCTTTGCGGTGGAAGATGACATGCAGGGAAATGATGCAAAGCACGAGTTCTCTATAACATGTTAGAACTAAAGGTCAACTTTCAAATCAATACCACGATTAATAATTCAGGCAATTTTATATTCTTTACAATTAGCAGCCATTTATTAGTTTGATTGTGCATTGGCTCACATATTTTGGATCATATGAAATTAATAGTGACGTGCATATTGAAAGTATGGGAACAATGGCCTCCTTATTACAGTGAGTGCAAAGTGCCACCATGTATGACACAACTATCGTTACTGGGTCTGACTGGCACATTGTTATTCTTGTCCAGCTCTCGGTGCAAAAGGCAAACACACCTGCCTGAGCACCGTCGGATGTGTTGGCCCTCAGTTGTGTGGACATGATCTGAGGTCAATGGCTCAGTGTTTCACTGGTATTTTAATGGCACATATCAAGAGGCACACACATAGGCAGGTGCACAATGACCAAATGGTCTGTTATGGTTTCGTAAGGTGTAATATGTTTTCAGTTCATTCTATGATGTCATTAGGTCTACAGGGCCAAGACTAACAGATAAACTATAATACAATAATTACAACATGCTGCAGGATCAATAGCAGGCTATGCAGCATATATTATTTCACAAATAATTCTGCTGTGTTAAATAGGTCATGGTCCAAAAGACAAGTCTGTCCAAGAGTTTGTGTGTGTGAGAGAGAGGCTGGGATTAAAAGTGTTGGGAACAGCTATATAACGAAGCAACAATGCCAAACTGTTGCAAGCCACACACACAGAGCAACTTTGCATAGTCCCAACAAATTGAACATGGAAACAAACTATTTAATTAAACCACCAAAAGTAACCAAGTGACCTTTTGCTGCCATTACTGAACTCCTGTCACTTCCTATATTACTCCATTACTTGGGCATCAACAAGTCCCCCTCCTGGCAGGAAGAGGCAGGCGCTCATTCATTCATTCATGACCATGAAATATAGATTGAATAGGAGGATGGATGCATTGGAAATTACCCAGCAGGCCTCTCAGTGACTTGCTGACAGTAAAATATTTAAACCACCAGTCTGTTGTGTTAAAAAGCCTGCTGAGACATGTCATAAGGAACCAGCTCATACTACATAAATCCCAGTACAAGAATTGACCGATTTCAGCCTGATGTTAGGACGAATGACGTTGTATGGAAATGGCACAGAGTGACGACTGTGAAAAGAAAAATCCAGCTCCATAGCGTTCAACAGGAATGCAAAGGTTGCATTCATTCACAAAGCTAACTTGTGGAGTTTGTTACCTTTTGACTTGTGCTCAATGCATAACATATTAGAAAACATCTTAAAGTGTTTTTAAATGTCCTGAAACGCCATTATTGTTAACAAAAGTTTCTCTTTTTTTCACACCTATTTTATTATCGCTTATCGCTCTGCAGCTTCCAGTGTGCATCCATTTGGGAATTTCCACTGGAGCCACTCACAAATTGCTTATTTCAAACCTCTTGTGAAACTGTCTACAAACAGATTATATCGAAATACATTAATCTCTATGTGCAGGTCTTCACTTCAGGTACCAGCCATTCTTCTGAACCTAAATGCAACATTGTGTATATTTGAAACAACCCTAAATTTCATCATTATTCATCATTAGCCACTTTTGCAAAAGCTGTGGTAGGAGATTAGTAATTAAATTAGCTAGTGAAGCTATTAATAACAACACCCCATCAACATGCAACCCTCTGCCTCCATCTCATCACTGACCAGCCACATGGATGTTTGCACATCAGCTCTGCAGTGTTGTCAACATTTTTCTGCTGAGCAGCACTGATTGAAAAACTGATCTGGTCTTTATCTTTTGTCAGATTCTTCATTCCTCAACCCTGACATTATTTTCAGCCTGGCATGAGAAGGTCTATGAACACAATCTCAGAGTCTCACTGTCTGCCTATACCGGAGGAAGCCTGGGGTGGTGTGGATAAATGTAAGGCTAGGCCTAATTGTGGCAGGCAATGCTTTCCCATCTGCAATGCAGTCTGGTGGCTTGAGATGAAAATCAAATCACTACATGATTTAATTCACAGTGTATGTAACACTGTGATTTACATCTTCATCACATTTCACTTAGCTGATGCTTTTATCCAAAGCAACCTTCTTGTAAGTGTATCAAGCATGAGGAAACAAACCCAGAACAACAGCAATGAAATGAGCAATACATTACAAAGTGCGACATGCCAGTGCATAAATGCATACATTTTTATTTACCTTTTATTTACCTGCTATTCTACTGTACACTCTGGCTGAGATATAGAACTTTTGCATTAAACTACCTGTAGAAGGCAGTTGAACAGTCTCTGTCCAGACTGAAGCCTCAGCTGACTTATATACAGTCCTACCTGCTTGGATTTTCCATAATTTCAAATCAAAATGGAACTGTTACATGGCCTGAAGTTCAATTCAATTAACTTTTATTTTCATAGCTCCAAATCATAATATGCATAATCTATCTTAAGGCACTTTCCATCGAATGTCAAGACCTTAAAAATGAAACCCAACGACTCCCGCAGTGTGGGCCACCGTCTGCCTTGACTGGTTGGGATGAGCAGAGAAAAATGGGGAGGAGAGAAAGTGGGAGACAGAGAAAGACCGGGAGAGAAGGAAGGAAAGAGAGGCCATGAGCAGTTAAGCCTCATGTCTGCAAAAAAGCAGGCATTGCTCATGACCTGCTGTTGGGGTATGCTTAGTAACAGTAGTGATGGCTGATGGAAAACTGAGCAGAGTGATAACCTCAATAAAATCCTGGACCAGCTCTCTACCTACAGGCGACCTTCCAACGGCAAAGTGACTGTAATTATGCAGCAGAAACCATGTAGGAGTGTGTTAGGGACATTTGAATAGTCCTGAGTAGCCTGAGTAGCTTCCTCTGCAACCGATGTTGGTCACTGAAGTAGACTCACATAATCACTTGATAAATTCTTCTTTATGTTTGGATTCTTTAATGACAATCAAATTAAAAAGCATAGGATATCTGCGAAATGATGAAGAAAAGTGAAGATTCAGTGGAACTGAAAAAAAGTCTGGGTCAAGGAATCCTTTTCAGTGATATGAAATATCATTCATAGACATCCATGATGGGACCCTTTGGACCATGCTGAACTATAGTCTGTTCTATCTTTCCCTGTTATGCTATAGATACAGAAGTGGCTGTCCCCTTTCACACTAGTTTCAAACATGCAGCCTAAATTCAGCCTGTCATTTCAGTGTGACACAGGGTTCAGGGTCACATGCCCATCTAACCACCAGTGTCCCTCCTCTGCATTTTGACAACTTTTTAGAGCCATCCCTACCGTCTCTATTCATGCTTTGTAGCTGACTCTCACCGGAGGCGTTTCCCTTTGACAAAATCAAAATCATTTTATTACTCACCACAAATAACAAGCTGGTATAAATTCAAGTCACATTTTGCGTAAAGTCTCAACCAGGATTACAAAACAGTCAATCTTCTGCATAGATCCTAGCAAGAAGAATTAGATCAAAGGGCAAAATAGTAGATGTTATATATGATGGCAGGGCAATGAAACACAGTTTAGTATTTAACCAGTACAACAACCAAGTTTATATAGATACACACACACTTATATATTTGTATATATGAGTGAGTGAGCAATATGCTGTTGAAAGCTTTGACCTTTGCTGTCGGAATATCTGCTTGCTGAGCTTTTTCTGAATCACATCATTGATCCAAGGGATTACATTCATGCTGCTGTTGGCAGACCTTTCATCCTTGTTTAAAACAATTAGGTGCAAAAAGTATTTTGGTGTTTGGATGCTTAGTTGTTTTATTTTTATACTTGGCCTGTTAAAATAAATGTTATACTTTAGTGATTAAAAAAACAGCTTTGTTGTTATTTCAATTCAATCTCAGGTGCCTCTCTTCTCACAACAAATACATTCATGCAAACACATCCTCTCTAAAGTCTACCAAGGGGTAGGTTAGTTTAATAGACAATGAATCCAGTACAACTCTGTCTCAATGGGCAATGCAGGGATATGAGATTTTCTGCATTCATTTAAAAGTTGATGATCCAAATCTGTGGATGACAGCGCTGACATAAAACACTATTCTGTCAGGGCCCCATTTGACCATGTGTAATATATGAAAATGAGGTTGTCTATGTTGTTATGTTGTTAAAATTTGACTGGTTTGCAGGTCAGGTCAATAGGACAGTAACCACACCCACACACAGTGCCCACATCACTCTAAAAAGCAATATAGAACATGCATGTCTGTGCAGCAGAGCCAGCAGTAACCAAGGGCAATTTGAAGGCACCATTAGGCTGGAAACAGCTCTGTGCTGCAGAAAGAATCAAATTATCCAGCCCAAGCAAGTGAAAAGGACTCACCACTTTATACGCTAACCTCTAAATGATCACGAGGCCGTACACAGAGCCAAACCTTTAGTTCCAACCAATGTTTCAAAACATCTGTCCTGCTGTAATGCCTATTAACCGTGAGTCCTCTCCTGCACTGGCGAGCACTGGCGAGCCTACACCTAATAGTACTTGCACAGCATCCAACTGTTGAAGCTTCCCTGGGGAGACCCATCTCTTTCAGTTTAATGTGTGTGGGCAAAATCAAACCATGTATTGATCAGATAAAATATGGTGTTTGTATACTTGTTGTGGCAATACGTGAATCGTGCTTAATGAATAATAGATTGTTTGCAAAAGTGCGAGAGATGGATCTTACATACAGCCACAATCCCCACAGAGATCTGGTATAAGACATGTCTGCACTGAATTTTTAGTATTTTTGTTATTACTGGGTGGAGAAGGTCAGCCCGCCTCTGGGCTGCAGCTACAAGGGGAGATGTATTGGTTTGGCATTGCTCAGCTCAGCTTGTTGTGAGGGCTAAATGTCACCGCTTCAGCTCGGCTAATCCTGGCACCCTGCTGCCTCCCTGGGGGGTTGATGGAGATTCAAGCCAGGCTTTGGAGACATTTTGCTCCCCGGCTTATAGTTCTACAGCATACAGTGTCTATTCATCAGTGAGCGCAACATGAAATTGGCATGCTTGATGGGGAGATGGGGCCATGTTGAATGATAAGGCTTTTGACTGTCCACGGGTATGTAATCGGGAATAGATTAATTAATTAATTCATCTAAATATTCAGATATAAATATTCAGCAGGGACTGCCCCCCCCCCAGCTTAGACAAGGTTGGCCTTGGCTCTGTGTTTTTCCTGAGCTCTCTTTGAATGCCATTTGAATATGCCTAGTTTGTGCTAATGTTCCTCAAACACATGATCAGGTGAACTGTCTTTGTGAGTGGGCACTGAACGTACCCTCCTGAATGAATTATAAATGTATTCACATTCATGAAGACCTAGTGGGCTGCCCTCCTTGGTCAAAAGAAAATATAAGATTGGAATGATTACATGTATTCTTCTTCAAGTAGTATTTTGCATCAAACACCATCACCATGGAATCAGGGCTTTTACCTATGTTGATTGTTGAAACCCGCGTCTCTTGATCCACTTGATGTTCTCAATATTAAGCACAAAATCAATCTCAATGCACTGTTTGTTTTCTTACTAATGTAGGCTCTTTCTTGGCCCAGGAGATAGACAAGGTCATTCTCGCACCTGGATGTCTGTGTTTTGATCCCCCACCACATTCTAAATTTTCCTCAGGCAAGCTACTGCACCCCAGTCGCCCCCTGACAGCTGTGCCAGCAGTGTGAAAGAAAAAGCTGCATGTATAAACAGTTGAATGCGACTTGTATATAAAAAATAAAGTACAATTAATATATATCTTCATTTAAGCCCTGACATTTCACACACATACAGTAATATAGTATGTGTCTGTCAGCATACAAAAAGATTAATACATCGTGAATTCATTGGTGAATTCTTTAATTCATGCCAATGAAACTTTTCATTAATTTTCTTTTGTTTGTCTGCAGTGAAATTACCTCTACACACAACCAGCTTAACTTAACATTTATTATACCCAGATTTTTAAAATGCTCTTTGCTCTCAGGTCTGTCCTGTAACATCGCTCTTTTCCCCATCTTTCATCAGATGTCCTTTGAGCAGACCTAGATGTCCAATGCCTTCCATTTCTGAAATCAGTGTGCCATATACATGTTATTGTATTCAAAATAATTGCAACACATAACAAGAGTTCACTGACTTTTTAACAGGTTGTTCATATGGTGCATATACACAGGAGAACATGTATTAATAGAAATGGTCTCTCACTCCTTTATATTCTAACGTCTGTTAATTGCTCAACTCATTAAACACTACCTAGTTATTATTACATTGACCATGAAGTGGAAGCAGTTGATCTATAGCTATATATATTTTTGTACCGTACATGAATGTGTTATGCTGCTTCCTGTATACAACAGTAGAGCTGGGCATTAACGTGCACAATTTACAGTAATTATCAGAATAGAATTTCATTTGTTGTGGAAGCACAGCGAGGAGACATTACACATTAAACCTCCATGCAGGTGTACAAATCTGACTTAAAATGTAATAATATGACATTTGCTGACATAATTATCAATATTGGGGGTAAAATGTAGTTTTTATGAATGAATCATGTTCAGATGACTGCATCTCATCTTCAGCATAAAGGGCTCATGAAGAAAAGCCTTGCGTTTAAATTTGTATCAAAATCATGAGCAGTATCATTCAAAAGGGAAAATTCAAGGGTTATGTAGGGTAAAAGTGTTAAAAACAAGTTGTTGATTTTAGCCTTTTTTTCTGAAAAGACAGCAATTAATACAAAATGCTCTGGCGGGCAGAAACCGAGCACAGTGTCTGTCCTTATTCAGACTGTGTCTCTCTCTTCACAACCTGCAGAGCCCCGAGCCACACGTAATATTTATCATCGCTGTTCCTTCATTTTCCTTTGCCTCCGTCTTTTCTCCTGTTGATTATTTCCTAACTTTACTGGCCCTCTCTTTTTGATTTATTGGCAGTGAGTTTGAGTGTGATCTGCAGTCGCTGAGGTCCACATGTATTCCACTTGTATGAGTGTGTGTGTGTGTGTGTGTGTGTGTGTGTGTGTGTGTGTGTGTGTGTGTGTGCTTGCGTGTGTGTGCAGCACTGCCAAGAGGGGCAGTTACAAAGTGTCAGCAGCTCAACGGCTGCTCATCGGTATATACAACAACTTAAATAGAACTGTTATTTCCTGGAGGCACGGACACACACACACTCCAAACAAATCAACAGCAAATGCACCACCAGTACAGGCACACTCACATCTGCGCCTCTACAGAAGACCTGCAGGTTTGTATGTGTGCGTTTTGTTCCTCACCTTGTCCAAATGTGTGTGAATCCCCCTCCTCCACTCCAGTTTTCTCTGCTGCGCTGTCCTTCATGTGTATCCACCTCATTCATAGCAACAGTCCACATCTCATTCCTCTACGTGTGCTTGCATGCGTGTGTGTGTGTGTGTTATGTGCAGGTGTATCGGAGGCAGGCGTCAAGCAGACTGGCAGCGCTGGAAGAGGCAGCAGAGGGGAGGACGGCGTCTCACCGGAGGGAGATTCTTCACCTGCAGCGGCTGCTGAGAGACAGACAGGAGGCTGAGGAGAGGCTGCTGCAGTCCAAGCGGTAGGAGGGGAAGAGAAGGGGAGCAAGAGAGGGAGGAGAGAGTGGAGCAGAAATGTCAGGAGGCAGGCGGGCAGGAAAAAGGGAGGAGGATTGGGAGAGATCGTGTGAAAGAGAGGAGGTGGAGGAGGAGAAGGCGTGAGGTGATGGTGTGTGTGCAGTTTAAAAAAGGGAGGGCCAGGGGCGGCAGTAAGGTGTGCACGCAGTCAAAGCAGGTCACGTCAACAGAGCAATTACTGACCAGAAACAGACGTCTAGACTAACAGATTCATTTAGCTTTTTTTGTGTCAAGAATCATTAATCAGGCAACATTACTTTTAACTTGTCTTATTTAAAAAATTTAATTATCTCTTTTGTTTTTCACTTTGAAAAATGCAACAGATACATCCTGCCCCCTCCACTAAGTCGACTCATGAATGCCTGCACCCTGCTAGAACTTCTCACTGATACGCCTGTGCGCTTCATGGCTATTGTCTCTGTTCACTGTGCAGTTAGTGACAGAGAGGCACCCCAGCGAATCATTCACTGTTCATTTCACTTCAATTTAAATCATTGGTCGTGTTACTGTCCAATACTCCAAAACACAACATTTTGAATGGCTAAACAACACACCTCATCACATCTCTGTCACCCAGAGGATCACACGGCTGCCACATTCAATCAGTTAAAGGTACAGTGGGTAGAATTTAGGGACATCTGTTGGTGAAATTGCATGATGTGGCTCAATGTCCCTCACCTCATCCTCCCCTTCCAAACATGTCAGAGAGCCTGTCGAAGTCTAGAGATGTTAGATTTGTCTAGTCTGGACTTCTGTAGAAACATGGCTGCTCCAGGAGACAAGACCCCCCTGGTGTAAATATAAAGAATTTCAACACAAAGGGCCCATTCCAGGGTATAGAAAAGGAAATCAAGAAATTCTTCATTCTTCCACTAATATCTGTGAAAATCTGTCTGTAGTAATAACATGTGATCCTGCTAACTGACAGACAAACCCAGACAGAAAACTAAAGAGAGGGAAGTTATTTGTTTCAGAGTAGTTGCAAATCTTGCCGGTATCATGCAGGTACATGGCTATGGCACATAGAGTTGTTGCACACCTGATTTTCAGGGACTATTTAAGGTATTTTACTGTTACTGCTTGAAGGACCCCATGCTGGTACTTTGTTGTCCCTTTGTTAGTACGGCTGTTTTTAGCTCAGCCTCTGGGCCCGCTGCCTGCTGCTATCAAATGAAAGCTAGCTAATCAGATTGTTAGAAGATCCTGTCCTGCTCTGCCCTGAGGGCATCTTAATGACAAATCACACACACACACACACACACACACACACACACAGACAGACCTACACTTGCAACCTACTGCCTCCACCACAGCACAACCTGTTATGACCCAACAAGCACACTCACATAACCACACATGTCAGTGAGATGCACGTGGATGGCAGCTGGAGAAGATGCTTACCGGGCTCGTTAAAAAACAAAAAACAATCTAGTCGTTTTCAGTGAGCTTCTGCTCTGTCTGTGGTTTGCAGGGTTTCTCACCACAGAGGAAGCTCTGACGTTGTGTTTACAGTAGCAGAGATGGCAAGAGGTTGATTGAGTTCTACGCTGCCACTGGGGAAGCAGCACAGCCTGAGACTTCCAGGAGCTCAGGGGAAGCAGTCCTGTGTTACCCACAGGTCTGCTGTATGTGAGGGAGAGGGACAGTCATACAGTTTTATCTATAGCACATAGGTCTGCTTTTCTGTGATCCTTTTAATGGGTGTGAAATCAAGGTGGATTGCATTTAATAGTTGTGACTCTTCCTCGTTCGAATCGCAGCTTCAATCTTGAGTCTTCCTGTGTAGTTCACACATTCTCTTCATGTATTTGTGGGTTTTCTCTGCGTGCATCAGTGTCGTCCCACAGTTTTGATTCACTGTTCATGTCCACAGAGGATGTGGTTGGATCGATGGCTGGATTGTGAAATGTCTTTAAATTCAGCGGAGATAGCCCCATTGAATGCAGGATCATCTTATTTTGTTCAGAAGTAGTTTCAGCTCGGTGAAACAGATTCAGCCGCTGCTTTCCCAACTGATCTAAATTCAGTCTGCCTGCTGGAGCCCTCGCTTGCTGCAGTGTTAATCTCTCCTTACTTCAGCACTGGAAGATGTGGTGGAAACAGCTGACATTATTTTAATGGCACACACACTTGGAGGCTCATGCATAATTAATGCTAAAGCCCATGGATGCAGATAAACACATTTTATTAGTACTTCATTAGCCCTTAGTTTCACAACGCTTCCAGGAGTGTGTCTGAGGCTGTGGTAATCAGCCCAGCACAAACAAACAGAGAGGATCATGGTTGAATCCCTTGGCCTCGCTTTCCGATTGTACCCATGTTGTCGTCTTTGGAAATGAGCTAAGCAGAAGCTCGACGTGGACAGAGATAAGGTGGTGATTATAAGGCAATTTCTAAAAGTACCTTCTACGGTATTTGTAATGATTGTGCTCCTGTGTCTGTTTCGTGGTTCACACTGATAATCCATCATGCAAATAAAATATCCTGTTTCTTAACCCTTATGAAATGATCTGTTACTATAACTTATTTCATTGTTCATTATAACGCCTTAGGAGAGAAGCCAGTCTAATATTCTGCATGGAGACACATTCATTCTAAAAGATCTGAGCTGACGACAATATTTTCAGTTTCTGTAATAAAACAGACACGTTTGAATCGTTTTCTTGCATAAACTCCAGAGACTGTCTGCAGGATTGGGTCTAGACATTTCTGTGAAGGTTTCCTTACACAGCAGAGGAGTCTCTGCTCAGGCATATTTAGCATCTCACAGGAGTGTGTGGAGGATTCAGGTGAGGGATGGTGCAGTATACAGAAGCAGGACAAAATGTATTAATGCTCTGCAGAGATCACCTGCTTTTGTTTTCAGCCCATCGAAGGTTGTCAACCGGCCCTTATCACCAGTGCTACTCTCCTGACCAAGCTCCTCTCTTTTCATTCTGAGATTTTTTTAAATCTTTTTGTTTGTTTGTTTGTTTTTTGCAGTTTTGATGCAATCGCATGTTTGGAACATCAACACGGCCGCTTGCTTTCGGTGAATCTTCTGAGTTTCCCCTAAGGGCCTGGCAGAGAGTGCAGAGCTCACTTGTGATCTCACATGTGTATATCTGGGGAATATCCAGAGATTATCCAGAGTTCAGTGAATGCGTAAACACAGCATCAGAGAATGTGTGTGTGAAAAAGTGACACACCTCTCTTCAGTTGTGGAACATGAAGACAAAGGGTTTCCTGAAGGGATAATTAGTGTCTGATTGTCTCATATTAGTGCTAGAGGTACTCCCTGCAGTGGTCTCACAGACAGAGCCGCCTCAGAATACCACTGGATAATGTCAGTGTTTGGCCCGACAGGGAGGAGATGGCTGCAGAGTGATTGCCTGAACCCTGAGGTGGGTGCATCTATAATTGTAATGGAGCTCTTCTGGGGCAGCGGCTGTCTGGTGGTCCCCACAGCTCACCCACCAAAATGGGATGAGATGAGTGTGGTTGCCATGGGTGATGCACGATGTTTGGGCTGGACGTAATTAGCAGAGGGAAGGATCTGAGGGTCTTTGCTCAACAGAAAAGGACAATGGACGAATCTCGAAGAAACATCAACACTGGGAGCATTTTTCTTTTCTTCTATAGTCAACTCGATATTCTCAAAACAACTTCCTAATCTCAGAATGACATAGTGTTTAAACTATACTTGTCTTTAAAGAAGCTGACCCCCACATCCAAACTAGAACGGTCTGCTCAAGAATTTCTCTTTGAACTTTTCAACTTTTCTCTTCCTTCGCACAGAGGAAATAACTTAACAGCAGTCCAGAATTCACATCAAGTCAATCATTGCTTCTACGTGTCAAATATAAACAAAAAGCGAAATGCACCCGGTTAAATGAAGTCGTCAATGGTCATTAATGACACATGTATCCTCCCAACTGATGTCTTCTCCTTTTCCTCTTGTTCAATTTCATGGCCTTTAATTTAAAATACAAATCTTCACCAGAGTTAGATAGTGTTAGATAGTTTTTCTGAGGTTCCCGCTAATAAGCAGTTAACTGCGCCCAGACACGGGCTGACGTGTGAAGAGCATATGACAGAAAAGCTTTAATGCTTCAGTTATTATGGCAATAACTGCACACGGAGGTAATTACCTGCTGTCTCCTTGGCGCTGTTATTCTCTTCTATCGTCGTGATCACTTCTTTCTCTCTTTGTGAGAAATGGCAGGGTGTTACTCACACATGTCTCTCTTTTAGAGTCCAACAAGCATCCGACTAACCCTGTCTGTCTGTCTGTTTCTGTGTTTGCCTGTTTATCTATCTATATATCTGTCTGTCTGTCATTTCACAACGTCCACACAAAACCACATACATTTCAGAAATGACTTGTTCCCAACCACTTTATGTCCATACTAGATGAGACTTGGTTTATCCCTGAGGACATTCTTGGGCCTCCACGATGTTGAGGACGCACCTCCCATCAAGGCTCCACATCTTTGTGAGGGGAAATCGGTGGTTCTGCTTTGTGGCTTTATGTGTTTGAATGTGTCGCTGTGATGTGATTTGAATGCAGTGTAAGACAATGGGCCGATGATTGCTGCTTTATATAGAAACACTCCAGTCTTGTACTGTGCCTGGTGAGTGCATTGGAAAGAGAAGTGCACTTTAGATAAAGATCATTTTCAGTCCATCACACACACACCACTTTAAGAAAAGAGACTGATGTTTTTTATTAACTCAGTGAAGACGGTGGTGTCCTGGGTACTGTGTGTGTGTATGTGTATATGTGTATGTAATATAATGTTGAGAAATGTCTGGTTAATTTGTTTATCTTCTCACCTCAATAATGTTTGTATGAATATAAATGGGAAATACCAGTGCAACATGTTTATTTTATATGCCACAATTCATGCATAGACTAGAACACAAATTGAAAAGAAAAAAACTATGAAAAGTAAAGTAAATAGGTCGTCAGGTAAAGCACATCCGCAGGAAAGCATCTTATTAAAGAAGTGAAACAGAATCAAGGCTTCAGAGGCTGTCACTAAAAGACAAATCTAAAACTAATCTTCCCAATGTTTCTTTAGAAAACGTCAACAGATGTAGAGCTCAAACATCTTCCAACAGAGCATTTGGGTCCTAATTGACAAAGTCTGCCTCTCTAGTGTCTCGGTGACGCCAACAACATGATTCATATTGTCAGACTGCTGCGCTGCCCCTGTACTCTTGTTCTTCCGTTAAAAAGTAGATAAGTGATCGAGGTCAAGACTCGCTCATGAACCGCTCAACCATAAAACACGTCACGTCCCTGTTGTCCTCAAACCACCTGACACAAACAGAAACAGAGATTCCTCCTGAACAGTAAGAGTGTGGAACAGAGCTTTATTCATCGGGGTGCTGAGAATATTCAAGGTCGAATGGTCCATGGCTGTGGCGTTGCCATGCCAGCACAGATGCTCTCAATGGTGCAGCTGTAGAAGTCGCTGGGGATCTTGGGTGACATTCCATAGCCGCTGTTGAGCCTTCTTGACCAACTGTGCGGTGTTGTCCATGATGTGGACGCCCAAGGATTTGAAGTTGGATGGCTGTGTCATGTTGTGAAACAGGCGCTGACCTCACTGCTGATCGTCCTTTAGGTTCATAAACACGCGCACACGTCTGTGTTAGAAGCGTGCGTCTCATCTTCATTCCTCTAATGCCAAGCAGCCAGAGTTCTGCTCTAATGATCACTGCATCAACAGGCCTCTCTCTCCGTTTCACTTACAACATACAAATGCCTGAGGCTCCCCTGTAAAAAATAATTGGGAAAGGAGGTGACATGTGAAGTCGTATTCCCTCCGGTCCACCAGTGTTGTTGGATGAGCCGGGGTGATGAGGGCTGGGAGCAGGGAGATCTGAGGTACTTAGAGGATTGTGCGACGGTGATGGAGGTTTGAAATGAGGCCGCGGGAGCTGCCGGAGTCAGCGTGTCCCCATGGTAACACTTTCCGTGCTGTAGTTTTAATGTTGATAGCTATTGTGCAGTTGAAAACAGGCCGGTGTAATGCGACCTGTCGACCTGAGCGATGGATGAACATGACTCAGTCTGTATCAGTGTTGTGATTTAATATACAACAGACTGGAACAAATCCAGGTCCACAAGATTTTCTTGTCACATTCAACTTTCAAAAAAATGAAGCTATAACATTTCTCCTTTACAGATGAGATTTATTCTTTTACTCGTTTTGTGTTGTGTTTTTATTGTGATGTATGGGTATAGTGCTTCTCATTGCTTTTCCATGAGCAGAATGTCTCCCCGAGGGACACTAACGTGCTGAGCTGAAGTCAATAAGCTTATATATTCACTGTACTGTGCTTGTGCATCTGTGCCTCCTCCTCTTTATTCTCTCATCGACATTCATATTTATCATGGTCATTTTAGTCTTTTCAGGAGTTGGATAAGTGTGCAAAGACTATGGGACTTACTGGTGTCCTCCTGGGTGGGAGGTGAAATGTCTTCAGAGTCAATTTACACTTGTTCAGTTTTACTCAAGGTACCTCCTCTTAACTGACTGACCCACTTCCTTGTCTCCCCTCATCTCTTTGCTTTTCCAGAGAAGTAGAGGAGGAGCTGGAGGTGGTGTGGCAGGCAGCAATCAGGGAAAACCAGCAGATGAATGAGACCCTCTTGGACTCGAGACAAACTGAGGACATCCACGGTTTGCCTGTGTCCAGCAGAGCCTCTCCTGTCTGGCCTCCCCAGGCTCTGGCAGAGACCACCTCTCCCACCCGCCGTACACGTCACAGTTTTGGATCCCCTCTCGTGTCCTCCGATCGGGGCCCTGGGCTCCAGAGAAGGTCCGTTTTTAAAACTGACCCTGGACACCTGAACGACTCTGCAGATGAAAAGCACAAGCACGGGCTGGATTTCTATTGTTAAACTGTTGGAGGTGTCTCTGACCCGCTTCAGTCGACATGTTGACACATACAGTAATACAACACGTCAGCTGGAGTTCACTTCACAGTTAAGTTGCACCATGTTCTGAAAATCACAACTGGGCTCTCTGCTGGAAACAGTCAACACATCGAGGGAGGGCTGGCTGGGAACTGAAAATGGAGAATCATTCAATATTGCAGCTCAGGGTTGGTGCTTTGGCCAAATACTCCTGACATTGGTCTGTGTCAGTGAGATGGTCAAAGAGTTTCTCATGTTTTCTTTCAATTTATTCAGTTGTGATTTATATTTTCTACTAAGAGCGACATGAGAGCAACAAGTCAGAGCGAGGAGAGCAGTGAAGCCAAATGAACTCACCCAATGTTTCCATCTGCTGGACACATTTGATACGATCATACACATTTATGTCCCTGGAAATACATAAATAGTTTTTTTTTAATTTGATACTTGCTAAAATAACCTTTAAACTGAAACCAGTGGGTTTCTGGTGTGCTGTGGTGGAAGGTGTCCTCAGACACAGCATAGGCGCTGGTCTGACTAAGATCTACAGGATTAGACTGAAGCCACAGAGCAGAGCACTGGCTGTCTGGAAATGAACCTCAAATCCCTGCTGACGAACACAGTGTGATGGCAGCACGGCGGCTCAGATGAGCGGTGTCTCTCCAGGGGTGACGGGTGCTACCCACACCTGATGTGACGCTAGAACGTGCAGTTTACTCCCACTCAACCAAGTTACACCATCAAACCTCTCAGGCTCTGCGTCACCATACGTGGTCCTGACTGCTGCGTGTCTGCCCTCCCCCATTAAAGCTGCCACACCTGTTATTAAGGCCTCTTTTTGATGACAGCAGAATCTGTGGCTGTGTAATTATGCAGCACGGAGAAAATCTACTCCCAGTGTGTCAAAGTATTTCGACAGAGCCAGGAACACTCACACATTAATGCTCACACAGTAAGTTATACTGGCAGGTTTTATATGAATGACAATCAAGGAAGGGAAGAAACTCTTGGTCACATTATCAGTTTAATTTAATTTTCCTGTAACTGAATTTTGCACTGAGAGAAATGCAAAAATCCAAACATTCTCTAAATCCCTTAAACAAAATAACAATGAAAATAAAATGAATCGTATGTACATATTTTAACTTCCAGCAGCTTGCGTATCCAATTGTGTAGTTTGTATGGTTTAAATTTTTTACTTTCTGTTATTTGTCATTTACGATAAAGTGCTTCATACTCTTTCAAACACGTTCCCTGTCTTTGTCTTTTTACATCTTGTTGTGCCTACAAATGTAACTAAAAACACTCGACAGTGTAATGGCCCTTGATGGGCTGTAATCGTCTGTTTAAAACCAAGCTGGCCTGAAGGGATTTCTTTAGTGCCATCTTAACAGCACCACCTCAAAATAACAAATGGATTCAAGCAGAGAGACTGTGAGCTCCCTTCACAGCCAGCATAATTCAGGTGAGTAAAGAAAAGTGATTTCAGCGTTCTTTTCTTATTTGATTGTTTGTTTATTTTTTTTTTACTAAAGTCTCTTCCTTGGTTTATTTGCTGACGGCAGGATGAAATGTCTTCCCCTGATGTGCCTCTGACTGCTGTTTCCATCAGCCACCAGCAGAGGGCAGCTCTAGCTCAGTTAAATACCAGATGAGTTATTCTGAATGTTAATTTTTACAGTTGTTTTTTTTTATTTCAGGTCAGGGTGTTAGACAGACACACACATTAATGCTTCACTGCTCAGCACAGAGTTCACTTTATGATGATTCCACCCAGGAAACATTCCTCATTGGACCAGTGATGCTGAAGCTGGAAAATAACTCCCATTAGGAGAAAAACTGAGCTCAGGCAACTTCTCCTTCACACTGCCTGAGCCGTGCTTAGCCACTGGTGAGGATGAATGATGTTATCTAGGCTGGAGCAGAGGGGAACGTGTGTGTTGGTGCATCTCTGACTCTGCATGCTGGGACAGGTTCCTCCGCTCTTTATCTCTGACATGACCCTGACACAAGTTTTACCTTTTCTATTAGCTTCTAGGGTTCCTCTCTAATGGTTATGTGCTGGTTTCAGTATTTTTAGATGGACCTCCTGCACACGTATCTCGCTGTGGACAGACCATTTGGCAACATTTCCCAGCAGGCCTGGATGTTCCATGGAAGCGTTCAGGTAAACATCCTGCTGTGCTCTGGGGCATTTTCACATCAAACCCACTTAACCCTCAAAACTGCAGGCAAACGCTTTCACACAAGTATAACTGTAGTTATTTTTAGTAATCTTTAGTAAGTTTGTGAAATATCTGAGGTCATCTCCATTACCAGGAAATACACATGCTGCATTTGCTGGCTGACTCTAAATCATTAGGAAATGGAGAGTGAAGTGCAGAGTGTGATGGCTGGTGCACTCTAGTGTTGCAAAGTCAGCTCATTTCGAGGATCAGCTCTTAGAGAAAGTTTTCTACTGCGCTTGTACATCACACACGCACGCACACATCGCCAGTGTGTTATGAGGAAGAGTGTTTTCTGTGATGAAATCCTGTTAAGGCATCACATTCCTCTTAGCTTTGGTTATTGTGTCTCGGTGGTGCGGCCTCATCCACAGTCTGCTCTCTCAGTCCTTCTCAGTTCTTTATCTCTTCGCTCTCCATCCTCCACATTCTTCAAGAGATAAGACCATGGAGACATAGACTATACATATTTGTATATATGCAAATATTTACACATAAAAAATACAAAGGCCCTCCTCACTTTAAATCATGTTACGAGGTAATCTATGAACGTCATGCTCCAGCAGAGCTCTTGATGCATTAACCCTGCCCGGGAAGAAAGAAGCAAACAGCAAACACCCACGAAATGTAAAACGTAGCACAGTGGACTCTCAAAGGCTTCCCCATGATTATTAGGAAAATGAATTTGGACAAACCGTCCATGATTAATAGAAATATAATGATAGAGTGTGACTGTGGACCAGGGTCAGTCATTGAAAAGACGCTGCACATAACTGCGCAAACTAAAACACAATCTCAGAAGCCAGAGCTCCTGTGATACACTCCTCTGGAGCTTTGCACCCCCTCCGTGTTGAACTGGTGTCTGGCTGTCATCTGGCTCGCAGTCACATGGTGGCACCAGAGAGTTGAATGCTGACACATGGCTGCTCCCTGGTGAAATTACAATTTGAAGTGTGTGTCTGAAGAGATTAGTTTCAAACACAAACCAGCATTTCTTCTTGTCTCCTGGTCGTCATCCATCATCCCCAGACAGAACACACAGGCTGCTCTCTCCGAAACGCTTGAAAGATATATATTTGATCTGTAGGTGTTTTAGTTTAAGAACAATCCAGTGTGGTTTTTTAATTTCCTTTCTTATTTAATACATGATTCCGATGGGAGAGACGGGGCTGATGCTGTGATAATTGACTATCAAGTTGTTTTCCTCATGATAACATCTGCTCTGAGAGCATATCTCTTTCTACTGCAAGTCACAGTTTGGGATAAAAACTCATGAATCCACAACTTCAGTGCTGCACTCAAACACTCTTCTATTGGCTTTGTCTGCTTTGGTCGTCTAGCAGGCCCTTTTCTTTATGACATATAAAGCGAAGCATTGTTCTGGTCGTGAGTCAAAATATTTTTTTTACGTGCCACATTAAATGGAAATAACTGGCGTGTTGGTTTGTGTGCGGCTGTATCGGCTCATCGGCACGTCACGCCATCAAAGCAGTAACACCTCCAAAGCACCGCCCACTCACTGAGACCTAGTGTCTAGTTACTTCCACCAGAGAGATTATGCTCTCAGCCCTCTCGGGTTTGTGTTTGTTTTTTGTTTTCTGAACTACTCAAAAGATTACCATGAAACTTGGAACTAGGATGTGGTATGTTTCTTGGAGAAACCCGGGGGCAGATACAGGAAATTAAAAGTTTTCTGTCTTTCTCAGAGAGTAATTCCTGGATGAATTTAAGGGGACTTGAATGCGGGGTGCACTCTGCTCAGTACTATTGTTAAGGAGTCTATACAAAGCTTATATATAAACTACTGTCTCTACTAGCATGAGAGAGCCCACCTATTGAATCCACTTAAACTTCAGTTTGGTCCCTTCCTGCCTGACGGTGCTTTTCTTCATGGCCAATGACCTCGATGAGAGACAGTCTTCACATATTTTAGGTTTATTCTGTGAGTAAAACATGCCATTAGTCTGCAGCTCTTTCTGTGTTGGAACTGTGCAACACTCGGCTGCCCTCGCTGCTCAGTTTCTTTCTGTTCTGTTTTCTGAGGATTCGTTTCTCTCCGTCCCTGGTGACACGTGCAACACGTCCTCGGGACTCTTTAAAGGCGCTTTACAGATTCAATTATTAGCCCTTATTATTTTAATTAGGATTTTGCCTGCAGGCCCCAGATTTATTATCCAACGAACCAATCAGCTTCGGGCTGTCAGCAGACTCATCTGAGCATGTTTGTGTTTTGGACATTTTTAGTGAGAAGCCTCTGGGCTTTCTGAAAACCATAAATTTCACAAGTTCATCCCCATAAACTTCCCTCTGGATGCTTGTGTATGAAATGATTCAAAGTGATGGAGAAGAGCAAACTTCCAACCTGTCCCCCCTCCAGCCGCTTTAGCCTATCCAACCTTGACCTTTGACCTCTGCAAGGCAGACGTGACAAAAGGATATCCCCAACTCTGATGAAGTTTTTGATGTTTTCATCTGCCACTGTGTCTGCCTGATACTATCAGATAGTACAGCCCGAGTGTCTGATTTTCTAATATTTCTTTATTATACAAGCCCCTCTATGTTCCTGTTATATCATCTTTTCTGAGATGAAGCTGTGTTCCTCTGCTCTCTAGGCTGGAACAATGAGCAGCGGAAGCAGGGCCTGCTCCGGGGCTCCTCTTCTCAGCTGCTTCGCGTGAACCTGTCGCCTCACAGTCACAAGCTCTCCCCTCCATGCTGCAGGCGAGGGCTAAATAAGAAATCAAAGGCTCGGTTATACTGGGCTGGTTTTTGGGTTGAAGGCGACTCACATGCTGTGAAATCTGTTACCAACACTGGTTAATGTGATGATCACAGCTTTTACGTAACAGCCCAGATTCACGCTGCTGTTGATTGATTAAGGGCATGAGACCCTCTGCCTGAAAGAAACCAACCTGTTTCTCTGTCCCTTCTCACTGAGATAATGTCTTTTCGAGCCCTTTGTCTAAATAAGCACAGCACTGAACTATGTCCTCACTACGTCAGTGTTTAATATATACGAATATTTGCACCTTACAGATTTTATTTTTTACTCAATTTAATTTCAATTTCAATTTAGTAAACTACCTTGTTGTTTTTATGTTACATGTGATTATTTTTATATATATTTAATGTGGTTGTTAAAGGTAACCCTGACCGGTCTCCTCCAATCAGCCCTCTGATCAGTGCCCCGCCCCCAGGTCACATGAGCGTGCTCTCCCGCCTCTGTTTCTGCAGCCTGTCAAGACAGAGACAGGTGTCATCATCTGTTTTCAGACGTTCTCTGGAATTGGGACTTCCTCCAGAGAACAAAGTGTGCAGAGGATTCAGGGGACGGGGTGGACCAGCAGAGGCATGATGCACAGGTGTCCAGTTCCACATTGTCCTCGTCCTTTTCACAGTGACAAACAGGTTCTTGATCTTTTTTTGCTGACAGAACCTTCATCGACACACACACTCACGCACCATTAGCCCGGTGGAGGATCTCCTGCAGATGTTACACCAGGACAGACGAAGAGAGTCCACAGCAACTGTTCGGGCTCTTATTCTGACATTTGCATTCACTCAAACATAGATCTCCAGAGAACAGTGCACATCTGAGAGAAACTTTAGTAACAGACAGGTACATGAATCTATTATTCATTCAGACATTTTCAAACAACTTTATTTATTGATGGCTATCAGGACGTGAGCGAGATCTCAACAGATCCTGGTTAATACTGAGTTTGATGTGTTGTCTACTGTGTGTGAATGTGCTGACCGGAGAGGTGTGTTCTCCAGTGTGAATAACATGACTCTGAAACCAGATGACAACCCACTGAAAGCTGGGAGCACCTCATGTTGTCCCCCCACACACACACACACACTGGCCAGGATAGACACACACAGGCACAGCTCTCTCTCTCTCTCTCTCTCCCTCCTCCCCTCCCACTGTCTTCTCCCCCTCCTTCTCCCTTCTTCTGTTTCCCCCTCACTTCCTCCTTCCGTCCCACAGTCACTTTCCACTCTGTCTCTCTCTCTCTCTCTCTCTCTCCCCCTCCCTCTCTCTCTGGTGGGAGGAGCTATCTGGGAGCCGCTGCTGGGACTCTGTCAGTGTCTCAGAGCAGCGGACCGTCCTCCGTGTGTCTGTGTCCCAGACTCGTGTTGATTGTTTCTCTGATGAGAAGAACCTACAAACAATAACAACAACCATATAATCTGAAGCGGGAGGAGGCGGGGGGCGGTAAGTGCAGTACACGTGCGTCTGTGTTCTCTCTCTGTGTGTGTGTGTGTGTGTGTGTACACAGTGTGTACATGTGCAGTAGTGCTTTGATGGAGGGTTTTATAAAACTTTGATTAACTCTCTCACACTGCACTAAAGGAGCCTGTTGATGGACAAACAGAGGAAGTTGTCACCATGTGATGTTGCTGTTGAGCCAGTGGAGTTGAACCTGATTCCCAAACATCAATACTCAGCTGATAGTTCTCCTCCACTGACTCTGTTGGAGGGAAACACATGATGTGCAGCATTCCTCCACAGTAATAAAACCCAGACAGCGGTGCTGCAGATGAGTGGAAGTGAAACCTGTCTTTCCAGTGTCTCTTCAGTGAGGCTGCCAGTCTCCTCCAGGAAAGAGCAGCTCCTTGTAAAGTTTGCCCTGTGTCTCGTGTCTCTGGTCTCTGCGACGGAGAAGTGCGTGAGACAAAAAGCTGAGAGACAAACTCAAAGTGGAGACAAAAGATGAGTTGCAGACAGGAATCTGAGCACTTTCAGCAGGGGGCGCTCAGCAGTTGAGTCTTAGAGGGACGATTCAATGTTTTGCAATGCAGTCCATAATAATCACTGTAGCTATTTATTGTCACCGATATTATCATTAGTTGAGAAAGCGTGTGAAAACAAAAAAACTCTTCTCTGACTGGGGAAAGAAACACGTGTATTTTGGAACTCAGAACAAATGAATTGAGGATGTACATGTTGTCCTCCAGTTCAACATACTGGCTTTACAGGCTCCCACTGAGGCTGTCCCTCAGTCAGAGAGCTGCAACCACAGTCAACGTGACAAGAGCCTGATTTAAGCTGCCAGTGACTGGGGCCTCTCATGGTTTGGAAGGATTTGTTTTATTTATTCAATAATTTGTTGTTCCTCTTAGAACGATGTGCTGTTCAAAGGGGTTAAAACCTGACATCCTAAATCCAAACTACCTCAGATTGTTACGGAATTCTTGATTGATGTTGAGGTTTTAAACGCTTTTTGAAAAATACTATGTGAAACTGTGAAACCAGGAAGGGGCACTGAATCCTGATTTTTTTTTTGTGACTAAAACCTCAGGCTTGGTGGTCAGGTTCTAAAGGAAACAGCAGTTAGTAAATGGGATTGCAAGTCTAAACCACGCGCCGTTGTCATTGACAGAGCAGCATCTTTGAATGCGTGCAGGCAGGTAAAATGGAAAGTGCTGGTTGAATACACAGAGACTGTCCTGCCCTCTGTAGTTGAGGCATCTCTGATGCCCTGCTGCATTGTGCCTGCTCTTTGTTTTCATATTTCATTAGCCGAGCTAGCAGCATGTAGCGTCACCTTCAATTATTCTCCCTGTCAGTGGAGCGACAGTGGCTGTCTGCTGGCTTTAGTGATTATAGGCTTCAGGGGGCAGGTAATCAGGTCACGGTGACACCGTCACTCTGTCAGGCTGCTCAGACCACAGGGAGCATATGTGATGAAGAAGGCCCCCATCTTCACTCAGTGTTGTCGTATCTCAGATATATGCTATGGTTTAATGTGAAGTGCAGCACAGAGGAATCTGATGGTATTTTTCTGGAGTTGTGTATTACTTTCTGTATGTGACAGTGGAATGATTTGTTATGGTTGCCGCTGACCACCAGGCTGCGACGGGTAGTTCATATTTGTCAGTGGAAGCCTGAGAGCATTCTGACATTAGCCTGTTGTTCGGAGCATTGAGTGAGTGTTGCTGTAGACTCCCAGTGTTGTTATATCAACAATGGATTACCATGAAACAGTAATCCCACAAAGCAAAATCTCCTGACTCTGCAGTTCAAACATTGTAATGTCCTGTAGTTCATTGTTTCTGTTGTCTTATCGACTGGTCCTGGATATGAAGATGGACGCTTTGTCCTCACTTCCTCACACTATTCACAAGCAAAACATAAGAAAAAACACAAGAGTTGAATTAATAATTAAATTAAAACCAAATGTCCAAATGTCCACCTCAAAACCAGACAGACACAGACAGCTAGTTTCTAACTGACACTCACACTCAGAGTTGGTGGAGACTTAAAACAGACACACAGTTTAAATCACTGTTGATTTGCTGTTTACAGCCTCTTTCTGCTGCCCTCTAACAGCCCCAAATGAAATAATGCTGCTGGAGAATGGGCTTCATAAACAATTTAAGCCAAAGTCTTGTAAATGGCTCGTTTTTATGATCATGTGCATATATTATTTCAGGGGCTTGCTTTAGGGTGCAGGCTCATCAAATTATCCGGACAACTTCATTATCATTCGAGAGTAAAACCCCTCAAAACTTGAGTTTCTGAGCTTGACAATGCATTGCAGTTGCCAAGTCACACACACATGTTGCAACTGTGAGTACACTCACACACAATGTTCTGATAAATGTAAATCTGATTAAGATGTATGCTTATTGTTTATACATTGAAAGGAACAAAAATTCCATTAATAGATAAGTCAGTTTACTCAATCATCCATGGGGTTAAAAGCAGGGAAAAACAGCTCTGCATCTAATAAAATAAAACTTTTAGCATGTGCGTACTGTAGCTGAATTTATATCAAATGTGCATTAACAGACCTTTCAGTCCATCTGCCAAACCCGAGGAGAACATTTTCCAAAAACTGGTCAAAACGTCACTCTGTCCTAATGTAATGTAGCTGGAAACATTCCCAGGACCCTTTTCCCTTTAATCAAATGCACTTGGTCTATAGCTGGAGAAACATGGCTCCTCATGTTTGTCAGAGTCTTTGTTTCATGGCATTGTGATTATTGATGGGGTTGAGATGAGCACAGTGACACCTTAATGACACTTGATGTCATGTTTTCAGAGTTTTGGCTTTATTTATACCACACATACAAACTAAAAAGATTATATTTAACTCACTTAGAATGAAAGAATCTAGACACCAAAGGAAAGTTTGTCTTTGGTGAAGCTGCCCTCAGGACAGAGGCTTCAATTAAGGGAAATAACATCAGGGTGTGAGCCATTTATGTGGAGGGGACACGTTGAGGAAATCAAACCTGTTACCAGGAGCGGGACAGTTTACCAACTTGCCCTCTCGTCATCTATAGGTTGGTTTGTGTGACGGAGCCCACGTGTTCGCCCGCGGTATTTCCTCTCCCTCCAAGTGTCCCTAATGATAGAATATGTGGTAAACAGAAATAGCAACACTCGTGAAGCACAGGCTTCTCTTTTTGCACCACACGCCGAAGACACAGAGGCTGCACTGTGAGCGTGTGTTTTATTGCGAGCCGATTTGTCGTCTGTGACTGAAGGACTGACTCCGTTTTTTTTTTTTTTGAGTCAATTACACGGCCTGCTGTAGTGGGCCCTGGCCGATGCAGGCTGCCACTGGGTGGACTAATGCATTTCTCATCCACCTTTATTAGCTGTGGCGACGCCTGGCTATACCAATCACATGCCGTGTCACAAAGAGCGGGGAAGACGAGAGGCTGAGCTGACTCGTCCTGCTGCTCTGGCCTCTCACTAGTCTGTGCTGATGCCACCGTCCAGACTGATGTGATTATGGAGCAGCTCAGAGTCATTTTAGCTCTGTCTGCTACACTCACATCCTCAAGAAAAGTTTTTATGACACGCGGGGAACATGGCTCCTCTTTGTGATTACGTAACACTCACATTATATCTGTTTTAGGGAAGTGCACTCTGGTGATTTCATCACATCCTTCATTAGTTACAGATGGTCTTCATACAACACTTGTGGATGCGTGATGAGTCATGTGGTGAGAGAAGCAGTCAGCTCTCATTGCTCGAAGGAGATGATTACCGCTCTTGTGTAATCTCCAGAATAAATAACATCCCATCTCAGCCTGGGCAGAAATAGTTTGTCTTCTTCAGTTGCTGCTTTGATTTAAAGTTTACGTTTTCATTAAACACTTTTTCTGTTATCTGATGTTTTAGGAGAAACAGATTACATCCATAATCCCAGAAGTAGAAAAGGATTTGCTGTCTGATAAATCTTCAGAACTTGATCACATCTCTGTATCTTATCTCCATCCTAACACAGGATCATAACTCTGTTTTACAAAAATCACTTTATCCCACGAGTGCTTACTTTCTCTGATTTGAACTATGATGATGATGATGATGATTTCATCATCATGAAGCATGCATTACCATGCATTTAAATGGGTTCCGATTCCACTCACATGAATGCCTCTTGCTGGTCCTTCCAAACCAGCCACACACCTGCATGTCACACTCTATAAATACTGGAATCTAATAAAACAATTTCCAAATATTAGCCTTCCTAACTGCTCTCCTGCAGTCACATAAAACAGCCTGTTTTACTGCTTATCCCAGTTAATTGGTTTCCCTCCAACCTGCCAATATAGGGTCAATGGCAACGTGGTTCTATTTAATTAAACTCAGTGTTGATTTGCAGAGAGAGAGTCCAGACCAGAGAGCTGTTTGGGTCCTGACACAGGCCTTAATGGTGCTGGCACTACGTTAATCCGGACTCTACCTTCATATTTTATGTAGAGTAGAGTCTGACAGACTGATGGACGATGAGCATACAATGTATTACCCCCATCTAGGAGGTTATGTTTTCAGTCCGGTCTGTTTGTTTTGTTTGTAAGCAAGATTACACAAACACAGCTGACCAGGTTTCATGAAACTTGGCAGAGCTCTGGATGTTTGAGTCATTGTTGAGACATTTTGGTGTGGATCAATGGATTTTTTTAGTGCTTTCTGTCACGTTGTTGGTGAAAATCCGATTGGTCCCAATGAAAAATAAATTCCCCTTCAGTGAATTTAGCTTGATTTATTTTTTTGAGAAACTGTGAAACTGTGGACACATGTTCCATTGTCGTTAAGGCGTCTCCCTCCTAGCTCCCACAACTTGCAGTAGTCTTTGCTATAATAACTGTATGTTGAAACCAATACATTGCAATGACCGTTTAAAGTAAAAGACAAACAAGAAGGAGGTTATAGTTTGTAGCTCCATTTCCAGTTGATGCCTTTTGTTGCTTTGGCTGGCAATAACGTGATTTTTTTTTGTGTGTGTGACAGTTTATGTGCATGATATCTTGTTCGCACACTAGCCTGGCTTCATCAGAAGAACCAGTGTGATCTCACTCTCAGCAAATATACACTCCGATCCCAGGTGGCTCAGAGACTGTTCTCAGCTGTAATATCTTTCCCTGTGCCAGCAAATCGATGAAAGAGACATAATCTCACACAGTTGACTCTAGCTTCATCTGTCCTCCCCCACAGGAGTCTGGAGTCAGGATGAGCGAGCTACCAGCTGCTAGCAAACATTAACCGATTCTGATCCCACGCAAACATTTTTATAAAGTTCATTTTTAATTAAAAATTAAAAAAAAGCTTTGTCAACATTTGCTGCATTTACAAGCTTACCCACTGACATCTGTTGGACATTAACACCGATCCTTTAAGGGCGACCGCTCTAGCTTTGAGCAGTGGTTGTTAAAAATGCTTTCGTCTTTGCAAAGAAACAAACGAAACAAAACATCTGTAGTAAATACTCCACACCGCCAGTGTGTACATTCTGAGCGCTCATTTCCTGGCTGACAGCCCAGCTTTCGTTGTAGTCCTCATGTCTCACCGTAGAGCAGTGGGCCATGGTTTGTGCATTGGAAACTTTCACTTCCAACCTCTCTGTTGATCGGGAAACATGGCTGATGTCATTGTCGAACACAACTGGTGCTGATATCTGAAACATCTTCATGTAAATTCAAGCTTTGCCTGATCTACAAATATATTTGTATATATTGATTATATGTAAATGCTTTCAGTGGGACACTGTACTTTATGGTCCTCCGATCTGAAGCGACCTTACAATACAAGGCGTCATTATGGCAGTACCCAGTGAATATGTATTAGTGGTTGTTACACTGTGTAGATGGTGGGGTATGTACAGGATGTATGCAGACGGAAGGACTAGTGTATTGGCTCCAACTGAACTCTACTTGTCCTGTACATACACTCACTTGAAAAGGAGTCGACTGTTTACTCAGTAATCTCACAGAGGGAGATAGGGTGTAGGGAGTAGGGTTGGAAAGTGTGTGTGTGTGTGTGTGTGTGTGTGAGGGGGAGTCAGGGGTGGGGGTAGCAGATTGCCTGGAGGACCCTCAGGATCGGGGTTTCAGATCTACTTACCATCTCTTCAACAACATTAAAAGGAAGATATTACTTTGCTGAAAGCACAGAATTTCAATGAGAGCAGGAACAAACACAAATGTTAAAGAATTCATTATAATATCATTTAGTGGATCAAAAGATTGGGCTGAGGCGAGAGGGAGGCTGCTCATAGAGTTCTGAGGCTTTGCAAACTCATCTGCAGCGAGCTCAGAGCAGGAGTGTGCAGAAGATCTACTTTATATATCCTGTATGTGGAGTTTCTGCGATGGTGCTGCTTGAGTTGAGGGAGAACTTTGATTCGGTCGATGTTACACTGGTGTCCTCAGCCTCGCTGTTACAGACACAAGACATTTCCTTTATTCTTGTCAAAGAATCCAGTAGAGCAGCATTTCTTAAACTGTGGAGTTACCACCCCTGGGGTTGGAATCTTTGCCTAAAATCAAGGAACAAAACCCTCATCGATGGCCTCCTTCACTCTCTGCTGCCATGTGAACATCAGTGACAAAGAGCTACAGGGACTGGCAAACACTGTGGTTGACAATAATGTCTTAACACTGCCTCGTGGCCTTGGTCAGCATGTTTTTGTGGACTTCTCCAGTGCTTCTATCATCCATCCGATGGGAGTAAAGCCACTCAGTGTGAATGCACCTCAGCACCTCGTCCAGTTCCTTCTCCAGGAGCCCCACGGTGATCTGCCATCTCTCCAGTGATTTTCACCTGAAGATAGGTCCTGAAAAAACTCTTTCACCCCACCAGAAACGATTGTTCAGAGGCTAAATCATGGAACTGGACTGGGTGCCCTGAACATTTACAGGACAGAGAGGCTGAAATAGGCCAGGGCACCACATGGTGTCTTAATAACCAGTTTTAAAAGCAGGCAGGCCCTGGTCTGGTCTTCACCAACTAAAGAGAGAAACATTTATCTGAGTGGTTTCTGAGTATCCTGCCCATACATGCTGTAAAGTGATCCAACTGTAGTCACAGTATTGTCTCTGGGAGATGGGAATTGTGACTTTCACACTCAGAACCTGAAATGGCCTGAATCTTTATTGTTTCATGCCTCAAAGCTTAGAAAATGCTATTCCTATGAAGATGAGTGTTCACATGTATTTCGGTCAGTAAAGGGGGTCTGTGCTGTCGCTGCTCGTGACTTGGTCGGGAATATTGACTGAACGTTTGTGGCTGCATGCTAAGTGGGCTTGAAACAGTGTTCACGTGGGCTTTTGAGGGTCCTTGACATTAAAGTGGTTCGGGAGCAGCTGCAGTTGGAATTTCTTTTATTTACCCGCAGAGCTGGGGCTTCGTGCCGCCTGATTACAGTCTGGAAAGAAGACTTATGCCCAAGACAGTGTCATTTCACCCCAGCCCATGGCCACAGAAACCCACTGCTTCAGCTTCGCAGGAAAACGAAGCAGAACTATTGTGTCAGGATTTGAAGTTCAGCTGAAGCTCCAATATAACAGAACAGGGTCTGAAGCATATTTTACGGGGCAGCTTGTTTTCCAATCCGCGTTGCAAGGCATGACATCAGTGTCTCTGTGTTGAGACAGGAAAATCTTATCCCAGTGTCATAAAAGCAACACAATAATGAAATGACATCACAGCGGGCCACTAATTAAATGAACAGACTGCTGTCGTGGAGTTTTTTACGAGACTGGGAGGTTGTGAGTAACATTGCAGCATGTTTGGACACCCTGAGTCTTCTCTTACATCAACTCTTGTGCTTCTCGCTAACTGAGGGTGGCATAGCAGATGACAGTTTAAAGCCATCTAATCTGCCTGGCCCTCAGCCTGACATTAAATGGCCGGGCTGCGAGTGGAGGGACGTGACTTCAATGATTACATTTCAGGCAAAAACTCATTAGCTCAGTGACCTGCACAGCAGCAGAGACCAGTGTCGATACCCATGCTGCATGATACCAGGGGCGAGTCTGTCTGACACTGGGTGAATTAATCACAGTCCCTGCTCCTGCTGTGCCTGGCAGCAGACAACAGCAGCACTTGCTTTCCTTGCTGTTAACAACGTGTCCCTGTCTCAATCAGCCGCAGAACGGCTTGAAATCCAGAACGCTGTCAGACTGAAGTGTTGAATCATTGATTAACAAGTCAAACTAATCTGCAACTGTGGCTGCTGTGTGATGAGCTGTCGTAGCTTCTGCTCATTCAAAGGTTGCTCGTTGTGCCAGAGCATCATTAGCGTCAGAAAATGCTAATTCCATCGCTCTTGCTTTAAACTTGCTGCAACTCCATTATGTTTTTACATAAATTGTCATTCGCTCTCGTTACATCAAAGAAAACTCATTTTCGCAAACCGGCATGTGGGGAGGGCCGCACAGCAAACAGGGAAGTGTTAAGCACTTCAGCCAGTAAACAAACCTGAGCTCCCTCCAGCTCCCTCAGGGAGCAGGTCCACCATGTATCCCGCCTGTTTACCGCGAATACGTTCCCCCAAGAACTTCTTATGAAAACTCCATTTATGAGAACTTCAAAGAATGGCCAGGCTCGCCGGGGGGAAGAGGAATCTTCTATCGGTCCGCCTCGTTATGCTGCGAGCAATCTCTCCCTGCTGATGGCTACAATGCAAATAAGATGCCAGAGAAAGGAGGATGAGATTGAGCAAAACGGGATGGAGAAGAGAGCGAGGAGATGAGCAGAGCTGCTGGGAAGGTAAAGATATGAAAGGGAACATAATCTGTATCATCAGCTCTCAACACTATCGCAAACAACGATTAAAGAAACTCAAATGTCGATGAATCTCACCATGGCTGCTTCCACACTGATAACCAGGATCAGCGCTGTGATCTACTGAACCAAAAGAAGGTTCACTCTTGCTCATGTCAGAGACAGTGGTTTCTTTATGCCTCCAGTAGCAACGTATTGGGGGTAGGGGGGTTATCTAGTGGTGCATGCTGAGTCCCATCAGCTTGAAGCCTCATTGATTCAGTGCTGGAGTGACTGGAGCAGAGGTCGCAGTGGGGTCGGTACAATTAGAGATGAACCCCTGGTCTTTAATGAGGAGGGGGGATGAAAGGGCTGCCAATTACGCTGAGCTGTTTAGCACTGAAAACACCCTGGTGCTGCTAAGACCCAGCATGATTAACCTTCATCTACTCTTAAGTTTCTTTATTCTTTATATGTGGCAACGTTAAAGGAGATGTTGGTAATTAGAGCTCACAGTGTTAATGCTAGCTTGATGCCCTTTGTTACCCAGTTCATTGGGGTTTTATTAGGGTCAGTCATAGAGAGGCCCAGCCATTATGG
Organism: Pseudorhombus dupliciocellatus; assembly: GCA_016785235.1. Lineage (NCBI taxonomy): Eukaryota > Metazoa > Chordata > Actinopteri > Pleuronectiformes > Paralichthyidae > Pseudorhombus > Pseudorhombus dupliciocellatus. The sequence goes on along the minus strand of JAFBJW010000365.1, from coordinate 108,447 downwards.
CGGAAATGCATGAAAGAGTTTACAATTATTATTTACGGAATGAGTGCTTGAGTGTTTACAAGGTTAAAAGTAATTCTCACATTCAGTTAAAGTTGAAGGAACTTTCATCATGCTTTCAAGTGTTGAAAAGCTAATTAGCAACAATTAAAATCCATAGGACGCTTTGTTGCTTTATAAAAATCTAACTAATAAAGCTGCTCCAGCGGTATGCTAGTTATCCCATGAAAGTTAATGGTGCTGGGAGGGTCTGCGCACATGAAAGGAATCTGGGAACAGACTGAGATATACTGGGTGTAGTGGCGGGGATCCTTTTAATCAACCAGACATTGTTTTAAATTTTCCTTATCCATTGCTTAACTACTTTAAGGAGGGCTAAATAAATATTACATTTCAAAGGGGAAACCTACTTAAAGGGAAAGATAAAGGTATAAATCCATTCTGGTTATCCTGCCGCTGACACGTCTTGTTGCCAGGTGCATCCTGTCATCACAATACCCCGTGCATGGAACCTTCAGCTGACATTTGGCTTTGAATGGTTATTGCAAACTGCACAAAACATAGGCTCTGTCTGGCTTCAACAATGTTTTTTGTCGATAATGCCTCACAATTAAAGATGATATGAGGACTATGTCGCACACCTGTACCCAGCCGCTATTAATCAGCAAGGTCAATTGTTATAGTCCTACCAACAAACCAACCCTTTACTGTGAGTCCATGGGTATAACTACGGTCCATGAATCACTACAACTCACCAACCAAGCAACAATACAACCACAACCAACGCATCAACCACCCAACTACAGTGGTTTGTTATGTCAGTCAGACATTATGTCTAATCCTATTGACTTCCTGTCTCCTGGCTGCTCAATGATGAGGTGTAGGAACTAAGGTTTATTCTCGTGTGTGTGTGTGTGCGTGTGGTTGGGCGGTTCTGTTTTCCACTTGTGCTCCCCCTCTCTGACTGTCAGACAGGTCACAGAACAGGATGTAGTGCAGCTGTCTGAGCGAACAGGAAGTGGAGGAGTGTTGGTCTGTGTTTCGGCTGCAGTGTCCGGTCCTGCTGTCCCCACTCTATCCTTACTGCCGGGACTCAGCTGAGACCTACACTCGTGGGCAGCTGTGGAATGACAGGTGAATCAGTCAGTCAGTTGAGGAGGAGATTAGATGTTTTAATTTTACCTTTCACTTTCATTCTTCATCTTCATGATGACCCTGCAGTTCAACACCGTGCTCTGACTTAAAGTTGCACATTCTACTAGTCACAGGTGATCATTTAGTCGACGCAACTGGACTTATTTCTTCTTTCTTCCAGTTGCCTCGACTAAATGATCACCTGATACTATGACCTGGATGACTGAGAATCTCCACAGACATTCTACTAGTCACACTTTCTGAGCAGGTCTAGAGGATTGTAATATTTATATAGCTATTTGAATAAATTCTGTTGTAGCTGTAAAACGTAACCAGAAGTTAATTTAGACAATTTAATCATAACATCCCTGAGTTTCTACTCATTGTCCTCACGTCGATGCGGTTTTGTTGCTTTCAGACTAAACCAGGATTGATGTTCATTGGTTCCCAGGCTTTGTGCTAATCTAAATATGAACTGGCACCATCTTCATATTAACTACGAGTGTAACAGTCTTTTCTCTGCAAGCATTTTCTAAAATGTAAAATACATATACACATTTACAGCTCCTCCACAGTAGGAATGAGAAATGTTGTTTGAGCAGGCAGAGGAAAAAACATATTTTTTCTGGTCATCATGCAGTCATGCCCATTTAGCACACTTCTGAGCGTAAGGAAATGTCTGAGGGAGACCCCCTCGGCTCCATTTAACCACAATCAGTGACATTGTGCTATTGTATAGGAACAACACTTATAAAACCCTGTGCAATCCAACCTCGTAAAGTGTGTTTCATACCCTCACAAAGAATGGTCACGCTTCCAATGATCCGCAGGAATTGGATTTCATGGGTGAGATAAAGAGGAGTGCATTTGGCTGTGAGGTTCGCTCTGAGGCTTAGCACTCCTTGTTAAGGATACAGCCAGAGGCAGGGAGTATTTTCAAGTTGAAGAGATGCAGTGAGGAGGTCAGAGTAAGTCGAGATTAGAAAACTGTAGATCTGTTTCTTTAATGTTTCCTCTTTTCCAGTCTTATGGAATTATTTTCATACAAAAGGAGCCTGAAAATACCAAATACGCACATCATTAATAATTATTAAATAAATGATTTGGTTGTTTGACATTCCAATGTGAATGTTCATAGTCAAAAATGAAATCTAAAATGTTATATATGCATATTTATGCATGATGTAAAGATGCTGGAGCACTGCCCAGAGCATCCATAGATATTCAGTGAACCGAGAGGATTCTGTAAACATAAATGACCATATAATGTTTTAAAATGCTGCTTCTGTTTCTATTAGATTAGGTGTCACATTTCTTTTGGCGGTGTAATGAAATGCTAATAAATGGTGTCTGCGTAAGTGCAGCAGTGCGTTGGCTTGTCGCCCTGTGCTGTATTGATTTCCATGCCGGCCAGATAGAGTTTCTGCCATAGTAACATATTACATCTGCTCTGATCAGGACAACTTGTCTGAGATGTAGAACAGGCGCCAGCGTTGCTGTTCACACTCTGCAGTCTGAGACACATTACACTCACAGAAGGTTGTACAAACACATGGTTAAGACGTATATTATTTGTGTTCCCTCTTCAACCTTCCAATAGTAATGAAGGCACAGGCCATAACTAGTAAATCTTTCAGTGATCAACAATTGAATCAATCTGTCTCCCTTCAAATCATATCCATAGATAATTGTGTCAACACAAATATCATTCGCATGCTGTCTTTTAATTTAAATCAAGAATAATGATGTTGATGGACATATTTGCAAAGCCACAAAGTCTTCACTAACAACAGGCAGGGCCGTGTCTGACTGAAGTGACTACAATAATAGAAAAAAGCCTCACAGCAAAGCCCAGGATATAAATTGGGGTCTTTGGGTTTCACTAACTCTCACCAGAAGGCATTTGTTGCCAAAAGCTGATCTCATCACATTCAGGACGGGAACTTTATGAACCCCTGTCTCTGGTCTCCCAGTATGATTCCAAAGTTCACCCTGATCCCCTCTTTATAGCACACACGCAAAAAAATCCCAGAGAGGAACATGATCCATGCAGCACTATAACACTTCAACACAAATGTATTTTGTGAATTAAATCAGTCATCCGGACTGATGAAGGATGGGACTTTCTTGTTTAGTAACAATGTCATTTTTAGGGTTTAATCATTTGATTTTAGAAACCTTTTTTCTTTCATAAATTATCATAAAGATTTGTATATTTCTGCTATTTATAACTATTATGATAGACATCTGTGCTCTAATGACACAAGTATTTTTCTCAAGTTCCTCAATGAAATATTAAGCACCACATGATGACAATTTTCTGTCTTCTGTCTGGTTTAAAAAAATCGAACTAAACTTATCTGTCCTTTTATTTGAAATTTTGAAATTTGGCATCAGCAACAGAAAATTGCCTGTTTTAATTTTTCAATCCTTACAACAGAGTAGTTTTAAATATTTTTTTTTGTTTTAAATGGATTATCAGTTAAAACCATTGCATTATGTCTTGGCCAATCAATACATTAACACAGTATTTGAACTATTAAAAAGCTTTATGTTCTCTAAGGATTTCCTCTATTGCTTTCCTTAACAAGACTAGAGAACTGACCAGTGACAACCATTCAGCTGATTGAGACTTAGTCAAACAATGAGACGCAGCCTTTTTCTCTTCCGTCATGCAGGAGCACATACTGAAAGAAAAGTATTTTCTCCTTGAAATGGACCCTCAGAGGAGGCGGAAATGATTGTTATTCTCTTTCCAAAATATTGTCTTGCCATCAAATCATCCAGATTGGAAAACCGATAAATCCTTGTGACCTTTAAATCCCAAGGATGCAAGGAGTCTTTGTTACAGTGCGTACGCAGGACTGACTGGGCAGGGTCAGCTGGGCTCTGAGCTGATGGTGAACTGGAAGGTTTAGACAATAGCGTGTGACATCTTGCAAAGCAATCGCCATTACATACAGCTCAGCTTTAGCACAAGGATGAAAAAATACACACGGAATATGAGATAGATGGTGTTTTTCCAATGGGAGACACAGAAACAATCACTTAAAGGGCACGAAGTCCAGAGGGGGCAGAGGAAGTCTTCAGTAAATAGCAAGGAGGCTTTAAATGCATTTCAAATCAGCATTTTCCATTTGATTTGATTTATCCCTCATGTATCTGCAGTATGGAACATTTAGGCGCATTATCCTCCATCCAATTAAGCTGTAATTTAAATCAACAAGAAGTCACCAATATAAATTTCTACTGCATCATGCATGACAAATGCATTTGTCCTATCTCCCAGCCTGGTGAACTGGGAGTGCAGTGAGGGTTTTGGTGGCTCAGCTCTAGGCTCCACATGCTGCAGTAATCTAGGGAGGGTTAGGATAAAGCCTGGCTTCGCCCCACTCTCTGCCTCCTCCCAGATCAGATGAGATTAGGAAAGAGCTAAGGAGCTCTGGGGTAAGGCAGGGCTGAGAGGCACTGAGGCTGAGGAGGGACCCGGCGAGGCAGGTGTGCTCCCATGCAGTAGGAGAAAGCTGGAGACGGGAGGCGAGTTCACTCTCGAGACTTCCTGGATCAAACATCACAGGGCTGTTGCTGCGGAGCAAGATAGACACGGTGCGACATCAAGGAGTAGCACTAGATTGTTGACATACTTGAATTTTGGATTTCAGCAAAGACGGTGGAAGGAATCTTTACCCTGGTGTTCTCTCTGCCTGCTGACACTGTCATGCAATCAGCAGCCAAATTGATGAATGTTATTTGTTTTAATCTGTATAGATGTATTTATTGAATTTAGTTCCAACAATCTGTGTTTCTCAAGCCCCCTGTGCACTCACTGACACTGGGATTAAACTGACTCTGTCCCTGTCTTGCTCTTTTTCAGCAAGCCATGCCAAGTTGTTCCTGGAGTGACAGAGCTGACAGAGGGACTATATGTTGACGGGTGTCCGTTGAACCCTTCGCTACCTGGAGCCTACTGATATTCTGCTTCAGCTTTTACTGAGAGGTGTTTGGAAAATGGGGAGGAAGAAGATCCAGATCACGCGGATCGTGGATGAGAGGAACCGACAGGTCAGTGTCCCATTCTCATTATTCTGTCTTTTCTATGATAATTGAGTTTGTTTCTCTTGACACTGCACTGTTAAACATCTCTTCAGGCTTCCGTGTCACCACAGGCATCCATCCAAACTGCTGCAGAATGTTTTAGTCATTTTTTATTTTATGGTATCTGATTTGAAGTCCTGCTGACCAAATCATTCTAAAATAAGTCTTATTTATTCAAGAATCCAAAATGAAAAAAACAAGCCATCATTTTAAAAAGGAACAAAAATATTGTATTCATGTGCAGGTATTGATTGGTCTGAGGAACACTTTGTAAAGGGATCCCTCAAGGAACCGTGTGCGTACCCCCTGTAGTCTAAGGAGCTCATATGAGCTACTTCACTTTTCAGAGTGGTCACAGCTGGTGGCGAGGACAGTAATTTGGGGTTAGCTTGGTCCGAGCGGCACCCTGTCATTAGTAGGGTGGGTCAACGTTAGGGACACACAGTGGCCTTCTTTCCTCACAGTCTCCTCGCTCCGCCACACTGCTGCCCACTGGAATCCCTCGCTGTCTGTCTCCTCTATATATATCACCTCCAACAGCACAACAAATACCAGCCTGTCTGGAGGGAAGGAGCAGGCTCTGGAAATAGGGATGTGGCTGGAAAATAAATATCTGGGATGATGTTTATATTTGATGTTTGGCTGTCTTGGTCACACCATTTTTAGATAGACACTGCTTTAGCTGTGTGCTATCACTGGAGCCTGCTGTAAATTTAGGTTCTTGGTCTCTATTTTGGGAAGTTGGTCTGTCCTTTTTTGATCTGTCAAGAGCATCAAGTGTTATAGCTGTTTTTCCTTTAAACCACCACATTTTTTGGTCACCGTGCAGATCATATGATGCTGTAGAGAGATGTCGATTCATCAGCTTTCAGAAAACACACACACACACACACACACACAAAGGGGAACAAGGTATTTATCTCTGTTCTCATGGAAATGTATTTTCATGCAGTCATCCAGTCATGCTTAACTCTATCTAAAAAACAGGAATCATTATTGACCTTTTTAAAAACCATAGAATTGTAGTGACAACTGTTCATTTCACCACTATCATCTCATGTAGTTACTCATATTTTTCAGTGGGTGTGATCTCCACCAAGGCAGTTGTGTTTTGATTTGCGTTTGTTTTCAGCAGGGTTATAAAGGTTACTTTCCCAATTTTTCCACAGCATTTTGTGGAGGGGTGTGGCATCACCCAGGAGAGAGTCCATTATATTTGATGAGGATCCATCATGGGGCGAGTCCAGGAATTTTGTTTTCACTTTAACATTTGAGCTGAAGTGTTTTAAAACACTTCCATTGATTTCTCAGATAACGATACTGATGAATCTTAAGAAAATATGCTAATATCAGGGGACTGATACTTACAAATACACATTTGGATCCCGACTAAATTTACTCTTGAGCCAGATTTAAATTTAGTTTTTTTATTTTCACTCTGCCAAGTTTCCAGCTCAGGACACTCTGCTGCTCTCCAGACATTTCAAAAACAATTTAAACTGTATGCAAAATGGCCTTATCAGAAGAGAATGAGAAAGCATAAGACTAAATCATGTGTAGCGTTCCCCCCCTTGGCTCTGTGTGGTAGAGCATATACAGTATAAAGTACTGTCATGCATATTGGCACTCTCTTCAGCTCCCTTGGTAAAAGCCTCCAAGTAGGACAGGAGATAAAGAGTGGCTTTAAGTTACTTGGCTCCACACATTTAACCTGCAACTCTCATGCCAGTTATCTGACGACCACGCAGATGAAGGTGCTTCATGGTCTTTCTTGCACAGAAATTGGGATGGCGTCTTCTTGTGACCAGGGAATAACCTGTGACAGTGCAGAGGTGACAAGTCACGGAGGAGTTTGTTCATTCGAGCAGCACGTAGCAGGGAAAATGTAGCAGACTGGGTTTTTTCTCTTCGTCCACATGAAATGCACACATGCTTGTTTGAGTCTGCCGCTGTGATTAAGAGGTTCCTGTTCCTCCTCACCACTCTTCCAAGTTGTGTTTATAGGATAATTTATACTTCCCCTCAGTAAACTGCAACATTTGGCAGCACACCAAGTCAAACCTTTGGGGAGAAAGTGAAACTGGAAAACTGCTATTTGCCAAACTGTGAATGGATTATACTTCCTCTGAGGATGCACATTACTGTGCCCTGCAGTCGACTGTTTTGGTTGCAGTTGTACTCACTTTTGGTATCAATATTTTGTGTTGTAAAATATTGAACAAGACTCCGAGTCTCCTCACAATCATTTCTTTGCCTTGAAGCAAATACTCAAACTCCACTGCTGCAGAAAAGCCAACATTAGAAGATTTCCGGGTGCAGAGCTGTGACCACGTATACACATCAGGAAATACTGAACATCACTCAAAATCCTGGAGGTGTGAGAAGACGTGGGTGTCAGAGGAAGCAGCTTCTAGGTTCCTAGAAGACAAACCTACATGACTACAGTTGACTCACTGCAGGGAGGAACTTGCACACCAGCAAAAAAGACAGGACTGTGGTTGTTTGTCTTGTGATAAACTTGCAACATGCACACTGTGTCATCAGCAAGTTTCCCAGTATGAGCTGGGATTGGCTGCAGCACACCCACCCCTCAGAGGATTTTCGGGGGGGCAGATTTCTGTGAGAAACTCGGGCATCTCTCATTCAAATGTTTATAGGGATGTTTAGATTCTGATTTAATCACTACCCACAATATGATTCCACATGATGGCAATGATGAGCAAAAATTGACTAGACTGATCCTTCGTGTGTGTGTCTCTCTAGGTGACGTTCATGAAGAGGAAGTTTGGGCTGATGAAGAAGGCCTACGAGCTGAGCGTTCTGTGTGACTGTGAAATCGCCCTCATCATCTTCAACAGCTCCAATAAGCTGTTTCAGTACGCCAGCACCGACATGGACAAGGTCCTGCTGAAATACACCGAGTACAACGAACCACATGAGAGCAGAACCAACTCGGACATCGTTGAGGTGAGTGGTAGAAGTCTGTCTCAGTTGTCTCCAACTTTTTTCCATGACAGAGTTTGTAGAGAATAAATAGACTGAAAGAACTGCACTGGAAGTAACTGAGTGAAAGTGAAAGAGTCACAAAATAAACGGAACGAGAACAATGACAGAAATAATTCTTTAACAATAAAACTTTATTTGGGATTTAGATCCCAACTCTTTACTTTCTCATCAAGTTTTAGAATTCCTGAATATTTGTTTGCATCAGAACCACAAAGTAGACCCCTAGAATGATAAAAAACTACAGATTAAGCAGAATTCCACCAGATGTTGCTGCACTGAAAACACTTTCAGAGTTTTATAGATCTGTCATCCAGGGACAGACTGAGACTAAAAGGGGCAACACCCTTTTTTACTATGCTATGAGGTACAAAATGGACTTTTAATAAAGTTCACATTGTGAATTTACAGGACAGATCTCAACCTTGGCGTCTACAGGCAGGTCCCACCTTTCACCCATAATGCAAATCACCTGTGAGACAGTGAAGTTAGTACACACCCCGGGCTTAGCCGAGCTACCAGGGACATAGATGCTTCCTGTGATAACATCCACCCATCCACGCATTCTGCGAGGTCCGTCAGCGTCATCAGTGCTGTGACGCCAGTTCTGTTGGCTCATGGTCCCCGAGCAGCGCACCCTGTCTATCACAGCACACGCATATTGCTGCTGCCATTAAAAATGAATGGTCATCTTGAATCATACTCAGGCTGTTTATGTAAGCTTTTCATGTCCGTTGGTCTTGCTGAGTATCTGTGTTTACTACTCCCACATACACACACACACACACTCTTTGGGGAGAGTGCAGGTACTTTTTCCATTCGCTCTCTATCGCACCAGATTCAAGGATTAACCCTACCTTGTATCTAACATGGTTTCCCTGACGGACCTGACCATTCTTGCTCTAAAGATTTGAAGTATATAGAATTACAGATCAAAAGAATTTGAATTCCTCCTCTCAGATGTAGTGGCATTTGTAGTTGGTTGTTAAGATGCCATTGCCCATATTGATTCTAAATAACACAATCACGTCTGTTCTCCTGCTTTAAACCACGAGCAGGCTCCTGTCTGCTCTGAACGCCGTACACCAGACTTTATTTGCCTAATTTGTTTGAGTTCCCACAAACGTCACGCAGATGGATACACTAGAAACAACAAAGGCTGGAAAGCGGGAGGTTGCTCTTTTACATATCGGTGAGTCTGTGACATTTAAGCATTTGACTATGTGTAAAGAATCCTGCGCTGGCTGCAACAGACGTGCCATGCCAGAGGGATGGTGGGAAGCGCCATTGTCATTTGATGAAAATGAACCTTGTTGTGGATCACTCTCTAAACTTCCCTTGTCACATGAATCGACATCCACATGCAGCATCTGTCTCTTTACTTTGTCTGATCGAAGCATGTTTAGTAATGTGATGTGAATTCAGCTCATTTTATGTGTCTGGAAAAGGAATATATACAACAAGTGACTGAGATATAAACTGTAATCACAACGACTGCAGATATGGCTTTCTTCAACTTTAAGAGACACCAGGTGAATCGTTCCAATGGCGTTGTCTGACTGTTTTGTCTGAACTGCTGTGTTAACTGTGTTAACTTAGCTGTCAGTGTGCTTCACTGGTCAGGGAAACATCATACTGCACTGGTAATAAAAGGCATTTTTCCCTTTTTACTTTCATAGAGTAAACTATCCACTTTTGTGTCAGGCAGAGTTGTTTTAATAGTGATGGTTAAGATTAGTAGAAGATCATAAACTAGTCAAATCAAATAGCTCTGATATGACTGCGTTCTCACTGAGGCCACCCAGACCCTTGAGATGGGATACACTGATGAACTTCTCTGGAAGAGGGATTTTGTTATGATTTGGAGAGTCTGTTTTCCTATTTCCAGTCTTACACTGTGCTCAGTTAAGTTAACCAGATGTTGCCTGTCATGATGTGTGAATGATATCAACCAACTTATCCAACTCTTGGCCAGGCAGCCACTGTCAAACTTGAACTTTAAACTGTTTTCCCTCTATAAAAAAAAATATTATGCATCATTTTGCTGAAAAACAAGTTTGCTCACTGATCTGAGTCTAGGCGACCTAGCCTGCTCTTGGAAAGTGAAAGCTCCATCTGTCTCGCCATTGTTAGCACCTTCATCATTTGATTGTGGTTTCATATACAAATACTGCCCCTGCATTAATTGTTATTATACAAAGCACAGATGCAGTCATACTAGTGACAGTGGTTTCACACCTTGTTTGTTCTGAACATTCAGAATCTTCAGTATTGTCTGAAGAGCCACGTGTATGGGATGTCCCTTGGACCATGTTTGGGAGCAGTAAACCAGGATTTTGTCCCAGTAAAACAATCAGTCTATATTAAGCTCAACATTGGTTTGGCTCTTTTGCCATGACAGCCTTGAACAATAGAAGCAAAGGATCCCACAGGAGTGATGCGCCACAACATTTTTAAGTGTTTTGTTTCAGGTTTAAAATCACCCTTAATGGCCTCTGTTATGGGTCCATTTAAGATAAATGTCACTGTCACAGTTCACAGGTAGTGCTGTTAAAAATAGCACAGTGTAATTTATGTAGAAATGGAATTATGTCATAATGATGTAAAGCAAAAAAAAAGTGCCCATCCATACAGATTTGTATTTGTATCCCTCATTGTTGGCATTGTTAGTTGAAACCACATATTATATTTCATAAAACTAACAGAGTCAGTTTGGCTTTAAACTGTATTGACCTTCGGACATGAAAGTGTTAAGTCAGGCTGAAACTCAAGTAAAAAGCCAGGGGGATTTTTTTGTTATGTTGATGATCTGCCAGCAACTACAAAGTCTGAACTGCTCAGCTAATCTTCCAAACAGATTAGTTTTGTCATAATAATGAGACAGGTTTGTGTTTTGCAGAGTTGAGTTTCAACAAAAACATTGCAGCTGTCCAAGGTATGTAGTGCAGTGCAGGGGAACCCTAAGATCAAGTGGAAACTAGTGTTTCAGTTTTATGATTCCTTATAAAGTAGTACTTAACAACATAAAACAGGCTGTGGAAACCAGTTTGTGTGGACTGGTCTGTGCAAGAGATGCTGGATCACAGCTTAAACTCCCAGACTTGCCCTATTCTTAGACTAAAGGGCAATCACCTGACTGGAAAACACTTGCTCCAAGAAAAAAGGGAGTCCTGTATCTTTGATGGAGCCCCAAGAGCAACAAGACATCACCTCCACTTGCGTATGGCTGCAGCCTGTTTCCCATGGTGGCAATGAAGCAGATGCCTTTCATGATCCACTAAAGCCATCTTTGACATTTGAGATGATAAGGAGACGCACACTGTCAGATCCCCTGCAAACACTTTAAGATAGTCTACAGTTCTCAGACATGATGTAGTGGTTCAAACCGGCATCTGTGGAGCCGCATATAGCCCTATGGCTCTTGGACCAAATCCCCAGTGTCTGTCCTCTCCCGGGTACACTCATTGTCCCCTCCCCCCCTCACACTGTTCCCGCTCCTTTAAAGAAAACAAGCTCTCTTAGGAGCAAGAAGTCTCCCAAATGTTAGGTTACTGAAGAGCTACCTGAGTATGTTGGGAAACTGGGGAGCACGAAATTGGAAACAGCTGTCCGAAAAAAAAACCCTCTTGTTTTGCTTGTAAGGTTAAACTGAGTTCATACATGAATGGTTTGTACAGTAACACACTCCTGATGTTGGGTAACTGAAATCGGTCCATCAGCACTTTTTGTGCCATTTCTCCTCATATTAATAAGAACTGCTGAGTCATTATCTGACTGACCTGTACAGATGCATTATACGAAGCAAGTTGGGGAAGTCTGTGATTGGAAAGGGGGTTCAGAAAATGAATCAGAGGGTTAAAATGAAAAAAAGCCCACCTGTTTTCGGCTACTTGGTGGCCATGATATCAGCTATCAAAACAATCTGTTTATTCTATATAAGGACTTTGTCAAGAAACAGTACCACATGCATCAGATTCAGAATAACCATGAGTCACCAAGGGTAAAATGTAAAAAGTAACTGGTATCTGTCTCGGTTGTTAATCATACTTTTTTTTAAAATTAGATCTATTTCTTGCATTGCCCTTTCCAAAATAAATGATTTCCTTCAACTTGTGTGTTAGAATGCAAGGCCATGTCATCCATAATCATCCCTGATGGTAATTAATATTCTCTGTGTGTCTTTTTGACTGATACTTGCTGGCACTGCTGCCCTGTAACCCTCACAATATACTTCATTGTACCCCCCGCCCCCCATAATGAGACCGACTGGAGTAGTAGCGGGCCAAACAATGCGTGTGTCTTTTGGAATTTTAAACTGTCCACTTTAGTGTTTACTAGAGCATGGAAATGAACAGCCATTGGACTGAGCAATAACGTGAGCGTGTGACTTCTGAAGTGGCCACCAGTTGTTAAAGTTGGGTTTAAGGCCTTTGGTGAAAATAGACTGGCAAGTGTGTGTTTAAAGCTGCTAATAACTACCAGAGTCTGGGAATGCAGGAGACATGTGGTGGACAGACAGTCAGCTGGCTGGTGCATGGGTCTGTCAGTCCGTCCTATTTCACGCTATGATGTGTAATGTAATGAGGAGCAGAGATGAGATGATGGATACCAGAGTGGTGATGTCATCATGCAGGCTTCCATGATGTTGGTATGATTTGATTTGCAATGACTCTTTTACTAAGGCCCAGGTGCTGTGGCCTAACATCCCTAAGTTTCATCCAACCATTTTATAAAGACGTGATCTAAGTGTAATCTATTTGAACCTTAATGCCAATTAGCAGGCGTGTGACTCATTTTGAATCCAAGTGTTTTCACCCACACAAGCCAAAATGTCAAGATGCTTTGATTCAGTTATGCACAGTATATTAACAATGGACTGAATAAAAATACACTTCCATAACATGCATATGGGGTTACCAGCCAACTGAACCCACTGTCCTACAGCTCCATTGTGTGTCTTCGTGCTCATTGTTTTGATGGTCTGACCTATATCCTAACTGGTTTAGTCTCATCAGCCTCATTTCTTTTCATCTGCAAAAGAGCCCCAGTTGCACTGTGGGACAGACAGTGGTGAACAACTGATATTTCCCTCAGGAGCTGGTGGTGACCAAAACAGAGGAGGAATCACGGTGAATATTGAAATACTGAGGAAGAAATAGGGCTGAATGGAAATCTATCAAAATCATTGATAGATTGCTAATCAGTTCTTCAAATCAAATTATAAAATAATAGACAATAATAATAGCACTATGTTTATACCTATACTATTTAACTCCAGTGATATTTAACGTGGTCTCATAAGATTAAGTTCCCAATCTTCCTTCATTAAACATTTATTTTAAAAAGATGTTTTTTTTTGTTTTTTTTTACAGACAGACGAGTCTATAGTAAGGAATCTTACTGCCTTGTATTTCCCTATCTATCCACCCTGCACTGCAGGTTGTTATGGGGCTTGCAATGAAAACATCTTACTTGTTTCCACTGTTCTTTTTCAAAAGATGCCGCTGTGAACACAGATGAGTAAGACTGTGGGATGTGGAGCAGCATCTCTCCAGAGGAAAACTGTAGCTGTCTGATGACTGTACCACTCAGACCAGCTTTCTGTGTCACGCACGCAGCTTCAAAGCTCATAAACTCAACCAGCCTGTCAGACCCTGAAGAGCAGAATAGTACAGAGACGGTGCAGGCAGAAGCATGAATGCAGCTGTGCCACTGAGTGGGAAAACAACTACAGTTTTACTCAACATGCTAACTTCCCCATGAATCATTCACAATAACTAATAGTTAAGAACTGCACCCTGACACACTGGAGTGATTTTTTTGCCAAGTGCTCTGACCACAGATATGAGTTTCCCCATCCATACTGACTCAAGTATCAAACCAGCGTATTCACAGCGCTGCAGGAATGTAAACACGACCTCAGTTGTTGGAAATTATCTGCATTTTCGCACCCTCTTTAGACTCAGGGCTATTTTATGGTCTTGTTAGTGGTTAGTTGTCCTTCCTGTTCTCTGACCACATGTCAAGAAGGGAGCAGCCAGAACGAGATACACATCCTGTGCTCTGCAGTACATCAGGTCATGATGTGGACTAATTGTGATATATAGACAGGCTCCATTCTCTCCAACTTTTATGTTTGTTCAATCTTTGTCATGGATTTGAACAGATGTGTTTCAGATCTGTAGTTGTCTGAAGACTTGATGGACTGAATTGATGAGGTTCTCATCAGAAAGGATTCATTACATCATTGAATGTTGCTGCTGGTATTTATTATAAAGTTTGTTTTTTTATTCCAGTTCTGACTTGATGTGCTGTGATGTTCAGAAGACCAATCACTGTCCTTGTACTTTAAAATGCACCTACTACTAATGTGTTAACTTTTGCCTTTAACCTCTCTCCCTCTTATACTTGTGTCACCTACAGGCCCTGAACAAGAAGGAGCACAGAGGCTGTGACAGCCCTGACAATGACGCCTCCTACGTCCTCACCCCCAGCACTGAGGAGAAATACAAGAAGATTAATGAAGAATTTGACCACATGATGAAAAGCCATAAAATTGTAAGTTGCATATTAGTTTCTGCCAAACATATATGTTTAAGATTGATTTGCAAATGTACTAATACTTAAAAGTAATGACACCCTTCTATCTGTTGCTGTCTGTGCAGTCCACTGTCCAACCACAGCAGAACTTCATGCATGTGGCCCCGGGCAGCATGTCCTACAGCCCTGCTGCTGCTGCAGGAGGAGGAGGAGGAGGTGGAGGTGTGACCTCTCAGGCTCTTGCTGCAGCCACAGCAGCTCTGGCTGACAGCGGGATCCTCTCCTCACATCACCCGCATCTCCACAGAAACTCTCCACAGAGACCCCCCAGCACTGGGAACACAGGTGTGTGAGTATGGGTGTGAAGGGCAGGTGATAACATATTTGTTATCATCAGGAAATAGTAAGGACAGCAAAGGAATATTGAAAACATTGTGTGTGTGTGTGTGTGTTCAGGTGGCGCACAGGGCAGCTCCGACCTGGCTCTGCAGAATGGATCTGGACCAATCGGTATGTACAGCATCTTCAGTCTCTTTTGCGTCGTACAAACACACTCACAAACAGAACAGCTGTTTTTAGTGTATCTGATAGTAGAAGGTGGAGCCACGAGGAGCATGTGGGGCCCCCAGTAGAGTCTGAGCTTGTTTCAGCAGTGACGGTTCACATCTGCTCCTCTCGTCTCCTTTAAAAGTTGGACAGAGGAGGAAAGTCCTCCTCCTCAGGCTGATGTAGACAGACAGGATGTAGGCTGACAGTCTCTTAAACATTCTGCCTGTCTACATACGTCACGCTACTTCACTGCAAGCACCACCATGCCCCAGGTCTATGGACTTCATGCTGAATGCGGCGGCCTCTCTGACAGGCCTAGTGTGCTGTAACCTCCCCTCCGTGTCTGTGTGAGGTTGCGTGAGCCTGTCAGTCTACAGGCACATTCAGTCTTAGCCCAGTTACTGCTGGAAAACCTGCCTTTTCAGAACTATGTCCAACCTATCCACAGTCACGAGTACATAAATATTATGCTTCATGTTTAATTTTTTTATTGAAATTGAGCTGAGAACTTTACAGACCTTCTGGATTTATTCTTGATCACTGAGCGGAAAATCTCTCTTAATTTATTAATATAGTATGTATGCTTTAAATATCTGAGAAATGCTCAGGGACTCACTGTCTGTCCGTTGATGATGCTTACAGGCAAGCAAAATATCTGATGATGCAAAATTCATTTTCTAAAAAAAACACATTTATTTATTGATACAAAGGGGGACATCTCACTGTCAGGTGGTCATGACTTCACATCAGAACATTTCAGTCCAGTTTCAGTTTAAAGGCCAGTGGAGGCGTTGGTGTTATTCCAAGAACCTCAGCGTAATGTCTCATGGTTTGTCAGCTCCAGCTGTCTGTACTGTAGGTCAGTCAGTTCTGGGGTCTGTATCCTTACAGACCTCACTTCCTGTCATCTCTGTTCCAGAACAGCATGTCCCATATGAACACTGCCATTATGTAATATCAAGAGCGCGGAAAGATCAATTATTCATTCTGATCTTTTGTATAATATATAGCCGTACTTCCTTCATTCTCCATACACATCCTGGCGGTGGACAGTTTTGTTCTTACAGCGTGTTCCAACTTCAAATATTTGCATCAGAGTAGACTTCAGAATACTCTGTACAGATGAGGTGCACTTTGTTTTGAAGTGGCCAGTGCATTACACTGCTGGAGCATGTCTGAGCTCATGTTCTCTGGTCTAAACAATGTATGTCTGTTTTCTCATTTCTGCGTTCAGTGAACGGTTTTCTAGGCTCACCTGGTGGAGGCAGTTTGGGGAAGATCATACAACCCAAATCTCCTCCTCCTCCTCCTCCTCCTCTCCCGCCTCCTGGGAACAACCTGGGTCCTAGCAGCCGTAAGACTGATCTGCGAGTGGTCATACCCCAGTCCAAAGCAATGATGCCAACACTGGTGAGTTTGCCTTTGTCTTCAACAAAGGTTATTAACACAGAAGAATATCCTTCTAATGGATACTGGAAGGATATTTAATATATGCATGTATAACTGTTGTGGACAATGGAAGAATAAACTTCCTTCTCACATCATATTGCATGAGGTTTTCTGTAAAGCATTTCATTACTAAATTGAACTAGATCATTTCTTTTTACTTCTGGCCTTATGATGAATGGAGGTGGATTAGCATCAGTCACAATTTAGTTGAGCGGCACAACAGTACATGATGTCAGACCCAGAGAAGAATGAAGTAAATAGATGCGCTCTCTCGCAACATTTCAGAAGAAGTGGTTTGACACCATCTGGAGCAGATGATTTCAGGTTGTGCGAGGAAATCTTTTTGTTTGTTTAAAGGAGGGAGGATACCATGAGCATAAGCCCCTCGTAGTAAGACTGTAGTTTTCCAGTTTTTCTCATGAAGCATTGTACCAGGATGGCCGAGAAGTTAAGTCGTTGGACTTAAGGTCCAATGGGCAGCTGCCAGTGTGGATTCAACCCCTACACCTGGTGGGTTTATTTATCCTAATCTAGATGTCTACCAGTAAACCTTGACAAGAAAGGCTTTCTAACTATGAAAGATGAATCCACATTCAATGTTTCTTGCCTAAATACATTGCATTTATTAGCAATGGTTTGTTCAAAGTGTTGAGTGAGTTAGTGTTGGAAACACTACAAAGAACATGTGAACACAATTATGACAGTGATTTATTGCGGGCTGGACAGAACATTGTCCAAAGGTTTGGCCGGCTGGAAACACAGGGACAGGAACTAATTAGGTGCTGGTGAGTAATTGATGAGGTGATGCATTAATGGGAATGACAGGCATTGTTTGTAACAAGACAATATAAAACATAAAACATAAAATTCAAATGTCTTCTTGACATCAAGGCAGAATAAATACATTTGTATATATGTGTGTACTTAAACTCTGGCTGTAGCTTTAAAATTACGATCCCAAAAGTCAGTTGAGTGTGGGCTGTGTGGTTGTTTTCTTTATGACCACTCTGCTGCCTGTTAACACTGACACCTGCAGTGGTCTCTGATCCAATGCTTAAGAGCCCCCTTAAGGAAAGACTGCATGAAATCTTGTCGTTTACTATAAAATTGAAAGATAACAGTCTGCACAGGAAACGCAACCGATATTTTCCCATTGAGACTCTGAGGCTAACACTGTAGCAGCAGTTCTGTTCATTAGATGCCTTGAGTCAAACTGAGTCCATGGTTTGGTGTACTGCCTCCCTGCTCAGGAAAGTGTAGAAGAAGTCGTCACATCTTCCTGTTTCTTCTCTCGTTACAGAACATTCAGCAGCTGCACTGGGTTAGAGAAGTTATTGATTTGCCCTCAACTCCCTTACTGTTGTCGCTCCCTCCCACACTGTGCTCAAACATGATGTAGCGATTAGCAACGATGGAAAGAGAGAGACTTGTTTTCTTCTTTTTTATGGTGACCAGGTGGCTCGGCGCACACTGGCAGTTAGATCAGATCAAGAGATTGTTTCCTTATTCAAAAGAACAGGAGTTGGTGATTACAGTCGTTGATGTGACTCATTTTCAGGCAGAGAAACCATAAACTCAGCACCTTAACAGTGGCAGTACATAGTCAGCTTCAATAAGTTAGAAGCATTCAGCTGAAATCAAGCCAAAATATCGCTGACGCAAACGCCCAATTCATGTCGTCCGCTCAGCCAATCACAGTCATTCCCAGCTGTCGATCATGTTTTATGCCATCAAATAAATGATTAAAACAGAAAAGACCACACACATCAGAGGGATGTCCCTGTCTCCTCCACTAACATGGAGGAGGCAGCCTTAACTCTGTGGTTGAAGCTAGCAAACCAGAATGGCAGCTGTTGGGCTCATGATTTGTTTCTGCTTTTCATTTAATTCAGTAAAATATGCTGGCGTGTGGTCTGATAGGCGTCCCCCAGTTTGATCACTCTGAAACTGCCTCTCGCTTCCTCCTCTACACCCATTGTGTGTATGCAAGTGTGTTCGCTGTGCTTTGTGTATTGTGCAACAACAACTCTTTTGGATTGCAAATTTCCAAACGTGTTCATTGACTGTGTATAAAAGTTTTATTCATAAGTCAGGTCATTGTCTTCATGGTTTACCAACATGTAGTGATGAGATACTGCACAGATGACACAGGGATGGGGAGGAAACAAGGTGTGTAGCACGTCTGGGAGACATATTGGACAAAGTCCTGTGATGATATGTTGGTTTTTGGGCATTGGCAGGTTGGTAAACCTGTGTGTGTGTGTGTGTGTGTGTGTGTGTGTGTGTGTGTGTGTGTGTGT